>OZ010791.1:351384270-352053020 GCA_963932465.1 Maratus speciosus
CATACATACATAAATTGAGTAATTCCACATAAAATCAACACACATTGTTTGAATTATAATCATGCGAAATTATCTGTAATGCAATTAATTTCAATTTTGAAGTAATATCAGGATAATAATAATAATAAAAAAAGTAATTTATAGCTTTATTTTTCGAATTTAAAATACTTTCATTTTTTTTTTTTATTACGAGTAAATCTTGCGTGATAATTATAATGAAATTAAAATGTCATTGAAAAAAAAATTAAAAGATTATGTAAGCAAAAAACACGAAATTATAATTATTAGATATGCCATTGACTGTATGAGATACGCTTCAAATATTACTTCTTTGAAGCAACCATAAATTAGAAATCCAGATAGCTTTAATTTTCAAAACAGGAAGGCTTTTAAAATCTCAAACCATAAAGTATCCTCTCTACAGAACCTGTGATAATTTTCAAATATGCGCATACACCCTCCCCCCCCCCCCCTAACACACACACACACTTTTTTTCCTAAAGCATCTTTGAATAATGATTTGCAGATGTTTTTTTGCAAACCCGTTCCGGAACATAATAGATAACAGCATACTTTCTGTCTCTTCTCCAATTCCAAGATAAGAAAACTTGTCTTTTGAACTTGAAAAGCATAGTAAACTCTTCTTATAGTTGAAGAGTTACCAGAATTATGTTGGTATAGGGAAATTTAGAATGCATACATATGGTTTTTTTCGTTTCGCATAGTTTTCGCGAAATCATACTTTAAGAGATCAGGGTTTTATTTCAACCTCAACGTAATTAATGAAAATATCGTGATATCAAAAATTTTAGATCTAGTTCTTTCGATAGCTTTACAACTATAAGTATAAGCCCTTTCTTTACCTAATTTATTTAAGAAAATGTAGACCAAAATAATATTTCGATACTTTCTCTATAGGCAGACGTGATTGGTAAAGCGATTCGTATAACAATTGTTTCAAATAAATCAGGCTCTCCATCTCCAATGAAAAAGTTATGTTGTCAATACAGCTTTCCTAACATTATATTTCTACTTACATATGTGGACCCATGTATGTGTTATTACAAAATATGTATTGGTTCTCAATATTACATTTTTATTTTTTATTTTTTTAACTACACTTTAGGAAGTGCCCTTTCATAAAATATACAGTAGCGTTTTTTTTTTTTTTTTTTTTTTTTTTTTTTAAATTCATGAATGCAAAAGAAGTACGTAAGAAATAAAAGCAGCAAATTCGTCATTTCATTAGTTCTTTCTCCAATATTTTTCTCTCGAATTTCTATCTAATTTATTAAAAATTAACGATTGCCGTTTTAACTCAAAATCAAATTGGCATGTTTCATGCTTGAAAAAAATATAATGAGCTGGAAATCAGCTAACACTTTTGTATAATGTAACTCATATTGCATTGTTAAATTATGCCTTTAATATTCATAACGGAAGTGTTTTTTTAGCAAAAATTAGACTTATTTTGATACAAACGTTATATTTAATATAGCTTAGTTATGGTATAAATCAACCTTCAACATTATATTAATGCAATATTAGTATTATTCTCATAGAATTTTGTACAAGCGTTACCCTCTATGTATATGGTGATTTCTTCCATCTATCCTGCACAAAAAATCAGGTCTTTTTCTGCAGAGCCTTTTGAAAGTATTTTTCTATAGCAATATAACAGTAATTGTAAGCGTTGGATAATAATTTCCTAGGAATGATATTCAGTTCCAAAGGGCACTGTTTTATATTTTTATAACGTAGTTTTTATTAAATACTTGACTTGTAAAAATCGACATAATAAGTAAGCACCAGCAGCAAAACTTTAGCATTCAGATGTTTCAAGGATTTATAAAAAACGAACATATTCATCAATAAAAGAAAAATAACAAAAACAATAAACACATGTGTTTTTTTTCTTGTTTTTTTGTTGTTGTTTTTTTTCCCTATTGGTATGGGTACTTCGACTGAAAACAGCTTCAAGAATCTGCATGCTATTGGCATTGAAAAAAAAAAAATAAATAAAATAAATAAATAAAAAAGCAAGAAAAGCACCCCCCCCCCTCACGCCAAATAAGTGAATAAATAAGTAAGAAATAAAATGACATGGCCAGATAAAGAAATGAATGTTGCCAAACATCACTAATCCAAATAGTTCGTAATAAAATATTTACCAGGAAAATAAAAAAACCGAAAATTACTCAAAAAATCTAGGAGTACACTGAGAGATTTGAAGCAAATCTATTACTTTGTAACGGAATCAAATCAATTATAAATTTCTAACGTATTCCTATAATTAATTATTCGGATATTAATAAATGCTAATTTAAATGTTGAATGATTTAAGTTAATATGCATTTCAACTTTAATATAGAAAAAGTAGTTTGATAAAGTAGATATGGCAGCGATAAAACTGCCAACTTTTGTGCTTTTCTGCTACTCTACTTTAATACAATCTTCCCGTTATTTAATCCTCGAAATTTGGCGATAGATAAGGCAAAAAATGCTTTTTAAAAAATAGCGGTAAGAAAAAAGTGTAAAAGTTGGGAGCTATGAAACTACCGCTTAAAAGCGTTAAAAATTAAGTATATTAGACTGAATAAAACTAGATAAAATCAACATATCGGACTTGTAACGTATTCTACTTTACATATTTATTAACGAAATCCTTCTAACATAAGCTGGAAGCTCTAAATCTATTACTTTGAACTAACTGAGCAGTGGCAATAACTTCAGAGAAATATTCAATGCACTGACTACATACGAACATGTATGAAGGATTTGGGCGTAAAAAAAATGTTAACTGTGATTTATTATTATTATTATTATTCTCCTGTAAAGCCGTTAACTACATCCTACCATCTTTTTAAATGTACAAGTTTTCTTTTTAAATCATATATGTCATAATATTAGATACGAATTTCAAAAGTTATGCCATAAATTTTATATATAAATTTTAGAAAATAAGACTTCTTTATATAAATCCAATAAAATAAAATGAATCATACAAAATGTGTGGTACATGAGTGCAACTGAGGATGTTGAGAATACAGTATTTAACACATTAGCTGTTTTAGAGGAAACAATCACGATAGTTCACCAGAGGATAGTATACTTTTCTTTAAAAAGCTCGAATCTTCATCTCGAAATTATCTTTTATTATTTACTTATTTTACAAACGAACCTATGATTTTATAGCATTACGGTTGTTCTCAAATCAAAAGAAGATACTTTATGTCACCTTTCTGAATTCATTTTTGTTCGGAAACGCATGGAATTGGCAAGTGTTATGATTATGTAATTATGTATTTTAATGTATTTTTCATCTTTTTGATAAAAGCAGAGGATCTTTCAGAAAATCTTGCGCACGTTTGCAATTTGAATGGAATTTCCGGATGCGACAGCACAGAAAAGGGGGAAATCTGCCGTCACGTATCAACAATTGCTTATAACTCCTTAAGTAATTTATTTATCAGAAAATTCAAAACGCCATTCGATTCCAAATTACGTTAATAGCCTGGCCTGTCAATTTTATGCTTTTACGTTTGAAAATGAGTTAGAAAATGTGTCAAAAATTTTCCTATTTTTGAGAAGAGAGTTAGAGAATCGCCTTAAGATTGGAAATAAAAACTAAAAATTACAAAAATGACATAGCTATTATAGTTTTCTCTTAAATTTTAAAAGTAAATGAATAAGGATGCTCCTAAAATAATTGAAATCAAGTACTGCAAAGTACCGAAAGTAAGACCCTCTTTAGCAAACAGGAAATTCTAATGATTTTAAGGGGTGTTTATAATTGGAACTTTTGTGAAAAGGGTAGGAAAATTGGGAGGGTAGGGGGGGGGGGTATTTCGAATTTATGAAGTTCCTCAGGATTTGAACAATTTAAAAAATAAAATCAGATCAAATTAAACTCTCTTCCATAGAAGCTAAGTAGTTTCCATTAATAAAAATATTAAATTAATGAAGCAAGTTTACATAAAATAGTTAATTTAGATATGAAAGAAATATGAACAAATATTATAAAACTTTAACTAAATATAAATATCTATTAAATCTTATTAGTGCATAAAAGTCAATGTGAACATTAATAGTATAATATATTGAACATATGCCATCGTGATACAATGATATGTAAAGAGATTAAATAAAAATAAATTGCATAAGATCTATTCATTTAGAAGATATGGAAACAAAAATCTGGAGGAATTTCCTGAAAAACACAGGAGGATTGAGAGCGTCAAAAAATAAAACTTCAAGAGGGAGACCTTATAAATGGAACTTTTTCAAAAAAGAAAAAAAATCATATATGTTGGGGATGGGCGAGGGGTCTTATATTTGTAAGGGAGTTTACTTTCGGTACTTTACGATAGTTCAAAAGTAGAAAAATAAAACAATGATTGATGCTCTTGATTTCCTATTTCGTAATAATATAATTTCCGTGTTTCCGCAAAATCTTCTCCTAAAATTTTGGGATTTATTCGGAGGTTTTTAAACATTTTTGCCACTGCCTGTCTACTTACAAATGCTTTTCATATTATCCAGTCAACACTTCCCCCTGCATTTTGACGGCAGATTACCAGTCATTTCGGTGTGCTTCTTTTTCCTCTTTCCTTCGTTTTTTCAATGGTAAATTTATACAGTAAAAAGGGAGGAGAGATACAGAAAACAAAGTAATCTATCCATGGAGCAGTTTGAGTTCCGAAAAACGACAATCCTAAAACATTTTGCACATAAATTAATATAAAACTTATTACAAAATAACAAAAATAAACTCTTGTTATCCTATCAATTTAGCTACATCAACCATAAAAAGCATAGTAAAATAACTCAAATATTATTTGTAGAAAAAATAAATGTATGTTACTAAAAAATGTAATACTCAGGGTTTGTAAATATCACGATATTTTCGAAAATATCAAAAATATTTTGACATGTATCCGATATTTTCGATATATATCCAATATTTTCAAAATAGTCAACTTACTGCTGATAATAAATATTTTCAAGCATAATATAAATTATAAAATAAAACATATTGCACATGACATGAGAACTTAAACAATATGCTAAAAGTGTGTTTTTTTCCTTTTCTTTTGAAAATACAGCTGTTTGGCACACTTTATCACTCTATCCAGTTGTTGTCAATTATCTAACAGAGGAGGGTGAGAAATCGCTCGGGGTAAAAGCGATTAGTTTAGCTGGGACACATGCTTGTAAAGGGTTCTGGAAAAATGATAGTGCATTTTCAACTTTACAGAATGTATTCTTTGGTTTGTTTTAAAGAAAGAAAAAAAATAATATTCATAATCTTGTATTTTTTTATAAAATGCATGTAAATTTTACAATAATTATTAAGATAATAATCCCCAATTTATTTAACAGCCAATATCAACAATATTGTATAAATATGTATCGAACGTTTAAACTTGGACTTAAAATCACGAAATAATTTTCCAACACAATAATAAAAATTTCAGATGTTTTAATTCAGATTCCACACTATTATAGGATGGTTGGGTGGGTAGATGTTAGAGTACGGAGGAGGGTGGTGTTGTCTGGATAATACGCAATGGTTAATTATTTATTTAAAAAAAAAAAAAAAAAAAAAAAAAAAAAAAAAAAAAGCGGGGCTCTTGTATTATTACTATTTTTTTGTTATGTATTTTATGTGTATGTTGATTTGATATTTTATATGTAAGTTGGAGATTTTCATTAATATTATAATTAGCTTAATTATTCATTAATCTAATTTACAATTATTTGTTATTAAATTTTAATTTACTTAGGACAATATCATATTAATTACTAATAGTATGCCACTCTTAGTTTAATGTTTTTGAATGTCCCATATTCATTCTTTATGGATTTTTATGGATGTCTGAAAATAATCCACATTCTATATTTGTGCGTTTTAAGTAATGGGATTTTAAGTATTATTTAACCTTCTATATACTTCCACATGTTTGTTATTTCCTGTTCATTTTATAAATATCTTATATATAATTCATTAAAAAATAATTTTTAGATAATTTTTAATAATTATTTATATTAATTACTACTGAATTTATTTTGTTTTATAGCATATAGATATATGCTATATATTATCAATGTTCTAACATTATTTAAACTCTTAGTTTAGTTTAAATAATTTAGCTAATAGAACATATTGTATGCTTTTAAATATTATTAACAATAGTTTTAAATACTTTGTGTGATTTATATTAGGTTTATAATTCTCTATATATAAGGATTTGTTTGGTTTTGCTGTTTAAACAGTTATTTACATTCACTAGCTTGCAAATTTTTATCTTGCGATAGATGTTTAATATAATTATTAATAGATGGCAGCACTAAAATTGTATTTTCAGATTGCCTTAATTTTTATTTTTCTAGCTCCATTTCAGTTATAATTTATACACCTGGGTGTATTTTTAGCTAAATTTTGACGATATTGTTAAACTGTTATCTATTAATTCAATAGTGCATTTTAAATAATGTAATTAATATCTATTTATCTTATATTAGATTAAATTTGTTTTACAAGGTCTTTCAAATTTTATTTCAAAATGTATTAACTGCATCCTTTGGTATCATTTACTGTGATTTCTTAACTGTTTTATTCACCTTAATCTTTTTGATATACTGGAAGACATGTGCACATGGATTTTTGTAAAATACTGAAATATTAATCGGTATGGTATTTATTATTTCTATTTTATATCCTATAAATATTTAAATACGTTTTATTGTTTCTTCCATTTCATATTATTTGTTTCTATTCTGCTTTCATTTTTAATCAATTCACTTGATTTTAGTGGTTGTTCTATAATTCTCTATGTATAGGGATTTGTTTGGTTTTGCTGTTTAAACAGTTATTTACATTCAAAAGCTTGCAAATTTTTATCTTGCGATAGATGTTTAATATAATTATTCATAGATGGCAGCACTAAAAATGTATCTTTCAGTTTGCTATATTTTTTAATTTTTCTAGCTCCATCTCTGTTACAAATTATACACCAGGGTGTATTTTTAGCTAAATTTTGACGATATTGTTAAACTGTTATCTATTAATTTAATAGTGCATTTTAAATAATGTAATTAATAGCTATTTATTTTATATTAGATTTAATTTGTTTTACAAGGTATTTCAAATATTATTTTAAAATGTATTAACTGCATCCTTTGGTATCATTTACTGTGATTTCTTAACTGTTTTATTCACCTTAATCTTTTTGATATACTGGCAGACATGTGCACATGGATTTTTGTAAAATACTGAAATATTAATCGGTATGGTGTTTATTATTTCTATTTTATATCCTATAAATATTTAAATACGTTTTATTGATTCTTCCATTTCATATTATTTGTTTCTATTCTGCTTTCATTTTTAATCAATTCACTTGATTTTAGTGGTTGTTCGGGCACAGGGGAAAATTAATTTTAGCTTTAGCTTATTTTTCCCACAGAAAACAACCATTTTGCTTATATCATTGAATTCTGTGCCCTCGATAACATAATTCAATGTATAAGCTTTTCAATTTTTGTTGGTGTCCACTTTTTTCTTTTTTCTTCCATAATAATTCTTATAATATTTTTTTAATACTTACAGCTTTAATTCATAATAATTGACGGTGGCAGGTTATGTTTAATTAATGGTAATATATTAGCATTCAAATTACTATGATGCATTTGCGCAAGTAATTATGAATGTATGCTTTTTACGATATTTTAAATATCTTTTCATTTTGAATGTCAACAATTCATTTTGATGTATTTTTTCCTTAAGGTATCTTATATATATTTTTATATATTCCCAGGTCGCTAAATTATTTAGCAATCTTTTAAATATTATACGCTTAGATCATTGCTGCAATTAGCGCACAATCTATGTGTATTATCAATAAGATTTCTACCATGTAGTTGTCTGATACCTATTTTAGGATTCCATTAATTTTTTCATTCCTATCATTGCAACGATTTATTTAATGTTTTTTAATTTTCTAGTTATGATTTTATCTGAATTTTCTTGTAGTTAGTGTATGATATTGTCCTATATATTTTCTATTTGTGCTATAGCTTTACATAATTCTGTAGAGATAATCATTTTACATATACATTAATATGGTAGCAATAATTATTTCTATTCAAAGATTTAATGTTAATTTCCTTTAGTTTAAATTCATATTACTTTGATCTGAGTAGTTAGTTGGGTAAGCGTTTTGGTTGTCTTTGCATGGTTATAGTTGTTCTTGGATTTGGATGTTATGCGGATCTTTTTAGACTTATTTGTTATAAAATAGTCTAGTGGTTTCTTGATATTATTCATCTACGTTATTTGGGTTATCATAATTTGGTTTTGGATAATTTGAAGATTGTTTCTGCGTTCTGCTTCTATGATTGTAAATATTGTATATATATATTTTTTCTTACTCAAGTTTTATTATTTAATCAAGGCTAATTTAATTAAATTATTAATTTTTATTATTAAAATTTCTTATTTTTATGGCAATTATTGCACTTTCCATACATAATTTTTATATGGCAGTTCTTAGTAAACATCTCGATACCGGCAAGATACACTTAGCATCTATGCAGTGTAGTGCCCGTTACAGGAATAATAATTGGGTTGTTCCTGGATCGTCATCCAGTTACCATTTATACTCTCCCCCTCGTCCTTTATTTTTTCGTAAGTGCTATGATTCTAGGTGCAAGACATGTCCATACGCTGCTCAGACACAAATTGTCTCAGATCCTAATTATTCATGTTTTTGTAAAGCATTTAATGTTATTTATAGTATAAAGTGCAACTTATGTAATATGAAATATATTGGTGAAACATCAGGTCCAATTCATAAACGAATCAATCATCATCGATCAGACTCTAATAATAACAAAGCAAAAAATATACAATCTACAGCTGAAATTCAACATTTTCATAAACATCTATTTAAAAATACGACAATTGAAATCCTTCAAATTCTAAAAAATAAATCAGAACGTCTTTATATGGAATCATCATATATGAAATATTATAACACAATATATCCTTATGGACTTAACAGTGAAGTATTTAACAGACCTGTCAAAGTCTTCACATCTATAAATAACAATATTGATTATTCTCCAATTTATCCTACTCTTAATCATAATTTAAATGCTAAAACAACACGTAATAAACGCGGAAAGGGTTCATCATCAGTTGTAGTTTCCAAAAAATCTATCACAAAACAAATTAATGATCTTCAACGAAATTACTTAGAGAATTATAACTGGTTGTTAATTCGTAAAAACATCTTTGCTATTAAAAAGAAACAGCTGGTACAACATTTAAATGTCTTTCTAAGTAAATCTTTCTCTAAACATTTCTCTGATATTTACTTTGACCTTATTATGAGTAGGGTTAATCTTTTAAATATTAATATAAAAAAAAAACACAAAATTCAGAACATGAATACTCAAATGATAATTACTTTTTCAAATCACATTTTTAATAAAATTAATATCAATTCTATAATTAATGATAAAAATTGTTTTTTTCCTATCAATAATCTTCATATATCAAAAACCTTTAAATATCCGAATACAATTGGGAGAAAAATTTTTAACTATAATACATTTTCAAAAAATACATCTGCTGCAAGTACTTTTCCGTGTAACTGCAAAGACCCCACTCTAAAAAAATACATAAACAATGATCATGGACATATAATCACTGGAAATCTTGATATTGTTCATGATTTTAAATTGAAACAACTAATGGGTTATGGTACTAAATATAGACTTCCATCTAAATTTAATGTTAAATCTATTATCAAACAGTTTACATATGATATTGATATTTTTATTTATAAAATTTCTATCTCTTATAATAAGCCTATTGAATATTTTAATCAATGGAAGATATTAGTAATTGAAAAATTAACTATGGCTTTAAAAAATAATATTGCTGATTTGGTTTCTATTAATACACAGCATTATTTCCAACAAATTACTAAATTACAAAAAAACTTTGTTATTACATATGTAGACAAATCTCCTAACAATTATGCTATTATATGTAAATCATATTATCACCAACTTCTTACAAATTCTATTTCTTCTAATAAGTCTTTTCATAAAACTAATGAAAATGTTATTGTAAATAATCGTAAAATTCGAAGTTATTATAAACTTTTAAATATTTTATCTACTAATTTTAATTATCCATATTTAGTTCTTATTCCCAAATTTCATAAAACTCCTATTAAATTTAGGACTGTTACTATTGGTTGTAATACATATAATAATAAAGCCAATACACTTCTCTTAAAAATTCTTAATCAAATATATGAACTTACTACAAACAATGATAATACACATTGTATAAAAAATAGCTATCAACTTGTTAAGATTTTAAAAAATCTTCATTCTGTTTGTAATATAACGACATATGACTTCAAAGATCTTTTTAATAATATAGACCTATTAGATTTACATAAAATTATAAATGCATTATTTAAAAAGTATTATAAAAAACTGGAATTACCATCTTATATAGATATTGCATATTTTAAATCTTTAACTAACTTCATTATCTATAATAATTATATATTGCAAGATAATACTTTATATTTACAGCATGTCGGTATACCACAAGGCGGTTGTACTTCCAGTTTACTCTCAGACTTATACTTATCTCATTATGAACGCAATTTTACTAATAATAATCTACATTTATATCGTTATATTGATGACATCATTTTAATTGAAACTGATCAATCTGCAATTACTCGATTTCCAGTTGATTATCCCACTAATTTGGAATTAACGGAAAACCTTTTATCTAACAATACAATTAACTTCTTAGATCTTAAAATTACAATAAAAGACAATAAAACAATCACAGATTTGTTTGACAAACGTAAAGAATTTAAATTCACAGTTAATACATTTACAAATTTTAAATCTTGTCTACATCATTCTGTATTTCGTAATATAATACTTAATCATTTATATAGAATAAAATGTTTATGTTCTTCTCCTCTAATTAACAATAATATTAAAAAACTAATTTATGATGCATTAAATCATGGTTTTCCAAAAAAATTCATATATTCATTAATATACAATTAGTACTTTTCTTACATGATCTATAAACACAAATTAACACATGCGTAAACAAAATTACAAAAAAATTATAAAAAAAAAAAAAAAAAAATATCTATAAAAAATTAAAAATTGTAAAAGAATATAAAAAAATATTATAGGATGGTTGGGTGGGTAGATGTTAGAGTACGGAGGAGGGTGGTGTTGTCTGGATAATACGCAATGGTTAATTATTTATTAAAAAAAAAAAAAAAAAAAAAGCGGGGCTCTTGTATTATTACTATTTTTTTGTTATGTATTTTATGTGTATGTTGATTTGATATTTTATATGTAAGTTGGAGATTTTCATTAATATTATAATTAGCTTAATTATTCATTAATCTAATTTACAATTATTTGTTATTAAATTTTAATTTACTTAGGACAATATCATATTAATTACTAATAGTATGCCACTCTTAGTTTAATGTTTTTGAATGTCCCATATTCATTCTTTATGGATTTTTATGGATGTCTGAAAATAATCCACATTCTATATTTGTGCGTTTTAAGTAATGGGATTTTAAGTATTATTTAACCTTCTATATACTTCCACATGTTTGTTATTTCCTGTTCATTTTATAAATATCTTATATATAATTCATTAAAAAATAATTTTTAGATAATTTTTAATAATTATTTATATTAATTACTACTGAATTTATTTTGTTTTATAGCATATAGATATATGCTATATATTATCAATGTTCTAACATTATTTAAACTCTTAGTTTAGTTTAAATAATTTAGCTAATAGAACATATTGTATGCTTTTAAATATTATTAACAATAGTTTTAAATACTTTGTGTGATTTATATTAGGTTTATAATTCTCTATATATAAGGATTTGTTTGGTTTTGCTGTTTAAACAGTTATTTACATTCACTAGCTTGCAAATTTTTATCTTGCGATAGATGTTTAATATAATTATTAATAGATGGCAGCACTAAAATTGTATTTTCAGATTGCCTTAATTTTTATTTTTCTAGCTCCATTTCAGTTATAATTTATACACCTGGGTGTATTTTTAGCTAAATTTTGACGATATTGTTAAACTGTTATCTATTAATTCAATAGTGCATTTTAAATAATGTAATTAATATCTATTTATCTTATATTAGATTAAATTTGTTTTACAAGGTCTTTCAAATTTTATTTCAAAATGTATTAACTGCATCCTTTGGTATCATTTACTGTGATTTCTTAACTGTTTTATTCACCTTAATCTTTTTGATATACTGGAAGACATGTGCACATGGATTTTTGTAAAATACTGAAATATTAATCGGTATGGTATTTATTATTTCTATTTTATATCCTATAAATATTTAAATACGTTTTATTGTTTCTTCCATTTCATATTATTTGTTTCTATTCTGCTTTCATTTTTAATCAATTCACTTGATTTTAGTGGTTGTTCTATAATTCTCTATGTATAGGGATTTGTTTGGTTTTGCTGTTTAAACAGTTATTTACATTCAAAAGCTTGCAAATTTTTATCTTGCGATAGATGTTTAATATAATTATTCATAGATGACAGCACTAAAAATGTATCTTTCAGTTTGCTATATTTTTTAATTTTTCTAGCTCCATCTCTGTTACAAATTATACACCAGGGTGTATTTTTAGCTAAATTTTGACGATATTGTTAAACTGTTATCTATTAATTTAATAGTGCATTTTAAATAATGTAATTAATATCTATTTATTTTATATTAGATTTAATTTGTTTTACAAGGTATTTCAAATATTATCTTAAAATGTATTAACTGCATCCTTTGGTATCATTTACTGTGATTTCTTAACTGTTTTATTCACCTTAATCTTTTTGATATACTGGCAGACATGTGCACATGGATTTTTGTAAAATACTGAAATATTAATCGGTATGGTGTTTATTATTTCTATTTTATATCCTATAAATATTTAAATACGTTTTATTGATTCTTCCATTTCATATTATTTGTTTCTATTCTGCTTTCATTTTTAATCAATTCACTTGATTTTAGTGGTTGTTCGGGCACAGGGGAAAATTAATTTTAGCTTTAGCTTATTTTTCCCACAGAAAACAACCATTTTGCTTATATCATTGAATTCTGTGCCCTCGATAACATAATTCAATGTATAAGCTTTTCAATTTTTGTTGGTGTCCACTTTTTTCTTTTTTCTTCCATAATAATTCTTATAATATTTTTTTAATACTTACAGCTTTAATTCATAATAATTGACGGTGGCAGGTTATGTTTAATTAATGGTAATATATATATATATATATATATATATAATATAAACAACGTGGAAAATTGATATAAATGAGAATACATTAATGTTTTATATAAGCTTTGGAGTTTTCAAGAGAGTGGGGAAAAAATCAAATGAAAGGAAATGAAACAAATTAAGTCTTTTCCTGAAATATACACTATGTTTTGCAACTAAAAAAGTTTTTTAATAGTTTCAAAGTATTAATTATTTTATTCTGTGAAAATTAGCGTACTAAAAACTTTTTTACATGTACAGTACAAAGTATAATTTACTAAAATATTACATTTTGTTTAAAAAATTTTCAGTCAATTTTAAGTGAAAATTTAGTGCTATTTTCAAATAAATGTAATGTGATTGCAAAAGAGTATTTATTTATCTTTTGCCCTTTTAACCCTGCCTGTGTTGGCAGGGTTAAACCTATGGTACACAGGGTCGTTAAACCTATCGTACGCATGCCATTTTTGACACGTAACAGAATAATTTTGGCACGGGATTGTTTGGAACTCTAATCAAGATGCGATAACATTAGACAAAATACATACATTTAGATTATCAAATCTTGTCTAAATTCAATCGATTGAAAATGGGAGGATTATTTATTCTGCTTTATTAATGTCAAATCGCAGCTCAATATGAACTGAAAAAATTATCAAACAAATGTAATATTTGGAAAGTATTGAAAAGGAAAAATTATTAAATATTATAAGTAAAAATGCCGATGCTGAAATATGACAACTTGGAACTTAATTACAGAGCTGTTTGTAAAAGCGGCCATTTGTCGTTTACGAATTTCCCCGTCTATTCATGCCTGCTATTATTTTCACAAACAAATAATATAGATAAAAAAGAAAAAACTCAAATAGAAACATAGGTATTTCTAGTTCAATTTATCTTCTATTGAAATGATCTTAGTATGAATCTGATACTTATTATTTTTCATCCTTGATGTCACTACAAAAATCGCATTTAATCTTTTATTACTTTCTAAAATGTATTTAATTCATGCATATTACTTAAAAACATTTTAATACTAATAAATAATTTTCAAGTAATTTTAATTTATTATTTTTCATTAAATTTATATTTTAATTGCACGTCATTTTCATAAAAAAAATTAGTACGCGGGTGTAAAAAGGTTCGTCGACCCCGGGCTAGAACAATTAAACTGTGCTTAAATGTTCACAAGGCAATATTAGCCAAAGATTGATGCACAGGGCATAGTTCCATGTCCGCATAAGGTTGTGTGTGTATAGGAGGGGGGGGTGTCAGTAGGTAGAACAAAAAATAATAGGTGTTGAGTTTCATTATTTATATAGTTTTTACCGTACAATAGGGTCCCAGTAACTCCAATGCATAGTTTCGCAATGCACAAAACATTGTAACAAACTTCGTAACAACAAACTTCGTAATGCACAAAACATTGATAAAGCAAATTACGGGTTAATACTACATCATAAAAATCATGTCTAAAAAAGGTCTAAAGCACGCATTTGAAAGTTATATAAGCGTGTTCTCGTGTTTTTTATTTTTGCACTGCAATCAGCAAATCACATCTTTCTACACATTCACTAAGATATTTTTTGTTCGTAAAAAGGAAAATTTTTTTACATTAGTTTTTCGGATGTTGTGGAATCAAATAGTGTTTTTCCTATTAACTTAAGACTCTTGTCCCTGCCAGCGAAGACACTCACGAGCTAATTCTAATCCTATGGGGATAGATTTTTTTAATATCTCGTTTGCATTTCGACATTTTTAATCTTTTATTTATTTTTTTTTTTTTCACTGGATAGCCGAAGTCCGTTTCTACATCGCAACATTTTTTATAAAGTTACTTTCAATTTCAAAACCGGTTCTGAAAAAGAAAGTGTCATTCTAAAAAATATCTGCAACCAAAATCAAAAAAGTAAGAAAGGTGCGATGTAGAGACGGATCTCGGCTATCCAATACAAAAAATAAATAAATAAATAAATAAATAAATAAAAAAAATGTCGAAATGCAAACGAGATATTAGAAAAATCCATCCCCATCGGATTAGCATTAGCTCGTGAGTGTCTTCGCCTGCAGGGTCAGAAGCCTTAAGCATCTTGAATTAAAACTGATTCCTGACCGAAAACATGCTTTTTCTGTATGCCCTGTAACAACAGACATTGCTAACTTTAAGAACACTTGTTTTTAATAGAAAAATTGGAAATGCAATTCCATTTTTTGTTATTTCAATAAAACGAAATTCAAATTTTGTGCACTTATGACTAACATTGACTACGTGAAGCCATAAAGTATCAAGTTTAATTTGTGTCAGCCTATTAGAACTATAAAATATAATACGTTTACAACATATTTCAACCTCAGAGTAATCATATATGATATTTACTCCGAGATTTCAACTTAATACACAACATAAGAATGAAGCTCAAAATCGTGTTTGTACCCAGGGCCTCCAAAAGTCTAAGGCGTGTCGTGAATGTTCACGCGTTATGACGATAACTAATAAAAAAATATCAAATGAGAAAAAAAAAAAAAGCGTACAAAATTTGTAATTTTTGCAATTCTTGTATTTTATATCAATACAAAAACCCTTAACGGGTTAAAAGTTTGTGACGCAGCGCTTTATCTTATACTCTAAGAATTTTAAATATGGAACTTAAAAATAATGATATCAAATTTTGAGTAACGCTATGCTATTAATTATAATCTCTATACATATTTATTTAATCATTTTATTTTGTTATAATTGCATGTGTAAAAATTATGTTCAATTTAAAAAGATGTATAAAAGTTTATTCATTGATCCTTTATCATTCACATCACTCATAAATTCAAAGCATGAGTTTTATAAGATATGATATCAAAATTTAAGTGACACCTTGATGTGGCATTAAACGATTTGCTTTAAAATTCGATTTAAATTATTTTTAGTTTGGCTAAGATATATTCACACATGTAAAGAATATTTTTAATTTTCCAATACACTGCTAAATATGTCACTTTCACTGAACTTGTATAATGCATTGAAATGTATTTATATGAATAAATTGATTTATCTTTGTATCATGCTATTAAAAATTAAAAATAAAATTTATGTAAATAATTTTTTTGCCTCATAGTATCCATTTGAATACATTTCACTTAGTTCGGATACAATGACGCAAAAAATACTATTTACATAAGTTTTATTTTTAATTTTTGCCCTTTAATTTAACCCTTTGCATCCATTTTAATAAACAATTAAATAAATAAATAATAATTCCAGCTTAATAAATAATTAAAATCTTTCAAACTTAATTTGAAAAAAAAAATCTGCAACATTTGTTGCTCACTTTGTTGCTTGATAAATAAATTAAGTCCTAACTTCCCAAATGTACATTTTCCTCTCCTCCCTCACCCTACTCCCCAGCAAAAAAAAAAAAAAAAAAAAAAAAAAAAAAAAAAAAAAAAAAAAAATCTTTACTTTTATACAGAAAATTCTATATAAATTATCCTCCTATTCCTGAAAAATACTACTTTCCCCCTCCAGCCTAGCGATTTGAATCTTTAAAGCTATTTATAAAGAAAATTCTTCTGTTTTTTTAAAGATTATTAGTGACAATAAAAACCAATTAAAATAAATTATCCTCCTTTTCCTGAAATTTACCACTTTCCCCCTACAGCCTGGAGATTTGAATCTTTAGAACTTTTTAAAAAAACTAATCTGCAAAGTCTGTTGCTTAATAATAATAAAATAAATTATATAATCATGTACACTTTAAATTATTTTCCACACAAGCAATTGATATCATAGTAGTTGTTGTGAGCAAATATTGTGTTGGCTGGGTTGTCGTCCAGATAGCTCAATTGGAAGAGCACTGGCAATTAAAGCGAAAGGTTATTAAAGTTCACTTTAATTAAAGATGTTTAACCCCTTTGCGATATGAGTCCTTTGCTTAATTTTTAATCTTTTACCACCGGTTTTTCAAAACAGAAAATTTTCTGTAATTGAATCGTAAAAATGCTCTGATTAAATAAGGTAAACTTTACAATTAAAAATAAGTGGTGAGAATAATGAAATATTCTGAAAACCTTAATTGACAAGTATACCGGTTGCTCGTCCTCAAGGTGTTAAAGATGCTTTTTTTGCTATTAATACCTTTAGGATTTACAATATACAAAAATCTTAACCACTTCTGAGGTAAATAAAGTAAGTGGAAAAAAATCAAGATGGCAATGCTTTGATTGATGAATTGTAAGCTGAGTAATTTGTGCCACAGAATGAAAAAATTATAAAGTTATAATAATGCCTTCTTCAGAGCACTTACAGATACTAAAACTTTAGGGTTTTTGATGAGTGAATTACATATGAAGATAAATACGATAGATCTTTATAACACACAACTTAGGATGAGACGTTCTGCGTATTACAGAATTTTGCATTACATTGATCATATTTCATTCATCATTAAATTTACCTTGTAAACGTGCTTTAAATTGCATTCCTTAGAACCAGAAATAGTGAAAATGATAGCATTTTACATAATAGTATAGGTGTAGATTCGCAATATCTGGAAGGAGAAAGTGGCTCCTAAACCCAAAACATCCAGTGGCCACATTGTGAAACAAACACATAAAAACAATTTTGTGTTTATAAGGGTGGGGGTGGGGGGTGGGGGGAGAGGGACTAAATTCAAAGTGGAAAATAATTTATTTGATATATACATATGTCTATGTACAAGAAAACACAGACTAATTACATCAAATGAGTATGTTTAATTTAATCACAAAATTCTTTAAATTTGATTATTAAGTGTAATACAAATGTTAAAATATGTTCATATTCAGAAGATATAGTTGGACAAGATACATTTTTAAAAAATGTAAAGCTAAGCAATCATGGTAGTGGGAAATATTAGGACAACAATATTTCTAATTTTGATTTTATCGTATAACATTACATTAAAAAAATTGTGAATGTGTAAAATTATTTAGAGCTATAAAAATCAAAACACACTTCAGACGTTTTTTTTCTATGTAATAAAATAGTTTTCTGTGTTAAACAGATCATTCTAGACTGTAGGCATTATGAAGGAGAATACACGAATTTCATTTTTTTAAAAAGGTAGAAATCTACCATTTGCAGAAAAGCAGCATCCCTGTATAACGCATGGCGACTGGGACATTGGAAGTTAGTGGCCAAAGAAAAAAATTTAGTCTTCACATGGCGACTGAATCTGCACCTATACATAATAGGTATAGATCATGTCACACATAATTAAATTACCTTAAAGCATGATCCAAATATGCCTAGGCAAAATCATTATAAACAGTGGTAGCTCGTGACTAACAGTTTTGGGGGCACTAAAAGCATGGCTGGCAAATTTATTCCTTTTTCACTATTTTTAAAAATGAAATCTTTCGCTTATTTTTGGCAGAAGTTTCTTACTTTAAATTAGGCAAAAATTTCTTTTTTTTTTTTTAATATTACTTTTAGAAGGCATGCATTTAGTGCCTCAAAAGAAAAAAAAACGTCATGAGCTGCCGCCGGTTATAACACTCATTTACAAAAAAAATTAATATAATGTTTTCATTACTCCAAAACAATGCATTAAAGAAGACAATGTATGAAATTTAGTGTTCCAAGCAATTAGCAATATCTGTGAAATACATGTGCTTTTCAACTGCAAAATTCATTGTTTACATCTGAGAAATACATTATATACATCTTCTGTATTAAATTTTTTTAGTGGCAGGCTTTTGTGATAACGCTCATTTACAAAAAATGTTAATGTAATAACAATGTTTTCATTACTCCAAAGTAATGAGTTAAAGACGACAATGTATCAAATTTAGTGTTCCCAGAAATAGTAATATTTGTGAAATACATGAGCTTCTTAACTGTAAAATTTATTGTTTACATCTGAGAAAAACATTATATGCATTTTCTGTATTAAAATTTTTTAGTGGCAGGCTTTTGTGATTGAACAAGGACTGCTTGCAGAATGCTTAAATAATTTTATAAAATTATGGCTCTTGAACTACTATTAATAAAATACAGTAATAGGGATAAAAAAATCATTAAATAAATAGTTTATTTTAAAAAATTACTTGAATTTTCATCATATATACTAATTATTACTGCCATATATTATATGTAACATATTTATTATAAAAGTTACAATTATTTTGATGAAGTTTTAAAATGTAAACAAAATGATGCCTTATAAACACATAAAAAATACAGTTCGTTTTCGAAAGCCGCGCCTAACATTCTGAGAAGATTTTACGATCCAAAGGGGTGGTAACGCTGAGATAGGTATTTTCCGAAGTTCCAGTTGTATGTTGTCACTCAGCTAAATAACCTCCAATCATCCCTATTTTGATCAAATCAAAACAGACCTGACACATGCGCAAAAGCGCGGAAAGTTTCGCTTTATGAAAACAGACAGTACATCTGGACAAAATCATTATACAATTGACTCCCTCAAATCCGCACAACTTGGAACCAGAGGCTGTGCAGATTTTAGAATTTTGAAGATTTCTGATCATTGCTTTGTTTACAGTTTTTAAGCAGTCATTTGAATATAATTATGCAATCAAAATTATAAAAAATCCTTGCAATATAGTAAAATATTAAAATAATTAAGTACAGTAATAAGCTAAAATGATAAGAAGTAAGATAATTTAAAAAATGATTAAACTATTAAAAGTAAAGATCAAGTAAATAATTAATAATGTATAATTAAATCTGCATAATAAAGATAAGATACATTTTCCTTGAATTATTGAATGAAACTTACCTTCTAATGGTACCTATTAATTCACATCAAAATCATAAATTAAGGAAGTTTTATTTCAGGTTTAGCCAGTCTTAATAACCAAAAAATCTGTATTTTAATACATAAAAAGATTTGATAAAAAAAAGAGTGTGATTACCAAAATCTTGATTTTTTTTTTCAGAAATAAATTGTACTTCCTTCCTGAAAAACCATGAGTTCAGTCATATTACAGAGAATTAATTACATATTGAAATACAAATAAATAATAAATGTAATATTTGTCTTTTTTAATTAGAGCATTTTTTGGAATTTCACCAATAAAGGGAACTGTTTAAAAAAAGCGGTGCCAACCAAGTAAAATTTGTGTAAGGGATGCCGTCTTGAAAAGGTTAAAGATCAAAATGTGTAAAACTTAATGTTTCGGAAAATAGCAGATATTTCAACTATATGTATGTGAAATACAGGTGATTTGTAAGTGCAAAATACATTATTTACATCTCAGAAATAAATTATATAGATAGTTGCATTATAAAGATTTTCAGCAGAATCCTAGAAAGTATGTTAAATGTAATAATATATACATTATACCAGCCAGTCAAAGAAGTAAAACATTTTTATGAGAAAAAGATGAAAACATGTTTAGAATGAAACTATTTTATGCATTAATATTTATGTTTTCATTTAACTTTTTAAAAGAGCTTCATTTTATTGTTATTATACATTTTTCATTAAGAGGAGATTTGCTTTTTTTCGATTCAAAAAATCGATTTTTTCATTTTCCATTTTTCTATTCCTTACGGTCTATTTATAATCCTTATAAAATTATTTGGCCGAATTCGAAGACCTTTCGTAGTTATTTTATGCACGTCCATAGTCTTTTACTGTTTTAGAGCCCTACAAACGCATTTTACGTAAAATGACTTTTTTTAAAGTGGGCGGGATTAGAACCCAAATTCTATTAAACAGATCTTGCAGGCTTTTAATTAAAGGGGACTTAATTCAATGGGGCTTGAACCTTTTTCAGCCTTTTTCATATTAAAAAAACATTTTTAAAATAACGCCAAAGTGCGTAAAAGGATGCCAAAAATAGACTTTTTTTCAAATGGCCCCCATTTTGTTATTTTCAATTTTTTGAATTCAAAATACTTGAAGCGCCCAGACAATCTTATCTACTTTCATAATATTTAACGAAAATGAAATGTAGACGCCTCTGGTAATCTATCGGATCCCGCCCAGTCGGAAGTGCACGACGCGCATCACCTACGCAACTGAATCCACATAATCAATTTTTGATTTTAAAAAATGCAATATCCTTCAAATGATTATAAATAATTTGCAAAAAAAAAAAAGCACGGAACACAAATTTTCATTCTTATCCTTAAAAAAAGCTAAAAACAGCCTTTTTTTCGTTCTTCTGAGAGACAAACCACGTTTACACTACAACCAACTATTTAAAATACTATATCGGTTATATATATAGTTCATATTTGCTTTATCCTTTAATTTCGATTTAAAACATTTATCGACGTAGGTCTGCAGTCCATGCAAAAATTTCACAAAACAATAGACCGAATTCTTGTCAGTGAGCCCCCCCTTATCTTACTTCCTCTTTTCCTTATTATGATATTATCAAAGTGCTCTTATGACTAGATAAAATACAATATCGTCGAATAACTTTGCTTATTGTGTGATCAGAAAGGCAGAAGATCGCATTATCGAGTAAATGAATAATTGAGTGTAAGAATCGGTATAATACCATATGATCGAGTAACTTAGATTGCTTTATGTTATAGATGGGCAGAAGGTCGCATTATCGAGTAACTGAAGTAGTTGTGTGTAGTAATTTGCAAAATACCGTATAGCCGAGTAACTTAAATTGCCGTGGCGGCAGAACGGCAGCAGATAGTTACAGGCGGCAGAAGTTTGCGTTATCGAGTAACATAGATAGTGTGTAAGAATTAGTAAAATGCCGCATCTTCAAGTAACCTTAAAATTAGAATTAAATAATTATATATTAAAGGGAGGAAAATATCTAAAATTGCGTCATAAAAATTGTATTTACACGTGAATATTAAAAATGAAAAAACTTTAAAATAGTAAATTCATTAATATACGTAAATTTAAACGCAGTAAATGGGGAAATTACTTCATAATATTTAAAAATGGCCAAATAATAATATTGCCAAGCAGTTTAAAATCAAAAATATATTTACACGAGACATTTATTTCATATTTCGAGATGATATTTTTAACTATTGTTGCCAATTCTAAGTCAACGCAAATAATAATATTTCCTTTCTAGCAACAAAAGTATTTTCACGTAAACAAACAGACTGCTCAAAATAATTAAAGGATATTGTACGTCTAATGTAGAATAACGATTTATTATTACTTTAATAAATCGATTATTGTAACTAATGAAATATAAACGCGTTTGTATAAAACATCACATAGATATAATTAAAAATGCTGATTTTTAAAATTAGGTGAGATCTTAATAAAGGTTTATGGAAATTACAGTTTTCCTTTGTCAACTGTCGTCGATTGCTTGGCGGTAACGTTTATTAATTTACCTCTGGCCTGTCAGGAGAGAAAGTTGATATTTCAATGGTTTAGAATGTTGGTATTGACGAATCGACAAGATTTGGTAGTTAAAGAAAGTCCATATTTATAAATATATAGTTTTTATTTTTCACAGAAAGGTCTTTTAAGATTAATTGCTAATAACACATCAATTTTAATCTTTTTTGAAACATTATTGTGCCATGTTCCTTGGCAAAAAGAATAAAAGTACCGGTTTTCATATTTAAGGTTTTTAAACTTAAGTTTTTAAAATAATTACTCAGACTATGCACTCGTCCAAATTCTCTTAAATGAGTTCCCCGCCTTCACTCACCTTTTTAAAGGTAAAATCTCTGTGTCTTTATGATGGGATAAAGTACCATATCATCAAGTAACTTAAGATGCGGTGAGTGTAGATGGAAGAAGATCGCTTTATTGAGTAAATGAGAAAATGTATGAATTGGGGAAAAAAAAACAAAAAAAAACAAAACAAAAAAAAAAAAACAAAAAAACCCCGTACCATTAAGTATCTTAGGTAGCTGTGTGTATAAATCAACAGAAGATCGCATTATCGAGTAAGTGAGATAGTTGTGTTAAGTAATTGGTAAATTACAGTGTCATCTAGTAACTTATATCGCTGCGTAACACACGGCAGAAGATTGCATCATCGAGTAACTGAAAGACCTGTGTGTAGGAATTGGTAAAATATCGCATAGTCGAGTAACCTCAGCTTACTTGACAGAAAATCATTGCATCTGTGAAGGATTTGGGGTTTATAATATCTACTATATATATAAAATGAAACTGGAAATTTCGTTCGGGCTGTTGATTCTGCTAAATGGATTCTGATGGGATTTGCATTGCTAATTATGTAATTTTTAGGGGTGTTTTTAGCATTTTGCATATCGTTCTACATCAAATCTTACAATAAATGATTAACAAAAGGAGTCGCTTCTTAACAGCCGAAATTTTACCTAAAACATTCTAAAATATAACAACGTAATGCCGTTCGTATCGTTTTCAGCAATACAGAAAGACAGATAACGTTCCATATTACTTTAAAACAGATGGTCAAATTCACTAAAATTTTTCATTTGCTTCAAAGTTAGTTAGGCGAAACCTACCAGCGAAACGGGCAAAGGCTGCTAGTAATATATAAATGAAGAATAATCTATTTTAGGTACAATGCGCTCTTATGCACATATCGCTGCATGAAATGTAGAATTTAATTCGATATCGTGTTTGGTCGATTTTCGAAGTCCACAATACAGAAAAGGAAAAAGTGTTTCCAAAGACTACAATCGTTTATAACTAAAGAAGTGATACATTTATTGAAAAAAGAAAAACTGATCGATTACAAATTAATGCCATAACTATTCTGCAAGTAGCATGCTTTTATATTTAAAAATTAGTCAGAAAATGTGCCCGAAAGTTTCGAGATATTATTGGATTTTTTTTTTTTTTTTTTTTTTAAACCAATGTTTAGAACGTTATGTTTAATCTGTACATGACATGTAAAAAATTATCGCAATTTAAAGCACAAATATCTAAAATAAACTTTCCTTAAAGTTGCATAATGGAGCCTTTTCGTAAGTCTTTCTATCAAAATAAAAGAACAGGAGTGAAAAACACCAGATGATGCAGATTAGTTATGAGGATTAATTGGTTAAGTATAAAGGGTGGGAACGGGACTAATACTCCCTTAATTTAAATAAATGGATTTTTCATGCAGAAATATCCAATTTACTTCAAATTGTAAATATGTTCATTTTGAAAAGGCGCTTCCCTAATGAGTTTTGGGAATACATTCCTGAAGTATAAAGGGGGAGCGGGGGCTAATCCCCCTTTAATTTAGATAAATTGATTTTTCATGCAGAATTATCCGATTTGCTCCCAATTTGGTATACCGGTTTATTCTTATAAGACGCTTCACTGATTATATTTGGAGGTTCATTGGTTAAGTATGAAAGGTGGGAAATGGGGCAGCTAATCCCCCCTTAATTTAGCTAAATGTGTTTTTCATGCAGAATTATCCGATTTGCTTCGAATTTGGTATAAAGGTTTATTCAGATAAGGCACTTCCCTGACTAGTTTTGGAGGTTCATTGGTTAAGTATAAAGGGGGGGGGATGTGGACTAATCCCTTCTTAATTTAGTTAAGTGAGTATTTCCTGCAGAATTATTCTTTGAAATAAGAGTGTAATTAAGTTACAGCGTATTTTAGTTATTTCAAACATAATGAAATCGATATGCATTATCGAGTAGGATTCGATCAAGCTAAAAAGAGGTGCAGGCCTGGTATTAATTCGCCTCCTTTCCACCTTCCTATACTGTCACAGAAAATTTTATATTTTATATGCTTTAGAATACAGATATAAATAGTTAAATGCATATGTATATATATATATATATATATATATATATATATATATATATACATACATACATACATATTTTAATCTTATCTTACTGTAAAAGCACAAAATATCAATCATAATTACTATTAGATCAAAATAGATTTAAAATATCAGCCTTATAAACGTTGCATACTAAATTTCAGAGCCCCCGAAAGTCAGAGACCATAGGGTAACGGTTCAGTTGGGCAGTGCTTTAATCACATCCAGTTACTGAGGTGTATTACAACATGTTTTCTGTAAAACGTAGAGTGTGTAGTATTTCTAAATCTTTTACAAGGATACACTAAAAGATGGCAACAGTAACTCATTTAGAGCACTATACGGTAATTCGGTTTCATTACTGTCTATGAGCGATACTTACATAACTAAAAGTGGATTTTTATCTATTGTATTCGTTTCTAATATTAGCTAAACTTATGTTTATTGCGGAGTGTTTATAAATTCTGCTGATAATATACATGTCTTTAGAAAAGAGTTCTTAAGAATTATCGTTATGAGCCTGACTATTGCACGGACATGCAGAGCCACCTCACAGGTCCGCCATTTCAGAACTTTCTTGGGGCGGGCAAAGATTTTGTGAGCTAAGTTATATTGCTAAGGCTAGGATCCGGGCGTCCACCATCCCCCACCCCCCACCACCACCACCACCGAACGAGACACGTAAACAGTAAAAACTTTGAATACAAAAACTTAAGAGCCAATTAAATATTTCGTTTTAAACAGGTTTCCGTCTTAACAGGTAAAATTTCAATATATTGCATATGAAATTTTTTCTTTTTAGACTGGATTCTATTATAGGTTACATTTTTACAGGTATCCCCAAAGACTGTTAAACCATCCACTCTATAGTATAGCTCTGAAAAAAAGATGTATTACAGTAAAACTTATGAAAACGAAGCCTGTCTATAACAGAATTCTTTCTCAAAGGGGGAAAAAAAGATCATACAATTATACTTGCTAAGACAGAGACCTGTCTAAAATGAAACTTTTTTCTAGTGTTTTTCGCACTTCTTTTTTTCAGTTTTTACTACAGGGGCGCCATTTCAAAAGTTTCCTGCAAAGGACAATGAAAAATTTTGTTCGTGGAACTGGGAACGGGTAGAATTGCCTTTGTGCAGAACTGCACAAATCTCACTGAAAATGGGGAAACCCCGCACAATAAAAAAAGTTCTGTGTGATTTTGTCTCTTTAATTTCTTTAACGGACATGTGAATATTCTGCGAATTTTTTCAGTGTTCGTGAAAGTCCACGATTTTATTTTTTTTTTTGCGAATTCCAAAAATCAATTCATCAAGGGGAGAAAATAATCGCGAATTTTGCAAAATTTTGAAAAAAAATCCCCAAATCTTTGCGGAAAAAAATCGCTAATTTCTCCAAACGACCGTGGAAAATGTTTCTAATTTCATCAGAGATCACGAAAAGAAATGCAGATTTCGTCAAATGATTGTACAAACTAAAATCTCGAATTTTGTAAAAGGATTTCGAAAAAAATCGCGAATTTCACAAAAAGATTGTACAAAAAATCCCGAAAACGTACTCAAACAATCGAGGGGAATTTCATCAAACGATCGTGAAATAAGATACATAATTTCGTCTAACAATCGCGCCAGAAATTACAAATATTATTAGTTGGTGGTAGAAAAAAAATCACGAATTTCAGCAAATGATCATGGAAAAGAACCGCGAATTTTGTCTAAAGATCTCAGAAACAAATATGGAATTTCGTATTGTAAATTTCGACAAATGGTCGTGAGAAAAAAAAAGCAATTTCAAGAACGGTTGCAGAAAAAAAAATCGCGAATTCCGTGAAACGATCGCGGAAAAAATCGCAAATTTCGTCAGATGATCGCGAAAAAAAGAATCATGAAATTCAATCAGTCATGGGATAATCAGCAGACGAACGTCATGAATAAGTCACGAAATTTGCAATTTTTGTGATCTACAGCGATAAGAAAATTTTCTTTAGTGATTTTCTGCAAGTAAAAGTAAGGTAAAGCGTTAATTGTTTCGGATTGCGTTTTCACTATTATGAGGTGGGTTTGTACTGATACTATTTTTCAAAGAAATCCTGAATATTTTTCAGATGAAAAAGCTACATATTTGAACATTAATGAATACTGTATTATATCTTCATTTTTCTACATAAAATGTATAATTTATATTAAAGATATAATTATAGACTTCTTTTGCAATAATTTTATTAAAATAAGAATTAAATTTTCTTTCATTTCGGATCGGGTTGCCTTTCAATGGAAATCATTTTAGCGGTTTTCGTATTTACATGAAATTACAGTCCTGCGCCAAGATATGTTAACGTATTTTCTTCGTTGCGACTAAGGTACAGTTTAAGTTTTTCTGATTGTGCTTTATCTCGGTCGGAGTCAAGAGGACCTGGTTTTTCATAAGGAAGTCCTGAATATTTTTTAAATGAAAAACTATATATTTGACTATTAATGGTGGCCGATAGTAATAACTCATGTGTTCATTTCTGTACATAGGGGATAAAATTATAGACTACTTTATTATAAATGTGTTTTTTACTTTGGTATTTGGTGGAAGTCTGTCGATTTTTGGGCTGAAGAAATTGTATTTGACGGGTGCGCGCAAACTCCATTCCTAGGCGTTGAAGAATTTTGAGAGCGTTCCATACATAATATTGTTTAATAAGGCAAATAATTAAATAATTTGATAACATTGCAGTAATTGCAGTAAATATAATGTGACACTAATAATCCAAAAAAAGTAATAAACCTAGATAATTAAGAACTTGAATTGTACTCGCCCCTTCAATCCCCCCCCCCCCCAAAAAAAAAAAAAAAAAAAAACTATCAGAAAAAACTGTACCGCTGAATTTCTAGAATGAGGGGACTAGTTTTCCTATGATCAAGTTGTACACAGTTGAGAAGGAATTGATAAAAGAAAATGTCTCTAATGTATTTTTTAAATTAGCCAAAGTACGATATAGGTCTCACCTTAAGAAAGTTCGAATAGGAAATATTTTTTATAATCATTAATTTCTATGCATAAAGCATTTATTTAATGCATATGTTTTTATTGCAATCAAATCTGATAATTTACTTTAGCGTTTGAGAAATTTTTAAACTTTTGTTTGAGTTTGACAATTGATAGTTGATAAATTTTCTGAAAAATCAAATTCCTTGGGGGGAGGGTACTGCCCCCCCAGCCCCCTCAAATGGAGCCCCTGCCACTTCATTTGATCGGGTTCACGATGGCAGGAATTAGGATGCCAAATTGAGTAAAATTGGCCAAAAATTACCAATGTTCCTTTTCGCCAAAAAGACTTTCAAATATTAAGGAAGGGCGTTTCCTCTTTTTTCCTCCTCTACTTCCTGTTGCTCATGCCCTCCCCCTCCCGCCCCCAAAAAAGAATGAGCTACATCATCAAAAAACTAATGATTAAAATTGTATTATAAAAACATAGTAGTATATTGTTTTCAAGTGAAATTATTGGCGTTTTCCTTTTAACGCGGTAAGTTAAAACAATTAATGATTATCAATGCGGGGTGGGGGGGGGGGGGGTTCTTTTAGATATTTCATGACATACATATATAAACAAAGGTGAAGTTCGCAAACTTTTATCCCATAAACCAATCTAACAATTTTTTTATTAGTTCCCTATTTTTCTACTAGATATTTTTTTTTTAATTGTGACTATCTTTGTTGTGTTATCAAATTAACAGATGGGAATACTACATGTTAAAATTTATGTATGTATACAAAATGCATGAAGATTAGTAGTAGTCACTTACGCATACTGTTTATGAACAAATTCTATGGATAGACAGAAGATCGGCCTTCAAAATTATATTTGCCCCACTGCTCTAGGCTCTACGTAGTCTAAGTCGGACCAAGGAATTATTACAATATACAAGTTGTATTAGCTCAGTCGGAAAAGATAATTATATTTTCCTTTTCTAAAAGTAAATTATTTTGGGTGCGTTCATTAATTAAGAAAATTAGGAAATTCGTTTGGAAAAAACGACCCTTTGACTATCTAAATAACAAACACTGTGGTCAGTGAAGCTATATGTTCAGTTCTTTAGAAATACATGGTGAATTTCTAACGATTTCATTAAAATAATTGGGAATTTTTTACTTTGGTGACAGACATACTAAAATAACTTTTCATTTGTATCATAATCGTATTATAGCTTAGTATCATCATATGTGACAACCTTAAGTTGTCACAATATCATTAAAAAAAAAAAAAAAAAAAAAAAAAAAAAAAAAAAAAAAAACTAGAACCCAATTTGGGCATTTCAATTAAAAAATAATGGCTATTTGAAAAATTGAGTAAATTTACAGTTAAGGGAACTAGATTTTCAATCCATCAACTCATTATTAGACTATGTTAAAATCGTTTGATTTCAATAAAAGTTGTTTATTTTGCTAGACGAGACATTTAAAAATTTTTATGGCTTTCGTTGAATGATTTGGGTTAGGACCTTGTATGAAAGAGGGTAAATATTATAGCCAGTTGGTATTTTTTATTCTATAAGTTAAATAATTGCTTAACAAATTTGCTATAGCTATCTCATATGCATTTAATTACATTATGTAAGAAAATTAAAAATTTCGCTACAAATTAACTTTCTTAACAAAATAATGAATTTGGAGGTAATAACACCAATTTGTTTAAATTTTATTAAATCTGATGCATTATATCTTTAAAAGAATAAAAAAGAAGAAGAAGAAATAACCTATTGTTTCGGCTGGTGCCGAGAGGGGATGTTTAAAATGAATTTAATTGAAATATTGACAATTTATGCTATTAAATGCAATTTCTTTTTAATATTTTGCATTCACTGAATATTTTAAGTTATTTCAGATCTTTATTTCGTAAGAAATTCACGCTCGAAAGCTACGTTTAATAAAATCGTGAATTTCATATTTGATTTTTTTCTTATATTTAAAACACTATATAGACAGATATTCTTCTATCAAAAAACTAGTTAAATGAAGAGGAGAAACTTACATAGCAAACCTGAATTATCGAAGAAGCTAAACACACAAGAGTTGCCATTCCTGGATTATTGCCGCTTTAGTGAGTAACCGCTAAATAGAGAGGAAAATCTTATATAGCAAGCCTGTATTACCAAAGAAACCAAACACACAAGGGTTGCCATTATTGGACTATTACCGTTTTACCGAGTAATCATTAGGAAACTCCCTGGGTTTGAGGCTGCATTTTTACACACCGCCAGATGGCGTTATACAGATTTTAGATTTTACATAACACACGGTGTGTATGAATGACTGTGGAATAACGCTTTTCTGAGTAACTTCGGAAAAAGTGGTGCAACGTATAGAAAAATGCTTCAGGAACGTCGTGGTATGCTTAAACAAATCGAGTAACCGGCAAAAGTTACTCGAATTGAAATTGGTTACTCCGTACGTTGGTGTTTAAACCACTTTAGGTACTCAAAAGGGAGGGTAAGAGAGTGCACACACACACACACACACACACACACACACACACACACACACACACACACACACACACATATATATATATATATATATATAATTTTAATAAAAAATGGCATGCATAAAGATAAATAAACCTCATTATTCTCTCAATTCTGCAATAATGAAAGCTATCTAATTACGATCATTTTGACGAAATTTCATTAAATATTTTTTTAAATTAAAATATTAAAGTGGGGATATTAAAAAAAAAAACGGCTAGTGCGGGCACACATGTAAATGAACAGCTTTTAATAATAATAAAAAAAAAGTTAGTAAAATTGGTTCACTAGAAAGCTCAGGGCAGATGATTAAAACACAGCCTTATGTAATAAAATTATAGTAGAGTGTCTTAAAGAATAGCAGTAAAATTTTATTAGTCAAGAGAATTTTGGTCAAAAACATGGGTATCCTGATATTATTTTAAACCTCAAATTATTGGCAAAATCCTCATTGTATGCTTGTGTAACTCTAAGAAACGAATTCATCTAGGCGATAATCATCAAGATCTTTAATCTATGTCATTATTTTTTTAACAATGTCTTCCGAACTGAGCATGCACATTGTATGTCACAACACTTCTATGAGGATACTGTAAATTTTTGTAAAACATTGCGCTTTATCAGTCTGTGATTTCGATTATGCTATTTTTAAAAGAAGGTCTTTCGCCTGTGAAGAATTTCAAAGCAGCTTTGATGAAATGACGTACTTCTACAAAACATATTTCAGTTTTGAGAATTAAAAAACAGGATTTTTTATAAAATGACGTTATTCGTATCCGCTAAAGCAGCCCACTTTTTATGATCCAGTCTTAAACAACATCTATATACAGCTTCTAGAATTCTTAAATTTTGTAGTCAGTCCTATATCTATAGAAAAGTATTAAAATGACGTCATTATCGCAGAATAATAAACACACACAACAGAAAGCAATATCGACATTCAAGAAGCTCGGGAAAAAGAAATCGGGTATTTAATGTTACATATGCTTTCATTTGTTTTTGTTTATAATAGCTCCATGTTTTATTAGAAATCATTATCAGAAATCATTTTTTTTCAAAATTCGGAAAATATTATTACACATGGATGAATAAAATTGTATTCTTTCAGCTTCCCGATACGAAATAAGTAATTGTGAAGGAAAGTCACACAGTTATTTAACCCTTAACCGGAAACTTGCCGTCTGTGAGATGGTTGCGTCTACATATCTACCCTTTACACAAAAATGAACGTGCCCCCAATCTTATTACACAATCTAATCCTTACGCTACTGGTCCTCTGCCTCCCCCCGCCCAATTGCAACACCTGCGCATTTTTAGTTATTGAAAGAAAAATTATTTTATTTTCAACGCAGTCTGTGAGACGGCATGTTTCCGTTTATGTATTTTTTTTCTCTGGGGTATTGATATGGAGGAGCCGTCAAAGCGGGTATGCTACAATGATATATATATATATATATATATATATATATATATATAAAAAGACTGGATAATCTGCTTTGAGATTGCTTGATGACCATAAGCGATATAAGTGACATAAGCGATGTTGAAAATATTTCAGATGATGAATATATAAATTCAGAACACGAAAAAGATACAACATTGTCAAAAATGCATAAAAAATTCAGATATTTAGAACGTGCTGCAATATTGACAATTAAATGTTTTGTTAATTTTACTACTTAATGTTCTTTTCTAGTTCATATCGTACCGAAATATATAAAAACAATAGCATTTATTTAATTATTATGACGAAAATTTTATATTTTGAACAATAATGTGTAATTTCAAAATATTTTCTGTCCCCGACATTCAAAACCTATTTTTATGCTGTCATATTAAAAAATTGGCCTGTTAATGTATTACTATTAAATATTAAGTGTTTAAGTTCACTATTTTGGTAAATTATTAAGAGTTATTTTCCTTTTTAAATTTTATATCAATTTTTTTTTTTAATTTAGCAGTCTCACAGACGCCACGTTTCCGTTTGTGCACGGGATTTTAGTGTTTCCGGTTAAGGGTTTAAATAGTTTGCGTAAAGAGAAAGTGTTTATGTCGTTTGTAAAATATTTTTGCTATAAACTAAGAAAAATTTAATTGAAGAATAGAAACAAAATAAAACCGAAATTCAACGGATTCAGATGGTATTTTTGACATATCATGTATTTTAATTTCAATTTTTATGAGGATATGACAACAAAAAAGTACGATAACTACTATTTTCTCTTTACTTTTAATAGAAATGGAGTACGTCTGTTGACACAATTACAAAATTGGTACTAAAAACTACAAAAAAATTAATCTCTCACAAATAAATTGAGATACAGCTTTTATACAAATTGCATTTAAAAGTACATTTTTTCCTTATACGACGGTATAAAAACTGAAAATGTCCGATGAGTAGAAGTTAAAAAAAATTTTCAGTAGCGAAAATTGCAAAACGAAAATTCATTTCAAATTTAATGTGTTGCCATTCGCAGAATGACGGATATGCACGCACAGATATGTTTGTCCTTTATAATATAGATAGAAAAATGTTCCTTCTGAAAGTTGTTATCGGAGCAACTAGTGATCGAATATTTTAAATAATATTATTCAATAATACAATTCAGTTGCATCATAAAAATTAAAACAAATAAGTATATTTGGACCGAAATCTATATAAATTTAAAACGCTGGATTTAATTAGGGACTTCTAGAGTGTGTCTATCGATACAACATTAGACGTTATAAAAGGTTCATCCTATACAAATAATTTTTAGTGTTCAGAAAAAAAGTGCACTATGTGTTTCCAGAATAACGGACAAACATTACATTACATGTAAGCTGTTTATTTTTATTATATAAAAACTTAAATTTAAAAATAATCTCCTTTCTTTAGATGAAGTAAAAATATAATTCACTGAAATCTCTGCAAAGAATTTTAAATAATCTATCCCATTTCCATTTTTATGAAACTGAAAAATTTATAATTACAGAATTATGTTAATTTAAAAATTACTAATCATAAAAAAAATTTCACAGTTCAAAAATACTTAGAAAAATTATAAACTTTTGCACTAGTGTCTGGTTTTATTTATAAGACGGAATTTGTGTGGGAAAAGTAAATAAAATATCTGAATTTTCCAAAACTCATATAGCATGCAAAAAGCATATGACAAATTCAACGATGCAAACCGCTTTTTGACAATTTGTCAAATGTTTATGAATTATTGAAATGCTAACAGACGTACGATAAACTCTTTGATATGTATATATATATATAATTATATTTATAATTTTTATATATATATATATATATAAATTTAGAATTGAAACTTTCCGGTAGTCATAATAGTTGCAATACAAATTATTTAGATGTAAATCTAAAATTAGAAAACAGAAATTTAATTACATCGGTTTATGATAAATGAGAAGATTTTAACTTTAAAACAATTGCAATATTGAATTTCAATTCAAATGTCCATATATAGGTATTCAGAAACATTTATATTAACGGTTTAAACAGATTAAACCGATTGACATCGGATAGTGACATTTTGAATGAGGATATGCTTAAATGGTACGTCACTGCTGTGAAACAGGGTTATCCTGTGAGTCTGGTTAAAAATATGACGTATAATTATGTAAGAACTCGCAAGAACAGGAGTGAATTGATGCCTTTACTCGAAGCATGTGGTTTACGGAATGTAGTGGAAACAGATCGCTTTTGATATGGATTGATTTCGGTCGGTCGGTTTCATTTAGCTTTAATTTTGTTTCATTCGTTTTTTCAATATGGTCTCGACAGGTAAATCTGGGGAATGTTGCATGCTTAAAAACAGTTTTAACCCTGCATTAGCGTGTCATAAGCCACGCAAACCTGTCTCCATGTTTAATTAGTTCTTTGCCTTGTTTCTTATGGTTGTTTTGTTTAAGTTAAAGTTGGTTATGTTGTGTTTCTTTAAGATTGTTTATTAAGTTAAATTATAGTTCTTATTTGGTTTGGTTAAGTTAATTTTGTGCTTCAATTAAAGTTTACAGTTTGTGGTAATGCTAGAAATAACTATTGGAATTTTTTAACTATATACATATATATATACTAGGTATAAATTCTTACATTTTCCTTGCAGTATTCGTAAAGTTATTACAGTCTACCCGAGATCAGTCAGTATGAAACAACCTGTATTTGTGACTAAGTAAGTAGTGAGCAACCTGTTCTTCCAGCACTTTTCGTGATGTTATCACATTTCATACCAAACTAGGTACAAATCTTTGCATTTTCAATGCAGCAATTTCATTTTTCATACAATTGTTACAGTCTACCCGAGTTCAGATTGGGTGAAACATCCTGTATTTGTGACTAAGTAAGTGGTGAGTAACCTGTTTTCAAGCACTTTTCGTGATATTATCATATTTCGTACCAAACTAGGTACAAATCTTTACATTTTCATTGCAGCAATTTCATTTTTCATACAATTGTTACAGTCTACCCGAGTTCAGATTGGGTGAAAAATCCTGTATTTGTGACTAAGTAAGTGGTGAGTAACCTGTTTTCAAGCACTTTTCGTGATATTATCATATTTCGTACCAAACTAGGTACAAATCTAGATTTTCATTGCAGCAATTTCATTTTTCATACAATTGTTACAGTCTACCCGAGTTCAGATTGGGTGAAAAATCCTGTATTTGTGACTAAGTAAGTGGTGAGTAACCTGTTTTCAAGCACTTTTCGTGATATTATCATATTTCGTACCAAACTAGGTACAAATCTTGATTTTCATTGCAGCAATTTCATTTTTCATACAATTATTACAGTCTACCCGAGTTCAGATTGGGTGAAACATCCTGTATTTGTGACTAAAAATGCGGTGAGTAACCTGTTTTCAAGCACTTTTCGTGATATTATCATATTTCGTACCAAACTAGGTACAAATCTTTACATTTTCATTGCAGCAATTTCATTTTTCATACAATTGTTACAGTCTACCCGAGTTCAGATTGGGTGAAACATCCTGTATTTGTGACTAAGTAAGCGGTGAGTAACCTGTTTTCAAGCACTTTTCGTGATATTATCATATTTCGTACCAAACTAGGTACAAATCTTTACATTTTCATTGCAGCAATTTCATTTTTCATACAATTGTTACAGTCTACCCGAGTTCAGATTGGGTGAAACATCCTGTATTTGTGACTAAGTAAGCGGTGAGTAACCTGTTTTCAAGCACTTTTCATGATATTATCATATTTCGTACCAAACTAGGTACAAATCTTTACATTTTCATTGCAGCAATTTCATTTTTCATACAATTGTTACAGTCTACCCGAGTTCAGATTGGGTGAAACATCCTGTATTTGTGACTAAATAAGCGGTGAGTAACCTGTTTTCAAGCACTTTTCGTGATATTATCATATTTCGTACGAAACTAGGTACAAATCTTTACATTTTCATTGCAGCAATTTCATTTTTCATGCAATTGTTACAGTCTACCGGAGTTCAGATTGGGTGAAACATCCTATATTTGTGACTAAGTAAGCGGTGAGTAACCTGTTTTCAAGCACTTTTCGTGATATTATCATATTTCGTACCAAACTAGGTACAAATCTTTACATTTTCATTGCAGCAATTTCATTTTTCATACAATTGTTACAGTCTACCCGAGTTCAGATTGGGTGAAACATCCTGTATTTGTGACTAAGTAAGCGGTGAGTAACCTGTTTTCAAGCACTTTTCATGATATTATCATATTTCGTACCAAACTAGGTACAAATCTTTACATTTTCATTGCAGCAATTTCATTTTTCATACAATTGTTACAGTCTACCCGAGTTCAGATTGGGTGAAACATCCTGTATTTGTGACTAAGTAAGAGGTGAGTAACCTGTTTTCAAGCACTTTTCGTGATATTATCATATTTCGTACCAAACTAGGTACAAATCTTTACATTTCCATTGCAGCAATTTTATTTTTCATAAAATTATTACCGTTTACCGGAGTTCAGCTAGGGTGAAACACCCTGTATTTGTGACTAGGTTTGCGATCCCATGATCAATGGAAATTTTTCATTCTCTTGATGCCTACTATCACCTCCCTTAATTTGTCTTTCAAATTCCGCAGCACCCTGTATAGAATTTATACACACCAAGTAATGCAAAAAAAAAAAAAAAGTTTAATTTAAAAATGCATACAACTTAAAATGCACTTCTAGCATTAATAAATGCTAGAAGACTATTATATTACTATGCATATTCGATTACTGTACTGTCTATTAACAATAGTTAATATACAGTACAGCAATCGAATATGTTTCTGCGTCCCTGTATATGAACAATGAATAGTATGCACATCATATTCCAAAATAAACCATTTGTTATGCACATCAGTGATATATATTAATTTCAATAATTTTGAAGTAGTGTAACATCATTTTTCCATAGGCCATAATGTAATGGAATTCTTTTGAGTGTGTCTGTAAATTAACTATAAATGCTTCACACGTTAGTTTTAATAGTGAGTTAGAACACAGACAGACAAACAAAACAAATTCATAAACCCTTCGACTATTCTATCTAGTCCTGGCAGAATCCTAGAAAAAGCGAGTCACCCGACTTCGCAATTTCTCTGGTACGTGCCAACATTACACGCATGTCAACCTAAAAGCTGATGTATAATCAGAAAGCAAAGGTGTTTGCTGACTTTTTGATACGTCCATTTTCTTGACTGGTGCCAGACTGCTGTTTTCTGTTATAAATAGCGGTATATTAGAAAACACAGAAAAACACGTTTAAAATTTTTATGCGACAATCAAAATAATGAAAAAAAAACAATTTTTGTAACATAAATTTATTGAACATTGTGCAATCTATAAAACAAACTTTCTAAATCATTATAACTATCTAATGATTGAAAATCTGATTTCGCAACAACTTTCAGAAAAAATCCTTGCAGTATTTAAATCTTGTGCCGAGCTAAGCATCGAATGATTGAAATTGTAATTTGTCACCAACGTTTACATAATGGCGTGGGCCATGTTTTGAAGCAGTGAGATCCGCATTCATGAAAACAAAAGAAATAAAAAAAAAAATCACAACATCTTTGAGCAGCAATCTCCAAAATGCACAATACTCATTAACGCATCCATTGTTAACTACATGTATGAATATTTCGCATTCATGAAAACAACAACAAAACTAGTCGGATGTACCAATCCCAAAACTTTCTTCTATCTCATACATGTTAATACTTCAAAATTCACTATCACACTGCCAAAATTAAATGGCAATCTATGCATCTCATGAAGATTCTAAAGATAAGAAATTCCGTGCATTAGTTCTTGAGATATGACTATTGCTGAAATCTTCTAATTCCAGCAAAATGCTGCCTAGCAGCACCACCTATTGGTCGATTCATACCAAATCCTAATCAGCAACAATATATGTCAACGTCTGACTGAATCTGAAGTTTGGAGAAAATCCATGCATTAGTTTTTGAGATAGAGCTATTGCAAAAATCGTGAAAATTCCTGCATAGCAGCGCCGCCTATTGGGTGATTAACACCAAAACCTAATTAACAACTTGTGTCAACATATAACTAAATCTGAAGTTAGATGAAAATGCATCTATTAGTTCAATAGATAGAGCTATTGAGGCAAACTTGAAAAAAGCAGCACAGAAGCGCCACCTGTTGGACGATTTACACCAACACATAATCAGCAGCAAGTAATATCATGGACTAACTGAATCTGAAGTTTGATGAAAATCCGTGCGTTATTTCTTAAGATAGACCTATTGGGGAAATCATGTAAATCCTTCAAAATTCCTCATAACAGCACCACCTGTTGGGCGATATACACGAAAACATAATCAGCATCAATTCATATCAAGGACTAACTAAATCTGAAGATTGATCAAAATCCGTACATTAGTTCTTGAGATAGAGCTATTGCGAAAATCGTGAAAAATGCACCATATCAGCGCCACCTTTTGAGCGATTTACACCAAAAACTAATCAGCATCAATTTATATTAGGGACTAACTTAATATAAATTTTTATTAAATTCCGTGCATTAGTTCTTGAGATAGAGCGCCCACAATATTTGTGTCACATACAGACAGACAGACAGACAGACTCACAGGCTCACAGACAGACATTTTGTAAAAACATGTTTTTTGGAATCTATGTCCCCTAAAACGTGTAAATCCGTCGAGAACCGGAATTCGAAAATTTTCATGAATTCAATACTTTCTTCTTGTAAAGATAGAAGAATGTAAAAAGAAAAAAAAAAATACTTTATACAGCAATCGCGTTGTGCAAAAATCTGGAAAATGCATGAATTTCTTTAAAGCCGCAATCACTGACATACTATGACATACTATGAGAGACATACAATAAAAGGCTAATAAAAAATATAAAACATCACAAATGAAAAAAAATGATGTACTCAAAAATGATAAATTGATGTACTCATATCAAATTGAGTATGTTTGAATCAAAAATGAACCTATGCTTTCTCAATTTTGAAACATCACATGTTATCAAACCCAAACGAAACAATAGTTTTGAAAAGGTTTATATAAACTTGGGGGGTCTGCCCCCTGCAAGCTAATGCTCGCCAACCTCCGTTCAGACACCGCAGAATCTAAAAACACGCTAATCTGATCGGTTTAAAAAATATTATAGAATATTGAATTATACTGAAAAAAGGTGTGCAGATCTCCCTGTAAACGGGTTTCCATTCAATTTCCATTGATTTCAAAAATTTAAGGCCGAATCAGTTGCTTTTAAGACATCTAATGGTTGTTTTCGTGTTTGATTAAAGAGGATCAGTTAAACGTCTGAAAAGAAGCTAAAAATAAAAGGAATTAAATGTACAGAGTATTTGTCTCCCGGTATTTTAAAACAATTTCTATAACAATAGCCTAAGTCATGTGACTATCATCAAGAGTTCCGAGCGAACCACTTCGCATTTTATATTCCTCGTGCCATTTTGGTACTTTAATATTAGCCAGGTACAGGTGATAAGTCGCCAAATATTATTATATCGCCATCATTTCATCTATATTATAATAGTTCAAGTCATGTGTTCAAGTCACTGACATAAATAAATATGCTCTGATCCCTTCGCTTTTCATATGAAAGTTTGGCCCAGATATCATATACGGCCCCATATTGGCGCGATTTTTTTCCGACGCTAATTTGGGGAAAAGATCAACAGCATAAACAACAACATCCGGCTTATCAAATCAAGCAAAATTACGATACTATGGCGCCAGTTAAGTACCCGTTCCTTATATGACATTGGCGTCAGAAAAAAATAGCGCCAATATGGGACCGTAAGTGGCATCTGTGCCAAAAGTTTTCCATTTCGATTAAAAAAAATCATTTTTTTTTTTTTTAATAATACTACATAAAAGCATTGCGCAAAGAATTCTGGGTACTGTTACGCTAGCCGGGTGCAAATCTCGCCAATAACTATTTTTCAACTCGCCAGTTAGCATTTTTTTTTTCCGAGTGGTAAATTAAAACATTGCTTTGAAGTTAAAATTAAATGTCATCATTTGTTACATCATTTAATATTTGGCCAGATGCCATATACGCACCCGGTTTGGCGTGATTTTTTTTTACGAAAATTTCGCGAAATCCTCGTTTTCAAATACCAGTTACATATGTATTTTTGGTACTACTTAGTTATCGCGTCGAACAAAAATCTATCACCAAACTATAAGATTAAATGCCAATAATGGTTGATAAATGTCACATTCACTTGACTTTAAGCAAGTTACACGTCTTTACGTCATCAAGCGATTTATCTTTCGACGTTTTATTCGTATATTTATTAATGTTATACTATTTTCTTTGTTCTTTCTTTCTTTAAAATAAAAATTATGTCAATTTGTATAATATGGCGATTTATATAATTTGTCGAAATGGGTCGATGGAAGTAAGTAGTACCGTATTTTTAAATTATTTTCTATTATGTTTTTATTTTTAAAGGAAAATAACCAAAAAAATAATTAACTATAGAACAAAACAATTTATGTAATTAAAAAAAAGGAATTAAAGTAAATAAACACTTATTATTAAATAAACAACAATAGCCGGGTTACCACGTCAACCAAAATAATGCCATTTTGGCGCCAATTATGTACCCCGGTGCGTATATGACATGTGCGCCTAATATTTTTCTTTTCATTTCGTTTAAAAAAAAATAAAGAAGTGAAAGTCATTTATTTTAAATGTTTCTGTTTGTATTAAATATAATGATAATGAAATACAAATAATTATGAATAAAAGTAACATGATACATTTATTAATATACATTTAAGGGAGGACAAACTTCTCGCCAAATTAGCTTAAAATAGTAACCTTTTCTAAAATCTGAAATAAAAATATCTGTTTGATTAAAATTTGAGTTGCCATCATTAAAAAAATGTATATAAAGTTAGAAAAAAAAATAATATTTCGAAAACTAATTCGAATTTAAAAATTCTAATACCAGTTTTGAGATCTGTAGATCAATACAGATTTTTGATGTTAATTTCATCGCAAAGTATTCCATATTTCAGGAGAAATCGCCGTGAAACATAATCAGTTTTTTAATCAGTCGATTCAAAGAATCGTTACATTTCAGCCGTTTCATATATTCGTTTCATAAATTCGTTTCATTAGGATTTTATATATATAGGGTATATATATATATATATATTTGTGCCAAAAATCTTCTAATTATTAAGTAGCTCTGCAAATCATATTACGGTAAGATAATATGTCAAATTTTAAAACTTTTCGAAATCAAAATTGATTTATCTACTTTATATAAATATATTTTTCTTTTGAAACAAAATAAGCTTGTTCTTTATCAAATCTTATTGTGCAAATCCCTTTTCAATCCTACAATTTTTTATTAATTATGACTTTTTGAAATGTCAGCAGACTTATGGGACAGCTCTTTGGTGGTGGACATCATTTATGTTTCATATGTATGCGAAGTTACAGACTACTAAGGCATAAAAACATTCTAAATAATTTTCAGAATCTTGAAAAAAAGAACTGCTTAAGATTTATAAAAACACATTTCATCTGAACAGCTATTTAGTTTGTTAAAACAAATTGAATTACGAGCGGTTTTCGAAAAGTAAAGATACAATACCTCATACTCTTTGAAAAAACCTTTAATTTATAAAATGTTCTTTACAAATTACTTATTGGTACATGCCTTTTTTCGACGGCCCCACCAGTGGCCGAGAGGTTCTGCTCCCGAAGCTGGTAGACGGGAGGTGCTGGGTTCGATCCCAATCGCGCCCGTCGGCGTAATCGTTCGGAGTTTTCGTGGTTTTCTTCGCGCCGTGGATCTTCCATGCGTTAATACGGATTAGGTTCCCTTAGAAAGACCCCCACGGAGGGCACTCCCCCCGGGCCTATATCCCTCGTGTAGATAATTGGCCGTCAAAAATCAACCCAACCCAACCCTTTTTTCGACATAGTTGAGTCATTGTCCTAGTATTTGTTATGTCTGGGTACGTCGAAATCTCATTTCAACTTCGATTTTGATCTCATAATCGTAGCAGAAGTTTTTCCCGCAAGATATATTTTTTTTTTCATGTAAATGAATAAGTCGTAGTCGCTGAGTGAAAGAGAGATATCGCAGACGAACTAACTATTATGCATTTGTCATGAACATTGGCCCTACATCCTTAGAAAGTACGTCACCATTTGATTATATTTTTCGATTCGTAATGTTCTCATAGACGGAAACAGTTTCTTTGTGAATATCCACTGGATGATAACCCTTTGCATGAAGAAAACATTATGGCATAGCGTACTTAACATTCGGAGGGAATCTGAAATGATGCAGTCATGACATACGCTTGCTACACGAAACACAATCACCGTACAAACAATGAATGATTGTGATGAAAAGGTCAAATATTAAAGGTTACAATATGCGTAGCTAACGTGCACATAAAACTTTTTATCGCTGCTCCTTAAGTGTATAATTACTTTTGGAACACTTTGTATATAAGAATAATTGTATATGAGTTAAAATTTACAGCAGTTCGTCAATATCACAATATCCAGTAGGGTGGATCGAAGAAAAGATTTTTTTTTTCTGAACGCTTTAGTGTGGAAAAGTTTCCTATTGTAATAAGAAGGAAAACTGATTTTTTTTAATCGGTTAACATCTTCAATTCGCGCATCGTACTTAAAATTGATGAAAAATTGCAAAAGTCGCGGACTTTCCAATATTTTTTAAGTTAATTATATCTTTAAAAATAAACACGCTTCAGCTATTAAATTCCGATCAATTGTCTAATTTTTATTGTTCTCGGAAGAATTTAGAAAAAACATAAATTTACCAATTTTTCGCAATTTTCAAAGTGCAACTCTTAGTTCGTTTTGCTAAAACAAAACGACACAGGTTGCACGTTGCGTTCCACCCATATCCTGCCCAACCAACCGTCCAATTGTTGGGTGTTGTATTTATATTATATTAAAAAGACCACAGGCATGTCAATGTGCAGTTCTAATTAAATGCTAATGTAAAAAAAAAAGAAAAGAAAATTCGTGTCAAAGAAATGTCGAGTTGAGGTTCATGATTCTTCAAAGGAATTACAATTTTGGGGAAAATCGGATGTATTTACAAAAAAAGTTAAATGTGAAGGCTGAGCGGAATACTCGTGATCTTCAGCAAGCACTGAGTTTTTCCTCAGATCGTTTAAAGTTCCTAAACTGGCTGTGTACTATGAAATTGACGAACTCAAACACACTTCTTTGGAAAACTCGGAGTATGTGGAAGATAAATACACACCGAGCACATCGGCTAAAATCCCTAATGGAAAATGAGAATAAAAATTAACGCAACAGCGCTAAACAGCGATCGTTTCGGAGTTTCTGATCGGTCAAAAGCTTACATAGTGTCAAGTGTTCTGGATAACCGACACCGATTCTTCTGATGTGGTTGATAAAAGTAAAATAAAAAGGGGCAAGTGTCGTTTTAGGATGGATTTGAAAAGCCGATTCACACCCCTAAGGAAAGCTCGGGTCTTTATTTTTTTATTTATTTATTTTTTTTTTGACGGATGAAAATTAGATAGTTTGTTCGTCGAAAAATTTAATGCCAAGCAATTTCACAGGAATGTGAAATAAGAACACTATTCCCTTATCCAGGAATTTGGATCAATTTATATTGGACATGTATCGCCTTCATCGAGTTTATCAAATGATATAAGTCAAAGCATTATTTTCTGTTTGTCTGAACTATCAATATCACTAAAAAACTAGAAGTAGTAGGTTGTGATGGTATTGTGACAAACACTGGATGGAATAACGGTGCTTTCCACCGTCAAGAAAATCGTAAAATGTGGAGCATATGCTTCCGGCATTTTAATGAGCTTTCTTATCGCCAAATTTTCCAACATTTTACCGGTCAAACTGAAGGGCCTAAATCGTTTACTGCGCCAATCGGGTAGCAGCTCACTTGCTGTGAAAAAGATCCTATGGTCGATTATGAACCCAAAAATTGTTCGATTCCTGATATAGATGGGGATTTTTTGAGCAAAAAAAATCAGTATTTTGGGGACATTTTGAATACAATCACCTTGGGACATTGTCCTGAAGACTTGGCTAATTGGAACCCTGGTAATTTGTCCGATTCCAGATGACTAACTGCGGCCAACCGAGTCCTTAAATTGTATCAGATTCACCCTTAAACTTAAAAGAAATAGTTGGATTCATCATAAAATCATACATGCATGTGTAATTTGCCATAAAATAAGCAAATATTTTACTGACGGACCAAAACATGTATTTCACGCAATTCAAACATCACGCTATTTATCCGACGAATTACTACAATTTCTCGATCCAATAATAGAACGAAATACGTTTTTATGCGCCTAGAGAATGTTCTGTTGGAAATAATTATCGATTAAAGAAAACATATTCGGGATATTTTTTACAGAAGGATCGTAAAAGCAAGACAAACCGTCCCAAAGACAAATACTGTTAGAAATGTAATGCCACCAAATGGAAACTTTCAAGCTTCCGATTACGATGAATTTATTAATTGGAATTCTTGCGCGGTATATCCTTCCCCAGTGCCGCGTGACCTAAGTGAAGATGGTGTTAAATAGTTCATCCCTTCTAACACTACTCTCATCAGAGAAATACAAATGTTTCCCTGTCAGACCAAGGCTGTTAAGATGTGCGTCAAACTTGTGATAGAGACCTCGAATAAAGTATATGGACATGAAGGTAGAGATGGCTATATCCGAACAACACTGAAGTCTAAATCAGTTATGCCCCATTCATCCATCCAAAAAATCGGACTTTAAATGTGTAGTAGATGTAAATAAGAAAACCAAAGAATGCTACACTATGGAAAACATTTGTAAATAGTTGCAAATATAATGTAAATGCCACACCCAACAATTGGATGGTTGTTTGAATAGATTGGAGGTGGAACTCTACGTGCAACCACGTCCACATGGTGAGTTCTTTGTCGTTTTGTTCTAGCAAAACGAGCGAAGAGTTGCACGATGAAAATTTCAAAAAATTACTAAATTTATACTTTAGTCTAAGATGTTGCGCGAACGAAAACATTAGATTATTGATTAGAAATTAATTTATTTAGGTTATGTAAACAATGAAACAAGCATAAAAAGCTAAAGCGTGTTTATTTTTAAAGTTCTAATTAACATAAAAAAAAATTAGAGAAAATGCGCAAATTTTGCAATTTTTCATCAACTTTAAGTACGATACGCGAATGGAAGATGTTAACCGATTTTAAAAAATTTTATGCCATTTTTCTTCTTATTATAATTAGACAAATTTTCCGCACTAAAGCGTTCCGAAAAAAAAATTATTTTTTTTCGACCCACCCTAATATCCAGATATGTTTATTGATAAACATTAAGCTTGTTTCGCGAATAGCAATTTCATATACATAAATAGAACCGAATGCAGGATTTAATATATATATATATATTAAATATATATGAAATAACAATACTTCTGAAAGATCTTTAAAAAAATCAAAAATCATTTTGAAAAGGTACTTAATTGTCATTTTTATTCCAAATCAATTTAAAAAAAAGTTTTAGTAAAAATGTACAAGATATTATTAATTATAGTTGGGAATATTGATTCCTCAAAACGTAATACAAACAGAAATTGAAAATACATGGGAAGAAAATATTTTTGCAAAGTTCTTTTGTACTTCAGATAAATTCATGTAATGACGTATTTTCAACATATTACGACTTCTACATTCTTAAAGGGATCAACGTTCTTGAAAGAAATGTTATTAGCCTCTGCTTTGTGTCTCAAAAATACATCTCAGACGACAGGGAATTTGACCCAAAGGACCAATTACGAATTCTTGTAGAGAATTGTTTGGATGCCGGTGCAGTCCAACAATTTAATGTAGTAAATTGATTTATTTTTGACAGATAGTACAAAAGGAAATTTTCTTACTTAGAACAAATAATGCAAAACAAAATGAAAAAATCTGTTTCTTTCAGGGAATGCATTTTAGAATCGCAGAAGTAAACTTTATATAAAATTCTAAAATCAACTCTTAATTTTATAATTAAGTCCTCATATTTAAATTAGTACATATTTTTTATGGTTATGTTAATTTAATGATGGCCAGGGAATCTTTAATTAATAATGAGATACAATGTATAAAACATTCGAAATCCATAATTATAATCCATTTTTTCTATAATGGAATATTAGAAAAAATAACTAAAATTTATAAAGCAAATTGTTAATATTCCTTTTTCTAGAAAGTAAATACTTTTTTGAAATTTACCAAAATAAATTTTTAAAATGAATTTATTTGTATCGATGTTTATAAAACGTGGTAGATATAAACTGTCAGCTGTATTATCAGCAATACAAAAATGAGGTTTTTTTTTTTTTTTTTTTTTTTTTTTTTTGAAAAATTAATTTTGAAAGTGAGCTTTAAAAACATAATTAAAGAAGTTATCAACGGGGAACTTTCCATCACGCAAGAAAAGTATCTTGGAATTCGGATAAATAAATTTAATTGCACAATTATATTACATTTTCAACATACTTTAAGATATCAACCGTCTTCATAATAAATTATTTTATCCCAATCAATACGTTTAGATAACACATCTTACCTGAAGACTGCTTGATCCGAAAAAAAAAAAAAAAAAAAAACTAATTCTGCTACAAAATTATTTGATTGAGAATGCCTTGCAGAAAATAAATGGCACATACTTTTTAACACTTTATCGGATATTTGAAATGTAATAATATATGTTTGTCTATCTGTCAATGCTCTAACTCTCGTAAATATAATCGGATTACCTTGTTATTTTTATATGGTATAGAGGTTTATTATAGAATGTCCGTTACTGAAAAGTAAGCTTGTTTGAATTATAGCTTGTATACGTGGACACGCAAATTTATATAGTGTTATCATGATTTACAGGGAAAAATCATTTGCGGTGCATTTTATTAATGCTACGATCTTTCAGTTAACAGTAGCGAAATTCATATTTATCACAAATGCGAACTAAAACAGGATTTCTCGGTATACAGAATATCAATAATTTGTAGTACGTGATAGATACACGTAAATCATATTTTTTATTATATATGTGTTTAGCCAGTTTACTTTTCATAAGTAGACGCTACAATCTTTTATCAATCGTCTCATCACTTCAGAAAAGAAACACCACTCTATGCTTTAGAACAAAGTAAGATTTAATGAATCTCTGTACAACAAGACATATTATGATGTACAAGAATACTGTACAATATTTACATCGCCAAAACTCAGAAAAAATCCGTTGATTGCAAAACATTTTACCATTTCCCGCCCTCTCATAAAAAGCGCCGGGGAAAAAATTAAGCAAGCAGCTTGTACTTCGAAAATCTCTACCTTCTGCGTCTCAAAAAACAATCTCTCTGCGTAAAAGCTAATCCGCAATGAATTATGGGAAAGCCTATTTGGCAGCCCGCTAAACTGTCGTGTGCTGCCATCTGGTGTATCGGTATTTAAATATTTGTTACATCCTCTCCCTCTGGTTCCTTAGACGTCTCGGCAAGGGACCAGGAACATTTTTCTTTGGCCTATCCACGTTTCCTGAGTGGAATAACTGGTTGGTCGGTAACATTGTTACAAAGTTTTACGGCAGATGTATGGTAAGTTCCTAAGGGAACTTTGGGAGCTAGTAAACTCGCAACTTCATAGGAAGTAGGCGATCGTTGTGTGAGCACTACATAGAGTCCGTCACGTCGAGGACTGAATTTGGCGGTTCTTTTCTGACCAGCCTTGCTAACGGGATGGAGTTCTGCCCATAAGATGATCACCAGGAGAATACTGATATCCTTCTATCCGTTTTTCTCCACATACGGTTTTCTTTTGCGTTGTTCGACTAAATTTTTCACTTGCTTAGTGAATTTAGCAAATTCGTTTGGTTTCAGGTTCATCTCAATGGAGACTGTACCGATTTCACAGGAGCGCGGAGTGGCTTCTCCCCCTGGCTGAAAGATGGTTTCATACCTTTTCAGCAAGTAATTTAATTCTGACTTCTAGCCTGAACATTCAAGAGGCTTTGAAACGGGACATGCTAAACAATACTTTATATGTGGCATATCGCCGAAGTACCAACGTTTGTTCTTAACGTCTGGTATAAAACCTGATTTAACAAGAAAGTCTCTTCCTAAAAGGGTTTTTGTTCCCTTCAGCTTTAGGTAACACAATAAAATCTGTACGAAATTTTCTTCCTTCAATTTCTACAGTAACAGTCGTGGTCAAAATGTCTTCTTTTGACCGTTGGCCATTTGCTAAGGATATGTTCAGAGAGATCTTCTGAAACCTTGCAAGATTTTCTTTTAACACAGAATATAATGATTCACTAGCCACGCTGTGACTAGATCCGGTATCTTTGCCATAGACGCCATTAATTTTCAGGTTTACTGTGGTTAAAGGTGTGGTTGTGGTTGAGCATGTGCATATCTGGATTTGCTCAAACTGAAAAGATTCAGTTTTTATTATAGGGTTGCAAGAAGGGCATTTAGCACGAATAAATCCGGGAGCACCAAAACCATAACATTTCAAGGTTGGGCGATCTTCAATCAGTGGTGAGGAATTCACCTTTCCGTTTTCTGACGGGGTTGTCTTCTTTGAGTAGAAGGATTCATTCGGAACCGTTATATTAAAAGAGCTCGAGGGTACACTCTCATTCGGTTTTGACCAGATTTTATATTTCTGGTGGATTCCCACTTATTTCGATTTTACGGGATTTACTCTTAGATACATCCTAAGCATCTAACTTTTCTACTAACGCATTTGGATCAATTAAAGCAGTCAAAAGGTCTAAGAAATGTTCTCTATGCTGTGGGGAGCATCGTCTCTTTAATTTGTAAGATAAATTAATATTTTTCAAATCTTCGAATGAAGGTATGTTGAGCTCAAATAGCCAACCTTCAAAGTTGGATCTAAGCTTGAAAAAATAATCTTTCCAGGTACTTACTGGAATTTCCTTGTGCTGAACGAACATGATTCTAAATTTTTCATCGGTCAATTTGAATCATTTCAACAACATCGCCTTGATGTGTTGGTAGTCATGGGCCTTTTCTTCCGGTTTCCTAGCAATGAGTCTAGCAATATCACTAGGTAAAGCGCTTATGAGATACGTAACCCAATTTTCTTCTGGAACCCCTAGGACCTTTAACTATCGCTCACACAGCACTAAGAAGATGTTCATATCATCTTCGTTTGGGCGAAAACGGGGAATCAATTTTTGTATGTCGATTCGCGGTTTTTCGTAAGTACACCTATTATTTTCTAACTCTGAGTTAGATGCCGAAGTCCGATGGGTAGAGCGTAATTTTTCGAGTTCGAAAGTCCGTTCGCGCTCTAAATTTTCTTCTTCGATTTTACGTTGTTCTTGTTCGAAAACAATTTGATTTTCTAAGTTTAAGCGCTCTTGTTCAGTTTTCTATTATCGACTATAGTTGTAAGTAAGTTTTTGGTATAATCTTCCTCGTAATCAGCGTGCGTTGTAATTAAATTACGTAAATCGACCATTTAAATTTCTTCGGTGGTAGTTAAGCCTAACTCATCGCAAAGGAAGGGTAGATCCTCTTTTTTGCCCTTCCCAAAAAATGCCATTTTGTTTAAATTTAACAAAACAAACAACTAAAATAAAATTTTGATTTAAAAAAATCCACTTCAAGAACTAGAATTTGAATTTTAAATTTCAAGCAAAATTTTCAAGAACAAGAATTTCAATTTAAAAATTTCAATTAAAAATTTTCAAATTCAAGTACAAAAATTTAGATTTTTCTACGTTAACCTATCCTTACACTCAGGGATTTCTTCTTTACAGAAATTATAACACACAATCTATTCTATACTCATATTATAAAGAGGTAAAAATTGTTTATTTGTAGGAGGTAAGCTCTGGAACTACCGAACTGATTCCAAAAGTAATGGTATCAAAATGATGGTGTTAGTCCAACTTAGAACATAGGCTATATTTCATGTCGGTGCCACTACCCCAAAGTGGGTGCAGGAGCAAAAAAACGTTCTAAAAACGCGATTTCTGCTTTATTTAAGGGCCTAGAAATATGAAATTTGGAATGGTAGTTAATTGTAAGATATAGACGATGTCTAAGAACAGTTCTTAAACAATTCGAAATTTAAAAGGGGTGAAAATGCACAAAAAGCGTTCTAAAAAACATTCTAAATGGTATTTTCTACATAATATCAGGAAATACCAAACCGATTTAAAAAACATTGGTGTCAAAATGATGGTGACAACGCTTGCTCCAAGATAGGCTATGTTTTATGTCGGTGCCACTAACCCAAATGCGGTGCAGGATCAAAAAAACGCTCTAAAAATGCGATTTATGTGTTACTGAAGGGCCTAGAAATATTAAATTTGAAATATTAGCTACTTATTAGGTATAAAGGATTTCTAAGAGCAGTTCTTAAACGATTCGAAATTTAAAAGGGGTGAAAATGCGAGAAAAGCGTTCTAAATGGTGGTTTCTACACAATCTCAGGAAATACCAAACCGATTCAAAAAATAATGGTGTCAAAATGACGGTGACAACCCTTGCTCCAACATAGGCTATGTTTTATGTCGGTGACACTACCCCAAAGGGGGTGCAGTGAAAAAAACGTTCTAAATTGCGGTTTTTGCGTTACGGAAGGGCCTAGAATCGTGAAATTTGGAATGGTAGTTAGTTATAAGATATCAATGATCTCTAAGGGCTTTTCCTAAAAAAATCGAAATTTAAAAGGCAGTCAAAATGCGCAAAAAGCGTTGTAAAAAACGTTCTAAATTGCGATTTCTATGCAATCTCAGGAAGTACTGAACCGATTTCAAATATAATGGTGTAAAAATTATGCTGACAGATCTCGCTCCAAGTTAGGCTATATTTTATATCTGTTTCCACTACCCCAGAGGAGATGCAGGAGTAAAATGCGCGAAAAGCGTTCTATAAACGTTCTAAATGCCGATTCGTCAGCGATATCTCAGGAAGAATCAAACTGATTTCAAAAGAAATGGTAGGAAATTGATGCTGACAGCCTCTGCTCTAACATAGACGCTATTTTAAGTCGGTATCACTATCACCTAGACGCTGCAGGAGCAAAAAAGCGTTCTAAATTTCGTTTTTTGTGATCGGTACGGGCTAGCAACTTAAAATTAGGCAAGGTACATTTTTATTAGATATAAATGGTCTTTAAGAACAGTTTCGAAAAAAATTAGAAATTTAAAAAGGGGTGAAAATGCGCGAAAAGCGTACTAAAAACGTTCTAAATTGCGATTTATACTCAATCTCAGGAAATACCAAAGCTATTTCAAAAGTAATGGTTGCAAATCAATGGTGATAGTCCCTGCTATAACATAGGTTATATTTTATGTTGCTGTCACTACCATCTGAGGGTTGCAAAAGCAAAACATGTTCTAATTTGCGTTTTTTGCACAACTGAGGGATCTAACACTTTGAAGTATGGCATGGTATTTACTTACAATATGCAACTGCTTTCTAAGAACAGTCGAAAGAAAATTCCAAATTAAAAAAAAAAATGAAGTGAGTGAAAAGCGTTATAAATTACAATTTTTAAGCAAACTTATAAATTACCAAACCGATTAAAAAAATAATGATGACAAATTTTGTTGATATAACCTGCTCAAACATAAGCTATATTTTATGTCTGTTCCACTACCACCAGAGTGTTGCAGGAACTAAAAACTTTCTAAATTGCGATTTCTGTGATACTGAAAAGGCTAGAAACTTTAAATATGGCATGGTAGTTACTTATAAAATATAAATGCCCTAGAAGGACTGTCGAAAATAAATTTGAATTAAAAAGGGGTGAAACGAAGAGGAGGTGTGAAAAGCATTCTAAAAAAAGTCCTAAATTACGATATCTATGCAATTTCAGGAAATATAAACCGATTAGAAAAGTAATAGTTACGAATCAATGGTAACAGTCTCTGATCCTACACAGGCCGATGATTCTACCACCTGGGGTTTACAGGAACAACAGACGTTCTATAAAAGCCTTTAAAAGCTTTCTAAATTACGTTTCTGTGGAATATTAAAAATGACAAACCGATTTCAAAATTAATGTTGGCAAATTAATAGTGATAGTTCCTAATTCAACATAGCCCTTTCTGTTGACAGAGATGGTAGGACTTGCAATTTGACATGATAGTTAATTTTAAGATGTAAGAAGATGGTTTCTAAAAAATTCAAAACTTCAAATGAATACTGAAATGAGCGTATTAAATGAGCATAAATGTTTCAAAATATTTTCTAAATTATCATTTATTTAGTTTTATTAATTTAAGTCTCATTTCTGCCTAATGCAGTGTAATAATGATGTTTAATCAAACTGTGTTTTAAATAGTAATTTTTGAATTATTCTTAAAAGTAATAAGCAAAAATTTAATTAGTACATTTTAATAAAAATTAGACATATACATATCACGTGGCATATTTCAAATATTACGCGAGCAAAGCCGCGGGGTTTGCTAGTATATATATATATATATACACGCGAGCAAAGCCGCGGGGTTTGCTAGTATATATATATATATATATATATTCAAAATACAATATAAATATAAATGCAAATTACTATAATATCACAAAATATAAGATTTTATTTATTTAACTCTATCCTTCGGAAGGTAAACCAAAATTGAACTATTTCAATCTATCGTTGCGTAAGTAATATGAAAATTTCCTTACTAAAATACTGGTTTTCATTTTAAAATTTTTGTATTACTTAAATGGCAGATTTTCGTTCCAACCGGCGTTAATGGGTTAAAATCCCGCCTTGTGGTCGAGTGCAGGAACGCATCACTGCTGCTGTGATGAACATTGACAAAAACATGCTATTAAACGTATGGACAGAGCTGGATTACTGCAGAAAACATTGAACATTTGTATTATGTACCAGAAACATGGTGAGAGTTCCGGGTGTCCAGAAATGGACCGATCGATTATAAAATTCAATAACTTCTATTACTATACTTTTAAGAAAACACAAAAAAAATTCTAAAACTTAAATATTAACTCTCAGAATAAAACAAAACTAAATTATAGCTACACAGTTCTTAAATTTCAATTTCTTTTAAGAAAAGAAAAAAAAAATATAGTATTATGTTAAGCAAGAATTTTTAAAAACTTTCTTCTCAAAAGGACACTTTCTATTTTTGTTCTAAGAACACAATTATTCAAAATTAATTAAAATTACTTTACTAGCAAAATAATTCATAATTGTTCTCAAAAGAACACAATTTACCTTTGTTCCGGGAAACAAAATCCTCTTTCTTTTTCTTTTTTACCTTTTAAAACCAATTCAAATTTAAATGTTTAACCTATAAGAAAACTTATTCTTATAAAAGTACTGTTCAGAACTTAATTTTGTCATTTCATAAATCAACGTTATTCAAAACAAAATTCAACTTATTAAGAAAAAATATACATTTATTCTATCGTGAATATCTGTCAAACGATACCATTTTAATTATATACAGTTTATTAAATTCAAAACGAAAATTTTTCTCAAATTAGAACCCAAAATATAATTTTCACATCAGTAAGTAAAATATATCTTAACAGAACAAATTTTGTTCTTAAAATTACCCTTAATCTAAACTGATCAAAGATTTTTGCTTTCAGAATTTTATTCTTACAGAAAACTTTTACTTTTGTAAGATTTATAACTTCAGACCATTTTTACCTCGTCTGTATGTCATGACATTGCAGACACTTATTATTTTCTTTAAGAGAAAATTATATACTTTCAAATATTATCTTAAACAATTTTAATATCAAAATTTAATAACATAAAATGAACAATATGAGAATGCAATAAACAAAAGTTTACTAAAATAAAATTACACTTATCTTCGGATATCTGCTACATGCATTCATATTTTTATAAGCTTTCAAGCAGTAAAACTTATTTGAGAATATAAAGTACTTTCTGTTTCGAAATCGACGTTCGGTTAACAGAGCATTAGTAGAAAACTTTGACACATATACGTGAAGTTTATGCGGAACAAGCACCTTTCGTGCGACATATTTCACTTCAAACATTATGGCGAACACACGACATTTGTAATTTGCCTTAGCCGATATCACAGAAGCGACGTCTGATCAGAAGATGCTAAAACACTACTTTTCCTTCCTCAAAGCAACAGCCATTATAGCACACCATTTGTAGAATATGGCACTGTGTATTAAACACCAGTATTTTTAAAAAACTCCATCTTTCTACGTTAAGCACCAGCACCTCTTTTTAAATATGAAGAGCACAAGCATTTTTAAAAACTCGTAGAGCATCAAGCATTTATTTACTCGGTCGGTCGTAGACTCAGGGACCAAAGTTGGGGAGCCATTTTTAGCCAGTTTACTTTTCATAAGTAGACGCTACAATCTTTTATCAATCGTCTCATCACTTCAGAAAAGAAACACCACTCTATGCTTTAGAACAAAGTAAGATTTAATGAATCTCTGTACAACAAGACATATTATGATGTACAAGAATACTGTACAATATTTACATCGCCAAAACTCAGAAAAAATCCGTTGATTGCAAAACATTTTATCATTTTCCGCCCTCTCATAAAAAGCTCCGGGGGAAAAAAATCAAGCAAACAGCTTGTACTTCAAAACCACCTTCTGCGTCTCAAAAAAAAAAAAAAAAAAAAAAAAAAAAAAAAAAAAAAAAAAAAAAACAATATTTCTGCGTAAAAGCTAATAAGTAATGAATTATGGGAAAACCTATTTGGCTGCCCGCTAAACTGCCGTGTGCCGCCATCTAGTCTATCTGTATTTAAATATGTGTTACATGTGTTAAAATATTTGTGATATATTTGTATCATGTTATGATACTTCAAACAATGAATAATAAATTCTAAAAGAACCAATGAGTTGCACTTCTGTATGTTTTATATAGATTATAGAGTGCATTTGCATCAAATTTGTTCAATTACAAAAAAAAAAAAAAAAAAAAAAAAAAAAAAAAAAAAAAAAAAAAAAACTTAAATCCATGGACGGCGCTGGTACATAACATATAGAACTTAAATTTCAGCCCAAAATGCCATAATGACAGCAGATTTTTCAATATAAATTTTGAATTTATAATACTTTCAGATATTTTCTATATAATTTGTTTAAAAATCCTGGTTTCAGTCAATCATTTCAGTATTTTCGCATCCGAAATACTTTGCCCGGAAAGGCTTAAACAAAAAGATTGTACATTATGTTGTAATTAAATAAATATCATAATATAAAATCCATTCTATTTGAAACATTTACTTTATGAAGTACTAAATATAAATTTTACCATTACGATCACTCAATGCGTTAAATAAAATGCTTCATAAAGGAATAAAAGAAGACTCATTTTAAAGGAAGTCAGAGAATTGAGAACATAAATTGCAACGTCATTTATTAGAAGACATATAATCAAAGACGAAATCTTATTAAAGCGTAAGTTCAATGATGATCCAACTAAATTGTGCGTACGACTAGATGCAAGGAATTGAACACATGGTAAGTTCCTTTTTTATGTAAGCAGGGGTGCAATCGCTTCACAACAAATGGCTGATTGTTACCACTAAATTTTTATAGTATTCCTCACCTTATTTATTGTCAGCATTTCTGAGATTTAATAAGGCGAAGAATATTACTAAAATTTAGTGGTGAAAATCAGCCATTTGTTGCGCAGCGCTTGCACCCTTGTATGTAAGGAAAAGAAATTGACTTTGATATGCACACTGTTATTTAATAATTCAGTGTTATTGGTTATTTCGGTGTATTTGGGATACTTTTGAATGTAATAAAAAAAACAGCTTTTTTATTTTTAATATTGAAATATTAGAAAAGAAAATTAAAAAGCAAATTGTTAATGTTTCTTTTTCTAGAAAGTAATTAAAAAGAATTTTATTTTAATCAAAATTTACAAAAAGAAAAGAAGAATTTATTTCGTACCGATATTAATAAACCTTGCAGATATCAACTGTCGGATGTACTATCTTCAATACTACAAGAGTTTTTTTTTTCTTTAGAAAAAAATATTTTTGAAAGTGAGCTTTAAATACATAAAGAAGTTATCAAAAGGGAACGTTTCACCACACCAGAAAATTATCTTGAAGATCGGATAAATAAATTTAAGTACTTAATCATAATTTATTACTAACTGAGCATTTAATTTTCATCTTAATAAATTATATTAGTCAGAGCACTGTTTTTCTGGAAGACAGCTTAAATGAAGAGTGTTTGGTCCGAATAAAAAGTAACTAATTCTGCTGCAAAAAATATTGGAATTGCAAAATATACTGCATATATAGTATAGCGCATATACTGCATAACTATAATGTTGCAAAAATATGGGAATGTCTTAAAAAAATGATGTCACATGCATTTTTAGCACTTTATAGCATAGTTGAAATGTGTTTATGACATCTGTTTGTCTGCCTATCTGATCAAGCTGTAACTGTCGAGGTCATGTACAAATAGTGTGCAATGAATTTTTAAAGTTTAAAAACATGCCCAAAATGAATTTCTAGAAAAACGACTGAAAAATTCACATTGACTGACATCCATAAATTATAAGTTTCTATAAAATGTTTGGAATATTTTTTTTCAGCTCTTACATTTGTTTATTTTCTAGAGTGTCTATAAAAACAGTTTTTTGGCAAATTCTTAGAGATTTCATTACGAGGAAATTGTTTATATAAAATACTGTTTGTTTAATATTATGTTTTATTTTGAATTCAACTGCTTTTCATATATTCTATTATATTGTAATTAATCTGTTGGATAAGCTGAAAATTGAAAAATTCATGCCTCAGAAATTTACCATGTCCGCTACTAGAGCATATAGGATGATAACATTTTATATTTTTCATTTTTTTTAGAAGAATACATTTTGGAGATTTGAATGTTTATTCTGATACATGAAAGTTGGAAGTTTTCTAAATATATATACATCTTATGAATTCACTAAAACTTTAAAAAATAGTTAGATAAATGTTCTTAAATGGCCCACTACTGGTGCGTTTACCTTGAATATAATAGTATTACCATATAAGTTTTATATGGTATCGAGGTTTATTATAGAATGTCCGTTATTGAAAATTGAGTGTGTAGAAATTATAGTTTTTTTGCATGGAGACACAAAATAATTTCATGTTATTATGATTTACAGGAATAAACCTTTTGAATTGCATTTTATTAATGTTACGTACTTTCATTTAACGACAGCAAATTTCATATTCATCTCAAAAACGAACTAAAACAGGCTTTCTCGGGGTATAGGATATGGAGTATTTACAGTTTGTGAAAGGATCACACCATATATGCCATTTTATTATTTAGGTGTGGAAAATGTTTGAGGTATATTTTAATGATGTTATGATGCTTCAAACAGTAAATAATAATTTCTAAACGAACCACTGAGGGGCACTTCAACACAAAATAATTCCATGTTATTAGGATTTACAGGAATAAATCTTTTGCGATGCGTCTTATTAAATTTGCGATATTTCATTTAAATACAGCGAAATCGATATTCATCACATAAGGGACTAAAACAGGCTTTCTCACGAGTACAGATTGCTTCGCATTTCAAGTTCATGACAGAGGTGCATCAAAAATCCCATTATTTGATTATCTATAGGTGAAAATTATTGTCAGGTATATTTAAATGACGGTTTGATATTTCAAACATAATAAAATTGAAAAGAACAACTGATGTGGCATTCAGTATGTTCTGTAGAGATTATGAAGTGCGTAACATTTATCATTAATTTACAGTCTCACAAAAAATATCGGTTACAAAAGTGTCTCTGATCAGTTAGGTAGATAGGTTAGTAGGTGTGATAGGTTAGTGGGTTTTTACGGTGTAACATTTAATTTAAAACTTATTTAATCTTTTGTGCATTACATTGTGTGTTTTTCTTCTATAAATCATATACAGGGCTGCACGTAAGGATTCACATGCGTTGCCGGATATGGATATGAAATGTAAATATGGATTTGTACTGAGTTACCTGTTTTGGAATTTGATTATTTAACGATGTCTCATTCCATTCAAGGAGAAATAATTTTTGTTTAATAATATTCTGATACAGATTGGAAGTTGTCCATGACTATTCAAAAAATTCCGTGCCTGTTTATTCTTTTTTTTTTTTTAAATAAATATCTAGTATTGTTTAGTTTAAAAAATGAGGAAACAAAACTGCGTTGCGATATTTTTGTTCATCCATAAAGTAAATTAGAGAATCGTAAAAGTAAATAATATGTAAATAGGTGTACATTTATATAAATTTTCTAGAATAATGAAAATTAGTTTATGTTAAAAATAATTATTAACGAAATAAACATTTACATATGGTAAGTACTATAAATAGTAAACAAAAAAAAATGTTTACATTATATTCGGTTTGTATATTTGTATTATTTAAAAATATACTTTAAATATATATTATATTCAAAATTCTGCATAATAAAAGAAATTGATTTTCTTAAAAGAAATGTTAATACCCTCGGCTATGGGTTTCGGAAAAATATTGTATACGAAATCGTCTTCGTGAAACTGATTACTTACAAAATTTTATACAGAAATTTTAATAAGATTGTGTCAATATACTTTTATCTGTTGCCGTACTAATACATGCAAGGTTACGATGTAATAAATTGGAAAAAAAAAAAAAAAAAAAAAAAAAAAAACGATTGATTTGTGTCTTGTAAAAATTATTCATCCTTCAGGAAACCAACTTTCTCAGAAAGCAAGGTTATTAATCATTTTTATAAACGGTCAAGAGCGAGTATTACTCGCGCTCAGAGGGTTCCGTAGAATAAATATATGAATTATTAACTGTGTTATAAAAAAAAATCGTTGCTAAAATAATAAGATTTGAAAATTCTATACACGGTAAGGTTAGGTATAGCTGTATATACTAGGAATGAAAGAATGAATATACCATACAACTTCAAAGAGAAATGAAGCCTAAATAATATCAAATATTGCTATTCTGTGTAACTCTTTTTTTTTTAATTTTATCCTAATGTGTTTATGATGAACTTATTTCTTAACTGACAATAAAAGTAGTGCCTATTTAAACTTCATTTGGCATTTCATAAAACTAAATTCAGCATACTATTAATATTTTCTTTTTACAGCGTAGCTAAAACAAAACCCTTGTTGAAAGTTTAAAATTGGCATTGTGCTAAGCGTGCTTCAATAGGAGGTCGTAAAGTTGCAGTGCCTCCTTGGTTCGTTTTCCATATAGGTTTTTAATTAACTTTTAAAGACACAGGAGGCGTATGGAGAGATCCACTCAATGCGAACTAGTCGCGAACCCTATAGTCTTTATGTGGTTAATTCGAATTAAATTAGTCTGTTTTTATCAATTTTACTTTTATAATTTAACAATTTTACTTTTATTGCTTTTAAACATCTACTGGGCATTGATTACACAATATATATCATTAAAAGTTGTTATTTAGGCTTTAAAAGCCAATGACACATAGAGACTCTGGCCCTGTCATTATGTATCTCCAGACCGTCCGTGTCTTTATGGGTTAATATCTCGGATAATTACAGACGATTTTTTTTCCAAAATCATTATCAACAATGCTTTTGTACTTCTGCGACGAAAGGTATCATCAGTGCTTCTCAACACCTATGCTGAATGCTCGCAAATCGAAATTTGTGTGTAACGGAAAAATGCTCTTATCTGAAAACCTATGTGACCTTGTTTAAGTTAACGTCTACTACCGCTATTTTTTTTTTTTTTTTTGATAATTTTAGTTTGAGTAGATTCGGCAGTGAATGGGGACGGGGTCGTATTTTTGCACTACATTTTTGACGATATCTCTGCAACTATAATACCTAAAATTGAAAAAAAAAATGTATTTTTGAGTTCAACGTTACTAAAGCTTTCACGCGATTCCCCACACGATATAAAAAGAAAAGTTTTATTTTTTTCAAGTAGATTGATTACATTGATTAGATTGATTTTTTCAAGTAGATTGATCAAGTAGAATGAAATATATTTCTGAATTGTAAATATGTGGGTCAACAGTCTTTATTAGTTCCACCAATTTGAACTTTCCACGTTCCATAATTTGAGAGTAAAATGACAGACGGACAGACAGACACAGGAGTGATCTTATAATGGTTCCGTTTTTACCTTTTAAGTACGGAACCCTAAAAAGTATTAAATATTGTGAAGATAATTAGCCTAAAAGCAAATTATTAAAAAAACGCATTTTTTTTTTTTAAATTCAGTCACTGATTTGCTTCTTCTAATGTAAGTGAAAGGCAATATTTATGCCATTTATTAAACGTCATATTCGTCAAATAGTTTTAATGATATAACGTCTTAAGATTTTATGCTTAGTCAAATTAAGATATTATAATGTATAGTAATGTAATAATAATCTTAAGACAGTTTAGATCTGAGAAAAAATACTATATAAGTTTTTTAATTCAACTTTAAAACGTCAATATCTGCCCTTTAAAAAAAGATATTAAAGTGCAAGTTATACATAATTAACTTCTTTTTTTTACACAAAAAATAAAAATAATAACCGGACACCACTTTTTTATACTAAAATATTTGGATTTGTATAATCAAAAAAAGGTATGCAATTTAACGAATGAAAGATTATAGTTAAAATCAAGTGGTAAACTAATGTTTTTAGTATTGCATACACCATACTATTTTTGCCCTAGAGGCACTCGGGCAATTATTGTGAACTCAACAATTTAAATAGTTCTAACAGTTTATTTGTTGTAAAAAAAGTTTGAATTCAGAATATTCCACGGCAAAAAACAAATCAATAATTGAATACAAAAATCGTTATAAGAAGACATTTTTTTTCCATCTAATATATTTTTGTACTTTGGTATAAATACATCATAAAGTGATGTATTTGTGTCATATTAAACTTGTAAAATCTTCAAGATTGGAACTTTCATACAAAGAAAGCTTTGCGTGTCTGAAATACTTCTAAAACAAAAATAATTTTATATTAATAATAATAATAATAATAAATATAAATAAAGGAACTATTTTATGCAATTGTTCGGATGTCAGTTCAATTTAAAAAAAATTATGTTATATATATTTTTTTGTTCTTCTTAAATTTTAACAAATAATAAAAATGTTTTTTTTTACTTTTTTTACCCCCCCCCCCCAAAAAAAAAAAAAAAAATAAATAAATAAATAAATAAACTCTTGTACATATAACAAACTATATTTTAGAATCTTAAAAAAATATATTCTTTCTATTAAATTAGTACAAATGCCCTGCTACAAAAAAAAAAGTTTTATTTTATGATATGTGCTTTAATTTTTATTGATAGACCTATGTTTCACAAAACTATGTTATTCAGGGATGAGAGTGTTTCCGACTCAAATGATTGCTACCACTAAATTTAAATAATATTTCTCGACACATTTAATGACAGAATTTCTGAGATTTAATAAAGCAGATAATACTATTAAATTTTAGTGATAAAAATCAACCATTTGGGTCGGAGCACTCTCATCCCTGGTTATTATTGCAATATTTAAGAAGATCCAATAATGGACATCAAAATTGCTTCTGATTTTTAGTAATCTTAAAATATGGGTTAAAAAATATCATGAAAGTAAAATAAGAAGAAAATACACACATGTTTTAATTGCATGTCGCAATATTTTCATAATTTAACTGGTAATAACTGTAAATTGTGTCGCGTTGCCACTATTACAATATTTAATTATGTTCAATCATAGAAGTCTTGTTGATTAAATATGTAGGCGATGTACGCTACAACACAATAAAATATTTACAATAATGCAAGTAATTTTCAGTTTTCATAAAAAACAAGGCTGTTAAAGATTTACGAAACAATGGGGAAAAATATTTTCTGTATAAACTAGATTTTAATTAATTAAAACTTTTTCTGCTAACTTCAATGGTATTATTATAACAAAAAATAATGTAAGAAATGTTGTTTAAATGTAATGCTACAATAATGCGACAATTTTCATAAAAGCGTTACTAAATAAATAATCAGCTGGATATACTTTTGAACAGCAGAATCATATAAATACATGTAATGATACTTTTAAATCATATTAAACCTCGTTTAATTAATTCTTCTAAATTAATTCTTAGAGAAATCTACTTCTTCTGAGATATGTTATTAGTCTTCGCCTTGTGTGATTGAGTGACACCTTAGAGGAAAAGAATTTGACCCACATGAGCATTTAAGAAATCTTATGTACAATTGTTTGCACGTCAGTCCAGTCCAACAATCTCATGCGGAAGCTCAGTTAGTTGAACTTAGGTTTTGCCAGATATTAAAAAATATATAACGTTGTTTTGCAATGTAAATTAATGATTTTTTTTTTTTTTTTGTGGAATTTGAAAAATAATCTGAAAAAATAATGGATCAGATTTTCTTCTCTCAAACCTAAGTTAAAATTTTCAATCACGTTTATTTTGCATAAAAGGAATAATTTCATATACAAGAAAATTACGTAAGAAAATAATTGTAGTATATGATTTTCTTTTTATTTTTTTCATCAGTTATATGTTAGAATCATAGGCGGAGATAAGCTATGGAAAATTTATACAAATCTTTAAAAAATTATAAAACGAAAATAAGCTTATGAATATAAAAATCAACTGGTAAGTAAAAATCTTTCAAGGAAGGAATTAAGCATAAAAAAGGTCAAACAACTTTCATTATATTTTGTTCATTTCTATAATAGTATTTCAAAAACATTAAAAACAGATAATGAATTTTCTTATGTGACTAGTGTGACTAAATTTACACTTTATCTGAAAATAGAAAATTTTAAAATGAACACCAACTTCATGACTTGTTTATGTTGTTGCCTTATATAATTGTTATACAATACATTCTATTATTATAAGTTTCTTTAAGAATCCATACATTGGATTCAAACTCTATATTAGGATAATTTTTTTTCACTTTTTAAAATCGATGTTTTTTACTTTTTTACTCTTCATCTTTGACATATAATTATTGTACTTGTCAGCGAAATAGGTAGTGCCAATGATCTAGTTTTAAAACATGTAGTGACTTGTAATAGATTGATTAATGGAATGATCAATAGGAAATGCTTCCTAAGGTGATCAGCTCATATAGTAGAAGAATGTTAATTTTGATAATTTATTTCCTTTATTAAAATTTCTTTTTTAGTTTATGTTTATTTTATGATATAATGCTTAAAGATAAATTTGATAAAGTTATTAATATAATACCATTATTGAATTTTTTGGAGTCTTTTCATGTCTTTTTATTTTTTTAGCATTGCAGTGAGCGAATATTATAAGTTACATTTCGCTTATCTAAAACTAAAGGGATAAACTTATAATCACATCGGTTTAATCATGACTCCAAGTGTTGGTACGAGATTTCACTATCTGATGTTTGCAGATGTTTCAGCTCCAAATTATGATTGAACTCAATAGACATTATTTAACAGTGTATGAAAGTCTTTTCATTCTAAATAAGCTTTTGTAAAACATAAATAAATAAATAACCATAAAAATAAACTTAATCTCAAGAAAAAATATGCTTTTCTACTAGAAGTAAATATATAATTTCATAAAGTACAGAATGTATATCAATATCGAAAGCTCTGTAAAAATATGTAACTTAAAAATTCAATTTTCGACATTTAAAAAATGTACAAATTAACCTCTTAACTGGTCCGGCCGTATATATACGTCTTTAGAAAATACCTGCATATATTATAGAAATGGGGAACTTTGATGTCAGCAAGGCAGTTTTCAGCAGCAGAGTTAGCATATGTCCATTTTCTTACTATCATTTCATTAAAATTATCGCCACCTTATTTAATAGTAGAATTATATTATTAAATAAGGCACTAGAGACCGCGTCCGATTTCGCTGGCAGTTAAGGGGTTAATCAAAATTGATTTGAGAATCAGCAATGATACTAAATATAAAAACATATAACTTAACAGAAAGCGCTTCAAGGTAATACCCTTTGTTAATCGTCTACGAACAGAATGAAACTGCATATATATATATATTTATAATTCCATTTTAAGTCCTATTTTTTCACACTCCTGTAAACAATGGAAAGATTGATTATCCCTTACCAGCGATATTTCTAAAACAGTAAACAGTAAATGCATTGACATATACTTAGTAGCAAGGCAACTTAACTGTGGATGAGTATTTGTGTAACAGGAGCTTAGAGGAGCTATGAAAAAAAGTCCAACCCTAGTACTAAAGATGACTTGGAATAAAATATAGAAATATAGATTAAGAAGGTCTTCTTCTCAGACAGATAGAAGATGAAGAGCTTAGGGAAAAGAAGAAAATGTCTACAAATTAGGATTGGCTAATCCGATTGTCTACATAAACGTCTATGGAGCATTCTCATTGGTCAGAAAATAGATAGCCTTTAAAAACAGATGTAATTTTTCACGATATTTTTAACAGTGTAGGATGTAGAGCTTAGTTGGAATACACAAAGAAGTCACAAAAGTTTAACAATTGAGAAAGCATCACTAAAATATTTAAATATTAAGATATATTAGTGACTAGAAATATTAACTTAAAGATGTAAAGATAAAAAATAAAGTTTTAAACTGTTTAGAACTGTTTTATTTCGCCAGGGGCGGAATGAGCGAGGAAAGCATTGAACTTGAATAATATGATCACATCTTTTTTTTTTCTTTCTTTTTGACAATTTTCATTGCCAAACATTTAAATAATATATTTTAAATGTAATACTAACATAATCTGATATTTTATAGATTTTGTTGTGGAATTTCTTTCGAAGACATTTAATATGGTTAGCACACGAATAATTTTTCTAGCTATTTCTAATAGTAGAATTTCAAAGGTTCTAGAAGCACTACGAATAAATATGATAAGTTTATTATGGAAACAAGATAAGTGACCCTTGCTGGTATTTATAAATCCATCAAAATCAAGTGCTTAATTCAGTGTGCTGTATCTTAGAATTGGCGTGTGTTGAATAGATTACTTTGGATTCTGTCAGTAGTATGCTGTTAATGAACGATAAATTTCAGGTTAACATGCTGAATTAAAGCTTTAGAGTGATGTTGCTTAATAACAATTGTTGCATAGATCATAATAATTATATTCCTGAACATCCTCGTATTATTTAATTACTATAAATGTTGAGAGTAATTGGATGTAATAATGACCTTTATTTTGGCTTGCTATATATCGTTTTTGAACTTTTGTTCTTTTCAATTGTGTTTCATAAAAAACCATATTGATTATTGTAAAAGTAATAAAAATAAATCTTTAAGTATTCCACGTATATTCACAGATGCATTTCCTGTTTTCTTTTGCCTTTATCTAACAAGGCATTAAACAATATCCACATATTCTCCTTTTTTCAAAGATTCTCTACAATAATTCATAGCCCATCTACAACAGTATACTTAGTCTTCAATAATAAGATAGTTAATATTGTCTTTCTATTTATCAAAATTAACTTACGTAATAAGACGCATTAATACGTTTATAGTGGGTAGAATACATTTTTTTCCCGTATATCACAACATTTTAATCCCCTTTAAGTTTCGTAACACATTTAAAGCAGTGCTATTCGTGTATCGGTGTTTTCGTCATCCTCGTTGTGACAAACTAATAATAAGAATTTTGAATTAATAAATTGTATAATTTTAAAAATATAAAACGTGTAATTTTCAAGTTCTTAAAAACAAAACATTTAACTATTTTATAACCATCATATATATTTAAATAAAAGAAAATTTATTTGTTTCATAGAAAAAAAAATAAAATCAGAAATTTTCAAGCAAATAATCATAATGAAATCTTAAACCTATGCACATAGCAAACATTATCAAAAAATATGTACTATCATTTATTTTTATAAATGTACTTTATAATTTCATTATTTTATGTTAAACAAAACGCAATTAATGCCTAATGATATTTTCAACATGAATACGGACACAAAATTATACTTTTTACTCTTATAATAATCTGCTCCCTATATTTTACCATATATACTTTTGGTTTTGCACTACACTGTACAAAAAAAAAATCTGTGAAGTTGCTAAAGTTTTTCTAGGAAACTAGGATTCCTAGAACTTTTTATGTAACGGCAACAAAATTTCCTGTAACAGCGTCTGTTACAGGAATTATTCTTGTTGCCGTTACATTAAAAGTTCAAGGAATCCCAGTTTCCTAGAAAAACTTTAGTAACTTTACAGTTTTTTTTTTTTTTTTTTTTTTTTTTTTTTTTTTTTTTTTTACAGTGTAGTATTGGTGATAAATGTTAGATTACATTGTTTCTTTCTATAGCAACATTATGTATTAATTTAAAGGGCTGTATTAAACTTATATCCACAGACGAGCTACATAATTGTCTTAACTTATTTTAATCTTTTGCACTGTAAAAAAAAATCTGTGAAGTTACTAAAGTTTTTCTAGGAAACTGGGATTCCTAGAACTTTTCATGTAACGGCAACAACAAAATTTCATGTAACAGACACACTTTTGTGCCGAAAATCAAAAAATCTGTAAGGTTACTAAGAATTTTTTTGGAAACTGGGATTCCGAGAACTTTTCATGTAACTGCAGCCAGGGTTACAAATAAAAGTTTAGTAAGATTACTGAAATTTTAGCAGATTCATTTGTAAAGTTACAGATTTTTGTAGCTTTACAAAAACTAGTTTTGTAGATTTGCAGCTTTTTTCGTACAGTTACAGGTGAAAGTTTAGTAAGCATGTAACTTTACATCTGTAGAACTACAGATTTTTTTTTACAGTGTGATTATGCATATTTTATATAAAAATCTATGACCAATATAAGGAATGTACATGATTTAAAAAAAAAAATCAGCATGTAATTTCTTTAACTCTTGATACGCCATCGTGAGGGAAAGCAATCCTTTCTGCATCATTTTAAAACACCTGTAGTATTAGGAATGAATGACATATCGGAAAACATATTCATTGCCAAGGATTTATTTTGCAGCGTTAATACAGTTGAAAGTGATCTTTATCACCAAACTTTTCTATGAATGTATATCAATGAATAGATTCAATGTCATATTCGTCTGATATAAATTACTATGATGTACAATTATTAGAATATAGAATTATAACTTCCATTTTTTCCCTCAATATTTGGGTATAAATTCGTTTACTTTAAATGCAGAATTTTTCTTATATATAGAGCGAAAACCCACTAATATTTATTTTTAAATCCATGATATGTGAATCCTCACCCTGCCGGCGCGGCGTTCCTGTTGTCCAAAATGTTCTACTTGTAGAAAAATGACATACAATGTTCTCACAAAAGGAAGTTTTTACTGTCTTAGAATTCCGTAATTTTACTTTTCTTTTCTGCAAATATTTGCTGATTTTACATAAAAAGTAGCAGACTTCGCCCGCTACGCTTGACAGCTTTCCAAAACTAACCTTGAATCAGATGAAATATATCGGTGAATTTGACCCTGTGTTTTAAAGCAATATGATTTGAAATGATTTGACGAATATGATTTGTCTGTCCACCTGTCTGTCAGTCTATCCGAACTCTCACTTGCGTTAATAAATATGGATTGCTCTGTAATTGATACACGTTACTGAAATTTTCTGTACCATGTTCGGTAATGAAAATAAAGTATCTAGCGTTTAAAGGTTATTTATAGAGACACTCAGACGTATCCCCTTACATTATGATCTATCGGTAAATGTCTTAATTATATAAATGCGCAACCCCTTTGGTCGTCCTCTGTTCCGCCCGTCTGTCTGTCTGTCTTTCCGCATATAACATCGTAAAAACTACTCAATCCAATGGTTTGGAATATAATGCAGGCATCCCTCGACTTACGTATTATGCGATTTACGTAAATTCGCAGTTACTGATTAAATCTCGAAAAATACATTAATGAACACACTAGCGCTTTTGATATGCATTTAGATACTTTTGATAATTGTTTTATAAATAAACTATGGAAATAAACGCCACAACCATAATATAGTTCCATATATTAGCGAGAGTTATATTTTCATTGGGATATATATATATATACATATATATTAACAAAACAAAATAAAATCAAATTAAAATGAGACAAAAAAAAAAAAAAATCTGGGGTTCAACCTTAAGAATTATGTTAGCTAAATTCAAACCAGGACGAAAGCTAATTTTAAAGTTTCAATGAAGCGAAACGAGTGCATTTTTTGTTCTAGCTTCACCTGTTCGTTTGATATAGATTGAAAATTGTTTAAATCAATTCACCAATGTTAAATTTATAAATCCCGCATCCCATAAGAAGTTTTTATTTGAAAAGTGTTATTTAATTTTTTTAATGTTTTCTCATACTTTTATACGTTATATCCTAGTAAATGCTGCTGCATGTTGCTTTATTTATAAAATAACAATGTACAAATAATTTATAGATATATATCATATTCTTAAATAAGATACTGTAATTCTAAGTCATTAAAAATTATCGTCGATCTTATCGTTAATATATATATATATATATATATATATATATATATATATATATATATATATATATATATATAATATTGCAGATTTTATAAATTCGACTTACGTAAAAGTTTATGGAACGCATGACCTATGTAATTCGGGAGATACCTGTATACATAATTGTTACAGAACTGTGTTGACTCATTTCAAATTTTAAGAAAATCGAATCGAAGTTAAAGAAAATTAATATATTTTTTTCTCATTCAATTAAATCCTAATATGGGTAATTAATTCATTCCTATCCCATGATATGTAATGATTCTATGCCGCGAAGATGATTACGTTACCTTTAAGATGGAGTCATATTTTTTCCATATTACTGAATTTAATATACGTAATCGTTATAAATTTCGTATTCAGGCATTTTTACATAAGAGTGAAACTGCTATTGCACCAATATCTGAATATTGATTAACCTAGTTATAGTACGAAATTACGAACGCACCATTATGTGTCACGTTTGACGTGCAACTTCGAGTTGCTTTACATTATTTAAATAAAATGTATTTTACAGTCACAGTGTTAGCAAGAAGCTGTATAACATATACCTTTTTAGAGCAAAATGAAGCGCTTGAAAATAATAGCATTTTTGTTGCGAATGTTATCATTAAAAAAAATTAACATTCAAAAGTGTCCTAATAGTTTTTCGAGAACTATTATATTAAATTATTACAAATATATACTGAAAATAAAATAAATGGTATAAACATTTTTCAATATCTTCATTTAAACTGCAGGCATGAAATGGAAAGGGCATCTTAGAACTGCAGTAAATGTGTTCATTTTTGGATCGGCGAGAAATATACATTATAACTTAATCAAAAAATATTTTTACATTCCTTGCACAGGTTTAAAATAAATTGTGGATTAGGATATATTTTTAGGTGGTGTTGGTATAACGGAAAAGAACAAAAAGGTATCCAAACATTCCTTTGTTCCAAATTATGCCAAGTGTCCGTAGACTAGATTACCAAAGTGGTCCACTTCAGAAACATAGAATCAATTTAAATCTTTTTTCAGTTTATTATGTGCCAAACGATTCCCACATTGTAAAAAATATGTATAAAGTTACTAAAGCTTTTCTAATCAACTGGGATTCCTAGAAATTTTTATGTAACGAGAACAACAAAAATTCCTGTAACAGTGTCTGTTACAGGAATTTTTGTTGTTGCCGTTACATAAAAAGTTCTAGGAATCCCAGTTTCCTAGAAAAACTTTAGTAACTTTACAGATTTCTTTTTACAGTAACATACGCCATTTGTCTATAAACTAGATTATGTAATTTTCTTCCTCAATTAATAAATACGTTACAAACTACAATTATTTTCCAATTTTCCTGATTTTAGGATCTGTGGCTTCGGTTAGATGTAAATGTATCTGTCATTGTCGTGGTATTTTAGTATGACATACGAAATATTACCATAATATCCAACATTAGCAGTTTTTTGTCCAAGACGTGGCCGCCAATATATTTTTGTATTGTTCTCGTGATAGTCTGATAGAGAAATTGCATGTAAAAAGCAGTACTTTTATATGAGACAGTCTCATAGGATTAATTGGCAGATTTTTTTTTGTCATCACCATCATTACCATTGCGTTTATTTTATGTAAAATATAAACTTTTTATTTATTCCATTTAATATACGTACATGTTAAATACGTTTCAAATTCGCACGACTCATTAACAATATAATAGAATAAAAAATAATATAAACTAAAGCATTCTATTTCATCATCAAATTATCTTTTTCTAATTGACACTCTCGAAAAATAGAACCTATTTTTGCGGAAAAAAATGCTATTGGCGACATTTACTCCCGGCCAACATAAAATTTCCGCAATTCCTCATCATAGAGCGAGTTTCAACTAAATTTATAAGAGAAATAAAAAAAAAAAAGTGTCTAAGGAAATAGTGATGGTAAAAAAAAATACTACCTACTGGCCAACATTTGTGATTTACAGAAAATCTTGGCGTCGAATTACAGTCAGTAGTTGATTGATTTGACCCATTTATGAATATTTACCTGAATATGAACGATGGTTATTCAACTAGCGAAGTTGTCAAACTAGAAGTACCATAATCGGGTTCACCTAATAATAGAATTCTCACCATTGCTCTATAACTAATTAATCCCGAACGATATATTATACAGGTCGCAAGATGTTGTGTATCGCAAACCTATAATTTCACAACCGTTGGTCGTAGGCATAGTGTTCCAATTACAAAAACGTTTAAAATATTCTTGTTATGGTATTTTTGAAAGATTTTTTTTTTTTATATAAAATTGACAAATTCTAACAATTTATACTGTCCTACAGTCCCTATAGTTATAGTTAGTAAATGTTTACACATATCATACCAGATGTAACACAAAAAGTTTGACTCCTGTAGTACAAAAATTGACACAGTTATTACATTTCGGAGTTTCAGATTTTTGTACTTGATTTTGTCTATCATTGCGGGATTAATTAAAAATGCATAAAAGTAATTCGAGATCGAAATCAGGGTGCAATTTATTTTTTTATTACTAAACCACCTTTAGCCAGTATCGCCAAATTGGAGGTATTACCAAAGATGGTTATTTCTTCAAAACATTTGAGCTGAATTTTAGTTGTCCTATACAAAGCGAAGAATGAAATATTGAAATGAAACAGAAAAATAAATATCAATTTACTATCATATCAGAAAACGGTCTACTGTAAAAAATGAACACATCAAACACCGGAAAATACTAGAGACACTGGTCAAAGTGTTCTCCATTGGAGGCAATGCACAATTGAAAGCGTGAAAGTACTGAGTCTCGCACAAGTTAGAATATAGCAGGTGTAACTGTTCGACAAGTTAGGGTGATGCGCTGCTTTATATCTACCAGAGAAGTAGCTTCAGTCACATAGAACTGTTCCTTGATGTAACCCCAGAAGTTGCCACCGGAGTCCACGGGGTCCCGGGAGTCATGTCCAGTGAACGCGGTGACCACTCTACCTGACCACCATATCGAATGATCTTTTGCCCGAATTCGGTGGACAGATATGCACGGACATTTGATACTTTATGCGGAAGGGCTCCATCACGTTTAAAGCACACCCTGCATGCATTTCGGATAGGCAGCTCTTCATACCAGTCACGTACATTGTTTTGTATTAGGTGCAGGTAATGATCGCCCGTTCAGATCCCATTATACAAGAAGAGTCCAATAATCTGGATTCACCATATACTGCACAACACTTTCGTTGACCAGCGGAACTGGTGCAGTACTAGCGGGCGATTTGGAGGTTTTCTAGAGACCAGTAATAAACATTCTGCGCGTTCACAATGCCTCCACTGGTAAAGGTTGACTCATCCGTCAAAAAAATGTCACAAATGAACGTCAAATTTTCCTCTAATGTGTTGAACATGAAATTACAATAATTGAATCGTCATGCGTGGTCATCCAGCGTCAGTGCTTGCAACAGTGTCGGTTGGTATAGATACGCATCATGTGTAATTAAAAAATACCAGCTATGCTGACTCATATATCCACATACCTAGCTTATTTCCGCCATGCTCAGTTGTGGATTTAAAAGGCGGAATGCCAGCACTTCCTCCAATGTCACTCGAACATTACACCTTACCCGACTACTTATTCTGTGTCGCGGTGCAACAGAGCCGGCCTCTCTAAGATGGTGTAATGAATAAGTTATAGCTTCATGCCTTGGATTGTGTTTTACTAAATGTAACTAAAATAATTGGGGGATCGTAAAAAAAGTTAGATTTTGTAATTTTTATAAAATTATTTTTTTTTACTTTAAACACTACCACAGCATTAATGTTTACCTCATTTGAAACGTTTTTGTAAATAGAACTGTATGTCTACGAACAACGGTTGGGAAATTAAAAATCGGCGATAGATAACGTATTGCATCCTGTATAATAAAGCTATCTTTAAAAAATACTATCTTTAAAGTGCAGCTGCCATCGAAAAACGTTCATTAGATCTTTTAAAACGGCTAATCTTTAATATTTGGTATTACCTTATTATACAATTTTCCCTTATAATACTATAACTAAGCAATGTAGAACGATACGTCAGATACAAAAAGCTTCCGTATAAAATTATGCAACTAACTGTGCAAGTTTCGTCGAAAATCAGTCAGCAACATTTTTAAGAAAGTCCTTCATAATCGGGTTTATCAGATTATAGAACATTACACCATATTTATATAACTAATTAACGCAGAACAATATTCTAGGGTGGGGGTGGGGGGAGTAGCCGAATTTGGACCACTTCACGTATTTTTAGGTGTAACTCGCTTCATTTTTGGAATGTCTGCAAAATATCACTACACATGTTCAATCTACTTATCTACTAACTAATTAACTCTTTAGAACATTTTTTTTTTCAAAATCTTAAGTTTCATTTTAATTTGAAAATTTTGTCAAAAGTAGTCCAAATTCAGCAACTAGTCGCCTAAGTTGAACCACAATCACATAAATTAGACCAAACAACATTAGGCTAATTTAATGAGTAGGGAATATAACTAATTTTAATAAAACCAAAATTTAGGATTAAGGAATCAATCAGACAAAACAACAACTCTGAAATATAATGAAATCAAATGTTTGAGAGTAAGAGTAATTGTTTTAAATCATAATTCCAGGTAAAAAAAATCAGAAAAAAACCTTTAAAATTTTTGAGATGTTGCAGCCATTTTGAAGGTTTCAGCGGGTATGTTTAAGGAAAATGAAAACTAAAGGTTTTCTTAAGAGAAGTATACCGCTTTTTAAAAGATTTCATACAGGTTTATTTCTTTAAGTTATCACCTCCAAATTATCTTCATGACTTAGAAAATTTTCGTGAAATCACTTGAGATATTTTCAGGGAAAATGAAAAATGCTTCTCATGCAGGTAATATGAAGGTTTTACTTGAAATTTTTATAAAGTTTCATTATTGCACATTATGGTATCTAAGATTTTGATATGCCTGTGTTTCCTCATTAATAATTTTAATAAATTTCTAAATTAATATTTTAGATAATACACGGAAATCTAACGTCTTCCATCGGTACAATAAAAATTTTTTAACTTCTGAAATTATTACAAGTAACATTACCTCTAACACGCTCAAAAATTTTAATCTCAGAAAATTCCCCCTAAAAAGAAAAACAAATCACGAAGTTATTTCAAAGTCCTTTTTGACCTTAAATTTGTCACAATTTTTTCGAAAATTATAACCAGGAACAATAATTCACCCCAACTCTAACACGCTCAAAAATTTCAATCTCAGAAAATCCCCCTCTATAAAGAAAATAATAATCACGAAATTATTTCAAAGTCTCCTTTTTATCCTAAAATTTTTCATAAATTTCTCTTAAATTACCACTATTAAAAATATTCCCTCAAACTCTAACGCATACAAAAATTTCAATCAACAAAAATTGTCCCCTAAAAAAATCTCCAAATTATTTCAAAACCCCTTTCATTAATATTTAAAATCGTATTCAAACACGCACAAAAATATATTTTAGATAAATTTTAGTATCTAACAATGGGCAATGGGCCCCCAGTTTCTCCACCCGCTTTCTGAAAAGTCTTATTTAGTTTTCCATTTTAAGTTTTCCGAAAAGAATAAATTTTACTGTGTTTTTCTAAATCTGTCAAAAAAAAAAGAAATTTTAGTTAATTAAATTTCAAATACAGAAGGGACAATGGCACTCACCCCTTCACCATGCCGCTCTTTCGTTCAAGCGCGACATTCATAATAGTTCCTCTTTAAAACCGCCCCACCAGTGGCCGAGAGTTTCTGCTCTCAAAGCTCGTAGACGAGAGGTACTGGTTTCGATTCCAATCACGCCCGTCAGCCTAATCGTTCGGAGTTTTTCGTGGTTTTCTTCGAACCTTGGATTTCCTTGCTTTCTCTTAGAAAGACGCCAGAGCACCCCATCCCCTCCTTTTTGGGTTCATATCCCAAGTGTAGATAATTGACCGTCATAAAACACACCAACAACAGCTCTTTAAAAAAGAGGAACTAAGAATTTTGCACATACTAACATAAAAGAGGCTCTTTTAATTTAGTTACTCGAAAATAATAAATTTTATATTGTTTTTGAAAACATAACAAAATATGTACAGTAAAACCTCCCTAAAGCGACCACGTTCCGTTCCAATAAAAATTGGTCGCTCTGAGCGGTGGTCTCTTAATGGAGGTTATGTTTAAATCTAGATTTTAATTGTTGAAAAAAGGTAACGATTAATGTCACTAAAATTTATTTTTCACATTAAGAAAAAATATAAAAATTTAAGTATCAAAACAAAAGTTAATTATAGTAAAACCTCCTTAAAGCGACTACGTTCCGTTCCAATAAAAATTGGTCACTCCGAGAGGTGGTCTCTTAATGGAGGTTATGTTTAAATCTAGATTTTAATTGTTGAAAAAAGATAACAATGTTACTAACATTTATCTTTCACATTAAGAAAAAATATAAAAATTTAAGTATCAAAACATAAGTTAATTACTTAAGTTAATTACTACAAAGTTTAAAAAATTAATACGGTTTTATCTTTTATAACTTACATTTCCAAGTCCTTTCGAAGTTCAGTAAATAAATGTTTTTTTTTTTTTGTTTTTTTTTTTTTTGGGGGGGGGGGCAATAAATAATGAAGACTTCATTAATTTGTATCTATTATTATCTATTTCTTTGAGAGTTTCCTGACAGAATAGGGCAAGGGAGTTTATTGACCGTCTTTCTTAATTTGTCATCAGAATTAAATTCATTGCCTAAAAAAGGCAAAAAGGGGTTTTAACACTTAAAAGTTACCGAAATAATAATAATAATAAAATCTAAATTTAGTTTAGAAGTTTGATGAATAATGCGCTCTCCGGAATTATTTTTCTAATAAAACATTCATGCGACCAGGAGAAAACGGAATTTGTTTCATTTTCTTTAAACAATTTGGTCGCTCATGGAAGGAGTTCAACTGGGATGGTCTCTGAATCGAGGTAAAATTAGTATTGAGCCTATAGGAATAAATTTCGTTCAATGAAAAAATGGTCATTCTGAGAGGTGGTCGGTTAATGGAGGTGGTCACACAGGGAGGTTTCACTGTAGTCACTTAAATTTCAAAATCAATGGAGGGGAAGGGACCCTCCCATCTCCCCTCTCCTCATTTTGGTGGCGTCCACGATTAAAGCTGAAAAATATAGGTGGAGTTATTGCATGCATAATTTGCCCTTATCCTCTATCAGGCGTGACTTCCAGTTTTTATAAAAATTACTTCTTCAAAAACAAATGAAAAATGTATAATTCGTATTAGTTTATTTATTTCAAATTTTCGTTGGAACATTTGATTTTTGATCACGCAGCTGCATATCTGACTCCATGTCACGGGAGAATGAGAAGGAAGTACCCAACTCAACTCTGAGACCATGTGTTTACGTTTTAACGCCATTCGGAAAATTAGCGGGACTAATCGTTACGTTGTCGTGTTGTTATTGTATTTTTTTCTTTTTTCAGGGAGTTTTTCATCCGTATAGTAGTCAAATTTTAATTATTTTTTAAGTTGATATATATATATAGCGTAAGAGGGCTGTATTACACTTCTTTTTAATATTATAGCTTGATATTCGGCACTTTGTATTCACCATGCATTCGACAAGAATCATGTTCGGTAAAAAATATCGCCACATTAATTTAGAAATGCTGTGGTATGGGGAAAACTTTTTATAAGAAATTTTCGTGTACAACTAAAGATAAATTTCACTATTTTTTTTTTAAATAATAGCAAAAAATATATTCATATATTTACATTATGTTTAAAAGTGAAAGACTGATTTTACTCCTAAATAATTAAACTTGTAAAAAGTTCAGTTTGGAGGTGGGAAAGTTTTGTGAAGGATACTGTTTGCAGGTGAAAAGTTTTGAGAAGGTTCCTTGTTTTGAGGTGATAAAATTTTGTGAAGGGTACTTTAAAGGACCCAAGTTAATAGATCCATGTATTGGAATACAAATTTTACTAGTAAGTACCTAATTTAGTTTCCTTTATAAATTGAGCAGCTATAATCTTTTTAGGAACATAGCTGCTTGATTAATAATGCACAGTGAATGTGTAATGTCTCTTGCAAATCATTTAGCAGGGCTCAATGTCTTTGGTTGCAGTATTCCACTCATGAAAATAATTGGTACTTTTCGGTTAGCCGTTTGCCAGTGTTATATATACATACATATATTGCATATATAAATGCATATATGTGTATATATATATACACACATATATGTATATATAACACTGGCACCCAGCTAACCGAAAAGTACCAAATAATTAAAAGAATTTTTATATATTGTAGATTAATTTATTATGTAGAATATGAAATATAGAAAAAATAAGGTACTTTTCGGTTAGCCGGGCGCTAGTATTATATATTACAATATATATGTATAACACTGGTGCCCGGCAAACCAAAAAGTACCAAAAATAATTTTATATGTGTATAATTATTTTAAATACAGTAATTGTTTCATGAAAAAACAGTTAAAGACAAATTTAAAACAATATTTTTTTCAGATGACTGAATGAGAATTTTTGCAATTTTTTCCCGCAACCAACTGATGAATTTTGCAATATTGTATTTCTACCAATTTGCATTTAAATGTTGCATTTTTTCTTGCACCCAATTGGTAAACTTGTGAGGTTTTTCTTTTTCTTACTTTTTTTTTTTTTTTTCATGCGATCGCTGGGTGAATTAAGCAATTTTTTCCCTGCTACAACTGAAGAACAATTTTCATTTTTCTTCACCACATTTTTTCATTGTAACTGACTGGTGAATTTCTCGTTTTTTTGTTCACATGACTGATTGACAAATTTACTGTGCCTCTCCATGACATAATGGTGAAATTTACGTTTTTAAAAAATAGCAAAATTCTTCATTTGATCACGGGAAAATATTGCAAAAGTCTGTAGAGAAATGGAGACGGCTGAACAAGCCAGTTCAAAGTATTATTTTTTTTTCTTTTACAAAGTACAAGTGTGCCCTTTTTTAAAAAAAAATTACCACTCTGTGGCCTTTTTTTTTATAGTCAACTTTTAGGAAGAAAGGGCTGCTGGGTGGGAATTTTTACATAAAGGGCGTTCATGTACCTTGTTCTCAAAAAATATTTGGTTTATTTAGGATGTTTTTTTTTTTATCACCAGTAGAATTTTGTGATGTTTTCCTGTGACTGTTTGAATTTTGTGATTTTTTTCCAATTTATATAATTATCCATTCTTTTTTGTTTACATTGATGTTCAATAATTATCAATCAACGATAATATTCAATTGTCACTTAATGTGATTAATTTAGCGATTTTTCGCTAATTTTCTCCATTCCATTTTTTTCTGCAACCGAATGAAGAATCTCACGATTGATTGTCCGCTACATTTCATTATTTTTTCCATAGCAGATTGACAAATTTCACAATATTTTAAAGCAACACACTGCGGAATTTCTCTTTTTTTTCCCCCAATGATTACTGGTGAATTTCTCAGATTTTTTTTTTTTTTCTCTGATGACTGAATGAAGAATTTTGCAATTTTTTCTTGTAACCAATTGACAAATTTTGCGGTATTTTACTTTTACTGATTGGCAAATATTGCATTTTTTCTTGCGAGCAACTAGCGGGACTGAATATTTATTTTTTTGTTTATGCAGTCGGTTTACGAATTTTGTCGACCCCCCCCCCCATATTGCTTTTTTTTCTTTTCTTTACAAGGTACAAGTGTGTCTTTTATTTAAAAAATCTGTGCCTGATGGGCACTGACCCGTTTTTTCTACAGTAAACTTCTAGATAAAAAGGCACTTGTATGCAGCGATGTAGACGCAAAGAAATAATAATAATAAAAAAAAAACAGAGGGTATATTCAGAGTTTCCCCCATGTTTAAAAAAGGGCAGGGTGCTTCTTGTAGGAAAAAGGCACTTTTGTATTCCGAAAGGCATGTTTTTGATTTTTAAGGACACTTTTTTTTTAATTTTTAAAGGCATCCTTTTGATTTTTAAAATTACTTTTAATATTTAATACACAGGACGCTATTTTAAAGACAGCAATGAGGCAATTTTTACTATGCAAGTAAATTTTGTAATAAACAAAGGAGTAAAGGCACTTTTTTCAGCTGGGCGCAACAAGGGTGCTAATGTTTTCCATCAGGGATAACAGGGCTGCTGTTTTGTAAACCTAAAGGCAGGCAGGGTGCAGCACCCTCCTGACACTGTCTAGGGGAAACTCTGGTATACCTTAGAGTGTATATACAATAGCTTTTTTGAGAAACGGAATGTATGCAGTGTTACTGAAAAAGAACCAGAAGGTATACGACATTTACCTCTGTATACGGCAAATTTTTTCTCTCTTTTTTGCGAACGATCATATTTTTTTCTGCTACCGATCGACTAATTTCGCATTCTAATCGTGACATATCAGTAAAAATTGTGATATTTTTTCACAGTCGACTGGTAAACTGTGTCTTTTTTTCAACTGATTGGCCAAATCTCGAGGGTTTTTTTTGCACGGCTGTTCGACGAATTTCCATTTTTTCTCTGATCTACTGACAAATTTCGCTTTTTTTTTTACCGGTGACTGATTTTTAAATTTTGCTATATTTCTCTTGAACCAGTAAGTATATCTTTAGGCCGATTGGAGTAAACCGAGTTTTTTTCCGCTACTGATCTACGAATTTCGCAGTTTCTTCCGTCGATTTACTGACGAATTCCGCGATTTTTTTTAGCCACGACCGATTTGTAATTTTCTCAATTTTTTCTTTTAACAACATAGGTGAATTTTGAGACTTTTTCTTGCGACCGATTAGAGAAGATCGTGGGTATTTTTTGCTGTTTCTTCTGGCGGTGCACTGACGAAGTTTTTTACCTGCAACTGATTAGCAAAAATCATGGATTTTTTCTAGCAACTGTTCGTCGAATTTTGTATGTTTTTCAACAACAGGCTGAAGAATTTCATGATTTGTTCTCCATGACTGATGAACTGTACCGCACGAGTTTTTCTCGCGACCCATTGATGAATTTCACAGTCTTTTTAATAAAGATGAAAATAAGGAATTTTGCTTAGTAGCCACTGGCCGGTAGGTTGATTTTATTTAGTACCCAGTTACTAGCGAGTGAGAATAATTTCTTTAGTAGCCAGTAAGTACATTTATGTCACTGAATATTTAATTTATGGGTATATTTTAGGTATGTTTATCCACTGAGTAGCAGGTATGATTCAAAATTGAAAAAAATAGGTTTAAAAAATCTGAAATTTGCAGCAAATTTTCTGAAATGTAAAGGGGGGGGGGGTTGGTAGGGGATCCCTCCTGGTACTAATTATGCATTTTTTCCAGATACATTAACGAAATTCGCGTTTTTTCGGGATCTATTGGCAATGTTTTCGTTTCTTTGGCGTTCCTTTGACATAATGTGCGTTTTTTTCACGATCTTTTGACAAAATTCGCATTCGTTTTCGCAATTCTTTGGCAAAATTCTCGTTTTTTTCTTTCGAAATTCTCATTTTTCCCCCCCGCGATTTTTTAACAAAATTTGTGTTTTTTGACGAACTATTGACGAATTTTGTGTTTTTGCCATGATCCATTGACGATATTTGCATTGTTTCTTTGCTCTATTGATGATGATTACGTTTTTTCGCGATTCTTTGACGAAATTTTGGATTTTCAGCAATCGTTTAACGAAATGCGTGGTTTTTTGCGATTCTTTGACGAAATTGTTTTTTTTTTTTTTTTTTTTTTGCGATCTATTGACGATATTTGTGTTTTTTTCCGCATGACCATATTTGCATTTATTCCACAATCCTTTGACGAAATTTCAAATTCTTTGCGATCCTTTGATGAAATTCGGGTTTTTCCACGATCCTTTGACGAAGAGTGCTGTTTTTATTGTGATTTTTGGACAAAATTCTGGCTTTTTTGCAATTATTTGATATAATTCCCTTTTTTGGTGATCCTTTCATGAAATGTACATTTTTTTCGTAATCCTTTGACGAAATGTGTGTTTTTTCGCGATCTTTTGACAAAATTCATGTTTTTTTCTTCCCCAATTCTTTGACGAAATCTCTTTTGGAAAATCTTGCGTTTGGCTGGTGCTTTCCATATTTTAGATCGTCAGTTTTTCACATTTACTCGCCGAGTGGCGACTGGCGATTGCTTATTTTCATCTTTACTTTTTAAATGAACGATTAAAGAATTTGGTGATTTTTTTTCTAGCCAATGAGTGACAAATTTTGCGATTTTTCCTACATTGAATGGTGAATTTTCTTGAAAATGAAAATTTGAAATGTTCTGCAGTGAAATCCGGTGTTCTGCGATGTACCTCTCATTTATAAGCATATTCGGCTTTGGGGGATTTCATTATCTCTTACTTTTCAGACTTTTTTTTAAATTGCAGCATTTTCATCGGAGGTTTCCGATAAATATTATTTGTAATATATAAAAATTTCAAAGAGGGGGGGGGGGAGAGGCACAATTCTAGGCCCAAATTGTGGCACTTTTCTAACTTTTACCAACACCTGTCCCTGTCGTGTAACATACTGTTGGAACGGCCTGTGACCACTTATTCATGTTATACACATCTGATATCCATGCTGCTACTTTGCTCCCCCCTGGGGGGCACACTTTTCTAAATTTTGCTGACACCCCTCATGTGACATATCGTTCAAAAGGCCTGTGACCACTTGTCCTGTTATGCACCTCTGTCACTCCCCCCACTTTGCCCCACGGGGGGGCTTCTAAATTTTGCTGACATCTCTGATGTGACATATCGTTCAAAAGGCCTACAACCACTTATTCATGTTATGCACCTGTAATGCCCTTTGCCCCCCCGGGGGTTACTTTTCTAATTTTGCTGACACCCCTCATGTGACATATCGTTGGAAAGGCCTGTGACCACTTATTCATGTTATGCACCTCTAATGCCCCTCCCCCCACTTTGCCCCTCCGGGGGCAGTTTTCTAAATTTTGCCGACACCCCTCATGTGACATATCGTTCAAAAGGTCTGTGACCCCTTATTCATGTTATGCACTTCTAATGCTCCTCCCCCCACTTTGCCCCCCGGGGGCACTTTTCTAAATTTTACTGACATCCCTGATGTGACATATCGTTCAAAAGGCTTTTGACCACTTATTCATATTATGCACCTCTAATGTCCCTCCCCCCACTTTGCCCCACCGGGGGGGCACTTTTCTAAATTTTGCTGACACCCCTCATGTGACATATCGTTCGAAAGTCCTGTGACCACTTATTCATCGTACGCACCTTTGGTGCCTTTGCCCACCCCCCAGGGGACACTTTTCTAAATTTTGCTGACACCCCTCATGTGACATATCGTTCAAAACGCATGTGACCACTTATTAATGTTATGCACCTCCAATGCCCCACCCCCCAATTTGCACCACCGGGGGGGGGGCACTTTTCTAAATTTTGCTGACATCCCTGATGTGACGTATCGTTCAAAAGGCCTGTGACCACTTGGTCATGTTACACACCTATGCTACCCTGCACCGCATGCAGGTGCAGCGATATAATGTAAAGAGAAGATACAGGTTTTATACCTAAAGAAAAACTGCAAATATTTCTGCCAAAATCGGTGAAGGGAAATAACAGATTTTTTTACCTAAAGGAAAACAGCAGGTATTTGGAACTAAGAAGGTTAGGGAAAATACATGTTTTTTTACCTAACGGTAAGCTGAAGGCAATTTTAGTTCCAAATACCTTCAGTTTCCATGAAGTTTTTTAAGGTTTTTTGCTGACTTTTTTACCTGGGATGTATTTAAAATATAAATCAAAGTATTTGTAATTAAGAATAGAAATTATGGAACTAAATGACAATTACTGGAATTCCATGTAAGAAGTATTGCAAGACACACATATCAATTTCTTTTGTTCATTTTTTTTATTCTAGTGCACACAAGATGGAATCATATTGGGCAATCTAAACACTGAATCATTTCTGCTATTTTATTTTTCTTACACATTAGGGAAAACAAAGCATACCTGGCTTGATTTTTCTTTTTTGATTTTCAAACTTTAGGCATTTTTTTGCAACAGAAGTTTTCTTTACCTTTTGTCTATAGTTCTTCGCTTCAATCATATTCTTTCCTATTGAATTACGTCTATTTTTAAAACCTAACTGTTGTAATTGCTTTTGTACTTTGAGAGCTTCCTTTTTTCGATTTTTTTTTTTTATTCAAGGTTTATTTTATATGGCTAAGATGTTAACACAGCTGTTTTTTGGCTCCCTGTGTACTTTGATCCAACTGATTTAGGTAAGGGAGATCACATTTCTAATGATTCTTTGTCTTTTTGGTAGTATTTGTTGGCTACCACCTTGCGGGTTAATCTCTTCACCTCTTACTCTTTTTTATCGGTCCCTATATATTTGCCAACATTTGCTGTCACTGATAATTTTCTTCCAGACTGTTTGCCTGTGTGTCGTTTTTTTTTTTTTTTTTTTTTTATTTTTTTTTTTTTTTTTACTCACTTACTTGTAGTAGGTTTCATGCTTACTGATTCTGACACCCGAAATCTCACTAGCAGGAGAATCAACAGTTCTATTTCCAGTGGAATAAATGGACCCCCCCCCCCCCCCCCCACCGCGAACGACTGTATAAAGTCGGCCTAAGCCCGGCAACCGCAAATATCCTCCCATAGGAAACTGTCTGAATTCAACACTGTAAATCAAATACACAGTAGAAATGAAGAATTCAAAGAAAATAAATACAAATACATACAAAATAAAACAAATTGCAAACAAATGTTATTGTTTAAACATACAAAGGATATTTTGTTTATTTATATAAGCCTAAACTGCATACAGAAATTGATCGAGATAAACTAAAAAAATTAATTAACATATTCAACAACTTTCACGGAGATAGTAATTCATTATAAAATATTCACAAATCAAAAAATTGTGTCCAAAGCTTACACCAATCGAAATGCATTACTTGCTTTTCAAATTTATGATGTTATATCTGGTCCAGATTAAGTAACTCAAACTGGTCCAATTAAGATAACTGCGCCATTTTTTAAAACAGTTAATCTTAAGACTAAGAACAAAAATGAAAGCAAACAAATCTGCGTGAAACATATGCGCAATAAACACATGAATTTAGATATATATATGAAAAATTATAAATGCACCTTAGTTTTTATATATTCTCTTACGTTTTTAAAGAAAAATTTAGATTAAAACAGCTAATTTTAGATTTTGCAAAATTGTCCGGAAACAGCACATGCAAGGCGGGTACTTCTTCTAATCATAAATGGCGTCATTCTGATGGGTAGGATTTTAGCAGTAGATGGCGTTTCTTTCAGCAATTAACGTTAGAATTACAATGGTCCATTTAATGCGGCGGTTCAAACATGGCTACTCTCCCCCTTACTAAAATCTTCCCCGAAAAATTATCTAGTTAATAGTACAAGTTCACTTAAAATCTATTCAGAAGAACTCAATTTATAAACAGCCGGAAAGAAATTTCTATTTGTATTTTATATGTGCAGTAGAAATCATATTTAAAATTTCCACTCATTGAATATCTCCTTTGATTCACTACTATTAATATGTATCCAAGTTACTTTATTGAAATTAATGACATATTATTCAATATTTTCCAATTACGATTATTCCAATTCTAAATTTTAACACGAAACATTACCTTATTTCTAAAAGTAAAATAGGCTTAGTCCTGGATTATAAATATTTAATTCGTAAAAAAATTACGTATCTAATTCCGTTTCATTACAAAAGTTTCAAAGTTGAACTGAATTATTTTTATATTTATTTGAAAAACAACCAATGAGTTTTATCTAACTGAAATTCGAGAACATAGAATTAAATGAAAGACATACCTGTTCAAGTATTTGTTGAAAATTGAAACCTTGCAAAAATACTTTGTTTCATCAAACAGTAATCTAGTTTCAAGTTTCTATGGGAGAATCCATATGGGGAATAAATTGAAGTATCCCATTAATATCAGAGATATCATTGTTAACTATAAAATAGTGATTTAATATATCGATTGTTGCTTTTTAATAAAACATATTATATCTGTATAAATATATCAATACAAAAGCCCTTAACCGGTTAAAAGTTTGACGCAGCACTTTACTTTACGGCTAATACGAATCTAAAATATGGTCTTCTGATATCAAATTTTCAGTTACTGCGCTATTAAAAGGTATATATATATATAATTTTTCTCTTTTGCGGTATTTATTTTTAATCAGTGATGCTTTTACATTCAAAATATGAGTTTTAAAAGGTATGATATCAAAATTCATGTGACGCTGTGATCTGATTTAAAGATTTGTTAAAAAATTAGTTTACACATACTTATGTTTTGTCTTCTGATATATATTTAGAAATTGAAACATTTTTTATTTCTCAATACACTATCAAATACCTCACACTTTTTCTCAGCTGATGTCTATTGTAAGTAAATGTATTTAATTCAATAAAATCATTAACTTTTGCGTCACGATATGCAGAACCATAGGCAAAATTTATGTAAATGTTTTCTTTCACACTATTTATTTGTATACAATTTACTTAGTTTGGATAATATGACGCAAAATAAACGTTTAGACAAATTTTACGGATGGTTCTGGATATCGTGACGCAAAAGATAAATCAATTTATTGAATTAAATACATTTAATACAAAACATCGGCTGAGAAAAAGTATGACATATTTGATAGAGTATTAAAAAAAAAAAAGGTTTCAATGTCTAAATATATTTCAGAAGACAAAACATAAGTATGTGTAAAGTACCTTTTTAACAAATCTTTAAGTTAGATCACAGCGGCACTTGAATTTTGATATCATATCTTATAAAACTCATATTTTGAATAAAAAAGCATCACTGATTAAAAATAAATACAACAAAAAAGAAAAATTAAGCATATATATATAAATTTATTTTAATAGCACGGCGTCACTCAGAATTTCATATCAGAATTTTTAAGACCCATATTTCAGATTCGTATAGCCGTAAGTAAAGTACTGCGTCAAACTTTTAATGGTTTTTGTATTGATATCATTTCATTTTTGAGGTTTAGGATGAAAAGATTTAAAAAGTGCACCTACATGGATAAAATTGGTTTAAATTTTCCTAGAAACAAAATAAACTTAATGAAATACCAAAATTTAACAAAAAGTGCATGAAAAATAGAATACTTTTTTCAGGAACTAAAACACACAACGTTACAAAAACATATTAGAAAAAAAAAAGCTAATTAAAATATACAATACTTTTTATTGACGCACATTTATAAGAAAAATGCCAAAATGTCAAAATACAAGTATATATTAGAAATTAAATAAGCATTATAATTTTTTTATTTATTCATTCACCTAACAATAAAAAAAAAATCATCGCATTCAAATTAAACAGATATTTATATAAATAAAAAATCTAAACTAAAACCAGTTAAAAATTTCTACCTGCACCTCTATATTTTACAAAAATTCCTCAAATATGCGGAGCAAGATCAATATGGAATTGAAATGAAAATCTGTATCATATCCTGAATTATAATCCAAAAGTTAAGATTTGAATGCTTGGAAACTTAAATTTTACTATAAAAATTATTGAAAAAACAAAAACATCACGACAAAGGCAATATGTAACATCTTATTTATTTATTTATTTTATAACATAATAAACACCACCAAAAAACATAATGAACATATGATTGGTAATGTGGGTCCCCGGGAGATAATTAAAAATTAATCTTAAATAAAGTAAATATTGTTATAATATGATGTCAACAGAAATGTAAAGAAAAAGTTCCCTGATTTTTCTCTGGCTATTAGACATCCCTAATTCCATTATTAACCCTTTGCGACACGCTATGTTAAAATAGTACTTATACTTAAATTTCAGGAAAATGTTATAAAAAGGTTTAGATAGGCATGATTATGCAAATCATGACCAAAAAAAAATAATCTGGATATATATATATATATATATATATATATATATATATTTACCCTGGATAGGTGGGACAGAAAGTGACCCACAATGCAACAAAGGTATGTCATAAGCTACAGTGAGAGCTACTTAATGTCTTAAGTAATATATTTAATAGATGAATAAAAATGATATATTTACAGAAAACTTTTTTATAAATTGAATAAAAATGAAAATAAAAACATATAATACCATTTTACATGGTATTATATGTATAAAATATTTAAACAATAATACAAAAATCTAGGATATAATATATGAATAATATGCGAAATACAAGAAATATATGAATAATTTCAAAAACACGATAATAATATAAGAAATATGAGAAATATTAGAATAATATGAGAAATATGAAATTAATATGAGAAATATGAAATAAATATGAGAAATATGAAATTAATATGAGAAATATGAAATTAATATGAGAATAAATTTAGAAGTAAGACAATAATATAAGGAACAAAAATTTATGAATAAGAATATATAAATTTAAAATTTCAACTTCTTCTATAAATCTGGATATGTATATAGAAGCTTTGATGCTCATAATGTGTGAAAATATCGATAATCAACACTAGATTATACAGATTCTTAATTTTGTTGATAAAAAAATGCAAAAATTCTATTTTTGATGAAATTTTGGGAAACAGGATGCTTCTGATTTTTGGAGGCAAAGCTGAACTTCACATGTTTCGCTATCCAAAATGTACGATGCTCTTTTTTAGATGTGCTGCAATATGCACATCTCCTTCTATTACTTCTTACTGGAATGTGTCCAACATTTTTCAGTCTTTTCTCAGGGGGAACGTAGGGTTTTTTGCTCTTTATTTGAACTGGAGAAAATTTCTTTGTGTTTTCCTTTTCACCGGCTATAGACATTAAGCCTTCAATAACTGACAAACGGAAATCCTTTATATTTTTCACATGATGGCTTGGCTCTTTTATGAATTTAAATATAATAAATGTGTTCACTATGCTTGAATTAGAATCGTCACAATTAGAATTATAACGTAAGGCTATGCAAATTATTTGGTGCTGCCATCTGTTAGCGAGAATCTCGTGTGTGTGATGGGTCAAATTCTGAACCGCATACTTTAGATGAATAAAAAATAATTTAAAATGTCCACTGAAATTTCTTTTTTTGCTTGTAAAATTCCTTGAGATAAATATAAATATATATAATAGGCTTTCAGGTACATGTGTGCTTTGAAATTCGATAAAAATTACAGCTCTTTTAATACCTCTTTTTAGGCCTCACTTTAAATATTTTTTAAAGAGAAACTATAATCTTTGTGATGTGCTGCCATCTACAGTTTAAAAGAGGGATTAAAAAGGAAGATATATATATATATATTTGAATTATAAAGTGTGTGAATGGAGACTGATTTTTAAAAAAAAGTTAATTAGGTGGGACAGAAATTGACCGACCATGCTGGAAATGGTTAACAATACACATATGGTGTTTTTTTAATATATGCTGTTATCATATTATCCACTTATCCAGCCTTCTAATATCTCATTTGGGAGCAAAAACAAGAGAAAAACATATATATATATATGTGACGGGGAAAAGGAGACTCATACTCGAATAATAACACTTGCTAACTTTAAGAATTAAATATATTAAATGAACTATTTACACTATATACAATTACAATTAAGTAGAACATTAATGAAATTAAACACTCATTCGTCTTATTGCGTCTTAATGAAACGTCGTTGAGAGCTCGGTGTTTTGCAACCACCTCTTTTACCTTTTTTTCCCGCGTCTATCGAATGTTCTAAAAAGGTATTCTTCTACGCCGACTCGTGGCGCTGCCGTCGTCTCTTACAGACTGTTGCCACAGGTCACATATATATGTATATATAACGAATAAATTATCTCCCTATTATCCACAAAACAAGGTTGGTGTGTCACCATCATCAATGGAACGGCTCATTGTTGCCCACTTCATTCAGGAATAAAATTTAACAATTTAGAAATATTTATGAAAATTAACAATGCATATATAACATTGTTGGCAAACAATTTTAACTCAAACTTACATCTTGCCATTTTGCGCAAGACGTTTATTTCTGATATATAACATTTTGAGTCTGTTATAGAGTAGACTACCTCAAATCCGTACAGCTTGGGTCCAGAGGTTGTGCAGATTTTAGAATTTTGCAAATTTCTGGTCATTGCTTTGTTTACATTTTTTAAACAGTAATTTTAATCAATAATGCTATAAAAATTATAATGAATGATAGTAATGAAGTAAAATATTAAAATAATTAAGTAAAGTATCTATAATAATAAAGAAAGCAGTTTGTGTGTGAGTGAGTGAGTGAGTGAGTGTGTCGACGGTTTTCTGAAGAGACGACTGCACGTAGAGCTACAAAATTTGGGGAAAAGGTACGTCTATATATGAAGTTTTGCACCTCGAAGCCCTATTTTCGATTTTTTGATTAGATTTTTTTTAATTTAAATTTTTATGCTATTTTTAGCGTTTTTTTTATGTTTCGAGGCGATTTTTCCATATAAGTGAGAAGAATATGGTTTCTTTCTTTTAACCCAATGTAGTAAATTCTGTTCTCTTTTCAAAAAAGTTTATTCGGAATTCGTGCAGCGATTTTTGAACTTTTAGCGAATTTTTTATGCAATTATTGAAGAGCATTTAATGCATTTAATAAGGAGGTTACCGTAGAGGGACACAGTTCTGTCGCCAAACGCCGCCAAGTTTATCGCCAAATTTGGCGATCAAAATGAGTCGCCAAGATGTGACGCCAACTTGGCGATATCTCTAATATTTTGCCAAATTCCCATAGATTTCCATTGTAAACCAATATGGATTACTTGCTTACTTAAAATGAACAAATTGAAATATTTTAATGCAACAAAAACTAATATTAACTTAAGGGATTATATTAATTATATTTAAGGGAATCCAAGTAAATTAAATTGTGAATAAAAGTAACATGATACAAAGCTTAGATTATTGTATTTTATTGATATTTTCAACGAAAGGGTTGCCAGTGGTCATTTTGGTGAAAATTGTAGTTGATAAATGAATTGAAATGGCTATATCCGTTAGAAAATAATGTAAACAACTCGCAAATTAAAAGAAAATAACTGTTATTTTTTTAATTAAAAAAAAAATCAAAAACCTTTTTAATGCGAGATAAAATTTATAAAATGAAAATATTTAATTTAAATATGAAAGGAATGTTTATAAAACTTAAAAAAATAAATTAGTATGAAAGAAGCAATTGATACATTATTTGGCGATTTTTCGCTTCGCCAGGTTAATAAAAATGTGCCTGAAAAAACTTGAAGAAATAAAATTTAAGTAACAGTCTTTTAGTACTTCTTTATTTTTTTTATTCAAATTAATTATTATTTTTATGTAATTTTCCCATCGTATGTCTTACAGGAGAAAGGCTTTATTTGTGAGTTACATGCTAATTAATTATTACCTTGATCGCCAAACAATGCAATTTTAAGACACAAAGGTAGAAGCGTGAAATAAGCCAGGCGAAGGTCGCAATAATATTTTTTTTAAGTATAGGAGAACATTTCGGAGTAAATCTTTATATTCAAATGTAAATTATATAAAAAGGAGTTAAAATTATAACTATGTAGTCAAGTATTTAAATTTTAATGTAAAAGTGTGCCATATACACACATATTTTATAATCTTCGATAATCAAGCCACAACCAAATGACATATTTACTATATTATTGAAAGTTTTGTTGTCACAGGTGTCATATACGCTCCATGGTACAAAATGGGCTCCAAAATGGCGTTATTTTGCCTGAAATGGTAACTCGGCTATTGTTGTTTATTTATTAATAAGTTGTTTATTTACTTTTATTTTCTTTTTTACAGTTATATAAACTGTTTTGTTCTATAGACATTAATGAAACTTTTTATTATTTATTGCTATTTCCTTTTAAAATAATAGAAAATAATTTAAATATATATGTGTAACTGGTATTCAAAAACGATGTTTTCACTAAATTGGCGTGAAAAAAAATAGCGCCAAACCCGGTACGTATCTATGCCTAATAGTTATTTACATTATTGTGATTACTTCGTATCAGGCAACAGATTGAAGAGTATTTGGTATATTTTTGATATATGGCTTTGGTGAGTTACAGAAAATGGCCTTGGCGAGTGAAGTGAATTTTACGTATATATACTGGCAAACTATATATTTTTCATATACATATAAGCATTTTTTTTCAATATTTATTTTATTTACTTATATAAAGAAGAGCTATTTATCTACCTTTAAATACGAACAGAAATAATTTGTGGTTCTACCTGATTATCCCGTAGACCCCAAAAAATATCGCCAAACTATAAGATTAAATGCCAATAATGGGTGATCGTAAATGTTAAATTTACTTGACATTAAACACTTTACATATGTTTGTTACGTCATCAGGTGATTTTTAATTCGATATTTACGTTTCTTTGCGATCTGCTGCAATTTTTTGACAATCCATTTTCGACCTATAATACTAAAGTAATTTCTACTTTCATTTCAATAAAGTTTATTCGAATTTTGTATAACAATTTTCGAATTTTTCGGGTATTTTGTACCTGATTTTTAGTGTATTTTAGCGATTTTCTACCCACATTAGTGAAAGACGTTGATAGAAGTTGAATCAACTTTCAATCTTCGAGCACAATATATAATTTTTCTTTCTCTTTTCGAAATTTGTGCAGCGATTTAAAATTTTTTCGCAATAACTTATTGTGATTTTCAGAGGTTTTTTGCGATTCGTGCAGTTTTTTTATGTACCCGGGAAACGCCGGGCAAGTTAGCTAGTTAAACTATAAGGATAAAACGATAGTTTAAAAACTGAATAATATGTTAAAAGTTAAGGTTAAGTAAATAATTAATAACGCATATTTCAATATGCATAAAAAAGATGAGATTCATTTTCCATTAATTCACATCAAAATCATCATAATAAGAACTAAAAAAAGCTTGATTAATACATAAATATGTCAGATAAAAAGATTGTGATTACCAGTGGTGTCAACAATATCTTGATTTAAAAAAATAATAAATTTATACTCCTTTCATGGAAAAACGTGAGTTCAATCATAGTATTAAGAATTACATATTAAAATGCATACATGGGGAAATAAAACTAAAAAATTCTGTAATTGTGACCCTACATCTCAAAGATTCATTGTTTACATATGTAAAGATGTGTGGATTTTAGGGACGCGGATTTGAGGGAGTCAACTGTACGAAAAAAGATTAGGTTTTTTATATATATATATATATATATATATATATATATATAAACTAAAAATCAATCTAGGAAAAATCTCAAATTTCGAAATTTCTTTAATCTTATCGTTCGGATCTTATCTGTCGGTCTAAAAAATCACAAATTTCAACAATTGATGGAATAAATTGCGAATTTTGTCAATTGATCGCAAAATTGGGTCGAAATTCGTCAATCGCTCATGGAAGAAAAAATTGCAAATTTTGTGTGTCGGTCGCAAGTATATCATGAAATAGAAATCAATTGGTCGCAGGAGATAATTGCAAATTTTATCGATCGTGCGAGGAAAAGAAATAGCAACATTCATCAATTTATTGCGGGAAGAAATTGTGAATAATATGAATTATATCATGAAAAAATCACAATTTTTGACTATTGGTCATTGAAAAATTGAAAAAACTGCCAATTCGTCATTAAAATTTTTTCAAAATTCGCCAATAACACATGAAAAAGATCGCGAATTTTGTCAGTTGCTCTCATGAAAAAGAATTCACATTTCGTAGATCGATCGCAGAACAAAAAAGTGCAAATTAATTCGATCGGGTGCAAAATAAAATTAAAAATTCATTGATCCGGTGTGGGTGAAATAAAAGGCGCGAATTTTGAAAAATTACCGCTGGAAAAAAATCGTCAATTTGTCGCAGTTATCGCAAATTGGGGGGTTTGAAAAGGTTGCGAATTTTTACAATCGGCAATGGAAAATAATAGCAAACTCTGTCAATCGGTCGATGATAAAAAATCGCGGATTTCGTCAATCAGTTGCGCTTGATTGTCAAAAAGAAAAAAAAAAAAACGAGTTTTATAAATCGGTCCCAGAAAAAATAGCGTATGTATAGTATATAATAGACCGTCACGCTTTGTTACTTGAAAATAAGTTTCCTTTTATTTTAAATGACGTTTTTCTAAAATAAAATAGTTATATATATTTTTAATAATTTTCAATTTTTTTCAAATTTTTGTATAATATTTTTTTCTTTAAGTTTCCATTTATCAAGAAAGAACATCTAGTCTTCTTAAAGTTTTGAATTGTAATTCATACAGATGTGAAGAAGTGCTGCATTACTGCGTACAATTATTTATTTCTATTTCTTTATTTTTGTTATATACTGTACAAAAAATCATTTTTCGTCAAGATTAAAGAGTTATTTCTCCCCCCCCCCCATCCACCTCCCCGATATAGAATTCTGTTTGTGTTACTGATGTGGCCCTCGACAACACAAACATTTTTGTAAGTAGACATTCTCTTAAAATGTTGTTCACCCTAATTTACAGTGACAATTAAAATACTTCAGTCATATTATTGTAAATAGAGAAAAATTGATTGAGATGCATGTTGATGACGTTCCAAATTAGAGATCACCGATCCATGGACTAGCTGATGTTATGTTTTAAACCGTGAGTCTCTTTCCGGACCTCTATACGTTATATTCTGCGTTTTTACCGGTGGTCTACGAGTACGAAAAATGTAATAAGGGATTCATTTAATAAAAATGTCAAAATTAGTTGTCAGTATTGATCGTTTTGTAGAGGTTTCTATGAGTTTCAAATTTGCTTGTAAAAATGTACATAAAATAAAAACAAAGACACATTGTTACATGACTATGATGGTTTAAAAAACTTAAGGACAGCTATATGCAATTTCTCCATTGTATGTATTTGTAAAGGGTTTAAAAGTAGTTTGAGAGTCATAAATATATCATAGCCTATGAAGGATGGGTTAGGAAAAGATATATGGTGTTGTGGCGAAAAAACTAACATGCGACTACTACCGGGTAAATATAAATTATCTTGGATGAGATTGTTAATCAAGAACATTAATTGATCCGTACGAATATAACGACCCTTACTAGTATCCGAATACTAGTATAGTCAGTGGGGATAATATTTAATCATTATTAATTCACGTTTAAATTCTCATCGAGATTTTCGAGGCATTCGTAGAATGTTTGGGTTTAAAAGTAGTTTGAGAGTCATAAATATATTATAGCCTATGAAGGATTTGAAAATCGCAATATATATTTTATATTTTTCGTATAACGCTGGCACATGTTTAATTTTCTTGTGATTAACTTTTATTGCCCTAATAATACATTTTTGAAGTGTGAGGCGAGCATTACATTGGACGAAAGTTTTTTCTATTAAATTAGATACATTTTTACATTAAATAGATCAATTCTACTCTTTTGACTTAGCCAGAAGGACATGTTTTAAAATAAGCTTCACACAGGAAACAAATTCTGCCACTGGCGTCTAGAAAATAAATTGTGACTCTAGAAAAAATAGTTCCATGTAATCCTTCTAAATTCTAGTTCCCTCTGCTAGTGAGTTCTAGTTATCCCTATTAAAATTCAAAGGCGTTTTCCTACTTTATCGTGGTCAAACTTATTTAAAAATTTCCGCAAATAAATGCGACAGCAAGAAATGAGTTTTAGCAACTATAATTCCAGTTTATGAATTAATTCTAGAAATCAAGTGATAATCAAATACAAGTGATAATCAAAAAGTGATTTTCGTAATTCAAACGATTCATAATATAATGTATCGTTTCATCAGCCAGATCGTTCTTCTCGATCGTTTCGCCTATTCAGTTTATGCGTTTACCTTATTGTCATAACTCGAAAATCTATATTTTAGTTTAGGGATTTAGAGAAGGACTAACTATTCTTTCTATGTGAGGGGATATATTTTTTATTTCAGTATATCTTCGCAATATGTATAAATAAACATTAAATTATATTTTAATCACAAATGTTGCTGAGGAAATGAAAGAATAGTTGAAAAGATTCTAGGAAACTGATATTTGAAACTATGTTATCCCCTTAAATACCTCGGAAATAACAAAAGTTGGTTAAAACTTTCGGAAGCTCATGTTTTTAGTCTTTTTATCATATATTCATGATAAATATTCACAAAACGTTTTCATAATACCCTATTTCCTTTTCAAAAACATAGCTATGCAAGTCATCGAGGAATAATTTATCTTTCCATAAGATTAGCACGTCAAAGTAGATTTATTACAATTTTAACAGGTTGATTAATTTAAATGTACTAAGATGGAGGTGAATTTAGCATCATTTAATCTTTATAAGGTGCTTAAATAAGATAACAAAATCCAGACTAACAAATTAATCACTAAAGCTTTATCTGAATGATAGTTAATTCTTTCCAAAGCTCTAATTTCCAAACATATTAAATTTAACTTATTTAATACTAACAAAATTCCTTATAAAGTACATATTTATAAAGCACATCTATAAAAACAATATTTTGACATGTTAATTAAAATAATCAAAATTTACTACATTTTTTTTTCATATTTAACTTTCATATTATATGTTTTTGACAAAGTACTTTTCACTAGAAGTACATTTAAAATATAAGGCAATTGTTTACACATTTAAATCAGGAAATACAAAATTATGGTGCTATAATAAAAACTAACGAGGAAGAAAAATCATGCGTCGAGAATATATTATGAAACACTTTCCAACACATTCAGAATAATGGAACAAAACTGCAGCGTTTAAAAAAGTAAAATATTACGTCTAATTCAAACATATGTAAACTCATAAGACGTTTCAAAACCCAATTCCAGCTGTTCCCGTCTAAAATCGGAAAATAATCCGAATATCGTCATCAGCCCTGTATATTATACATAGATTTGTATCTGTTAGCTACTTGCATGCTAAAATTTAATTCATTTAAGAAATACATATACTTCAGTTGAAAATTCCGTTTCAGAAATTTCCTCTAATAAATAGATCTAGCAGGCTGAGCCCTCTGCGCTGGTCCATTTTTCAAATAAACCTTCAATCTAACGAAATGGAGAATTCGACCCTGTATTTTAAATTAATATGGACCATCACCTGGAAAGTCCTTCCGCATTTGCTGAATACGCATCGGACGCCATTGCACTATTACATTATCTGATGCGTTATACAAAATTCGGGAATTCATAAACAACTCTTTAGTACATCATGTAGAATTTCGGAGGGAAATACGGCCATTACGATCATCAGAAATTAACATGTTCTCTAATCCCCACACTACTAAAAAAGAGAGAATTACAATGGTTGAAGAGATTGACCATTCAACTTAAAGAATATTCGGGTTATCAACTTCTGTTTGTTAGTTCTTTTACTCCAGGATTTCAGCTTTGTGCTATGTGTAGATCTGATAACATAAATACAATCTCTCTCTACGTTACATTACATTTGGTAATATACGTCTTCTTTTGGCCGCTTTTCTACAGTTTCTTATCTTCGAATTCCAGTAGAGTAAATACAGTCAAAACAGTATTTAACTTTTATATTTTAAAAAATGTGAATCAGGTAAAAGTGGATATTTAAAGCTGAATTGTGTGAACAAAATTAAAACAATGTCATTTTAACTGCCGTTTCTTTTTATATACCTGTTTTAATCATGCAACTGTTAACCTAGGAAAATATCCTCGATAATCCATTCAAATAAAAACTAAACCTCTACTTTTCATTCAATAATTTCTTCCCAATCATCCGTCATCGGATCCACAACCAAGATTGATATGAAACGCTAAAACTGTTCTTAATGGTATGGCTATAAATGTACCAGAGGTACCTACAAAAAAGAGTTATTTACGCGTCAAACTACATTCCATTGAATAATGTCAAATGGCTGTTGATTGAATTTTAGATCTTTCACTATCCAAACTTTTTGCGAATCTATATATATATAAGCCGTTCTCTGTATGTATGTCCTTTATACAAATCTTCAATTTTTGACCGATTTGCACGAAATTTGTTGTATATACGTTTTAAAACGTGGAAAAGGCTCTTAACTTTAAAAAATCATCAGACACCTATTTATCCTTTTTTTCTACCATTTTCCATAATTTAACATTATAGAAATATTTTATTTTTTAATTTTACTAGGAGGTTCTGCCCCCTACGAGCTACGCTCGCCCACCCCCGTTCAGACACCGCAGATTCTAAAAGCATGCTAATTTCATCGGCCTTAAAAAGATTGAATTATAATTTTAGAAAACAGTGACGGTCTCCCCGTAAACGGGTTTTCATTCATTTTCTTTTGATTGGAGATTTTTAACACGAAATCAGCCGCTGCTAAAGATACAATGGCTGTTTCCGTCTTTGATTAAAAACAAGAAAGAAAAATCACGCGTACGGCATAGATTATGAAACACTTTCCAACAATCCCTGAAAGCTTTAACAAAACTTCGTTATTTAGGGAAATAAGGTAAATAAGATAACTAACTAAACATTTAAAAAACTGATTTCAGCAGTTACCATCCATAGCTAAATATTTATTCCAATTCTTCCGAACAGCCCTGTATTTGATCTGTAGGCTGATATATATACCATATAATAGAAAATTTATTTTAGCAATAAAACCCATAACAGGTTGAAATTTCTCTTTCAGCAATTTATACTAATAGATGGAAACATACTTGAATACTTTTGTTCAGCCTTATTGTTTACCTAGTACCTTTATTACACGCCACTATTTAGCTAAACTTTAATTCAAACTAAATCACTCTTAAAACTACTGAAATCGCATTTTCAGAATTCATCATCTATAGGCGGTCATGTATCCAATTCTTTGCGTGGCCCTGCATATCATTTTATCTATATTCTACAAACATTTCTTAGAAAACTACATGCAGTTCAGCATAACACATTTTAAACCCAACATTCAGCAATTTATGGTCATACTCAGTAAACTTTACGAATTATTTTGCGTAGTTTGCCCTGTACATCAACTATAACATTTACACACACCATATAGTATGCATAAATATAGTGAAACTTAAAAGCGCATATCATAATTAAAAATGGAGTCCCTGCCATCACCGCTAATATACAGTACTTCAGATAGGAAATACTTGTCTGAAATGTTTTGTATGTTCCTGTAAATGCATTGAACTTCGTATTATGCATGAAATAACTTAAGTAAGCCTCACCGACTTATATCAATTTTATTATATATGAATTTTTATAATTAAAATACGCCGCAAACAATTTCCCCCAATACCATTTGTAATGGAATTATTTTGTGTAGCCCTGTAAATGAATAGTAATAGTAACTATTCGTTGCACCGCATATGCTACAGAATATTCTGTATATTTTAGTGCACTTCGTAAATGCATGTATTTTTTATTATGTTTGAAAGGGTGTGACATTTTTAAAATTCATTTGAAATGATTTTTTCCCATTGGCTGTAATGTAACTGAATACTTTTGACTGTCCCTGTAAATGAACTAAACATGCTACAAACTTCATTTGAAATAGGATTCGTGCTAGGCTAAACGTCAATAACCAAAAAAATTCAGTGCGATCTGAGCATATTTACGAGAGTTAGAGCGCGAACAGACAAACCGAAATCAATAACACTTTTCAACTTTGTTGGAAAGTGTTAACTATTAGTTAAAAATTTGAAAGTAAGCTAATGTAAAATGAATTAAGTACACAGAGTATTTGTCTCTCAGTACTTTTAAACAACGCTATGAGAAAGTTCTTTTAAATGTATCGTTTTAATTCTGACGTAATTTTCACCAAAGTTTCCTTTCTCTTTTTAATATTCACATGAAAATACTTTTGGTGTTATAAAGGAAATATTATTTGCGCTGTCTTAGAATTCACGATAATAGTTGAAAAGATTGTAAAATATGAAATAAATGTCTCGTGCAAATATATTTTTTAATTTAAAGTGTTTTGCCAACTTTTATTTATTTGGCCTTTTAAATATGACGTAATTTCCTTCATTTGTGACTTTTAACGCATAATAATGAATTGAGTATTTAAAAATTTTCTTTCCCTTTTAAAATTATGTGTAACTGTAGTTTTTATGATGTAATTTTCAATATTTTCCTGATTTAACACGTAATCACTAATTTGAATGCTTTTTTTTGTTTTTTTTTTCTGTTTATAATAGCCACGTGTATTTTTTTTTTATTTGAAGGAAATATTATTCTTTGCGCTGTTTTTAAAATTGGCAACAGATTAAAATAATTGCCCTTTTCTAAAATGTGTAAAAAATATCTCTCGAAATGCTGAAAATTTGAATTTAAAATGGAAATAAATCCTCAAAAAATAAGTCAAATTAAAAAGATAATTGCAGTCGGCACATCGGGAACTTCCAATGTATAAAATGATCTAAAAATGTTTAAATTCCTATGTATAGTTTTTTTTCCTATAAAACTTTCCATTGAACGATTTTGACCATCTTTAACATTAAATATCTCTTAAAATAATGATTCGATTTAAAAACTGTTTGTATCAGCGTATTTATCAAACATGTCTCTGTAATACCACCGATTTTCATATTTTTGTATGAAACAGTTTTCTTAATATTAACGAAGTAAGACCCCCGGTCATAAGAAATACGAATGCCGATCTTGTAGGAGTATAACCGGATGATCTACGCAGATTTTCATTGATCCATTTCCAAATCAAAACTTTTTTTTATACATAGAAGGATAAATCAATCGTTTTTTGCCTGTTGCCACTGCTCAATTTAAAAAAAAAATAACTCGAGTATTTTGTTTTATAAGCCAATGAAAATTCAGATTGTCTCACTATATTTTTGCTATTTTTACTTTCTTCTATCTTTACAAGAAGAAAGTATTGGATTCATGAAAATTTTCGAATTCCGGTTTTCGACAGATTTACACGTTTTAGGGGTCAGAGATTCCAAAAAACATGTTTTTACAAAATGTCTGTCTGTGACTGTGAGTCTGTCTGTCTGTCTGTCTGTGTGTATGTGACACAAATTTTGTGGGCGCTCTATCTCAAGAACTAATGCACGGAATTTAATAAAAATTTATATTCAGTGAGTCCCTAATACAAATTGATGCTGATTAGTTTTTGGTGTAAATCGCTCAACAGGTGGCGCTGCTATGCTGCATTTTTCACGATTTTTGCAATAGCTCTATCTCACGAACTAATGCACGGATTTTTATCAAACTTCAGATTTTGTTAGTACTTGATATGAATTGATGCTGGTTATGTTTTGGTGTAAATAGCCCAACATGTGGCGCTGTTATGATGAATTTTGCAGGATTTACACGATTTCCCCAATAGCTCTATTTTAAGAACTAACGCACGGTTTTCACCAAACTTCAGATACAATTAGTCCTTGACATGTCTTGCTACTGATTATATGTTGGTGTAAATCGTCCAACAGGTGGCGCTTCTGTGCTGACTTTTTCACGATTGCCTCAATACCTCTATCTCAAAAACTAATGCACGAATTTTCATCTAACTTCAGATTTAGTTGTATGTTGACACAAGTTGTTGTTAATTAGGTTTTGGTGTTAATAACCCAATAGGTGGCGCTGCTATGCAGGAATTTTCACGATTTTCGCTATAGCTCTATGTCAAAAACTAATGCACGGATTTTCTCCAAACTTCAGATTCAGTCAGACGTTGACATAAATTGTTGTTGATTAGGATTTGGTATAAATCACCCAATAGGTGGCGCTGCTAGGCAGCGTTTTGCACGATTTAGACGATTTCAGCGATAGTCATATCTCAAGAACTAATGCACGGAATTTGCCATTTAATTTTGGCACTATGATAGCGAATTTTGAAGTATTAACATGTATGAGATAGAAGAAAGTTTTGGGATTGGTACATTCGACTAGTTGAATTTGACTTCAATCAACGAAGAAAATGCGCATTTTTCATATATATATGTAAACACATTAAATAGGCATTGTTAAAATGATGTAGTACCTTAGTTGAAGGTTTCTGAAGTTAAAAAATCTATTTTAATGAAGTCGTTTCAATATCAAGAACACAATTAAGAAAAAGATAGTAAAAAAAATCGTTTGCTAGCTATGACATCACTTTCTAATAATGTTTTATTCTGAGGGGAATCTCTTGATCTTCTGAAATTAATTCCTATTATTATCATCCATAAAGTGAAGGCTTTAATTTTAAGTCACGCGAACTAAATTTCAGTTAATACAAAGTCATTTGAGTGTATTTATTGTAATTTTCTGCGTATTGTCAGGGAAATCGTATTTTTCTGTCACACTTGCTGAAGAAAAGCATTCTGATTTTAAAAGCTGTAATACTTTACGGTAATTACGTCAAAAGGGTGTATTTTTCTGAAATAAAACGGTTGCTACGTTTTATTTCCGATTTTGTTGGCATGCTATATGATTAATTACCCCATTTAACTAAGTGTTTCAATACCTTAAATGCAATGAGAGCATTCTACGATTTATATTATTACAATTACATAAAATTCGATTTTTATAAGATTAATATTAAATAGAAAATGAAAATTAGCAAATGTTACTAAGAGTTGGGTTTTTCTCTTTTAAAAGAAAGCTTCCAGATTAGACATCAGGACTGAAATATTATGGAATTTGTTATTTTCATGTTATTTTCAGGTTATTCGCTGCAGATTTAGTTTTCATGAATGAAAGTTTCCGCTTCAAATTAATTAGGCAATCCATCCTGAAATATCCGTGGTTAAAGATGGCCATATACTGTCCGTTCAAAGCTTAAAAAAAAAAAAAAGTTTTTAATTTAAAACACTAAAAGTTTTTTACATTTAGTATATATTTTAGAACGCACAAAAGGTAAAAAAAAAAAAAAAAAAAAAAAAAAAAAAAAAAAAAATGCTACTTTAATATTACCAAACTGTTAATTGTGTGTGTTTTTTAAAACTATTTATAGCGACCTTTATTAATCTTAAATTTTAAATATTCGATTTATTTTATTTATTTATTTATTTTTGTACATTTTAATTTCTTTTGCCAATTTAGTTATCAAATATTACACGGAAGAAAATTCTGAATTATTGATATTGTAAGAGCAACCAGATTCATCTTTTGTAATTGGGTTGCACGCATATTTATAAAATATTCATGGTTAAAAATTACTTTAAAATATATATCAAATCAGTATCCTGGAGTACACTTTTCAAACAAATATCATTGAAAGTACTTTTTCTTTTTCATTCAATGTTTGAAAAATATGCGATGTTTAGACGTTAAAGAAATTGCAGTAAAAGTAAAATTTATTAAAAGTAAAATTTATTGGTGAGGTCATTGTCACCATGAATATGATGCCAGCGTTACTCTAATTGACATGTCTTTTCCTTATAATACTGCGTTAAGTGCACACGGGTTCATCTATCGTAATTTGGTTGCACACAAATTTTAAAATATCCATGTCTGAAAAATACTTTAAAATCCCCTAATAATCAGAAACATGAGATACAATTTTCAAACAAATTTCATTTCAGAGTACTTTTTTCTATTCGACAAAGTAAAAAATAAAATTGGACAATTTTTAGAAATTAAGAAATAATTCAGTAAAAGCACAATTTGTGGCTTTTACTGAAACTACTACGCCATTTGGTTAATTTTTTTTTCTTGTATAGCCTTTAAAATAATATAATACTATATTACACCCGCCAAAGTTAACGCGCATTCTGATGTTTAAAGTGGGGGGATTTTACTATGGCTGCCACACATTAACGTGATATTTTCTTATAATTTTTATCTTTTATTGACGAGAATGCACAAAGCTCCATTATTGTGATTGTCATATTATTTCATTTTACTTTATTTTACCTGGAAAGTCCCCATGTTTAACACGGGAAAAGCCGGGTAATTCTGCTAGTGATAAATAAGGTTAACTATGCAAAATTTTTAGTAATTATCTTTTTGGCAAACCGAAATTTTTTTTCGCATTTCTCTTGTGTAATAAGATGGAGAAATAAATATGCCTGTTATTTGCAAGACGTCATTATTCATTAGTCAGTTGCCTAAATTAAACTAAAATCGTTAATTTGTAACTACGATTAGCTGCTCAGACTGTGCATCAGCCAAAATTTACAATTGTTGAAATTTTATTTGAATCTGAGGTACCTTTTTTTTTTTTTAAATGAACAGATATTGTTCCAATGGCCAATTTTGACATTTGAAAGTTTTTTTGGTGCATTCAAAGTGATGCTTTTTTAGTGATAGCAAAATAACTCCAGAAGAAAAATATATAATAGTAAATATTCTTTTGTCCATTTAATCCATAATAATAAAGAAAAACATAAATTTACTAATCGCTAAGTACAACTTATGCGTAATCTTCTGAAATCGGACTTACCGTCGAGGGTTCCTTTCAAATATAAACGAATCTTCCTACATTATATAGTAAATTCGCCAATTGTAGGGTGGTTGATTATGGAAGGTTCGTCCAAAATATTTTAATACATTTCTAAAAGAAAAGAGGATATGGGAAAAAAAGACGAATTAAATAGAATTTTGAAAAGTGATTTCAGAAAGCAAATTTTATTGCAAAATGTTTTCTTTCGTGATAGTAACAAGGCATAATTGCTTACATTTTCCTAACAATAATCTTTACTACTTAACATTGCATGCATTGAACTTTTCTATAAGGGAAATTCGAGTTATGTTTTTTTTATTAAATAAAGAGTGGGCATTATTAGCTAATCTGGCTTCGAAGTTGGAAAAGTCAAAAAGTTTGTGAAAATAAACAGACATGTTTTCGTAGTAAAGTATGGTGATTTTTTTTAATGTCTGAAATTAAATTATTTTACAATATGTATGTGCGTTTATGGGAGAAATTTATACTAAAATTAATGTATTTGACTCCATTTTTCAAAAATATTAATTGTTATTTATATATTGTATATTTGAATTTTAAAAGATACTCTAAAAATGCTTTCGTACACTTGCAAAATCACCTTTATTGTAACCATCGTTTGAACCTATGTCAAGCTTACGTCTTTTTGGCTTAAAATCAAATTGTTTAGCGACAAAAGTTAACACAAAATAATAAATAAACATTTAAAATATAAATCATAAGTAACATCATTTTTACAATTACATCTGCTAGTTTCATATGTAAGTCACATGATGGAGGAGGAAGGAAGAACAAATCAAAAACAAAATTGTTACTTACAAGGAAGGTCTCCTGAAAGAGCATTCTCAAATTATTAAAAAAATGCTTATAAAAATATTCATGTATTCATGTATAACATCAGTCAAATTTAGCGGCGGGATCTCAGTAAAAATCTGAAAAAAGAAATATATATATATATTAATTCGAGTATTTGGGCGAAAAAGACGAACGTTCCACGCTATTTGGCTAGCCAACATATTTCCTTCCCAAATGCAAGATATTTAAATGTTTTGGAAATTGATTGTTTAATAAGTGTTTAAATGCCTAAAACTCAATGAATTTAAACCTAAAAAAAGTTTAGCATATGATGTTTTATCTGTAAGGGTATATAATATAAACAAATTCCGTGTTGCAGTAGTTATTTAATTTTACATGGCTTCACCTTCTGGAAAAGTTTTAAGGATACTATTTGATTGCCAAATTATACCAATTGACAATTTTTTTAATTTCAAACAACGAAAGAATAAATAAATTTCTTAACATTTATACTAGCACATTTATACTACTCTCTCCTTTGTACTCGAGGGCTCCGCTGCGGAGACATAATCCTTCTTTGCAAAATTTGTTTTTGCATCAGTAATAAAGGAAAATAAAATGTACCTTATTTAATCAGAGCATTTTTGAAATTGTGTACGTGTACGAAACTTCTTTTAAAAAAGTGGTGCCGATCGAATAAAATTTGTGTAAGAGACGCCGAGCGCAAAGGGTTAATAAAATTACAAATATAAGTCAAATTAAAAATCACTTGATGGCGCGACAAACACGTATACCGTGTTTAATGTCAAGTCAAGGTAAAATTTACGATCAGCTATTATTGGCATTTAATCTTTATAGTTTGGCAATAGTTTTTTTTTTTTTTTTTTTTTTTTTTTTTTTTTTTTTTTTTTTTTTTGTCGACGGGATAATCAAGTACTACAATTTTGTTTTAACACGTAAAGTTTGTTTTAACACGTTCACGCCAGCGCGGTGGGTCACACTCGACTGTCTCAGAGCTGACAAGTCTCCGGTCTTTTGGATACCAGCATTTTAATACAGAAAGCGTTTTTTTTATTTAATTAGAACAATTGGACGATTTAAAGGAACAACATTTTCTCTAAAATAACAGTGGTGTCCAAAAAGCCGGAGACTTGACAACTCTGAGACAGTCGAGTGTGACCCACCACGCCGGCGTGAACGTGTTAAAAGTAACTGGCTGTGTTAAATAGTTGTTTCCATGACAACAATAACCTTCACTTCTTGTTTCTGATACTAATAATATCGAAGTCAAATTGCCAATGTTAAGAATCGGACATTAATTTTGAGTTTGGAACTATTTTCATAAACTTAAATTTCGTTTTAACCCGTATAATTACGATAGTAAAATTTTAATATATCCATATATAAAGGTATATGAGCAAACTGAGTAATAAAAATATGTTCTTTAAGTTAAACTTAATCTAACTAACTTCGTATGCAGAGTAGAAAAAGGTTTTACTTAAAAATTATTTATCATAAAAAAAGTATCATTCAAAATTTTATTGTGTCGCCAAACAGCAATAAATCGCCAAAAAAATTAAATTTTCATTATTTTTTTGTGAGCGCTAAATCAAGGTTCTGCCGTTTTTTTATTTTTTTAATAAACATATTATATGCTATAAGAAGAATATTGTATATACTCCTCATGAGAAGAATATTGTATAATGTTTTCAAATATTTCTGAACTTGTGCTTATGGAAACTTCCTTGATATCATCAATTTTTCAGATGCATTTTTCTTAACCAGACGCAAAAGATAAATAGCTAATCTTATTTCAATTGCAATATTTTAACATTATGAACATTCCCTTTCATGATTTAAATTAAATATTTTCGTATTTTAATATTATCACTCATTAAAACGGATTTTTTTTCTTCTTTTTTTTCTGTTTTTTTCATTTAAATAAAACTAGTAACAGTTTTTTCTTTTATTTTTCGAGGTGTAATAGCCATTTCAACTTTTTTTTTTTTATGAACAATAAATTTAGCCAAGAAATAAAATGGTAACCTTATCGTCCAAAATAACAGAACTTTCGATTATAATTATATAACTTATCTATGTAGAACTATGAGTTATAGCTTAAAACCTTCCCTGAAACGATACCTATCCAACGGTATAAGGTTCGTCAAAATCCATGCAGTAGAACTCGAATAATAGAACGCTGGAACGAAATTCCCGTTTGTATTTTATATGTAAGTAGATGGTACGTGAATACTTTGTGCATCCCAGCATATGAGATGTAGAATTTATATATAACGAGTACCATGCATAAAATTAATTAAATTTAAAAGCGCATACCGAATTTTGAACTGCACACTATAGCAATCATAACTTAAAAAACAGCACTGCTCGTAAGGCATGGTGACTTCACGGTAAAGTCGTTGTGAAGTCACACTGTGATTTTGTGACCGTCGATGTGACGTCATAGTGACTAAAATGTGAAGTCGTTATGTCCGTTTTAGAGGTCGTTTTGTGACGTTACATTGTGACCACTCTGTGAACTCACGGTGTGACTTATTTGTGAGATGTGTGTCATTTGTGACTATTTTGGCATTAACTTTGTGACGAACTTGTGACGAAAGCGACAATGCTTTGAAGTCGCATTGGGACCAATTTGTGAAATATGTGTCATTTGTGACGAACATGTCATAAACACTGTGATGATTTCAAATGGAAATCTAATTTCAAATTAATTGCTTAAAAGGAGCAAAGGCCAACATAGTGAAAAAGATTCCATGCCGGGACTCGAACCTGGGCCATCATTATAGAACAATGGCATTCTACCGACTAAACCACATGGAATGATACCCAGTCTGGGAAATTTCTCACTATTACATGTTGGCAAGGCAACAAACTCAGCAGAAGATGGGATATTTATCACGAGCCACCGATATGGGGCAAACACGAAACCTAATTAATTCCATCAACGATTGAAACTATATTAATACTTGGAAATTTTTCCAGAGAGAACCATTCGCCTTACATACGATATTTCAAATGAAAATCAAATTTCAAATTAATTGCTTAAAAGGCAAAATTAATTTGAAATTTGATATAGAGCGTGGCCAGACGGCCAGTCAAACCGAAGTCATAAACACTTTTCAACTTTGTTAAAAAGTGTTAAAAAGGAAATATAAAAGTAAAATAAATGATTGCATATGAAATAATGTTTTTATTGTTTAAAGAAACATTTTAATATAAAAAAGTAGTTATTAATCTCTTTAAAAAATATATTCATTCCTGTATTATGTAAGTAAATAACAACTTTTTAAAAAAATATACTAAAGCGCATGAAAAACACTTTATTTCAATGCTTAAATATCATATTTTATTTTCTTATTCCAATATTTGCGTGTATCGAAAACGTAGAAAATGAGTTTATAATCGAAGAAATTTTAATAATTGATTCTGAATGTCTACAATTAAATGTTTGATTAAAATCACAAACAGCAAAAAATGCTTACATACAATTAAAAAAAATAAATATAACAATTTAAAAAACACTAAATAATTAGTAATTATAATTGTACTATTTAACAACAACAATCTACATTAGATGAATTAAATGCATTATTAGATTTAACAATTTCTCAAAAATCTTTCCATGTTATAAGGAATTCCTATTTTATAATTTTGGCAAATGTTAAATCTGAAAACTTTGGTATGGAGATTTAGGATTTTAAATACTAATTTAAAATATTATTAGCGATGAAAAAAAAAATCATTCAAAAGTTTCACTTCTATAATATGTAAAAAAAACATTTTCCCAGCATAAAGTTAATTTCTAAATTGAAACAGTTTCGTAATATCATAATAATAGAATATCATATTTAACTCCAAAATAATAATGACGATAAATACTGTCTTAGTAATCTTAAAACAGTAAGAGGCCAAAAAAATTTCAAATCACTGCCACAACACATTTTTAATTTCAAGTAACTGCAAATTAATATTTACAATCATTCCACCATGAATGTAGGCATGAATCAGTCTCTGCGTCAGCTTTTTTTTTTTTTTTTTTCCTAGCGATGGCAGATTAAGGCATTTTACAGTATCGAATCGGAAAATATCGTTTCTGCAAGCAAATTCCACATCAGTCTCATTCTATATTACATAAAACTATTTAACTCATGTTAATAATCTACCAAACATGAATAAAAGTTTTAAATTAAATAAGACATACCTTTATAGTTCCATAAATACTGTAATAATATCCGTGTCCTAAACAGGCGGACATCTTTAAAAGAGTTGAAATAAATTCCCGCGTCAAAAGTTACCTGTTCCTTTTATTTATTATGCGGTGAAATCGAACGCAGGCGATCTATAGCAAGCAGGTGTTTCTAGCGTATTACTATTTTTTTTTCTTTTTGTATGCAACAGATTTGGAATTTATAAATACGCAATAATTTTAAGTGTCTGTAATAAAAATTTTCTATTTGAATGAAACACCTGCCTTTTTTTCTTTTTTTTTTTAAGTAAAGTTTGTTTTACACGTGATAAATAGAGAATATCTTCTTAATAAATGAAAAAAAGAGTATAGAGGATAAAAAAATTTTCTTTGTCAAACTGTCATTTTTTTTTTCATATTAATTTTCTGTAGAATAAAACAATTTGAAAAATATTTTTTTAAGTCGTATCTCTAAAACACAAATTTGAAATACGAATAATTAATTTTGACTTGAGTTTTGTATAAATGTTGTATATATTTTTCTTCGGAAAATGCTAATGTTATTTTAAAAGTCTGAAAGAAGTAAATTTTTTAAAAAAAAAATAGTTACTTAAAATAGTTAAACACCAACAGGAAAAAATATGCTTTCAATGCAAAGGAATTAAATAATTATGAATGAAATAATTAAGGAATGCATATATGACTAAACTCTGAAGACTCTTTCTATGTGCTCATTAAGAACTGCAGGTTTAACTGTAACAATTTTTTTTTTAGTTTCAAACCACAAAAGTGTTTCAAATACCACTGGTCGACAAGAAAAAAAAATCCTCCCTGCAAACTAAGTATGTAAAGTGTACAGATTTAATATTCCAAATTCTAAATATATTATCCAAATTGCTCAGCACGTACCATTTTCCCGAGAAACACTTTTATAATAATAACAATCAGTGAAGGATTATTATATTAAATTGCAATGGTAGATAAAATTGAAATCAGGAAAAAAGTATACTTTCCTGTCTTAGATATCAAATTGATAAAATATAGCACGAGAATATAGTTTATTGATACTTGTACCGTGCATTTTCCTTTTTATGCCCCCTCCCCCTCTTTTCGTGTCCGAATTTACTATTTGATATCCACTAATATATTTCCATTTCTTATGCCGCTGTAACTCGGTCCTGTTTAAAATACTGTTTAAAATATTTCTCTTCATTTTCAAAGATTTTTGAAGTTCATATTTTTGTCACACTGTGACTTACAATATGATGGTTTTTTCGTCACATATGTGACGTGACGTACGTTACTTGCAGTGACATAACAGTGATGTTACATTTTTTTTTAATTGCCAAAAAAATATATAATATTACATAAATAACATGTTTTGAATAATTTTTGTATTTTTTTTTAAGTTTTCTAAGAAGTTCACATCTCAGTCACAATGTGACATCACTGTGTGGTGGCATTTGGTCACAGATGTGACGTGACCACAGTGACTTACAGTGACGTCGTTGTCACCATGCATGCTTTGAGGGTGTAACCGATTTATTTTGTGTTCCTGTAAGTGAATAAAAAAATGCTCTGAAAGGCCTTTTCTAACGTGATCGTAGTGAAATTCAGTGATTTATATCAGTTTCAACACATCAGTTTTTTTTTTAAAATAGCCTAATGTCATTAAAATACTCTAAGTATGATTTTCTTCAATATACTATAATATAATGGGATACTTTTCAGTGCACCTGCAAGTGAGCTATTATTCCTACATATTTAATATACAATGCCAAAGATGCTTTGGTGACCCTAAATAACCTTATGAACTGCATGAAAATCCGAGTATATTTACTTGCGTCAGAGCGTGGACATTCGGAGAGACGATCAGATGGACAGACAAACCGAATGCATAATCACTTTTCAACTTTGTTTGAGAGTGTTAAAAATGGTTATGTTTACCGTAACATTTCTTCTTGTATTGAAAAAAAAATATTTATACAGCTGCTATCTTTTCAATATTTTATATTTATATTACAGTCTATAACTATATTTTAAAAAAAAAGAAATATTCAAATGCCTATACCATATAAATTGCGGTTGGATACTGTACTGTAAATAAATCTGAGCATGTAAATTGATTAGCAAAAGATAAAATCCACTTCCAGGGACAGTATTTTACTATCGGGTATTTTCAAAATTATGTATTGCTAGTCACATTAGAGACGTGCACTAAACCGAATAGGAAAATTGAAGTTAACCCGAATTCTGACGTACTTATACCCCGTACTGATCTATAACTCTGCTGAATTTTAACTGATACCTACTCTAAAGCCGACGCAATTGTCCTTGTACCAAACCGAAATATTAAAATTAAAGAAAACTAATTAATCCATTTATACAAATAAAAAAATAACTGTGTAATTACATTCCTAACATATTTCTTTTTATTTTATGCGAATAATCTGAACAATCTGTAGGATATTCTTACACAAAACGAGTTCTCATACTGTACAATAAAGAGACAAATCCAATGAGCTTACATTTATGCAAAAGTTTCACATAATTAACACGGGTAACTAACTATACTTGTTAGTTCTTTAAAGTAACAAAAGTAAAAATTTCTAGAGATACTTCTTTTCATTTAAAAGTTTTGTAAATCAATATCAATGACACTATCATCAGCTATATTATTATCAGTTATGCAAAACGTACTATTATATGATATTATTTATTTAACTCAATGGAATCACATGTGATGATTTTTCAGCTATGTAAAAGAGAACTTGAAAAATAAATTCTATTTTAGAAATTGAATTCAATACGTTTTACTTCTTTTATTTTAAACTGGGAATGCAATTCTTGAAATTCTAAAAAGTATGGAGCCTAAGGCACTTTATGGCAGGAAAGAACCGAGGGAATAAAATTTTCAATGTGGGAGCAATTGGTAAAGTTGCTAAAACAATTCGCTATTTCAAAACGAAATAAACAACAAGGGAACATGAAAAAGAACTATAAATTATCCGAAATTAATACAGTTCCATTTTAAATTCTACATAAAGCTAAAATATTTTGCAGTATTACGAGAAAGGAAGAGATAAACTTTTGCATTTACTTCTTAGTATATATATATGTCATCTACCATATATATATATATATATAATTGAAAAATAGAAACTACAAATATCAAATAAGATGTATCATCTTGTGAATGTCATTTTATCTTCTGCAAAATGTACTGTTTATGCTTTTCTTAATAATGTATTTTAATGTTGCATTACTTTTTTAATGATATACAAATTAACACTTTTCAAGCAGCTTCTTCATAATAGCAAAATTTTCATTCAGATATTTACTGTAAAATGTATATCGAAACTAATCTTTCAGAAAAATATGATAAGAAGTACTAAAAATGATATAACATTTAATTCTGATCTTAAAAAATAAAACTCCGTCTCGGAATTTCAAAAATATTTAATTCATAGATTTTGACAATTTATAAAGTCCTAAAAAATATCCCATGACTCTTTCATGTATATAAAAAATATTAGATGTTTAATTTGTAATTATTGAATAAAATAATAACATTAAAAGAGAGTTAGTGCATTTTAAATTAAAAATGCATGCATTTTCTCATGAGTAGTCAACTTGTTATGCAAAAAAAAAAAAAAAAAAACACATTGATACAGGATATGTTTCTTGTGATATTCCAGTGGTGGATAAAATATAAAGGATAATCTTTAAATAGAATCAGATAATTATTATGCTTGTTGTGATGATAATTATAATAAATTTATTGAGGTCTCTATACATTTTTGTTCACTTCATCGTTTTATTCTTCATACATTCATTTATTTTTTTCGTTAGCATTACTGAAATACACAAAGTATCAAATCAACAAAGAAAACTTTCAGCTCAAAAAAAGTCAAACTTCTTGAAATTAGGCAAAAATTCAATGTGCTCTTCTTAAAAATAAGTCTCTTTAAAGTAACAAGTGCGTAAATGGGACACTTTGATTAAAAATTTGAAGATGAAACACGGCGATCCAGTATGGACTACCACACAAAAAATTTAAAATCTTCCTCTGAAACACTGACAAGGCTCTCACTAATAATTCCGGTGTCTAAGGTGCATTCCGTACGTCATATATTTCATATATGACGGAAATATGTAGGATTTGGATTTATACATACTTTATTTTCTTTATAACGTGCATGATCAGCAAATTAACTGACGCTGTGGTATTTTTATTATCCATGATTTGAAAACACGAGTAATGAAAATTGACGATCACGAGATCAAGTGTTGGACATATTCAAAATTACAAAAGAGTCAGTCTATGAAATAATATTGTTCATGAAGAATCGGCTTACGAGATACCAAGGCAGGTACTGTTATGCCTAATTAAGTTGTTCGAAAGAAGTATATTATAAGTTTTAAGTGAGAAATGAGCTGCATTTAAAAAAGGTATCGACGAAGTGGTGTAAAATTATCTTTACAGAATTGTATTAATGTGTATGTGTTTTATTCCAACGTCTAGTCATTCAAGTCATCTATATATTAACATTTTACATATAATCTTCCCATATATATAATGCCGTATAGTAATGTTATTTTTGGAAGAATAATGCTGCACATCGGTTCTAAACACGTTCCATTTTAATTTGAATGCTAATCTTGTCTTGTAGAAAAACAATACCTCACACAACAGGTGTAAGGAAAAAGGATGTAACTGTAGATCATTCGGTCATAATCTCGTATAATACGATCATTTTTATCTGACAAATTTATTGGTACCCCTTAAAGAAGTGCGAGGAGGTACAATATTTTCAATAGATAAGTTTGTCAAATGTTGTTGCGTAGTACTTATTACATATCATTTTTTATTACTATGCAAGGACAATAACTAATTATTTGTTCATGAAAGTGTGAAGATGTTAAAGTAATTGAAATAGAACAATGACATTGGTATATTTCTCTTTCACAGATTTAGCCAAACTTGTTTTATAAGAATTTGAATTTGCATAAATAAGAAATAAAATGTGATTAACTCTTAAAACTTGAATTGAAAACTTCTTAATTATTAGGAAGGAAATACTTTTTGTTCCCAATTTTTAAAATACTCAAAACTAAAAGCTGAAGATAATATCATTCCATCATGTCGATTAAAAAAAAAAGAGAAAGACTATAACATTACCATTTAAATGATTTAATGTGGATTTCAGATTTTAAGCAAATGAAAATGTGCATATGTTTTTGCATAATTTGACAATTATCAATATTATAAAGCAAATACATGTCCGTGATAAACACATGCATCCTATGGATGGAGGCAACAGCACATTACGAATAGATTTAGAGTTTATTATATAGATTCATAACTAAATTTCGTACACTTTTAATTTTTAATACATCGAAATGATACAAATGTGCTTTCAAGTTGAAATGTATCGCGTTTTGTTTTTGTTTTTGGTATTTATTATATAATTTTCAAGCATGTATTTTTAAGAAACATCGGTATTGCTTGCAGCTTGATTGTAGGACGAACAATAACTCCCATGCACTTAAAACAGTAGAAGCAATTCAGAATCAATATTCGGCTACTATTTCTTAACGAATTAAAACATAAAATACATAAATGAATAATATAAATGTAAATCGAACTACTGAATTATACGATGAAATGATGAGAATAAAATATGTTGCTGTGTCTACAGATATCCTTCTCTAGTGATTCAGCTAGTAATTGATGGTATGCATGCTAATACGAAAGTATCGCTTTTAAAAATAATATATGTATTCATATATACACACACACACACACACACACACACACACACACATATATATATATATATATATATATATAAACGTAAAGTATAGTAATCACCAACAAAAAACAAAATATATTCATGTGAAATGCGCCAAACAGCTACAGTAAAACATATAAATCCAATATAAACCAATATAAGATTATATTTAGCCTGAACCAGCGCACCCCCCCCCCCCCTCACAGAACAAGAAGAAAATAACTATTTGTAAAATTTTAACAAAAACTAGGAAAAAATAATAGGCTGCGGCCTCATCGGCAGTGGATTATGTTTCAAAAGCAGCCGAACATTAAAAAAAAATGTATATAAAAATATGCATTAGTGGCAGTGGGTTTCGGCCAGAACAGTGATAGCAAAGTCAAATGTTAAACATTCGATGGCTATCATCACATGCCCCCCCACCGGACCCTAAGCCAACATTATCAAATGAATTCCTCACCTGGAACACAGTAAAATATGCTAAAAATATGTTCGTTGAAACAACCACACACAACCAACTAAGCCACATTGCCACAACCCAAATATAAATCATAAAATAAAACAAACTTAACGAGGCAGAGACCAACATCCATATACGTCGATTAGCAACAGACCTGGCATGAATTTGGACTGGTTGATTGGATGTTACATCGATTGGCAACAGACCTGGCATGAATTTGGATTGGTTGATTGGATGTTGAACTCTGCCTCGTTAAGTTTGTTTTATGATTTATATTTGGGTTGTGGCAATGTGGCTTAGTTGGTTGAGTGTGGTTGTTTCAACGAACATATTTTTAGCATATTTTACTGTGTTCCAGGTGAGGCATTCATTTAATAATGTTGGCGTAGGGTCCGGTGGTGGAGCATGTGATAATAGCCATCGAATGTCTAACATTTGACTTTGCTATCACTGTTCTGGCCGAAACCCACTGCCACTAATGCATATCTATACTCCTATTATAAAGAGGAAAAATTTTTTTTTTTGTCGGAGATAAGCTCTGGAACTACCGAACCGATTCCAAAAGTAATGGTATCAAAATGATGGTGTTAGTCCAACTTAGAACATAGGCTATATCTTATGCCGGTGCCACTACCCCAAAGGGGGTGTAGGAGAAAAAAAACGTTCTAAAAATGCAATTTTAGCGTTACGGAAAGGCCTAGAAATATGAAATTTTGAATATTAGTTGCTTATAAGATATAAATGATGTCTAAGAACAGTTCTTAAATAATTCGAAATTTAAAAAGGGTGAAAATGCACAAAAAGCGTTCTAAAAAACGTTCTAAATGGTAGTTTCGACACAATCTGAGGAAATACCAAACCGATTTAAAAAATATTGGTGTCAAAATGATGGTGACAACGCTTGCTCCAAGATAGGCTATGTTTTATGTCGGTGTCACTACCCCAAAGGGGGTGCAGGGGCAAAAAACGTTCTAAAAATGCGATTTATGTGTTACTGAAGGGCCTAGAAATATGCAATTTGAAATATTAGCTACTGATTAGATATAAAGGATTTCTAAGAACAGTTCTTAAACAATTCGAAATTTAAAAGGGGTGAAAATGCGCGAAAAGCGTCTTAAAAAACGTTCTAATGGTGGTTTCTACACAATCTCAGGAAATACCAAACTGATCTAAAAAATAATGGTGTCAAAATGATGGTGACAACCTTGCACCAACATAGGCGATGTTTTATGTCGGTGCCACTACCCCAAAGGGGGTGCAGGAGAAAAACGCTCTAAATTGCCGCTTTTGCGTTACGGCAGGGCCTAGAATCGTGAAATTTGGAATGATAGTTAGTTATAAGATATCAATGATCTCTAACGGCATTTCCTAAAAAAATCAAAATTTAAAAGAGGGTCAAAATGCGCACAAAGCGTTGTAAAACCTTTCTAAATTGCGATTTATATGTAATCTCAGGAAGTACTGAACCGATTTCAAATATAATGGTGTAAAAATAATGGTGACAGATCTTGCTCCAAGATAGGCTATATTTTATATCTGTTTCCGCTACCCCAGAGGAGATGCAGGAGCAAAATGAGCGAAAAGCGTTTTAAAAACGTTCTAAATGCCGATTTGTCGGCCATATCTCAGGAAGAATGAATCTGATTTCAAACGTAATGGTAGGAAATTGATGCTGATAGCGTCTGTTGTAACATAGACGCTATTTTATGTCGGTATCACTATCACCAAGACGTTGCAGGAGCAAAAAAGCGTTCTAAATTTAGATTTTTGTGATCGGTAGGGGCTAGCAACTTAAAATTAGTCAAGGTACATATTTATTAGATATAAATGATCTTTAAGAACAGTTAAAGAAAAATTGGAAATTTAAAAAGGGGTGAAAATGCGCGAAAAGCGTCCTAAAAACGTTCTAAATTGCGATTTCTACTCAATCTAAGGAAATACCAAAGCTTTTTCGAAAGTAATGGTTGCAAATCAATGGTGACAGTCCCTGTTATAGCATAGGTTATATTTTATATTGCTGTCACTACCATTTGAGGGTTGCAAAAGCAAAACATGTTCTAATTTGCGTTTTTTGCACAACTGAGGGGTCTAACACTTTGAAGTATGGCATGGTATTTACTTACAAGATGCAACTTCTTTCTAAGAACAGGCAAAAGAAAATTCCAAATTAAAAAAAATGAAGTGAGTGAAAAGCGTTACAAATTACAATTTTTAAGCAAACTTATAAATTACCAAACCGATTAAAAAAATAATGATGACAAATTTTGGTGATCGAACCTGCTCAAACATAAGCTATATTTTATGTCTCTTCCACTACCACCAGTGGGTTGCAGGAGCTAAAAACTTTCTAATTGCGAATTCTGTGATACTGAAAAGGCTAGAAACTTTAAGTATGACATGGTAGTTACTTATAAAATATAAATGCCCTCGAAGGAACGTCGAAAATAAATTCGAATTAAAAAGGGGTGAAGTGAAGGGAGGTGCGAAAAGCATTCTAAAAAGGTTCTAAATTACGATTCTATGCAATTTCAGGGAATATAAACCGATTATAAAAGTAATAGTTGCGAATGAATGGTAACAGTCTCTGATCCTACACAGGCTATATTTTATGCCGGTGATTCTACAACCTGGGGTTCACAGGAACAACAAACGTTCTAAAAAAGGGCTTTAAAAGCTTTTTAAAATACGTTTCTGTGGGATATTAGGAAATAACAAACCGATTTCAAAATTAATGTTGGCAAATTAATGGTGACAGTTCCTGTTTCAACATAGCCCTTTATGTTGAGGGAGGTGGTAGGACTTGGAATTTGACATGATGGTTAATTTTAAGATGTAAGAAGATGGTTTCTAAAAAAATTCAAAACTTCAAATGAATACTGAAATGAGCGTATTAATTGAGCATAAAAGTTTCAAAATAGTTTCTAAATTATCATTTATTTATTTTTATTTCATTTTATTAATTTAAGTCTCATTTCTGCCTAATGCAGTGTAATAAGTATGTTTAATGAAACTGTGTTTTAAATAGTAATTTTTGAATTATTCCTAAAAGTAATAAGTACCTTTTAATAAAATAAAATATTACCATTAAATAAACTAAAAATTTAGTTAGTAACTTTTAATAAAAATTAAACATTTCAATATCACTTGGCATATTTCAAATATTACGCGAGCAAAGCCGCGGGGTTTGCTAGTTTTTATATACATTTTTTTGAATGCTCGGCTGCTTTTGAAACATAACCCACTGTCGATGAGGCCGCAGCCTATTATTTTTTCCTAGTTTTTGTTAAAATTTTACAAATAGTTATTTTCTTTTTGTTCTGTGAGGGGGGTGCGCTGGTTCAGGCTAAATATAATCTTATATTGGTTTATATATATATATATATATATATATATATATATATATATATATATATATATATTACACAACATAGTTCATAATATTTAATTAAAATTTCAATTTATTGATCATCGTTGGCAATATAATAATGCATTAAATATAGAAAAAAATATTGCTGTTTGCAATTAAAATTTGTATTCCCATATACTATAAAACGACAATTGGTAAAAATCAACATAAAGATTTCAAAGCATAATGGTAATAAACTCACAAAAAGTGCATTTCCTAATGCATTCGTGAAATATATTTATTCATGCTTTTGTACTATATAAAAAAACTAGCTAGATGAAATTCTATTTATTAAAATTATCTGTATAGTTTTCAAAGTGCAAGATGAACTAATTTTATAATAATTAATAAATCCATAAATCGACACCATTTGGAGTTGTCTAGAGATTGTAAAACGCGCTCCATGCAATTATGTGGGACATAAAATGAATATTGTGTACTTATATTTCACCAATTTCTGTGGTAATATCTAAATAAAAAAAGAAAAGTGCCCAGTTAAACTGATGACATTGAGCTCAGGCTATTCACACTATTTCTATATTATACTCTTATTTCAAATAATAATGCCCCTTGAAAAATAAATTAAGGGGATTTCTTCCTCCCCCCTTTTCCCCTTTTTATACTTAACCAATGAGCCTGCAAATGTCATTAGGGAAGCGCCTTATCGAAATAAACCGGTATTCCAAATTTGAACGAATCTGACAGAAAAACAAATTTATATAAATTAACCCTTAAATGCCTGATTTTTCAAAAAATCATTGTAATGATGTTTTTCATCTTTCATTTTTTAAATAAATCATGGGAAAAATACTTAAACAAAAATCCTATTTTGTTTTAAGTATGGTTTACGGCTAAAAAACTGTTTGTTACTAATCGGCAATACTGGTGTTTAATTGAAAAAATAATTTGCCTTGATAAAATTCTATAATATTAAACACACAATAATTTTAGGAACTATAATAAGAAATAAATTTCACTTGCTCACTGCAGGTCAAAATAGGCTATTTCGTAAGCTGCCAAACAAAACAAAAAGAAGAAATAGCAACGATTGAAAAAATCAATATATCTTTATTCTTAAACAGCACAAGTGTTGCCATTTACATGTTAAAAATCGATTTAATGTTTTTTTCAGAATGTATTTTATTGACAACATTAAGCATTATAGCTTCAATATTATTCTAATAGTATCTTTTAGCCTAAATTGGGTATGTTGCCGAAAAGCAACACCAGGTATTTAAGGGTTAAGGTTGCTTATAGACCCCCGTTCCTTCCTTTATATTTAACTTATGAACTTTTAAATCTAATCAGGGAAGCGCCTTATCAGAATTAACCGGTATACCAAATTTGAAGCAAATCGGATAGAAAAATCCATTTATCTAAATTAAGGGTTTGTAATAGCCCGCCGTTCCCCCCTATATACTTAACCAATGAACCTTCAAAACTAATCAGGGAAGCGCCTTATCAGAATGAACCTAGAAATTTTTTTTTAGCAAATCGGACATTTCTATCAAGAGTTATCACGTTACGTACATACGTACATACATACTTAACCTGCGGGCATATTAGCTCTCAAGCTTTGACAGCCTATGAGCTAAAAAATGTGAAAAGTATTACTACATTGTCTCAAACAATGAATTTCATATTCCCAGTCCATAGAATGTGCAACGTAACTGTGTAACTGCTCAGGGCGGTGGATTAAATGTTTTTTGGTTCGACATATAAAGTCGTGTCCTAGTACGAAAAACTTAAGAACACACAAAAACATATGATTATGCTTTATGTTTTTTTTTTTTTTTTTTTTTTTTTTTTTTTTTTTTTTTTTTTTTTTACTAAAAACACTGTTTCTAATACATACCGGATGAATTATAGTAAAAGCATAAACTAAAATATGACAAATTGAAATCTATAAACTCTTCCAAAAACATTTCAGGCTTTTAACTGCACTCTAAAAAAACTTTGAATTGAACGAATTTTCCCGCTGATTATTTTCACTGATAATATAAATTGAAATATTCTGAGAAACTAACATTTTGTTCATTGTTGGTTGTTTTTTCCCGCTGATTATTTTCACTGATAATATAAATTAAAATATTCTGAGAAACTAACATTTGGTTCATTGTTGGTTGTTTTTCGAAAGAATTCTCTTCCGAAGTTTGTTCCGAAGTTGTTAAGATTTTTCGCCAATGGTACGGCAAAGTAAACATTTCATACTGAAGCCGAGCGTAGCAAACATTTGTACTACTTTGGTGGGTTTTTTCTATAGCTTGCTGTCAGTACTTTGTACATTCTCTGACGAATATTTTTTGAGAATGTGTATGTTTTATTCAGTACAGCAAGCCAAATCATTCAACAAGCATAACTTCATAACATTATCTAACTTCCAGATTTTAATGAGCGACGTGTCCGAGGTTTATCATGTAGACTCATGACCAAAATTAAAGTCTCAAATATAAAATCTCTGAAACTGATGAACTATTCACTGTGCTGCCACGAAATTTGGCACAGACGTATAAATGGGTGAAATAATATAGCAACATACCAATATGGAAAATATTTTAATTATGAATTAAGAAATAGGTTATATCAAAAAAAGTTTTAATCATGAATCAAAGATAAAGCATTTATCTTGGGAAAAGAATGTCTAATATGAAGTGTCACCTCCGTGCACTGCTATAGAAGCAACACAACAAACTCTCATACTGTTTTTGAGTTCGTCAGTAAATGTTTGTGGGAACAAAGCTCATTCTTCCAAAAGCGCGGCATTTAACTTATGGCGGGTGCTGAGAGGCTGGTTACGCTGTGCAATGGCTCTTTCTAGACCATCAAAAACATGTTAAATAGGAATGAGGTCCAGAGACCTCGAGCGGCAATTCATACGGCGAATATCCTCTTCTTCAAGAAAATCATCAACTATGTGAGTTCTGTGCGGCTTCGCGTTATCGTATAAATTTATATACTTACATAATACATACATACATACATACATATATATATACACTGGTTTCCAAAAATTAAGGAAAAATCACAAAAACAGCGATTACTCGTACAAAAATTAACCTATTCGTATGAAATTTGGATATGTTGTTAACTAAAAGATGCTTATTAAAATTACTTTATGTAAATTAGTGGCGATGCAATCGGATTGCGTCATCTGTGCGGAGCATAAAAATGCAGGCTAGAGAGTACGGCTGCTGGTGTCGCTGTGATTATGTAATAAGAACACTGAGATTGCCAATTCATTAGTATGACCTCGAGGTATCATTTGTCCGCACAACTGCGATATATAGCTATTGGAAGATTGGATGTAGGCCAAAGTTAGACAGAGGTGGCCAGATGGCTGAATGTGAGTCCTTCCGTTGTTCATAGGTTTTGGTAACACTTTCAAATCACTGGTTTGACTTCCAGAAGGTTCAGCGAAGGACGAGCAAGAGCTACGATAAGCACCGATGACCGATATCTGTGGTTATGTGTACGAAGGACTAAAACAGAAACCCCTCTCATCTTAAACCCGTCCTTTCTGCAGTCACTGGAAGGTTGGTATCAACGTCTACTGTGCGTAGAAAGCTTCATGAAGGTGGTCTTTACGCGATGCGACCAGATATTTTTATGCCACTCACCTCATGTTTCCAGATGGAACATTTAAATTGGGCACGTCAACATGTCCACTGGACGGCTGATGAAAGGAGGCGTGTTCTCGTCACAAATGAGTTCCAGTTTAGCTTCCAATGCGATAGTAGGCATTGTTTGATTTGGAAAGAACACGGTTCCATTCTGACCTTAATTGCAGAAAATTATGCCATCAACCGCTGAAATCCTTCTTATCAGACTGACGTCATTTATGATTAGAAAAATCACCCGCCTACCATGTGCTGTTTTCAGACAATTTTAAAGAACCTAAAGTTAGGTATTTTGATCTAGTTTTTCCTTACTAAACGTAAATGAATACTTTAAAACTAAGGCAAGTTGTAATGTTTTCATATACATATCTAAATCCATCTGTTTATTGCGCACATTATTCATGCGAATTTGTTTGATTTCGTTTTTGTTCTTAGTCTTGAGATTATCTGTTTTAAAAAATGGCGCAAATGCCTTAATTGGACCAACTGAAGTTGCTTAATTTGGACCAGATATACGATCATAAATTTGAAAAGTAATTAATCAATTTCGAGGGCGACACGCTTTGTACAGTATTTTTTTTTTAAATATTTTATAATGGATTACTACATCCATGGATGTTTTTCATTTTATTTTATTTTATTTTATTTGATTTGATCTGATTTTTTATTTTATTTTTTGTGTATATCTGTATCAATTTATTTATACAGTTTAGGCTTTTATAAACAAAAAAAAAATTACATGTTTATGAAATAAATTTTATTTGCAATTTCTGTTATATTGTATGCATTTGTATTTCTTTTCTTTGAATTGTTTATTCCTACGGCGTATATGATTTACGGTGTTGAATTCAATCATTTTCTTCCTGGTGAATATTTGCGGTTCCGTGAGGGGGGGGGGGGCAGCTTTTACAGTTCTGGAGGATGTAATTACAATTTTTTGCCATTAATACGCATAAAATCTCAATCCTTCGGGGGGGGGGGGGTAAGACTCCGGGGGGGGGGACCCCTGAATATATGATTTGCGTTTGATTAATAGTAGCGCATTTTTGTTCAATAGAGCATATATTTTTAAAATACGTTTAAAATATGATGTTGAAAATGGTGAAAACGACACAGAAACGACACAGAAGAACTATCTGGAAAGAAAACACCTGTGATAGCAAAGCTGTTAAAGATATAGGAAAGAGTAAGTCGTGAAGACCTGCAAGAAGGCTGCAGCTGCAAATCCCACCAAAAAGTCAAAAAATCATTATAAATGCTATTTCTCTTGCTAAATTCAGTTAAATCAAAGTACAGAGGGAGCGAAAAAACAATGGTGTTATTATCTTCACCATATAGAGTAAACCTTTAAATGAAAAAAAAAAAAAACGACGAAAAGGAAGCTCTCACAGCACAAAAGCAATTGGAACATCAATTTTTAAATAATAGACGTAATTCAATTGCAAAAAAAAAAAATATCGAAAAAACAAACTACAAACTTTATATAAATAAAACTTCTGTTTCAAAAAATATCTAATAATTCAAAATCTAAAAAGAAAAATCTATACAGCGATAATTGGTTTTGCCTAATTTGTAAGAAAAATAAAATAGCAGAAATGATTCAGTATTCAGATTGCCAAATACGGTTCCATGTTGTGTGCGCTGGAATAAAAACGAATAAACGAAATTCGCGTGTAAGCTTTGCATCACTCCTTACATTATATTCAAGTAACTGGCAATTAGTTCTATAATTTCTGTTCTTAATTACTCATAACTTTCATTTATATTTTGGTTACATTTTGATTTAAAACAATTACTCTTATTTTCAGATATTTGATTTCATTATATTTCATTGCTGTTTATTTTGTTTGATTGTTTCATTAATCGCAAGCTTTGCTTTTAGTAAAATTAGTTATATTCCCTAGTCATTAAAGCAACCTCTTATTGTTTGGTCGAATTTAGGAGATTGGGGTCCAACTTGGGCGACAAGTTGCTGAATTTGGGCCATTTTGGCAAATTTTTCAAATTAAAATTAAATTTATGTTTTCAAAAAAGAAATTGATCAAAGGATTTATTTAATGAGTATATGCATAGATTGACCCCGTGTACTGATGTTTTGCGGATATTCCAAAAATTAAGCGAGTTACACATGAAAATATGTAAAGTTGCCCGAATTCGGCTACCCTCCCCTATATATGTAATTACGTTTTCTAAATTAACTCAGATTTGTATATACGATATCATTTTAAAACAATAAACTGGATGTAATTTAAATTTCCATTTAATAACTAACCGATAAGTATTATTTCTGCTAATGGAAGTTTATTATGTTATCAATTGAACTTAAATTAGATTATTCAGTTCATTTATAATAATTAATGAGATTCGTATCTATCGCTGCGATTTTATGTTTTAGCTTTGGAAATCTCCATGACTAAACAGGATTTAATCTGCTTATTATTCATTGAAAATCGGAAATAATTAAAATGATCTTCGTTTTAAATTCGTTTTCTCGAATGTGGAATCACTAAGACGTAAAATTACTATAATAATCACTAATCAAATTACTGATCCAGATTAAATATTGTTTTATTAATTTAGTTTAAATATAATGTCTGTAGTATTTAAAACGGAAATACTAAGTATGTTAACATAAATATATTTTTTAATATTTTTTACTGTAGCTTACTGACAAAAAGGTTAGTACACAAAAGTTAAGGTGTAGTAAAATGTACAACTATAAATAAATTTAGAGCGTAAAAGTTTCCATAAGTTTTAATTAATATTGAAAGAGAAAATTCTAATTTAATGCATGTATATTACGAAAATTACGAATATTATGAAAATAGAATTTATGTAAATTACTTTATCATTTTTAGCTAAAAAAAATATTCCTTTTCCTTTTATCATTGTGGACATCCATACTGTGAAATACCTGTCATTAATCTATTAGATCTGGAACAGTGTCAAATTAGTAATCGGTTTTTAAATCTTTCACCTTCCGAATATCAATAATTGCCTTACATAATGAAAGATTGAATGCGGCGAATATTGCTTTTAGGAAATAGAGGTAGATGTTGAAGAAAATATTCGGTAAACTGTCAAAGTTGTATAGAATGTGATAACAAATTATTCCTATTGTACAAGGATATGAATGTACATGGACGTCTCGAAAAAAACTTAAGTTTTCTAAGGAAATATGTTGCACATATGCCTACATTGTAGGATGGACTCAGGATAAGTACACATACCAATGGAGAACAGAGAACACTGTCCTAGGTGCCCCCCCCCCAAATATTAATTTTTCTTACAAAATATTTTATCACTGTGGACTACAAATGCATGCATACGGAGATGCTACTCATGACAGGCTTACATGACTGTTACATGAATGTTACATCTGGAGCAGAGTCAATTTTGCAGTCGGTTTTTAAATCTTTCAGTCTCCAAATATCAGTAATTGCATTACTTAATGACAGATTGAATGCCGTGAATATTGCTTCTAGTAAATATTGGTGTATGTTGAAGAAAATATTCTCTAAACTGTGAAAGTCAAATGGAATGTGATAACAGATAATTTATTGTGTAATAGTATAAGAAAGGCCCACACGAAAAACACTTAAGTTATTATAAAAAATATGTTGTACACATTCTTGCATTGAAGGATGCTGGACTCGGGATATGTACAGGTGCATGTACAGTCGTGGAAAAAAAAAAAGTAAACACCCCCTACTAACTGCTTAAAAAATTACCGTAGGAGAAAGTTACTGGTACCGAACGATTGGAAATAAAGTATACTTTTAAATGATGCATACAAAATTTGCTTAGGGCGCCATCTACTTATTAAAACTAACCATATTTTTTTTTCAATAACAGTGCACAATTCTGACAGCATAAATGAATTTTACACCATATAATTAGCCTAAAAACAAATTTTATGCAATTCGTACCATAAGTTTCCGAGAAATTGATTATTTTAAAACGAGAATCTTTTAAGGACTGTGTCCAAATTGAAGTTCCGTACTCGATTGTTAACCGAATAAGCCCCTTCTTGATCAAGGCACCTTAAGCGTCACTCAAGCAGTCAATGAAATCTGCTAGATTACAGGACAGCATAAGAAATTTCAAAATATCTAGTCAGGTCTATAATAGACGGCCCCTTAAACCATCACGTTGTCGTTTTTTATGCATAATTTGAAAACTACTTGCAATTAAAATATGAAATTTTGGATTTCCAAAGAGCAGGACTTAATAAATCTAAATCCATCAAAAAAATGTAGGTTGCAAGTCATATTTTTTTCGAACATTTATTTCATAATTAATAATTCATATCATAAAATTATAAAAAATTCAAATTCAACATATTTATGTTTGGATATATTAATATTATTGCTACACAAAGAATTAGCACATTAGGAGCATAATTTCAGGAGTTATAAATAAAAATATGGAAATGTAATTTAACATTAGAAGCACTAAATTTTGTATGTTTATAATTTAAAAACTTATTCAAATGATTTGAAATTTGGTGTCTAGGCATAGTTTGAGCTGAAGATTTTAAATATCTCATTAAAATTGGGTATTACCATTGAAAAAAATGAAGTTTGGATTCGTTTTAACATGTACATGCCCACCTGAGCAAATTTTATATACATCATTTAAAAGTACATTTATTACCAATCGTTCGGTACCAGTCAGTTTCGTCTACGATAATTTGTTGCGGAGTTAGTAGGGGGTGTATACTTTTTTTTTCCACGACTGTACACTGTAATAAAAGACAGATGTTTTTTTTTTAATCAAAGAAAATGGCAATAATCACGAACTCAAATATACAATGACCTGTTCAGAGTTACCTAAGGTTCGAAAAGTGTTCCTTTATCTTTAGAAACCTCAGAAAATAATTTATTTCCGTAATGTAAAGAAGAATCTATGAAAATAAATATTTATTATCTGCCCGTAGTTTTCGGAATGTTTCCTAGTTGCTTTTACAATGCAATAATCAGTTCTCTGTAACCGGAAAACCGGTTTTTCGGATTCTGTCAATTCTAAAGCAAACATTTTCAGCTGCATAATAGAATTTGTGCATGCAATTGTGACAAAATAATGGCAATTTTTATATTAATGTTAATCTTGTTAGTATTGTATGTTCGTTTGCTAGACATATTTTCTGAACATCAAAATATAAACCTGAGAATTGATAGCTTCCGAAAAACTGATATTAAGATTTGAGAAAACTGATTTTTTTACTTTAAATGCTACTCGGAAACCTTTCCGAAAATGACGGGTAGCTAATAAAAATTTATTTTTATAAATTCTTCATTAAATTTAGGAAATAAATAGTTTTCTGAGATTTTTAATTTTAGGAACGCTTAGCGGAATCTTCGGAGACTTGGAAGAGGCTATTGTATATTTTGGTTCTTGATTATAATACATTTTCGAAGATTAATATTGCTCTGTTATTTTTAAAGTGTACCAATGGTGAACAGAGAATACTGTTCCCGGTGCCTAACCAAATATAAATAGTTTTAACATCATAGATATCTGAAGTTTCGATGCGCTCGACACAAATCCATCAGACAGCTGAAAGACGCAACTTAATTTCAGATTTTGATTACAGTGAATAACAAAATCATATGACAATAAACATCATTTGTTTGTTTTGTAAGATATAAGGAAACAGTTGGAAGTAAAAAATCGTATGTTATTCAAACAGATGCTTCAAAAAATCCCCACATGTTCACGAATTCTAAGAACGTTTTCGGTGATTTACACTGTAACCATAAGATATTTTTCTCTTATACACCATTAACTTTATAAACAATAAATTATGCAAAACATTTCTAAAACTTATATAACAGAGCACAGTGGAAGGCCGTCATACTCTACTGACTTTAATGCTGTCCCAGCAAACACATACCTTTCGGCACACGGTCGGACCGCAGCCGGCAGTGTCGGTTAAGTGTCGGCATGGGCACAGTGATTTCGGTGAAGTGTCGGCAGCATGTCGGCAACTGAAACAAAAATCTGCTTTTTCGACTGCCGGTTACCGTAATCGGCCCCCTTATGGTTATATATCGGCAAGCGACTTACAGCGGCAAGTGACGCAGGACCGATATGTGATTTCTGATAGTGGCCCGATTAGATTTGCCAACATCGGTCCGAATTTGGAATTTTTAGTCTTAGCCGACATTTTTTTTTTCTTTTTGTTAATTTTGTTTGAATCTGAGTTTTGATAAGATATGTATATTTCATTTATTTCATATGAAATTCTAACAGTGATAAACAAAAAAAATTTCAAAAATAGCTTATATATATATATATATATATATATATATATAAATAAAGCTGTTATTGAATTCATTTTAAAAAGGCTTACAATTATTTGAATCATCAAAAGAGTTTCTTAAATCGCCCCTTAAAATTATTATTCGTTATAAACTTAATCGTTGAAAAAAAAATAATAAATTAATTATTTTCTAACTATATATTCATTTTAAAAGCAATAGCTATGTTTCTTATTTTATTTAAAAATCAAACTTTTTAAAAAGTGCTTAAAATTATTTTACAAGCTATAAAAATATAAAAAAAACTACCCAACTTTTTAGCATTAAAATTTAAAAGAAAGAATCAGAAATCTCCTACTTCTAAAAAATTATTTACAAAAAAAAAAAAAAAAAAAAAAGAAAAAGAAAGAAAAAAGATAAATTAATATTTCTAATTTATTTGATGATTTAAAAATGTATAAGTAAAAGAATCATTTTTGCTACTTAATCACTAAAAATATATTCTACATTAAATCATCAAATGATAAAAAATGAAATCATATTTTAATTAAAAGTGATTAATTACCAACCTCTTTTTTTATTAAAATTAGCTTTTCTATGTTACAAATATATATTTCTTGAATTAACGCATTTAATTACATTATAATTCCTAAAGAGAAAATTTTATTAAAACCCCTTGAGGGGCGGTGGGATATATTTTATCCCACCTACGATTAATGAAGATTTACACCAGAAAAATTTTATGAAATTTTACTTTTCTAACTTTGGTGGGAAAAAGTCGTAAAATTGCTTTTCCTTATTTTGAAATGAATTTTTTCTAATTTTCCGGTGAGAATTCAGCATTACACAAACGTAATTGCTTGCCCCTCAAGAGAAAAACCTCTGAAAGTCACTTATTTTATTTAATAAGCATCTTTATATTTATAAGAAAGATTCAGAAATATCCCCCATTTAAAAATTATCTTCCAAAAGAAAAAAAATGTAAATTAATATTTTTATTTTATTTTTAAATTAAAAATATTGATAAGTAACAAATTAATATTGCAACATACTCATTAAATATATGTTCTACTTTAAATCATCAAAACGAGATGAAATGAATTCTTATTCTAATTAAAAGCTAATAATTACTAACTTATTTATTAAAATAAATTTTTCCATGTTAAAAAAATATATTTTATAAAATAACGCAACGCATGTAATTGCATTATAATCCTAATAAGAAAATTTGATTAACTAAACAAGACCTCTAAAAATATTTTTTAAATACTTAATTATTCTTAAATGTATATATATTCTTAATTATATCTATATCTCAATTAAACTTAAAATTATTCTTAAATTCCTTTACTTTATTGAATTCGCTAAGATATTTATTTCCTTCATTTAAATATTAAATTTACTTTTAAATAAACGCGCGTAAGACCATTATAAATAAATAAATAAATAATAAAAAATAAAATAAAAACACTTCAAAATTCTAATTTTCCCATCTACCATTTACCTTTAATGACAAACCATTACGTATCGATAAGACTTCCCCTTATTACCTCATACAATCCTCCCCTGATCAAGTCTGAGTGGCCAAGTGGTTAAGGCATCTACTTACTGTTCTTCGGTTTGCTGGATAAAACTCAGCCCCATCCAGCTACGAAACACGTTCTGTTCAAATATGCATTCCGTGATGGCTCATAGATGACGCCATCAAAACAGATTTTTTTTTCAAATGATGCTGGTGTCGGGCTGCTACCGGCATTCGTATGACAGCTATCGGCGTGCTGTCGGCATAGTGTTTGCCGATACTGGACCGGCTGTGCGCCTATCTGTCGGGCGTCACTCGCCCGGCGTGTCGAAAAAGATACGGAACCGGTACGGCAGCCGGTATCGTGCCGATACCGTCGGGAACGGCAAAGCGGCTGTCGGCTGATATTGTTTACCGATAGCTCTGTGTTTGCTGGGGTGGAACATTTTAGGTACACAATTGGACAATATGTTGTAGCATACGCAGTTAATCGCCAAAGAGTTGATTCTGTTACGTTGATTGTAAGTTAATGACATTACTTAAAGTAAGAATCAAAGTCCTCTAATACTCATTTACAACTTCATTGCATACATCAAAAACATATTCTTAAGTTACCGAGACTATTTATGATACAATTTTAAAAATTGTAGCTAAATGTCCAGTCAATGGATAATTTTTTTTTTTTTTTTTTACATGGTGATATAATCGTAATTTAATTCTATTCTGACTATGATATTTGCAATAATATGATCATATTATATTTAAACTACAGTTATGTAACCGTTTATTACAAACTGATGATATATATGATATATATATATAACTGAAGGGCTTGCAGCAAAGAGTCTAGCTGGATAAGCATAGGGAATACCACTGTCGATATTTTAAAAGCAGGTGTGGTAATAAGGCTCACCTTGAGAATACAATATAGAGTGTTTTTAGCCCCTGACCTTGAACTGCCTTTGATACAATCGGGGAAATATGCGCCGGCGCTCCTACTTTTGAAATACGTTTTTCTCAAAAAGTACTAAAGTTAAAAAAATGAAACCAACGCCAATTATTGAAGAATATAATTTATTTCATATCATTTATTTTTTTCATATTTTTACACTTATTTTAAAATAGAAAAATAAACAAAAATATTTTTTGAAAAAATTATTAATGTAGTAATTTTATACTTGCACCAACCAAAAAATTACAAAATATAGTTCAAAGTATGTACTTAAAAAAAATCGTTAAAATCAAAGATGAGCTTTTTGAGTTATAAAAAAAATAATGCTAGCAACTTGCTAAAATATTCGTAACTTTCCCTGTTTGTATTTTCAGAAATACGCTACTATCAATGCAATGGTCGATTCGTAATATTTCCACTCGGGCAGGTTCCGCAGTGTTCCAAAATAAGAGAATGTTTCTATACATACCACTTCCCCATAGGTTTGTTTCGTGTTTATAAATATTCTGTTATTTTGGCGTACAGTGCACCCTTCTCGCGTAATATATCAAGTCAATGGTCTAGTCGATTGTGCAAGTGAAGCTGAATAGGGCTGTAAATATATAATGTTATCAACTTTTTGACAATTTCAGATAAGCTACCAACCTTCCGATATCAGAAGTTATCGTTCCCCGAATCCCCCTCCCCCTAATAATATTGTTATCATTGTCTAAAAATTCTTTTTATTTTTACATTTGTTTTTCCTTTTTTTTTCTTTTCATACGTTTCAATGATATACAGTTATGGTTGTACATTTTTTATTAGCATACTTTAATGATTTAAATAAAGAGAAGAAATTCATAAAATATCACTGTTATATAAGAAATAACTTTATATCAAATATCATTTTAAAGAAATATTATTAAAAAATTTTTAATAATAGGTCTTTGTTACATAATGCATTGAACAGTAGTATTGTCTTCTTGCACTTCGCCCTTGTACTGGGCTAAACAGGACTTCTTGCAAACAAAACAGGTAGACAACATTCTTCCCCATTTTTTAGTAGCAAAAATAACAAGTATCTTTTCGAATCTGGTATCTCTAATAATGAATTATATACCATATGACAGGATAATATCAATGGCGAAAGTTGGGTTATTCCATATTTTGGAACGAAATGTTATATAATGATTCAACGATTTTAATAATAAATTAGTATTTTCATAAAACGAAGAAAACATACTTTAAAAAATGAAGATAATAGATTTAAAGAAAAAGATACCAAAAAATAAATTTTGGTTTGATCAACAATGATAACGATATCAAATGACAAACCTCCCTCATCCTACAGATATCTTCCGATGTCAAATGCCAGCCCCCACCTCCCTAAATTGATATGTTATATATGTACACTGTACAGCCTCATAGCCTTCTTCTGTGTCAAAATCATCGTAGGCAAATGTTACCATTTTGTTTGTCAATTCTTGATATTATTACGCGACAAGGATGCGCAGTACGCCAAAATAACAGAATATTTACAAACACGAAACAAACTTATAGGGAAATGTTATGTATGGAAATACTCTCATTTTGGCACACTGCGCATCCTGCCCGAGTGGAAATGTCACGAATCGACCAATGCATTGATAGTAGCGTATTTCTGCATATGCAAACAAGGAACGTTACTAATATTTTAGCAAGTTGCTAACATTATTTTTTTATAACTCAAAAAGCGCATCTTCGATTTTAACGAATTTTTTTTCTTCATAAAAGTACATACTTTGAGCATTATTCTGAATTTTTTTTGGTTGGTGTAAATATAAAATTACTACATTAATAATTTTTTAAATAATATTTTTGTTTATTTTTCTAGGTTAAAATTTGTGTAAAAAATGTGAAAAAAAATATACGATGTGAACTAATATATTCTTCAACAATTGTCTTTAATTTCATTTTTTTTTTTTTTTTTTTTTTTTTTTTTTTTTTTACTTTTGTTCTTTTTGAGAAAAACGTGTTTGAAAAAATGTAGCGCAGGCGCAGACTTCACCGATTATCTCAAGGGCAGTTCAATGTCAGGGACTAAAAACACTCTATATTGTATTCCATGGTGAGCCTTATTACCACACATGTTATTTCATACATCGTCCGTGGGGGTCATTTCGCTATGCTTATCCGGCTAGACCCTTTATAACTGTGTTTAAAAAACTTTAAACAATTTCAAACCGATTTTCTATCACTTTTCCACAAGATTGAGAAAGGTTTATCTTCCTGTGTTACCTCTCTGTCTTTCCACATTTACGAGTTTTAACTTGTGTTAATTTACATAATTTGAAACGAAGTTGACTAGTGTAATTGAAGTGTACTAAAGCATGTTCACTCTTTTCAAATAAATACGTAGTATTGATTGTTCGTTTACATATCAATCAGAAAATTTGGTATTTTTTATGGTCTAAGGAAAATGTTATAGAAACGAGCTTTACTGATTTCAATTATTTTACATATTTCAAAACTTATATATTAGGTTGTGTAAAAAGTTCTGGGAAATTTTTAATCTAATAGCTACCAGAATTTGTATCATATATAAGAGTGTGTATTTATAGGAGTTCAGGAACTTTGGTTCCAAAATGCCTGTTGAACAGTATGATTTGCGTGTGTTGACCCGGCATTATTAGAGAAAAGGCCTAATGATTCTGAAAGCCGTCGATAAAATTAATGAGGATGAAGGTGCTAGTAACGGCGACAAACTTTGCCAGCAAATCCGGAATTTGGTAGAACGGTTGCACAAAGTCGGATACTATGATGGTCTCTACTTTAAAGAATTATCCTTGTTGCTTCTGTTGTTAATTTGCGCATAACAACGCAACTTTCACAAATTTCCCAGAGCTTTTTGCTCAACCTAGTATTTTAGTCATATAAAAAATATAGTGCTTCCTATGAGAAATTGTGCGCGATGGTAGAGGTGTTTTTTACAGGGACACACGAAGAAACTTCATTATAGTATTAAAGTATTATTTTTTTTTATCTTCAATTTTTAAAATTAAATGCGCAATTTTTTGTATAGAAGTGAGGCATATAACTTTTTTTTTTCAAACTACACAAAGAATTGAGTTACATCATCGTCTATGTGTGCAAGAAGTGCATAGATATGGTACGTGTACCATATGCGCTAACTTTCAAATAACGGCAAACAAAATGATACATTAAATTATTCTACAACTGAAAAATAATTTTAGATTTAGAGGTTTCTAATCAGCCCAGAATGTATTTCAATATTCTCTAATAAGTCACAGATACTATACATATATGAGTCAATATCTGAAAATTGGACAATATGCGCCCACTGCCAATAATATTTCATTAATTATACTAAAACCAAAAACTGAAAAACGTAATATATTGTAGCATCTCTTATATCAATTTCCAATGATAAATGGACATATAATGATGCATAAGTAAATAGTTTTATGCTTTAAACAAGCGAAATCATCATTTCAGTCCCTGTCCCCAGGTACAAATATCCAATATTAAATATATGCTGTAAACATTTCTATAAATATTATTAACTTTTGCTATTATATATTTACACCTATATATATAAAGTATGGGAATATATAATTATCCTTTCTTAGTATAGATTGTATAGTAAAATATTGTAGTAAATATATTTGTCCCTGAGGTTGACCATCATCTCAGTCCCTCTAAACACACATTTATGTTAACAGATACTAGATGGCACTGGCAGAATCATTTCCATTTCAACAGCAACTAAATTTCATCTAGCCACCATGGATGAAGGTAAGTTGTTTTTCTCTTTGTTTCATATTTAGAAATATTTAGTTTTTGTTCTGAATAGGGATGAGTATTTTTTTATAGCATCATTTATGTCCCCCTATTTAACTTTTTATTTATAAAAAAAAAAGTTTATTGCAACTTTATTTACGTAACATACAAATGTCACATGGGATATTTAATAATTTATATGTGGGTAAAATGATTCAACAAAATGGCTGTAGAGCTTTTAAGAAAAACATCACCTGAGTCTCCATCATCTCAGTCCCAATTATTAGACACTGATAATGGTGTTAACAGACACATTCTTCCATAAAAGTTTATCCTCACATAAAATATACATCCTCGATCTCAAAAGGCTACAGCATTCAAATGGCAAAACATGTATCATAGTATATAATTGTATTTGGAAGTTGGTACTTTAATTCAAATAAATAAAAATTCTGGAGTGAAATTGTCCGGTTTTCAGATATTGACCCATATACTCTTTAAGAAAAAAGTAATAAATCTTGAGAAAATATTTTATGCAAAATTTAAGTTTTTTGTCTTAATTAATTAATTTTTACACATTTTCTTATTATGCATAAAAATAAATTTGTTTAAAATGTAATCACGGTATTACTTTTGTTTAAATACTAGCTACCCCTCCCCCCCCCCCGGTGTTGCCTGCCCGTGATAATAACATTAAGTAAACCCTAAATTTGTATGATTTTGTCTGAAATACGTGCTCCTGACTGTGTGAAAAATCGGTTTAAAAAAAAAAAAAACAACTGTGATATTTAGCGGTAAAAAGACTCAAAATGATTGCAACGGGGAACAGGGTTATATGTGTTCGACTTCGGCTGCTTGATTGTCGTGTTAAAACATTGATATTTAACAGTAAAAATCACTGTTACGTCACGTAACTATTATTTCTTTATTTCACATCGAACTTTTGAGTGAAGTTCTTTGATTTTCAATCTAATTATATCAACCTTAAATCACACTATACGTAAATAAAATCGAAACTCGATCATTGGTTAAAATGTTAGTATATAGTATTATAATTTCAGAGCTATCGTACAAAATTATGTATATATTTTTAATCAAAACATGCATAATGTTCACCCTGTGGATAAAATCGTAACCGTTACCTAATTGAAACTTATCTGTAACCTATCTGTAACCTAACTGCAATCTAAATGCAATGTGACCAATCTATTTATATCAACCTTAAATCACACTATACGTAAATAAAATCGAAACTCGATCATTAGTTAAAATGTTAGTATATAGTACTATAATGTCAGAGCTATCGTACAAAATTAAGTATATATTTTTAATCGAAACATGCATAATGTTCACCCTGTGGATAAAATAGTAACCGTTACCTAATTGAAACTTAACCGTAACCTATCTGTAAACTAATTGCAATCTAAATGTAATGTGACCTTAAACAAACTCTAATTTAAGGTGTTTCTGGACTCTTAAAAAAAAATAAATAAAAATAAAAAATAAACACCAGCATTTTTAACATTTAATATCTTAAAATGTTTATGATTTTAAAACACAATTTTTAGGAAAATGAAGGGTGTAAATATGTTATTTCGCTTCATATATTTAAAAAATTACAAAATACAGAATTAATATTTATACGGGGCTTCAAACAGTCAGACATTTGTAAAGCTGAAAATTCGTATCATAGAAAATTGGTCTAACTATACTTCGGATTCTAATAATTAACATGGACCTAAATAAATTTGTATTTAAAACATTTTTATAATTTTAATATAAAGTTGCATTTAGCTAATACAAAATTTTGAAAATTTCGACAGTATAGTCACAAAGAAATTATTTTTTTGAACAAGAAAAAGGAAATTTTAGTTTCAGTTTATACAGACTAACATAAAACATCTATTTAAAAAATTTTATGAAAAAACATTAAGAGGTTTTTGAGATGCCCTGTGCATTATGCCCCAAAATGTCATTTTTAGAACGATGACTGCAAAGTTTCCGAAACGTCGCCTCAGCTATTGAGCTGGTACAGTTATAAAACCCATAACGTCTGCTCTAATGATGAATAAAAAAAAAACAATTATATCAAAATTCTCAGAAAAAATAAGAGTTTAAAATATAAAATAATTAAATTTTCGAAATTTTTGAAGCTTTAAAAGCCCTGAGACCCCTTAACACTAACGATAACCTATCTATCATAAACGTGCACGTTCTGCAATGTATTTTATTTCCACTTTCCACTAACACGAGTCACAATATGTTTTATACGAACTACCGACACGGGTAATCTCCGCCTGCAATAGTATATAGCAGGCATGTTACGCATACTTTGAAAGTATATTAGTTTCACTTTCCACCACCAGGATGCATACTCTTTCGTAAACAAACCTATATCCAAAAGAAACTCCGATTTTCAACCTATCCTTAGATATATCTCTCGACGGGGTGTGGAGAGAAATAAGAATTTAAGAGATTTGCTGAAATTTCTATTCGGAAATAATATTAACCACCACTCAACTAAGAACTCAATATGATCTATAAGAACCTCCGACACTGTTCGCTGCTGCATGTTTTACTGTATAGCAGGTGTGCTGCGCACGCTGCTGTAGAATATGTTAGTTTCACTATCCGCCTCCATGGGGGCGTACTCTGTTTTTACCAAACCTAAATTCGAACGAAACTCAACGAACGAGAATTATTAAACATATTCGTAGATATATTTGTAGAGAAGGTGCTGTAATGATATAAGGATTAAAGAAATCTGCTGAAATTACTATTCAGAAATAACCACTACTCGTAATTATGGACGCAATATGTTCTGTACGAACATCCGACATGGTTTGCCACGACCTGTGGCACTGTTTTTCATGCGTGCGGTAAATTCGGATTTTTTTTTTTTTTTTTTTTTTTTTTGTATTTAAAACTTCTCCCAAAAAAGCAATGAGATAATCCGTTTAAAATTGTCTTAAAAAAAAACACTTGCGAAAAAAAAATAGTATTAACAGCATCAGAAATGTGAATTTAAATTCTATTTAAAACGTTGCTACTCACTACAGCTGCAGAAAGCATTAAAATGTAAGTATTTACTGTTGCCAATTTCCAATTTCTAGTGGTAAAACATACAGTAAGGAGTATTCTAATATTTTATTTAACGTTTAAAAACAACATTTCATGCTATCTAAGTAGATCAGTTTCAAACACGCACCTGCAATTTTCCGCAAAGCAACCAAAATCGTCAACTTTTAGCAGATATTATCGCTCAGCCTATCATAGTAGTAGAGAATAAACAGAAAACAATTGGGTAAAGAAAATTCCTGCCAGGTTATCAAGTTGGTTGCTAGCTTGGGATGTCATTTGAAAGTAATTTGTTTTCTTAAATGCTCATTATTAATAATATGTTTGTAAAGCCTGTGTTTCACCTTGTCCTAAAATGTAATGTTTTGTCGAAAAACCAGTTAATCTTGAAACATTAAACACTGTAATTGGTTTATTTATATGTATCCCTGTTTATTTAATTATTTCTGCCAAAGTACAGGGTGATTATAATTAAAGTTTAACTTTCCAAATGCTGTAAAAAAAGAACCACTGTTCAAAATGACTTCAAATTTGAAATGAATATACTGGAAGAAGGGGAAAACGGTATGGAATAAGATTTTTTTTCCAAAGTGTCTCAATAGATGGCGTTGTAAGCGGCATAACAAAAGTGGATTCGACGTCAAGTGACATTTTTAATCGAAATACGACGGTTTTGTCATGAGATGCACAGTAAACCAACCGTATTGTTCAATGTACATGAGTGTTTCGGTTATTTTACGGAAAAAAATGACTTCCAAATGAGTGGAAAATCCATCCACCACGGCAAGGTCGGATCGGATTGGCAAGGACAACATTGGATGGAAAAATCGGTATTTAATTGTCCTTGGGCCAAAAACCGAATAAAAATCGAATAATGATTCTGTTTTTAATTATTGCTAGACATGCGGCAGACAGGTTCCATATGCTGTCCACCATTGTCCGCCACAAGTTGAAACCGATAATCGTTATCGGTTGTCTCATCGCATGTCTAGAAATAATTAAAAACAGAATAATTATTAGCTTTTCATGCGGTTTTTGGCCCAAGGACAATTGAAAACCGAATCATTAAGTGATTTTTATGCGTTTGTTTGGCACAAGGACAGTTAAAAACCGAATCATTATGTGCTTTTTATGCGGTTTTTGGCCAAGGGACAATTAAAAAAGGAATCGTTATGTGCTTGTATGCGGTTTTTGGCGCAAGGACAGCTAAAAACCGATTTTTCCCATCCAATGTGGTACGACCTTGCCCTGGTGGATGGACTTTCCACTAACAGTACCACAACTGTTGACTGATTTGGAAGTCATTTTTTTCCGCAAAACAACCGAAACACTCTTGCACATGGAACAGTATGGTTGGTTTACTGTACAACTCATGACAAAACCATCGTATTTCGATTATAAATGTCACTTGACGCCGAATCCACTTTCGTTATACCGCTTACAGCGCCATCTATTGAGACACTTTGGAACTTCTTTTTTTCCTTATGCCATACCGTTTCCCCCTTCTTCCAGTATATTCATTTCAAATATGAAGTCATTCTGACAAGTGGTTCTTTTTTACAGCATTTAGAAAGTTAAACTTTAATTATAATCACCCTGTATTATAGAGCTGTGCAAGGTGACATCACGAACAGGATTTGGTGCTGCTGTAGGACAGCTATCGCTACCTTTATCAATGATTGTTCTGTTTGTGTGTCCTGCAGCTTTCTTTATTGTTCTCCGGTAAAAGTCACGTGATGTGAACTGCTTTATACAACCAACCAACCGAAAGCAAGCGGAAAGAAATAAGGGTATTTTTATGAGCGATGCTTTGTAAACCAACCAACCGAAAGTAAGCTAAGTGGAAAAAAGCGTAATTTTGATGAGAGTTGGTTACGGTTGTTAATTAATAACTCAAGTATTTATTAGAATTTTAAAATTCTGAAGCTCAGGTATATTAGGCGAGGCCTTGAACTATCCTCACAAAACTTTTGAGCCTCGTATGTGCCGTATATTTTGCTAGACATCACACACACACACACAGAGAGAGAGAGAAAGGCATAGCTGTTTGTTGTTTTATTAGTATAGATACATTAACAAAAAGTAATTCGAGTATTAATTTTATGATAAAATAATTCCAATTTATTCCTTATGAACAATGGATTACGGATATTCCGAATTTCGATCAAGTCATGTGACTGTGTAATACTTTAATATGTTTGCTTGATATATCTTAATCATTTCAAAATATAATATTTTTACGAACATTCTGTTATTGTTTTAAATACCTCGATCATTATGGGTAATGAATGCCTCATTTACTATTCATTATTTAGTAGTGCGGAAATTAGGCATTTCGATTTTATCGCCTTTTAAACTTAACAAGACTTTTACGCATTGTTTACTATATAACAATTGAGTATTTGTATTACTGATCTATATTATTTCCCCATTTACATGGAAATCACGAGATACATCACTGTGATCTGAAAATACTGAACGGGTTAAGCTGATTTAAATGTTCTGCCTATAAATTTTATAATTTATTTATGCTTTATGTTTTTTTTTACTATTTGTTCTCGCATTTAAATATCATTGGCCAGTTAAATGAAATTGGTATTATCTTAAAGTTGTTAATTATTTGAAGCAAACTCACAAACATTCTTCAATTTTATAAATTATTAAAATACGTACCACTAAAAAAAGGAAGTTGGCTTTTACGAAATGAAAGAAGATTTTTTTTTTTCTTGCTGTTTGCTCATTTAGGAAGTAAATATAATTGACTATAATATTTTATAAGATCTTAATAACGAATTTTCGTATACAATTTATAAAGTCAAATTAATTTTATCTCAATCTGCAAATCTGTAGAATTAGACAACCGTTTAATTATACATAAGCTGGAGTTTTATTTATATTTTCATATTTAATGTATTTTTACTTCATTTGTGCCGTTTTAATAAACTTAATATGAATGTCACAGTTAAATAAAATTTTAAATAATCTTATTTAATCTATAAATATTTTTTTTTAATTTAACATGCCAAAATTTTCATTAATTTCTGCAAGGATTTTCAGATTTTAATCAAAAATAGTGAGAAATCCTGGCAAACTTAGTATTTTTATCATTTCTAAAAAAATAGCTTCAAAGTAATATAAATGAAACTTATATACAAAATATTTACGCACCTAAAATTGGTTTCCTAACATTATTTTTAAAATATCAAAATAATATTATTTCTAAAATATTTTAACAATTCGTTGAATCTTCCACACAGTAAAAGTAAAGTGTAACATTGACGTGATAATGAAATATGCGGTATTTGCATTCGTTTAGACTGTTTCTTTGAAAAGAAAAATGCATTTTATCCCTTATTCGAAAATAACTAAAATTTCTCTAATTCAATATTTCAGAACACTTTTAAAATGAGTTTATAAAGTTTCGCTGAATTTCTTCCACAGTTGTGAAAATCATTTTTTTTTCTTTTTAACTAGCTAAATATTCGATATATACGCTTTTCTGTAAACTCAAATTTACCAAAGCAAGATTAAATTCACTGAAGGAGAAAAACTTTTTCTAGAATATATTAGAATTATAGAAAATTTATTTTGAGAATATTTGATTAAATATTGACTTAAATAAATCAGTTTGCGGGAGAAATATTTACTTTTGCAGGGACGTTGTATATTTTCTTACAATTCTTTTATTTTTCATATTTTTTATAGTTGATGTTTACATACATTTCTATTTTTATGGTGGAAATAGCAGTGTGACATAACAATGTGAAAAATAAGTGAATTTATTTCGTTATGAAGTAATTTTTTGAATAACGTCTCGCCTCATGATGAGTAAAATGTGCATATTAGTTTATTTGTACAGTTTTTAAGTATTTATTAGATTTTACTTTTTTAAACACTAAAAAATATTATATTTGTGAATTTTTGTTATTTTAGTTACTTAATTTTACTTAGAATAGAAATATTAAAACGAAGACGAAGCTGGCGCCATATTGGAAATAAAAATCACATTTTCCAGCAGATTTTTACATTCAGATTGGAAGTTTTTGTCCAAACTATAGCAACCTGCATTACTGCACTGGTGAAACATTTTGAATTATACATAGGTTAAGATACTTCATTCAATTATTTTTGCAGTTAACGCTAAATTTTTGTAAGAAATAAGTTAACCCAATAGAATAAAAAACAAAAATAAAATTCATGCAAAATGATACTGTAAACACCCTAAAAACTTAGATTCCGTTCAAATGAAATCGAAATAAAAATTAGATTTTTTTAAAGCTTTTTTTTTTTTTTTTTTTTTTTCATGTATCTTATCATTTTATTTACAATTGTCATAAACATAATACAAAATATGCAATAAACATTTTTACAACATAAAAATGGAAAAAGTCTAAGATTTGTTTCGATTTCATTTGAACAAAATCTAAGTTTTTGGGGTGTTTAAAGTACCATATTGCAGGAATTGTATTTATTTATTTATTTATTTATTTTGTATTTTAATAAATGCTGTATCGAAATTCATTTCAAACATTTAGCATTAAATGTAAAACGAATTGAATGAAATATCTTAATATCTGTCCCTTCTCGGTCTTAAATAACGTAGGAAATTAATTTTGTGTCCTTAAATTATTCTGCAAATTAGGTTTTTATTTAATTAAACTTATATACATTTTTTTATTTAAAAAGAGCCAAACTTTTCATTATTTTATGCAGGGATTTTAAGATCTTAATCTAAAATACTGAGAAATATTGTGAAAATTTTGTATTTTTATCATTTCTAAAAATATTAACTTCATAAAATGTAACATAAAAGGAAATTATTTAACAAATATTTATGCACTAATATTGGTTTCCTAATATTAATTAAAAAATTTCAAAATAATATTATTTCTAAAATATTTTAACAATTGTTGAATCTGCCATGCAGTAAAAATAAGTCGTAAAATTGACGATAATAAAATATGGTGTACTTGCATTCGTTTTGTCCGTTTCTTTTAAAAGAAAAATGCATTTTATTCCTTATTCGAAACTAAATAAAATTTCTCTAATTCAATATTTCAGAGACCTTTTAAAGTCAGTTTGTAAAGTTTTACCGAATTTCTTGTACAGTTGTGAAAATCATTTTTTTTTTTTTTTCAACAAGATAAATATTCGAAAAATACACTTCTCTGTAAACTCAATTTTACCGGAGGAAGTTTAACTTAACTGGAGGAGAAAAACTTTCTGTAGAATATATTAGAATTATAGAAAATTTATTTTTTGAATATTTGAATAAATATTTTCTTAAAAAAAATTGTTTGCGGGAGAAATATTAACTTTTGCAGGGATGTTGTATTGATTTTCTTACAACCCTTTTATTTTGCATATTTTTTACAGTTGATGTTTATATATATATATGTATTTGTATTTTTATGGTGGAAATAGCACTGTGATATAACGATATGAAAAATAAGTTAATTTACTTTTTTATGGAATGTCGTTTTGCATAACGTTTTGTCTTATGATGAGGAAAATGTACATGTTAATAAATTTATAATAAGTAAATTTGTGAACGTAGTTGTTAAGTTTATGAGTGTTATTAAAATTTACTTTTTTTAAGTACTAGAAATTATTATATTTCATAATTTTTGCAGTCGGTATAAGTTATTAACTTTATACTTTTCAAATTTTTTCAAGCTTTTTTGATAAATTAATCTGCACTCATAAGCACTTCAATATCTATTTATTTGATAAACAACCACGGAAATTAATGATATAATTTGCACTAAAACTGGCCCAATTAATTTTGAGAATTACTTATATGTACATGAAATATCATTTATCAGACACGATGGATCGAAGAATAACTATCTTGGTATGACTAGTAGGAAGTATTGAAAATAAGGAGCATGTAGCTGATATGAAATATAATAGAAAAACCACAACTATAGCAAGATTATATCAAGAAAAATCAATCCATAAAGATATCAATGAAAGTAATATATATTTCACTACAGTCTAAGCTATTTATCCATTATAAGCGAAACCATAGAGATTGTAAGACGCAAAATTTAATATGTGTCAATACAGTATCATTTAACTTACCAAAACTATGGCTGGAGTGAGTCAATGGCTAGGAAAATAAAAATAAAAATAAAAGTAAAATAAAATAAAAAAACGTGCATAATATGAAAAAAAAATAGTCTTTTTTTTAAATTCTAGAAATATATCATTAAAATTACAAAGTTCCCATTTAAGCAAAATTGTTTAAAAGTGTTAGAATTAGTGATACTTTTTCTACGTTTACACGGTATACTATATGTAAAACAGTTATAGTTGTCTTAATAATATACCTGAATTTCTACATTCACTACATATTTATTGTAGGGGCAACAATAACCGCTGTTTCACTCATCAAGCTATTTGAAGAAATATAAAAAAAACGTACTGTAGAACCAATCTGTGAAAAAAACGCCATTTTTTTACTATAAAGTTTACATTGAAAATAAAAAAGCATTATAGTTATTGTAGAATTGCAATGAATCTAATGTTGCATATTTTTGAAGCAGTTTGGTACTTTCTTCCAAAAAGAAGGAGAATTACCCGAAACATTTTAGTCTCCAAATTGTCACCAAAAGGAGAAAATAGTCATTAGATTCGAAATGCTGACATAAAAAAAAATATATATATACATAAAAATTCTAGGTGGTCGGCTTTATGCTTAAATTGTATGAAAATAATACATTTTCAATACGGTCACAGAAATTTGACATCATATTTCGTTTTTGGATAAATTGTTCCTTTTGATATAAAACGGGAAGCACAGGGTGAGTACAAACGATGGACCCGATTTAAAAAAATAGTAGGAGAGCTGTTGAACATTTTTGAGTAGGTATTTGAGGCACCCTGAAAATTTGTGCAACACTTCTTTTGTAATGCCTGAATACAAAATCGAATGTCTGGCTGAAGGATCGTGGCCCAAAACCTGTGCCAGATCCACAGAAGCCACGTATCAAGTGCTATTTGGCACTTGACACGTGGCTGGCGCAGTTTTTGTGCCGACTAAAGTGTCTGTCATTTTCAAAATATTTTTTTCTAAGCATAAATATTAATCTGCCTCAATCTCAGCGTGCCTCAAATACCTTTTTTGGGTAGTCAAAAAATGACACTTGATACGTGTCTGGCACAGTTTTTGGGCCGTCTAAAGTGTCTGTCGTTTTCAAAATATGTTTTCTAAGTATAAATATTATTCTGTCTCAATCTCAGCGTGCTTCAAATACCTTTTTTTTTGGGTAGTCAAAAAATGGCACTTGACACGTGCCTGGCACAGTTTTTGGGCCACGATTCTTCAGCCAGACATTCGATTTTTTATTCAGCCATTACAAAAGAAGTGTTGCACAAATTTTCAGGGTGCCTCAAATACCTTCCCTAAAATGTTTAACAGCTCTTGGACTAAAATATATTTTCGAAACTACGGCACATATTACAGTAAATGATGTATGAATTTAACGAGAAATATACCAAGTGTTTTTCCATTACAAATGTTCAATGTGTGACCCTCTTGTTACAGGATACACGCCCAACCTTTAATCCAGTTCGTTCCAAACTAACACACCCCTTCCACCGGCGTGGAAGCTACTTGTTCAATTAACTGCGTACCTGCAAAACCAATGAGGCAGGAGTCTATCTTGCTGAACGACGCGACGCGACAATGCGAACGACAGAAAAGATGCGACTGTACAAAAATTAAAAATATGCGATGTTTAGAAGTTAAAAGAAAATGCAGTAGAGATTATCGGTATTTAACCGTACAATGATACATCTGCTTTGTTTTAAGGCTGGCTTATATAATGTAACGTTATGTTTTAGAGACGACACCTTATTTGCTGGCCGAAAGAAATAGCATATCGGGGACTAATAAAAAGTGTTATTCAGCGTAATTCTATGTAGAAATGTCGCATAACAATAAGACAGATGCCCCCGAGTATTTGTAGAGTAACGATATAACAACAACTCATGTGAATAAAACCATCAAGTTTCATAGAGTAGTATAGCAGACTACCTATGTCTATGTTTTTACATACGTGTTACAAACCTTTTCCTCATACCATATTAAATAAGTCTGTGCTCTGTCCGAACATGCAAGTTTTTGAAGGGGCTCTGACGTTTTCTGCTACTAGCTCGACGGATCCAGTTCCAATTTTTGATTGTCTCAAACTTCGGAGCTACATTGAACAAATCTCAACCACTGAAATACATCTGGGGTCATTCTTTACCATAGTCTCTCTTATCCAGTGGATTTTTTTTACCTTTTACATTTCTAAATTATTCTAAAGAACAACAAATTAAGTTGCATGAAATTTCTGATAATTGTGACTTCAGATTTAAAGATCAGCAGTAGAAGATACTTCAGTTCTGCGCAGTACAACTTTCATCTTTGAAAACAAGAGTTACAAATTTCCCTAAGTCAACTTTTATTATTGGAAAAGCAAGGATTGGGAAAAGTACGACAATCAAAGAAATTCGTAAAACAGTCATTGAGCAGTTAGGATCAGAAGCTATAATTCGTTTGGAACTAACAGTTACTGCTGCATTTAATGTAAAAGACAAGGCAATTCACTCTGCGCTGAAAGTAACAACATGTTTTAAATGGTTCGCTGATTTAAAAAATCAGGCAGCAAGAAATCTTCAGCTGAGAATGAATCCAGTGATATTTATAATTATTGACGAATTTTCAATGATCGGATGTAGTTTTATGGTCGCAAAGGTAAAACAGATAGCATTCACCCATTTAAAGGCCTTTTTATTTAAATACATGGAAATATCAGGCAATTACATCCCGTAAAAGACATCCCTTTATATAAGAGGCCTTCTATAAAAAGCATGTGGCCCTTCAAAAAACAAACAATGCTCAGGGCTTTTGAAAATGTTTCCCCCTAACAAAGTCAATCAGACACAACAGCGATCAGCAAAGACAGTTTCGAAAGACTCTTAATTCACTTTCTATGGGTCAAGTTTCAGACGATCACTCATCCCTTATGCAACGGCCGGCGCAAAGCTACACTGCTTGTGGCGGAACTTGAATGATTTTCAAATGCCTTATGCCTTTTTCATAAATAAAAGCAAGCTAAAGAACATAATCAAGAAATATTTCTTAAATCAAAATGGCCAATGGCAAGAACATTAGCAGACCACATTAATTAAATAGCAACATGGAGTGAAGATTATCACGCGACTGAATTTCAGGTTGGATTTTTCTCAGCAGTTGGATGCAGAGTTATGTGTCACATACCAATGTTTGTACGGAGTGAGGAGTGGTAAACGGTGTACTGAGTACGCTAAAACATATCGTCTACGGCATAAGATTTCAGCCTCCAAGCTTGCGACAGACTGTAACGGTTCATTTTGATGATTAGCATGGGCTATTTTAACTGAAAGACATTTCTTATAAAAACTTTTTATAAATCTTGGAAAGGAAAAAAAAAAAACCCTCATACTCAAGATCTCAGTTGCATACCCTGCCACGATACACAAATACCAGAGCTTAACTTTTACAATAACTGCTGTGGACATTGGTCAAAAGAAGTTGTCATTTTAAGCAACTTATTTCACATTCAGTATAGTTAGTTGTTTAACCCTAGATCTACCGGGAATTTTATTCAAGTTTTAATAAAACGTTCTACACCAGAATTTTTATTTAAAACTATTTAACTTATTTATTTACCTTATTTTTGTCTGGTTTATATACTTAGTTTATTTTAAAGAAATTTCTGGTTTGAATGAATATTTTGTATGTACCTGTCGGGTCCAATGGACCCGTCTGGTAGACGGAGGGTTAAAGAAGTTTTCATCAAAGCACTTTTCGCTAAGGATAGGATTGAGGTATTAGAAGGATGGGAGCACTTGATGACATATTAGCATTTGAGCATTACCTTAGGCAACTGACTGTTAAATTAAACATTTGAAAATAAAGATTCGACGGCTGTTATTTCAAACTTACTTTTATACTATTAAACAGTAATCATGAAAATAAAACATTTTTTAGCCACCGGTATCATATGCTATTTCTTTCACCCAGCTTATTTTGTGTCGTCTACAAAAAAACGTTATCTTACAGAAGCCAGCCGTAAAACAAAGCAGTACGATTAAATACTCTATAGTAATTTTTTTTAACTTCTAAGCATCGCACATTTTTAATTTTTATACCATCGTATTCGAAAAAAAAAACTTTTAAATGCAATTTGTTTGAAACTGCATCTCCATTTATTTTGAAATGTTAATTTTTTTGTAGTTTTTTGAGCCATTTGCTTAATATTGGCAACGGAAGTACTCCATTTCTGTAAATGAAAAATAGTTGTAAAATAGTAGTTATATATTTTTGTTTCCATTTATTCATAACAACCGAAAGAAAATGTAATTAAAATACATGCTATTTTGAAAAAAAAAATGAATGATTTCTAATAAAACATGGAGCTATTATAAACTAAATTTAATTTTAATTATTGATATTAATGTTACAAACAGATGAAGGCTTATGAATCATTAGATAACCGATTTTCTTCGTCGAGTTTCTTGAATGACGACATATTTTTATTCATTTGTGTATTAATTCGCGATAGTGATGTTCTATGGATACTTTATTGTAGATGTTTAAGAGTGAATAGTAAATGTGGATTTCTTAAGCGGATGCGCAGGACGTCATTTTACATAAAATAAAAGCGTCTGCTGTAAGTCTTAAAATTGAAATATGTTTTGTACTATTTATATATACATATTTTATTTTTCATCGTAGGCGACACTAAATTCTGAAAAAAGCTAGTTTAAATATTATACTATAAAAAGAAATTTTCTAGTTTAAATATTATCTTTAAAGTTTATGCGGTTCCATGATCCGACATTTCGGCCAGACGGATACTACTAATTTTTATTTTAGTGCATATTCTTGTTAAATGCACTTGAAATGAATTTTCCCATTTACCGTAATGTAAAGGAATGCTTTTGGCTATCTCTGAGAAATAACTTTAAATGCTACAGTTTTGAATTTCCGCAGGGATCATGATAAAGTACATGTCAATAGCATATTGAAATTACAGAGCAATACGTGTATATTTACGGAGTTCGAGTACGGACAGCTCAACCTAATGCATAAACACTTTTGAACTATTTTAAAAAAAGTTAAACATTAATTTTCACACAATCGTATCTGTATCGCCCAGTTTACAGCAATACTCCAAAGAGATTGATATTTTGACTCTTATCTGGCAGTCACGAGCCCTTTAATTTCGATAACTTTCTATCGCTTTTACAACCAGTCACTTAAGCAATATTCAATAAATTGTCCATTACAAATTACTTACTGGTACATGCCTTATTTTTCGGCATAGCTTTCCTTCATTGTGCAAACATTTTTTATGTCTGGGTACAAACTTGTGTGTCCCGCGGTAGTAGAAGTTTAACGCCTGTTGTCTAAAGTACATTCAAAGTTTCATTTTGCTCTAATCGTCGTTTTCCATGTTTTGCACAGCAAGAGTTTTCATTTGGTAGAGGAATAAGTGATAGTTTCTGGATTCTTCGAAGACTGGCATCAGACATTGCATATGGCTTATTTGTCCTGTATTTTTCATGTACATTGGTCCTACTTTTAGAAAAATCACGACACCATTTCGCAATGCTTTGTCATTTCAACTTCTTCCCATAGACGGGAACAATTTATTTGTGAATATCATCTGGACGCTTATTTTAACATATAAAAAAAAAAAAAAAAAAAAAAAAAAAAAAAAAAAAAACGTATGGTGGACCGTACTTCACATCCGGCGGGATTCTGAATGGGTAGAACCTTTATAAACACGTGATACACGAAACAGATTCGCCATACAAATAACGAAAGATGCTAGGGCAATGTTAAATATTCAATAAATAAAGAAATAGAAATGCTTAATTCATCTTTAAAAAGTTAAACTGAAACTTACACTATGTGCAAACTACTTAAAATATGAGACAATATTTAAAAAAAGATGTTAAATTACTTTAAAATCCTTAGTACTTTCAGCTATAAAAACATAGCATTCATCATAGACATACATACAATACTTCTGTTATTAACGTCTTATTTTCAAAATTAACATAGATGGTTTCTTTCTCTCCTTAGACATCTGCGTGAATTTTGAAAACAAGACGTTAATAACTATTGTATTTCTTGTATTTCTCTGACGAAGGCTATGTTTTTATACTTGAAAGTACTAAGGATATTAAAGTAGTTTAATATCTTTATTTTAAATATTGTCTCATCTTTTAAGTAGTTTGCAGACAGTGTAAGTTTAAGTCAAATATTCAAGGTTAGAATATGTTTTGCCACCTCTCTCAATATTTTTTTCTTTACTGTTGTCTTATGCGAATCTTTTCTTTTCAAACACACCTCGTATATATTAAAGAGTTTAATATGATAAGTACACATTCAATGGTTTAATGGAAGGTGTTGAAACTAAACACGATAATATTGAGAAATAGATATAATTTAAAGAAATACTAGTGGTTTTGTCTTTATCACACATTTTCGTATTAACAGCAGCGAATGGATGATAAAATCACGTTTAGTGAAATTCTATTTATTCAATGATAGTGAATTTATATTCCAGTTTTTTCATTAGGAAAAACAAATTATAAGCTTCATCTCCGTTTAAATGAAGAGAAAATTTTAATGAATTTAAGAGTTTTTACCCCTTAAAAAATTACATTTTCTCGAGCATCGAAATTGCGCTATCTGAGGAATCTGTTAAAACTTTTCGCGGTATTCGGAAATGAAACGGATAATTATTCTTCCTTTAGCAGCAACCAAAAAATATTCAGATCATGTAATGTTCTATCGGTAATGATTTTTGTTTGTGTGAAAGTTATTTCAAATTAAAACTATAAATGCATCCAGATCCGTTTCCGTCTCGGAGTCCATTTAATTAAAAACAGTTCATGTCACAATGAAGGGAAAGTAATGTATGTGTAAGCTATGTATGTGTCTTTTAATCACTGATGATTTAGAATATGTTAGACGTGTTTCGTAAATTAATTATTGGTACTTATTTTTTTATTGTATATATATATATATATCTTTTGATGGGTATATTTAAATTTAAAATTTTATGTGTGTGTTTTAGTACCAAATAAAAATAAATTCGTAATCCTTCTTAATAGTTTTTACTGAGGACTTTTTACAACACAAAGACTTTAATCTATTAATTAAAATAAATAGCGTTACAACATTATGTAAAATTAATACTGACTCATTAAATATTTGAAAGATATCTCTAACCTGCACTGTTACAAATTTGAAGCGTACTGTCCCGCATTCGATCGTTTTTATAGAAATTACGTAATCAGAGTTGAACTCTATCCTGACCCTATCACTACCATATTATGGTTTAAATACCATCAAATGATGGTTATGTAACCGCTTTTGCAACAATCGGTCGAATTACGGGACAGTTTGTTGGAAATATTTAACAATGTAAAAAACCCAGAGTATGTGTCGAAACAAAGTATTAGGTAGCTTTCATTACAAAAAGCTACCAATTGCAGCCGTTCGGAATAAAGCGATTTCAAAAAATTTTGCTATATTTTCATCGACCATGACCCCTAGACCCAGAAACAACCCTCCGTTCAAAATTGACATATATATATATATCTGACATTTGTCACACGGTAACTCTAGTATTTATTAACCGACTAGGATGTAATTCGGTGTGTACATAGTACATACCAATGTCTCGACCGAGTTCGTTGGCCAGCTTCATCCGCCATTTTGTTTCAAAATGGCGGCCATTTAAACTTTTTTTAAAAATTTAAATTTGAAATGTGGTACCAAAAAATTGAAAATGGAAAATGTTTTTTTTTCTTATGTATTTGACCTTTATACAAAGATTCCGGAGCAGTTTTTGTTTCGTCTATATCTTAAAAAATGCCTGAGTTATAGCATTTTGAATTTCTAGCGAGGTTGACATTTTGAAACGTCCTGAATTTTGTCACGCGATAAAAGGCTTATTTATGAACCGATTTGGATGAAACTTCGTTTATACATAGTGCATACCAATGTCTCGACTGAATTCGTTGGTCAGCTTCATCCGCCATCTTGTTTAAATATGGCGGCCATTTAATTTTTTAAGAAAAATTTAAATTTGAAATGGGGTACCAAAAAATTGAAAATTGAATTTTTTTTTTTCTTATGTGTTTGACCTTGATAAAAAGATTCAGGAGCAGTTTTTGTTTCGTCTATATCTTAAAAAATGGCTGAGTTATAGCATTTTGAATTTCCAGCGTGGCTGATATTTTGAAACGTCCTGATATTTGTCACGTAATAACAGGCGTATTTATGAACAGATTTGGATGTACCTTGGTGTGTACATAGTACATACAAATATATCGACCCAGTTCGTTGTCCAGCTTCATCCGCCATCTTGTTTCAAAATGGCGGCCATTTAATTTTTTTTTTAATTTAAATTTAAAATGAGATACCAAAAAATTGGAAAATGAAAAAGATTTTTTTCGTATGTGTTTGACCTTAATACAAAGATTCCGGAACAGCTTTTGTTTCGTCTATATCTAAAAAAATGGCTGAGTTATGGCATTTTGAACTTCTATTGTGGCTGATATTTTAAAACGACCGGATTTTTGTCACGCGATATCAGGTGTATTTATGAACTGATTTGGATGTAACTTGGTCTGTACATAGTACATACCAATGTCTCGACCGAGTTCGTTGACCAGCTTCATTCGCCATCTTGTTTCAAAAGGGTTGCCATTTAAAAAAAAAATAAATTTAAAATGAGGTATTAAATAATTGGAAAATGAAAAAGATTTTTTTATGTGTTTGGCTTTGGTACAAAGATTCCGGAGCAGTTTTTTTTTTCTTTTTCTGAAAATTTGTTCTTTAGTTTTTATCTTAAAAAATGGTTGAATTATAGATCTTTGAATTTCTAGCATGGCTAACATTTTGAAACGATCTTGTATTTGTCACGCGATAACACACGTATTCGCCTATTTCGATGTAAGAAAGCATGTGGATAGTATACATCAATATCTCGACCAAGTTCGCTGGCCAGCTTCATCAGCCATCTTCTTTCAAAATGTCGGTCGTTAAATTAAAAAATATATATATATTTAAAGTAAGGTGCAAAAAAAAATTAGAAATTGAAAAAGGTTTCTTTCTTAAGTATTTGACCTTGATATAAGGATTCAGGAGCATTTTTTGTTTGTCTTTATCTTAAAAAATGGCTCAGATATAGCAATTTCAGTATGTAATGTGGGTGACATTTTGAAAAGTTTGATATTTTGCATGCGACAGCATTCGTATATATCAATCGATTCCGATGTGAGTGAGCATGTGCACAGCAATTTCTAAGGTCTCGACATAATTCACTGGTTAGCCACATCCGCCATGTTGTCTTAAAATGACAGGCACTTTAAGAAATCGCCGAATTTGGCAGCCAATTATAAGGTACTTTAAATAAAAGCAGTTTGGATAAAGCTGACTAATTTTGCGAAATTGTCATTCATAATGATTTAGTATTGATAAAAATTAGTATTGAATCTCCTATATTCGGTTTCCACTAAATTGAGCTTCGTGTGTTTGAATAATATAAGTTGGCTTTTTTAAAATAAGGAATATGAAAGCTACCTCTTCCTCCCGGCAATGGCCGGAAGGACTTTTTTTACCTTGAAATCACTTTAAACATTCCCGTAAAAATAAAATAAAATAAATTAATAAGGCAATACTAATTTTAAAAGGGATTTTTTAACTTCAAAATGTTCTGTACAGATTTTTTTTTTTTTTTTTAATTTTAAAGGATATAGTAAAATAAAAAAGTCCTTCCGGCCAGTGCCGGGAGGAAGAGGTAGCTTTCATAATCCTTATTAAAAAAAGCCAACTTATATCATGCAAACGCACGAAGCTCAATTTAGTGGAAACCGAATATAGGAGATTCAATACTAATTTTTATCAATATAATGAATGAGAATTTCGCGAAATTAGTCATTTTTATCCAAGCTGCTTTTCTTTAAAGTAACTTATATTTGGCTGCCAAATTCGGCAATTTTTTAAAGTGCCTGTCATTTTAAGACAACATGGTGGATGAGGCTAAGCAGTGAACTTGGTCCAGACCTTAATAATTGCTGTGCACATGCTCACTCACATCGGAATCGGTTAATATATAGGAGTGCTGTCGCATGCAAAAAATCAGATTTTTCAAAATGTCACCCACAATAGAAACTGAAACTGCTATATCTGAGCCATTTTTTAAGGTAAAGACAAACAAAAAATGGTCCTGAATCCTTATATCAAGATCGAATACTTAAGAAAGAAACCTTTTTCAATTTCTAATTTTTTTTTGCACCTCACTTTAAATATATATATATATTTAATTTAATGGCCGCCATTTTGAAACAAGATGGCTGATGAATCTGGCCAGCGAACTTGGTCGAGGTGTTGATGTATACTATCCACATGCCTTCTTACATCGAAATAGGCGAATACGTGTGTTATCGCGTGACAAATACAAGATCGTTTCAAAATGTTAGCCATGCTAAAAATTCAAAGTGCTATAAATCAACCATTTTTTAAGATATCAACAAAAGGACCAGTTTTCAGAAACAAAAACTGCTCCGGAATCTTTGTATCAAGGCCAAACACATAAAAAAATCTTTTTATTTTTCCAATTTTTTAATACCTCATTTTGAATTTTAAATTTAATTTTTTTTAAATGGCAACCATTTTGAAACAAGATGGCGAATGAAGCTGGCCAACGAACTCGGTCGAGACATTGGTATGTACTATGTACAGACCAAGTTACATCCAAATAGGTACATAAATACGCCTGTTATCGCGTGACAAAAATCAGATCGTTTTAAAATGTCAGCCACAAGAGAAATTCAAAATGCTATTACTCAGCCATTTTTTTTAGATATAGACGAAAGAAAAACTGTTCCGGAATCTTTGTATTAAGGTCAAACACATACAAAAACAATCTTTTTCATTTTCCAAATTTTTGGTATCTCATTTAATTTTTTTTTAATTTTTTTTTAACTGGCCGCCATTTGGTAACAAGATGGCGGATGAAGCTGGCCAACGAACTCGGTCGAGATATTTGTATGTACTATGTACACACCAAGGTACATCCAAGTCGGTCCATAAATACGCCTGTTATTACGTGAAAAAAATCAGGACGTTTCAAAATGTCAGCCACGCTAGAAATTCAAAATGCTATAACTCAGCCATTTCTTAAGATATAGACGAAACAAAAACTGCTCCCGAATCTTTTTATCAAGGTCAAACACATAAGAAGAAAATATTTTTTCAATTTTTAATTTTTGGTACCACATTTCAAATTAAAATTTTTCTTAACATACCAATGGTACATACCAATGGTATGTACTATGTATAAACGAAGTTACATCAAATCGGTTCATAAATACGCCTTTTATCGCGTGACAAAATTCAGGACGTTTCAAAATGTCAGCCACGCTAGAAATTCAAAATGCTATAACTCAGCCATTTTTTAAGATATAGACGAAACAAAACTGCTCCGAAATCTTTGTATAAAGGTCAAATACATAAGAAAAAATATTTTTCCATTTTCAATTTTTTGGTACCACATTTCAAATTTTAAATTTTTAAAAAAAAATTTCAAGGGCCGCCATTTTGAAACAAAATGGCGGATGAAGCTGGCCAACGAACTCGGACGAGACATTGGTATGTACTATGTACACACCGAATTACATCCAAATCGGTTCATAAATACGCCTTTTATTGCGTGACAAATTTCAGGACGTTTCAAAATGTCAGCCACGCTAGAAATTCAAAATGCTATAACTCAGCCATTTTTTAAGATATAGACGAAACAAAAACTGCTCCGGAATCTTTGTATAAAGGTTAAATACATAAGAAAAAATATTTTTCCATTTTTAATTTTTTGGTACCACATTTCAAGTTTTAATTTTTTTTTTTAATTTTAAATGGCCGCCATTTTGAAACAAAACGGCGGATGAAGCTGGCCAACGAACTCGGTCGAGACATTGGTATGTACTATGTACACATCGAAATCGGTTCATAATTACGGGAGTTACAGCGACATAGGTCAGATATATATATATATATATATATATAGGGGTGGTTTACGAACTAGCATTTATGATAAGAGAAAGGATTACAACTTTGAAACTATTAAGATATTAAATTTTAATTCCAATGTACATATTTCCATTTTCAGAAATATCATTATCAATAGTTTAATAAGGATTGTAAAGTTAAATTCTAATCATAATAATATAATAAATGACATTATAAATCTTTATCAAGATGCAATGGATCAGAATTATCCTATTGGTTTGTTAAATAGTTTGGTAAACAATTTCGTCAAGGATAAAGATTACTGCGACGCTTTACTTTTGGCGATTAAAAACATCGCCAAATAATCGTAGGCTTTATAAGGAGCTCTGTCTGGTTGCGTCGTTCTTTTTGAATTGGGTTGCTGCTTTGGATGGACAGTTTTTAAGTGTTCTTTTCGAATTCGGTTACTGCTTTGGATGGCCAGTTTTAAAGTTTTCTTTGGCCAGTATGGTCTTGACAGATATGGGGGAAGTTTCATGAGTAATAGCCGGTAAAACCCAGCATGCAAGTCTTTAGCCTTGCGGTCTGTCTCCATTGGTTGTTTTCTTTTCGTTCATGATTTAGTTAGTAAGTTTTTTCCATGGTTATTTTGTTAATTTTCTCTGTAGTTCAGTAGTTTTGGGATTGGATGTGTAGTGTGTGGTTTTTGGTATATATATATATATATATATATATATATATATATCAATTTTGAATGGAGGGTGGTTTCGGGGTCTGGGGGTCATGATCGATGAAAATATGCCAAAATTTTTTGAAATCGCTTTCCTCCGAACGGCTGCAATAGGTAGCTTTTTTGTAAAGAAAGCTACCTAATAAGCTGATACATATACATAATCATTTTGATAGTTTTAATTTTAAAAACGCAAATTTAACAAGAATTAACATTTCATTAAAGTGTAATTTCTGAGAAAATTAATCTATCCCGTGCACGAAAAATAAATCAAACTCGGATTTCTTTTTTCTTCATTCAGTTCGAACGTGCACAAAACAATATACATCTTCTCTTTAATAATTCACTGTAATGCATTCTAATTTTATATTTTACTCTTTATTTTATCTACAGATTTTCATAATCAAAACATACCGTGTTAAATTGTATAAATTATCACAAAAACATACAATTTATCTAAAATTTATTTCTACCGTTTATCTACTTAGCCGTTACCACCCATTTACGGCAATGTGTTTAATTTATTTCACAAAACCCTGTATAAGATTAATCCGTTAAATAATTTTTTCGTATATTAAAATATAAATCAACACTGTAAAGAAAATCCGACCAGTTTTCCAGTAGGAATCGGAAAAATAAATGCCCTTATCGTACCGGCAAAATTTCCGACCCAGCTCGGAATAAAATCCCTGAAATAAAGTAAATAGTCAATAAAACGGTATTTTACGAATTTTATTCCAATTTTACGGATTTTATTCCGAGCTGGGTCGGAAATTTTTCCGGTACGATAAGGGCAACTATTTTTTCGGTTCCGACAAGAAAACTGGTCGTATTTTTACTTTCACCTGTCTTCAATAGAAGAAAGTATTGTAATCGAAATTTTTTTCGACTTCCGGTTTTTGACGGATTTACATGTTTTAGGGGTCAGAGATCCCAAAAAACATGTTTATAGAAAATGTCTGTCTGTCCGTGTGTCCGTCTGTCCGTCTGTCGTTGACATTGTACCATCAAAAAGTGTATGAAGTTATGCATAAAATTGAACCAAACATTTATTTTAAGTTTTTGTCTGTGACAAGCAGATCTCCCTGAATTTGGAAAAAATTCACCAGTAGAGGGCGCTGTAATAGCGATTTTTGTGCAATTTTGAATATTTTACCACCCAAAAGTATATGAAGTTATGCATAGAATTGAACCAAATTTTTGCTTTAAGTTTTTAGATATGGCAGGTTAGTCCTCCATGAATTTGGAAAAAAAAATCGCCGTTAGGGGGCGCTGTAATAGCGTTTTTTGTGCGATTTAGAATATTGTACCATCCAAAAGTATATGAAGTTATGCATAGTATTGAACCAAATTTTTATTTTCTGTTTTTGGGTATGGCAGGTTAATCCTCCCTGAATTTGGAAAAATATTCGCCAGTTGAGGGCGCTGAAACAGCGATTTTTGTGCAGTTTTGAATATTGTACCATCCAAAAGTGTATTAAGTTATGCATAGAATTGAACCAAATTTTTATTTTAAATTTATGGCTATGACAAGCAGGCCCTTTCTGAATTTGAAAAAAAAAATCGCCGGTAGGGGGCACTGTAACAGCGATTTTTGTGCGATTTTCAATATTGTACCATCCAAAACTGTATGAAGTTATGCATAGAATTGAACCAAATTTTCATTTTATGTTTTTGGCTTTGGCAAGCAGGTCTTCCCTGAATTTGGAAAATATTCGCCGGTAGGGGCGCTGTAACAGCGATTTTTCTGCTATTTAGAATATTGTACCATCCAAAAGTGTATGAAGTTATGCATAGAATTGAACCAAATTTTTATTTTAAATTTATAGCTATGACAAGCTGGTCCTCCCTGAATTTGAAAAAAATCGCCGCTAGGGGCGCTGTAATAGCGATTTTGCATATTGTACCATCGATAACTGTATGAATTTATGCATAGAATTGAACCAAATTTTTATTTTAAGTTTTTGGCTATGGCAAACAAGTCCTTCCCTATTTTGGAAAAAAATCGCCGGTTAGGGGGCGCTGTAATAGCATTTTTTGTGCCATTTTAAATATTGTACCATCAAAAAGTGTATGAAGTTATGCATAGAATTGAGCCAAATTTTTTGTGTTTCTTTTTGGTCATGACATGAAGGTCCGCCCTGAATTTGGAAAAATTCCGCTGGAAGGGGGCGCTATAATTACGATGTCTGCACCATTTTCTTTATTGTGCAATCGAAAAGTGTATAAAATTATGCATACAATTTAACCAAAATTTTTGTGCATGATTTTGGCTTTGCCAAACAGGTCCTCCTTGATTTTGAAAATATCGCGCGGTAAAGGGTCTCTGTGATAGCGATTTTTGTATACTTTTTTTGATTTTTCGTAGTTCTATTGCCCATCTGCGGCTCGTGCAAAGGCGGGAATTTACTTCCTGCTAAGCCGGCTATTCGCAAACATCTGATAACAACAGAATAAGGAAAAACTATTAATTTTAACAAATATCATGATATAGATTAACTCGTTTTTAGTTCTTTTAATTGTCTGAAGCAGAAAATTAAGATGAAAATCAAAGTTGGTATAGTAATGAACTAATAATATTGAAGAATTAACATGTGTAACTAGTTTTTGAAATATTAAGATGTATAAGATAGAAGAAAGTTTTGGGATTGGCACATCCAGCTAGCTTTTTTATTTTTTATTTATTTATTTATTTATTTTTTTACAGTGAACTAAAAATGCCTAACAAAGTAAAAAAAAAAAATAAATAAATAAATAAAAAAGCTATTTTCGCCTATCCATATCCATGATCATCCCATCGCAACAATCCCTGCATCCTTCTACAAAATATCTGCAGCCCGCATAAAAAGGAAATTTTTCTTGCATTAAAAACCGATTATCACAAATAAAAAGTAATTTCCAGTATATATCGCAAATAGACAGTACTGTAAAGATATCCTAGGGCTTTTTGCTTTTAATTTAAAACAACATTTTTTTAGGGCACTAGGGGGCTCGGCCCCCTACGAGCTACGCTCGCCAACCCCCCGTTCAGACACTGCAGTCTCTAAAAGCACGCTAATTTGATCGGCTTTAATTGAATTTTTTTGGAAGATTGAATTATAATTAAAAAAACAAAGGCGATCGCCCTATCAACGGGTTTCTATTCATTTCTCTTTGATTGGGGAATTTTACGGAAAAATCAGCTGCTGTTAAAAGATACAATGGCATTTCAAAATCATCTGATATAAAATGAATTAAGTAAACAGAGTCTTTTCCCGGTATTTTTTAACAAAGCGAAACGAAAGTCCTTTTAAATAAAACATTTTAAATATATCGTTTTTAATCTGACGTAATTTTCACCAAACTTTTCTTTCCCTTTTTAATATTCACGTGAAAATGCTTTTATTAGAAATGAAATATTATTTGCGCTGTCAAAAAAAAAAAAAAAAAAAAAAAAAAAAAAAAAAAAAAAAAGTTGAAAAGTTCATCTCAAAATATCAAGTAAATGTCTCGCGCTATTTTTAAATTTAAACTACTATTTTGCAATATTATTTTTTGTTCATTTTACGTAATAAGTGTAATGTGACGTAAATGGGATGTAATTTCTCCTATTTAAGACTTCTAACGCATGTTAATGAATTTATTACTTTACAATATTCTTTCTCTGTTAAAATTCACGTGTAATTATAGATGAAGTAATTTTCAATAAGTTCCTGCTTTTTATACGTAATTATTTAATTCTAATTTGAAAGTTTTTCTTTTCTGTTTATAATAGTCACGCGTAAATAAATTTTTAATTTGAAGCAAACATTATTGTTTCCGTTGTTTATACAGTTTGGCAACAGGTTAAATTAGTACAATTTTCTGAAATAAGTAAAAAAAATATCTCTCGAAATGCTGAAAATTTGAATTTAAAATAGAAATGAAACCTCGAAAAATGAGTCAAATTAAAAAAATAAATTATTTCTGCACACCGGGAAATTATAACGTATAAAATGATCTAAAAAGTATTAAATTCTGATGTATAGTTTTTGCTCCTATAAAACTTTTTTAATGGAACGATTTTGTCCAACTTTAGCATTAAATATCTCTTAAAATAATTCTTCGATTTGAAAACTGTCTACATCAGCGTGTTTATCAAACATTTCTGTATAATACTACCAATTTTTATATTTTTGTATGCATTATTTTTCTTAATATTAACGAAGAAAGACCTCCGGTCACAAAAAATTCAAAACCGGCGGCGGCGGCGGCGGTGACAGCGGGAGTTACTTTTTTTTAGAATAGAGAGATAAGATTTAATTTAAGTTTATACTACGATTTCAATAAGAAGTAGAAACATTAAACATGTGAGAACATTAGATTAACACTTTTATAAGTGGTTAGTTACAGATTTTGAGATTCACAGTGTAAAAAAAAAAAAAAAAAAAAAAAAAAAAAAAAAAAAAAAAAAAAAAAAAAAAACTGTAGTTCTACAGATGTAAAGTTACATGCTTACTAAACTTTCACCTGTAACTGTACCAAAAAAGCTGCAAATCTACAAAACTAGTTTTTGTAAAGCTACAGAAATCTGTAACTTTACAAATGAATCTGCAAATATTACAGTAATCTTACTAAAATTTTATCTGTAACCCTGGTTGCAGTAACATTTAAAGGTCTAGGCATCCCAGTTTCGAAAATAATTCTTAATAACCTTACAGATTTTTTGATTTTCGTGGCAACAGTGCGTCTGTTACATGGATTTTTGTTGGATTTTTGTTGATGCCGTTTCATAAAAAGTTCTAGGAATCGTAGTTTCCTAGAAAAACTTTAATAACATTAAAGATTTTTTTTTTTTTTTTTTTTTTTTTTTTTTTTTTTTTACAGCGCACTGCATGTCTCTCGATATAATGCTTTCCTCACATTTGATACATATAATTTTGGAGCAATCATAACATTGCGTAAACGAGTGTAGAGTTAATCTTACTCTGCTCCCAGTAACAGTAATACAAATGTCGCCAATTAGGAAGTGCAAGGTATAGTAATTCACCTTAAATCAATTAATAAAAAAATATTTTGACTTGAACGTTTTAATTTTTTGTACCAATATGTTAATAAATGCTTGTAAATGAATTATTACAATAAAATTAGTCCTAAAATATAAGCATAAATATTAATGCAAAAACACTTAAAATCCACAACATTCTATGTTGTAACAAAAATTTTAAGAGAACTTTTCTAAGAATGACGTATTCAAAAGAGTTGGTACTCTAGCTTCTCCAGTTTTCAATCTATCAACTCTAATCAGTTTGTAAATTAATCGTAATATGTTGTTCCATCAAAACTCGTAAGAGTTATGTCGAAATATTGATATCGAGCTTTTCTAAGTAACCTTAAACAAATAAACCATTTCTTTTAATATTACATTTCTCTAAAAATATATGTGTATTTTTTCAAAACATCTACTTTTTTGTAACAACACAAATCAGTATATTTGTTTTATTGTTCTAGGTGAAGTCTACTATAAGTTATTTTGCCCTCTGCTTGATCCTCTTTGATTGAAGCTCTACAGCTGATCATCCGCCATTTTTTACTATATCAACTGAAGTAAAACATAGCTTTCTATTTTACTATTTGTTTAATAAATTAGCGAAAATCAACTGCTTATATACACTTGTCACACATTGCATAATGATTATTTAAAATGCAATCATGTGTTGGATGTCAATGTTGCATCTTCAACTTACAAATACTATCTGTATTTTGATTGACGCACTTATAGTTAAAGGTTTTACTTAGTAAATAACGAAAGAACAATTTTAACAATTTGCAAATATAGAATTCCTCCCCCTCTCTCTGACAAATTTTACGGCTCCTTTTTTACTGAATCGATTATATTTCTTAGCAATAACTTTCAAAAGGAAAACTGAACTCTTTTAGTTTGATTCATTTTAATTATTGACTTTAAACGGAATTTTCATTTTCGTATTTTTTTACGAAAGTTCTTCAGTCAATAAAACAATTTTAAATCAAATGTTTGAACTTCATAATAGTACAATATATGGCTTTCATTTATACAGTCACTTTATGTGTTAGAAAGATCTTTAAATACAACTTTTTTTATAATTTTTAATTCAGGAAATTACATTAAAAATATTAAATAACAGAATGATCATTCTTATAATTATTGTATCTGAAAAATGTATGCTCTAAATCTCTCACTGCATCTTTATACCTATCTACCTATATATATATATATATAACAGTATATCTATTTGTCTATCTAATACAATGCCTCATTCATCAGATGTTTTAAATACAAATTGTAATCTATTTTTTTATTCAAGCGGAACTATGAATAAATATGCTCTTCAAAACAAAATCTAAATATTCGAAATATTTCGTCTTGGCGTTTATTGTTGGTACTGTTGTAGTTTTGTTACCTTAGAATCTGACTTAGTCTCAAAATATGGCATAATGGTTCATGATTGTTGCATGCAAGGCAAAATCCCATTAAAGTGTAAGTTCACTGATGAGCCGACTAAATTGTGCACAGATTAGAGCTATGAAGGGAATTAATTTAATTGTAAATTCATGTAGTACGTAAGGGAAGGAAATTGTCCTTGATATTTTCACATTGATATTTAATAATTCAGTATTATTGGTTATTTCGGAATATTTGGGATATCTTAGAATGTAGAATAAAATAGTTTCGTATTTATATAAATTTTCTATGTATCATGTTGAACCTTGCCATAATATTTCTCTGAATAAAAAATACGAAAACTATATATAAATTGAACTTATATTCATACTTTTCCAGAATTGATACATTATATTGCTATATCGATTTATTTACATTAGTGCAAATGTTTACAACCAAGATTTGTCAATAAATAATAAACTCAATTTAAAAAGTTTTACTTGTATAATGTGATGTAATGTTGATTTATGTTATTAATTTCGATTGAATATTTGCTTTCATATTTTTTTTTTTTCAAATTTATGAATACATATACGTTCTGCTATTCACAAGTACTTTTTCATGAATCGGAAACACTATTGAATTACATAAATTTAATTATTATACCAAGCGACAAACGTAAGATGTTTCGTAAACGTTGATATTTAAATCCAATTTTGCGCAAAATAAATATTTCTTTCTTACTTAAAAACACAATTCTCTACAAAAGAATAAATACTGGATAGTTGAAAAGGAAACAAAGAATAATATTTAAGTAAATATTTTCTGAAGAAAAAAAATCATTGCACTACTGATTGAATGTTCTAAATATATATATATAATATATATATATTATTTGTATTAGAAAACAGAACATTTTCAATTTAATAAAACATTTGATTTGAAACAAATTATGAAAGTAAATATTTCTATGGGAATTTAAAAAAGACATTTTTTTCATCTTTAAATATTTTATGCTTTTTTTCCTATTTAAAAAAAAAAAAAAAAAAAAAAAAAAAAAAATATTTTTGAATTTAAACAAACCTTTTGCGCATTTGATGTTTGTAAATATAAGATACATTTGATGTTAAACATATATGATATTAATAAACAAGTTGAATTTGAAGTTAAATTCTAAATAAAATGTTTTTTGCCGCATTCAAACAGATTTTGAACTTAAAACACTCGTCGTATAATATTAAACAAAATTAATTTTAGGGATCAAGTACCAAATCGTAAAATCAATGAAAATTTCCAAGGTTGTGTTTTTAAAAATTGCACATACATTTAATTGGGATTGAAAAACATATTTTTACAAAATTTTTGTTTTGAATTTTAATTTAAAAAAAATAATCATGCAATGTGCGGAGAAGTATAAATGAATTTAAAAATACATACACATGATTCCTGCTGTGTTCAGAGGTCTTAAAGAACAATCTTTAAAATTAAATAATTCACTTCGTAATAACCACTTAGGAAAGCCGACTGAACAACATTTTTGTTGCTATAAACACTTGCATTAGCGTAATAGCGATATAAAATTTTCATCGTTACAATAATGTGTTTATTGAATTATTTGATATGCAGTATAAAAATACTTAATGATAGAACTATGTCTAAAATTTATAATAGTGTATAGCATTTGTATTTGTATTTTTCACACATTGAAAATAGAAATGCATTTTCAACAAATTAAATTTTATTTTACAGAAAAATAAAAAAAAAAATCACAAAAGGTTAAAATAAATCTTGAACATGCACGCTGTTTTAGGTAGATTTCGTAAGAAATACTACCTATTGCAATCCTACGTTACAATTTCTGAAAAAATTATGTAGATCTACGCCGATCATGACCCCTAGAACCTAAAACCTCTTCCCGTTCAAAACTTTATCTCTCTGTATATCTATCTATCTATCTATCTATATATATATCTATATATCATTGTAAGTTGTACGTAGAAGCATGTTTTTTTGGATAGTGTCAAGAATTTAGCTACATAACACGAAATATAATGCGTAATGGATTTTTAGGTAGCTTTCTTTACAAAAAATCTACCTATTGCAGCCGTTCGGAGGAAAGCGATTTCAAAAAATTTTGGTATATTTTCATCGATCATGACCCCCAGACCCCGAAACCACCCTCCGTTCAAAATTGATATTTTATATATATATATATATATATATATATATTTTTTTTTTAATACTTACAGCTTTAATTCATAATAATTGACGGTGGCAGGTTATGTTTAATTAATGGTAATATATTAGCATTCAAATTACTATGATGCATTTGCGCAAGTAATTATGAATGTATGCTTTTTACGATATTTTAAATATCTTTTCATTTTGAATGTCAACAATTCATTTTGATGTATTTTTTCCTTAAGGTATCTTATATATATTTTTATATATTCCCAGGTCGCTAAATTATTTAGCAATCTTTTAAATATTATACGCTTAGATCATTGCTGCAATTAGCGCACAATCTATGTGTATAATCAATAAGATTTCTACCATGTAGTTATCTGATACCTATTTTAGGATTCCATTAATTTTTTCATTCCTATCATTGCAACGATTTATTTAATGTTTTTTAATTTTCTTGTTATGATTTTATCTGAATTTTATTGTAGTTAGTGTATGATATTGTCCTATATATTTTATATTTGTGCTATAGCTTTACATAATTCTGTAGAGATAATCATTTTACATATACATTAATATGGTAGCAATAATTACTTCTATTCAAAGATTTAATGTTAATTTCCTTTAGTTTAAATTCATATTACTTTGATCTGAGTAGTTAGTTGGGTAAGCGTTTTGGTTGTCTTTGCATGGTTATAGTTGTTCTTGGATTTGGATGTTATGCGGATCTTTTTAGACTTATTTGTTATAAAATAGTCTAGTGGTTTCTTGATATTATTCATCTACGTTATATGGGTTATCATAATTTGGTTTTGGATAATTTGAAGATTGTTTCTGCGTTCTGCTTCTATGATTGTAAATATTGTATATATATATTTTTTCTTACTCAAGTTTTATTATTTAATCAAGGCAAATTTAATTAAATTATTAATTTTTATTATTAAAATTTCTTATTTTTATGGCAATTATTGCACTTTCCATACATAATTTTTATATGGCAGTTCTTAGTAAACATCTCGATACCGGCAAGATACACTTAGCATCTATGCAGTGTAGTGCCCGGTACAGGAATAATAATTGGGTTGTTCCTGGATCGTCATCCAGCGACCATTTATACTCTCCCCCTCGTCCTTTATTTTTTCGTAAGTGCTATGATTCTCGGTGCAATACATGTCCATACGCTGCTCAGACACAAATTGTCTCAGATCCTAACTATTCAAGTTTTTGTAAAGCATTTAATGTTATTTATAGTATAAAGTGCAACTTATGTAATATGAAATATATTGGTGAAACATCAGGTCCAATTCATAAACGAATCAATCATCATCGATCAGACTCTAATAATAACAAAGCAAAAAATATACAATCTACAGCTGAAATTCAGCATTTTCATAAACATCTATTTAAAAATACGACAATTGAAATCCTTCAAATTCTAAAAAATAAATCAGAACGCCTTTATATGGAATCATCATATATGAAATATTATAACACAATATATCCTTATGGACTTAACAGTGAAGTATTTAACAGACCTGTCAAAGTCTTCACATCTAGCAATAACAATATTGATTATTCTCCAATTTATCCTACTCTTAATCATAATTTAAATGCTAAAACAACACGTAATAAACGCGGAAAGGGTTAATCATCAGTTGTAGTTTCCAAAAAATCTATCATAAAACAAATTAATGATCTTCAACGAAATTACTTAGAGAATTATAACTGGTTGTTAATTCGTAAAAACATCTTTGCTATTAAAAAGAAACAGCTGGTACAACATTTAAATGTCTTTCTAAGTAAATCTTTCTCTAAACATTTCTCTGATATTTACTTTGACCTTATTATGAGTAGGGTTCATCTTTTAAATATTAATATACAAAAAAAAAACACAAAATTCAGAACATGAATACTCAAATGATAATTACTTTTTCAAATCACATTTTTAATAAAATTAATATCAATTCTATAATTAATGATAAAAATTGTTTTTTTCCTATCAATAATCTTCATATATCAAAAACCTTTAAATATCCGAATACAATTGGGAGAAAATTTTTTAACTATAATACATTTTAAAAAAATACATCTGCTGCAAGTACTTTTCCGTGTAATTGCAAAGACCCCACTCTAAAAAAATACATAAACAATGATCATGGACATATAATCACTGGAAATCTTGATATTGTTCATGATTTTAAATTGAAACAACTAATGGGTTATGGTACTAAATATAGACTTCCATCTAAATTTAATGTTAAATCTATTATCAAACAGTTTACATATGATATTCATATTTTTATTTATAAAATTTCTATCTCTTATAATAAGCCTATTGAATATTTTAATCAATGGAAGATATTAGTAATTGAAAAATTAACTATGGCTTTAAAAAATAATATTGCTGATTTGGTTTCTATTAATACACAGCATTATTTCCAACAAATTACTAAATTACAAAAAAACTTCGTTATTACATATGTAGACAAATCTCCTAACAATTATGCTATTATATGTAAATCATATTATCACCAACTTCTTACAAATTCTATTTCTTCTAATAAGTCTTTTCAAAAAACTAATGAAAATGTTATTGTAAATAATCGTAAAATTCGAAGTTATTATAAACTTTTAAATATTTTATCTACTAATTTTAATTATCCATATTTAGTTCTTATTCCCAAATTTCATAAAACTCCTATTAAATTTAGGACTGTTACTATTGGTTGTAATACATATAATAATAAAGCCAATACACTTATCTTAAAAATTCTTAATCAAATATATGAACTTACTACAAACAATGATAATACACATTATATAAAAAATAGCTATCAACTTGTTAAGATTTTAAAAAATCTTCATTCTGTTTGTAATATAACGACATATGACTTCAAAGATCTTTTTAATAATATAGACCTATTAGATTTACATAAAATTATAAATGCATTATTTAAAAAGTATTATAAAAAACTGGAATTAGCATCTAATATAGATATTGCATATTTTAAATCTTTAACTAACTTCATTATCTATAATAATTATATATTGCAAGATAACACTTTATATTTACAGCATGTCGGTATACCACAAGGCGGTTGTACTTCCAGTTTACTCTCAGACTTATACTTATATCATTATGAACGTAACTTTACTAATAATAATCTACATTTATATCGTTATATTGATGACATAATTTTAATTGATACTGATCAATCTGCAATTACTCGATTTCCAGTAGATTATCCCACTAATTTGGAATTAACGGAAAACCTTTTATCTAACAATACAATTAACTTCTTAGATCTTAAAATTACAATAAAAGACAATAAAACAATCACAGATTTGTATGACAAACGTAAAGAATTTAAATTCACAGTTAATACATTTACAAATTTTAAATCTTGTCTACATCATTCTGTATTTCGTAATATAATACTTAATCATTTATATAGAATAAAATGTTTATGTTCTTCTCCTCTAATTAACAATAATATTAAAAAACTAATTTATGATGCATTAAATCATGGTTTTCCAAAAAAATTCATATATTCATTAATATACAATTAGTACTTTTCTTACATGATCTATAAACACAAATTAACACATGCGTAAACAAAATTACAAAAAAATTATTAAAAAAAATATATATATATCTATAAAAAATTAAAAATTGTAAAAGTATATAAAAAAATATATAAAAAAATATTATAGGATGGTTGGGTGGGTAGATGTTAGAGTACGGAGGAGGGTGGTGTTGTCTGGATAATACGCAATGGTTAATTATTTATTAAAAAAAAAAAAAAAAAAAAAAGCGGGGCTCTTGTATTATTACTATTTTTTTGTTATGTATTTTATGTGGATGTTGATTTGATATTTTATATGTAAGTTGGAGATTTTCATTAATATTATAATTAGCTTAATTATTCATTAATCTAATTTACAATTATTTGTTATTAAATTATAATTTACTAAGGACAATATCATATTAATTACTAATAGTATGCCACTCTTAGTTTAATGTTTTTGAATGTCCCATATTCATACTTTATGGATTTTTATGGATGTCTGAAAATAATCCACATTCTATATTTGTGCGTTTTAAGTAATGGGATTTTAAGTATTATTTAACCTTCTATATACTTCCACATGTTTGTTATTTCCTGTTCATTTTATAAATATCTTATATATAATTCATTAAAAAATAATTTTTAGATAATTTTTAATAATTATTTATATTAATTATTACTGAATTTATTTTGTTTTATAGCATATAGATATATGCTAAATATTATCAATGTTCTAACATTGTTTGAACTCTTAGTTTAGTTTAAATAATTTAGCTAATAGAACATATTGTATGCTTTTAAATTTTATTAACAATAGTTTTAAATACTTTGTGTGATTTATATTAGGTTTATAATTCTCTATATATAAGGATTTGTTTGGTTTTGCTGTTTAAACAGTTATTTACATTCACAAGCTTGCAAATTTTTATCTTGCGATAGATGTTTAATATAATTATTAATAGATGGCAGCACTAAAATTGTATCTTTCAGATTGCCTTAATTTTCAATTTTTCTAGCTCCATTTCAGTTATAATTTATACACCAGGGTGTATTTTTAGCTAAATTTTGACGATATTGTTAAACTGTTATCTATTAATTTAATTGTGCATTTTAAATAATGTAATTAATATCTATTTATTTTATATTAGATTAAATTTGTTTTACAAGGTCTTTCAAATTTTATTTCAAAATGTATTAACTGCATCCTTTGGTATCATTTACTGTGATTTCTTAACTGTTTTATTCACCTTAATCTTTTTGATATACTGGAAGACATGTGCACATGGATTTTTGTAAAATACTGAAATATTAATCGGTATGGTGTTTATTATTTCTATTTTATATCCTATAAATATTTAAATACGTTTTATTGATTCTTCCATTTCATATTATTTGTTTCTATTCTGCTTTCATTTTTAATCAATTCACTTGAATTTAGTGGTTGTTCTATAATTCTCTATGTATAAGGATTTGTTTGGATTTGCTGTTTAAACAGTTATTTACATTCAAAAGCATGCAAATTTTTATCTTGCGATAGATGTTTAATATAATTATTAATAGATGGCAGCACTAAAATTGTATCTTTCAGTTTGCTCTATTTTTTAATTTTTCTAGCTCCATTTCTGTTATAATTTATACACCAGGGTGTATTTTTAGCTAAATTTTGACGATATTGTTAAACTGTTATCTATTAATTTAATTGTGCATTTTAAATAATGTAATTATTATCTATTTATTTTATATTAGATTTAATTTGTTTTACAAGGTATTTCAAATTTTTTTTTCAAAATGTATTAACTGCATCCTTTGGTATCATTTACTGTGATTTCTTAACTGTTTTATTCACCTTAATCTTTTTGATATACTGGAAGACATGTGCACATGGATTTTTGTAAAATACTGAAATATTAATCGGTATGGTGTTTATTATTTCTATTTTATATCCTATAAATATTTAAATACGTTTTATTGATTCTTCCATTTCATATTATTTGTTTCTATTCTGCTTTCATTTTTAATCAATTCACTTGATTTTAGTGGTTGTTCGGGCACAGGGGAAAATTAATTTTAGCTTTAGCTTATTTTTCCCACAGAAAACAACCATTTTGCTTATATCATTGAATTCTGTGCCCTCGATAACGTAATTCAATGTATAAGCTTTTCAATTTTTGTCGGTGTCCACTTTTTTTCTTTTTTCTTCCATAATAATTCTTATAATATATTTTTTTTTTATACTTACAGCTTTAATTCATAATAATTGACGGTGGCAGGTTATGTTTAATTAATGGTAATATATATATATATATATATATATATATATATATATATATATATGACCTATGTCACACTGTAACTCCTGTAATTATTAACCGATTTCGATGAAATTCGGTGTGTACATAGTACATACCAATGTCTCTACCAAGTTCGTTGGCCATCTTCATCCGCCGTTTTGTTTCAAAATGGCGGCCATTTAAAATTAAAAAAAAATTTAAAACTTGAAATGTGGTACCAAAAAATTAAAAATGGAAAAATATTTTTTTTATGTATTTGACCTTTATACAAAGATTCCGGAGCAGTTTTTGTTTCGTCTATATCTTAAAAAATGGCTGAGTTATAGCATTTTGAATTTCTAGCGTGGCTGACATTTTCAAACGTCCTGAATTTTGTCACGCGATAAAAGGCGTATTTATGAACCGATTTGGATGTAATTCGGTGTGTACATAGTACATACCAATCTCTCGACCGAGATCGTTGGCCAGCTTCATCGGCCATTTTGTTTCAAAATGGCGGCCATTTAAAATTTTTAAAAAAATTTAAAATTTGAAATGTGGTACCAAAAAATTGAAAATGGAAAAATATTTTATTCTTATGTATTTGACCTTAATACAAAGATTTCGGAGCAGTTTTTGTTTCGTCTATATCTTAAAAAATGGCTGAGTTATAGCATTTTGAATTTCTAGCGTGGCTGACATTTTGAAACGTCCTGAATTTTGTCACGCGATAAAAGGCGTATTTATGTACCGATTTGGATGTAACTTCGTTTATACATAGTACATACCAATGTCTCGACCGGGTTCGTTGGCCAGCTTCACCCGCCATCTTGTTTAAAAATGGCGGCCATTTAAATTTTAAAGAAAAATTTAAATTTGAAATGTGGTACCAAAAATTGAAAATTGAAAAAATATTTTCTTCTTATGTGTTTGACCTTGATAAAAAGATTCGGGAGCAATTTTTGTTTCGCCTATATCTTAAGAAATGGCTGAGTTATAGCATTTTGAATTTCTAGCGTGGCTGACATTTTGAAACTTCCTGATTTTTCTCACGTAATAACAGGCGTATTTATGAACCGACTTGGATGTATCTTGGTGTGTACATAGTACATACAAATATCTCGACCGAGTTCGTTGGCCAGCTTCATCCGCCATCTTGTTTCAAAATGGCGGCCATTTAAAAAAATTAAAAAATAAAAAAAATTAAATGAGTAACCAAAAAATTGGAAAATGAAAAAGATTTTTTTTGTATGTGTTTGACCTTAATACTTAGATTCCGGAACAGTTTTTCTTTCGTCTATATTTAAAAAAAAATGGCTGAGTAATAGCATTCTGAATTTCTCTTGTGGCTGACATTTTAAAACGACCTGATTTTTGTCACGCGATAACAGGCGTATTTATGAACCTATTTGGATGTAACTTGTTCTGTACATAGTACATACCAATGTCTCGTCCGAGTTCGTTGGCCAGCTTCATTCGCCATATTGATTCAAAAGGGTTGCCATTTAAAAAAAATTAAATTTAAAATTCAAAATGAGGTATTAAAAAATTGGAAAATGAAAAAGATTTTTTTTTTATGTGTTTGGCCTTGATACAAAGATTCCGGAGCAGTTTTTGTTTCTGAAAATTTGTTCTTTTTTTGATATCTTAAAAAATGGTTGATTTATAGCACTTTGAATTTCTAGTATGGCTAACATTTTGAAACGATCTTGTATTTGTCACGCGATAACACACGCGTGACAACGCGATGTAAGAAGGCATGTGGAAGGCATATTTCGATGTAAGAAGGCATGTGGATAGTATACATCAACACCTCGACCAAGTTCGCTGGCCAGATTCATCAGCCATCTTGTTTCAAAATGGCGGCCATTAAATTAAAAAATATATATATATTTAAAGTGAGGTGCAAAAAAATTAGAAATTGAAAAAGGTTTATTTCTTAAGTATTTGATCTTGATATAAGGATTCAGGAGCATTTTTTGTTTGTCTTTACCTTAAAAAATGGCTCAGATATAGCAGTTTCAATTTCTATTGTGGGTGACATTTTGAAAAATCTGATTTTTTTCATGCGACAGCACTCCTATATATTAACCGATTCCGATGTGAGTGAGCATGTGCACAGCAATTACTAAGGTCTCGACCAAGTTCACTGCTTAGCCTCATCCACCATGTTGTCTTAAAATGACAGGCACTTTAAAAAATTGCCGAATTTGGCAGCCAAATATAAGTTACTTTAAAGAAAAGCAGCTTGGATAAAGCTGACTAATTTCGCGAAATTCTCATTCATTATATTGATAAACATTAGTATTGAATCTCCTATATTCGGTTTCCACTAAACTGAGCTTCGTGCGTTTGCATGATATAAGTTGGCTTTTTTTAAATAAGGATTATGAAAGCTACCTCTTCCTCCCGGCACTGGCTGGAAGGACTTTTTTTATTATAGGGTCAATATATAATGTTTGTTAATAATATTAATTATCATGAATTTGCAAGTAAAGCATTAATTATATGTGGGTGCCTTTAAAAGTTCCTATTCTATGATCCCCAATATTTTGTCATATTTGGTACATTTTTAATGGTCCATTTAAAATAATCGGCCTTTACCAAGATTGTACAGACATTTCAGCAAAAGCCTAAAACATCGTGTTTGTATTTGGAAACATTTCAATAACTTTCATACAGTATTCTGGATAAAAACATACAGGCTTTTCTAGACGCATTCAATTATTTGCGAGCAATCTGTTCTTTAGTTTGTGATTTTTAGATTTCAGCATCTAAAATCACATCAAAAGGTGAAAAGTTTAAAGGGAAATTTTAATATTTACATGATAGCTATTTCTACAGTTGAAGAAAAATACTTTCCACATTTTTTAGGAAAATTTTGTAAAGAATACTACCTATTGCAATCTCATCGTTGAAATGTCTGAAAATTATTGCAGATCTGCGACGATCATGACCCCTAGAATCCAAAATCCCCCCGTTCAAAACTTTCTTTCTCTCTCTCTCCCCCCCTCTCTCTCTCTCTCTCTCTCTCTCTATATATATATATATATATATATATATATATCAATTATTTATGGACACGACAACTTCCGTAATTCTGCACAAATATTTTCCAAACTGATACATACAATCAAGTGATAGGAAATCTCGCTCAAGTTTGTTAATAGGCAAAATCAAACAAAGGGGATGAAAATAGGTAGGGATTTTGTGGAAACCGAAAAAGCCTTCTTAATTTTTATGCATATCAAATATGTCCAAAGTTATTATTGCGTCTAGTAAAAGGGTCAAAAGCAGTGTATCCGATATGTTTGATAAAATTATAAATGGGCTTAAGGGGCGACAAAATAGAGATTTAGGGAGAAAAAAATCATAATTTCGTAACTTTTTCAGATATAAAATTCACTTAAACTTATTATAAATGTTCTTAATATATTCTACAACTTTTATACTGGCAAGTTTTTGATAGGACCAACTCTTACTGCAGAACAAAACAAAACAAACAAAAATTAGGTGAGGTTGAAGAAGAAAAAAATCATAACTTCTTCAATTCACAAGAAGTCTAGTTTGCTTAAATTTATTATACATCTTCTCAATAATATCTGCAACTTTTATATTGACAAGTTTTTGATAGATACACTTACAGCAAAGATAATTTAAACAAAAATAGCAATTGACGAACAATTTATCGTATTAATGGTGTACTCAAATCTAAACAGCTTATTGTCAGACTCATTTTTTTTTTTTTTCATTTTCGCTCTCAAACGCATCTAATTGGCAGGTTCACTTATTCAAAAATTATATAATGTGCTGTATAGGACGTTTTTTTTTTTTATAAAAGCAGAATACATTTAAAAAAAACTGCTATCAATGTGGGCATTTTGAAACGAATTTGCCGAAGCGATAGTGCTGGAAAGGAAAAAAAAAATTCGTACAAAGAAAATAATTGTCAATCAAGTTACAATCATTTGAATGAAAAATAAAAACACAGGTCGCTTATGAATCTCTTCAATAATTTACGACAGAAAGTTTCATTTTTTTCTTTTCAAAATAAGTCTGAAAATGTGGCAGCAATCTTTGAGTTGTTGAGCGTGCAAAAATATTATTTTTTTAAATACCGCCTTAATATGGTTCTGATGAAACAGGAAAATGAAAATAAAATTTCGTCAAAAGCGGTCACATAAAATCGTTAAATCTTGTTTATCTCTAATTGTGATTTAGTTTTTGTTGGTGAAATTAGAACTTAACTTCGAAATCTACTTCCGCCTGTAGGCCGAGACGGCAGACATTTTTTTTTAAACTACAAACTAGCGTTAAAAATGTCCTTTCGGCCAGTGCCGGGAGGAAGAGGTAGCTTTTATATTTCTTGGTTAATTTTGAAAGTTTTACTCGAAGCTAATTTTACTTAAATTTTAAGAAGCTAAAATGCGACGAACTCGATAAGAGAATATTCGTCAGTACTGAATTTGAATGAAAATTGCGCCAAATTAGTAAGCTATTAGCTGCCCTTGCGACCAGTTTGGTTTCCCTTAAAATTTATGTTTGGAAAAGCATGCTAAGCCGTGTATCATGTTAATTTTATTGATAATTTAATTTACTTGCACGCCCTTAAATATAATTAATATAATCCTTTAAGCTAATATTAATTTTTATTGCATTAAAATATCTCAATTTGTTGATTTTCGGTAAGCAAGTAAACCCTACTGGTTTACAATGGAAGTCTATAGGAATTTGGCGTAATATTAGAGGTTTTGCCAAGTTGGTGTCACTTTTGGCGAATCATTTTGGTCACCAAATCTGGCGATATATCGACAAGTTGACGACAAACTTGGCGGCATTTGGTGACAGAAAATTCCCCTCCCCTATGGTAACCCCCTTATAGGTATGGTGATGCATTAAATGCTGTTCAATAACCAAAGGACACCATTTTCAAACAAGATGGTGGATGAAGCCAAAATGTCAGCCACCCTAGAAATTCAAACTTCTATATCTCAGACATTTTTTAAGATAAAGACAAATGATCCGGGGTCCTTGTATTAAGGTCAAACTCTTAAGAAAATAATATATATATAGATATAGATATATATTATTTTCTTATATGTCATATTTGAACGGAGGTTGGTTTTGGAGTCTGTGGTCATGATCCATGAAAATATACCAAAATTTTTCGGAAATACTTTCGACAGGACGGCTTTTTACTTTTTGTAATAAAAGCTACCTAAAATAGCCTTTCGAGTAAGGTTAATGCATGTACTTGTGAAAGTTATATTATTTCAAAAGTATAACACTATCCTCATTGGATTACAGTGTTACAGAAAACTCCAATTTAATGGTTCTTGCGGGGTGATAGAAACAATGCGAACATTGCCCAAAATATTTTTCTTAGTAACAGTAATTTTATTTCACTCTGATAGAAAATAAAACCATTTCATTAAATGAAGTTACTATTTTTCTGTGCTTTTATTGCACTTCTGGAATAATTTCAATAAAACATTTAGAATTTTGTATGTTTAACTATGTGTTTCAGCTTCACTAATTTTATAATATATTTCAGCATCGAGCTATAATGTGCAATACTAACTAAATTATTATCTGTCATTTTATATTTTAAAACAATATGACAATTACTTAAATTTGATATGCGTTGGGGAATATTTCGATTTATCTTTCTGACACTTACGCTATGATCTGCAAAATATGTAATTTATCATGTTATTAATAGACCACATTTTATTTAATTTTAAAGAGTATTTTCTCAATAATTACGGCATTTCATTAGCCTTTAAAGACACGTACGGGGTCTGTTGTTGCAGTTGCTCATTCTAAAATAATTTAATTTAGGTACTTGTTTAATATATTTCATTTTATTTCTTAATTAATCTTCAGTTTATAAATATATGTTACTTTTATAATATTATTAGACACGAGTCATTATTTTTCTTAAAATCAAAAGATGATATTTTGGCTTTAAAAGGCATCGCGCGGCGCCTTGTGTAACCACCAGTGTCTTTATGTTAATACGAATCGTCAATTTTATATAAATTATAATTAAAATCGCTTTTTTAAAACAATTTGATGTTTATTACTTTTATATTATTACTATTAAACTACTACTGGCCATTGCATTGAATAGGGATAGTATTAAAAGTGGTTATTTAGACTCTAAAAGCCGAAGGCACGTAGAATGTGCTGATTGTGTCTTTATAATATTACACACTCTTCGTGTATTTAACCACCTCAGCGCGCGCGGATCTAAAATGTCTGGAGGTGAGCTCTATCTCAGCACTATCACAATTTTCTAACTGAAGTGTATATGATCTTGTGTAGCTGCATTCAAGGTCATCTTCTATCGACATTCCGATAGTCTAGTGAATTCTAATGCAAAAGAAATTCTGTTGAGAGCCTGAGCGCTTCGTTGTGTATTTCTGATGGAGTTCAGTTATTATTATTATTATTTTTTAATAAACGTTAATATGCATCACCAATTAATCTATAGCGTTGAAGTGAAATGTGTAGAAATTTTATTAGCCGAAGTCTGTACAGGAAGAGGTGGGGGGGGGGTCATCATTAAGTGAAAAAAACGAAGAATTGAGTGATAAAAAAAATCTGTTCCCCGAATCTTCTTCGGAGGCAGATTTAGAATAAAAATATTTATCCGATAATTCGGATGGAAAATACTTTTTAGTGAAAAACTAATGTACAAATTGGTATACAAATAAATATTGCCAGAATGCTGGAACTCCTACCCAAAATAACTAGGAAACGTAGTTGAAGTGAGAAGTGAATTAAATCCAGTTGAATCGTTGCCAATAGATTACAATAGATTAATAAATTAATGGATTACAATTGCAACATATTTCAATATTTTGTTAAATAAAGTAAATTATACAAATGCAACAAATATATTTCCCAATTAAAAATAGAGCGTAATCAAAATTTAATCCTAATCAAAATTTGAGCGTAAAATTAATTAACAGACTTTAATACTAAAATATTGGTACCAGTCAAGCTTTTTTATATTGCAATAATGTTTGTGAACGGAAATAATTTAAGGTGATAATTTTAGCATCAGTAGGAGTATATTCCTTATAAAAAAAAATCCTGAAATTGCTGCAGAGAAAAATAATAATTGAGTAGGCATCTCTATTCAATTCGGAATTGTGTATGCCTTTCGTTTATGTTATAGAAATAATTATATTTGTATTGGTCCTGATATAAAACTGAATTGTAAAGTTTTCGATGCGAATTCTCCATTTAAATAGAAAGTTCGGAATTTTCGATACAGTATACCATTGTATATGAAACTGAATGTCAGTAGGTCAAATAGTTTCCTAAATGTAAATTTCTAAACTTGTAACTTGTAATGTTAATTTTATTTAATAATTGTAAAATAGATTGGATTGCATGTAGTAGTTGTTAAATCACAATTGACGAATTGCTTGTCAGAATAAGCTGCAAATTTAGAATCGATAGCTGAACATTTTCCAGAAATATTTTCTAGTGTCTAGAAATATTTTCCTGTTAAAAAATTCATATGTTGGGATTCATTTTTTTTTCGAAAATTAATTGAAAAATATACATAATCTAAAAGAAATTAAGAAAGGGTTATAGTTTGTAGCTTATAACTTTTAACACAGTGATGAATTGCAAGAATTTTAAAATATTCGACACCAAAATTACAGCTCATTCATAGTAATGTAGTAATGTTAAATAAGTAGTTTTGAAGTTACGCTTGAAAACTACAAATGTTTAAAAAAATAAAACTTAATAAGTTATTTTTAAAATACTTCATGCAATGCAATCTTTTTTAAAACGAGTTAAAATAATTTTAACATCTCGAGTACGAAATCCTAAATCTTCTTTATTCCAAAATCATTTGTCAGAATGATTGTCCTATTGATAACAGAAGGTGAAATATTCCCAAAAATGCATATATGCTGTCTAAAATGGGTGTTATGATTCAGAACTAAAGAATTTGTTCAATTTCAGTATGAAGAATTTTTTTTATTATTATTAAATGACTATTCCTATATATCTCTACGACAATTGTGTGGTTAAAAATCATTTGGTGCATTGATTTTTTATACTATCATACAATCAGGCATATTTGAAATATATGGAAACACATTACGGAAAATTATAAATAATTTTTATTTTTAAATAATTTTTGCTAAATTTTTATGCTGATGATGCCAAAATTATCCAAGTTTTCATTCCACAGACTTATTTACCACAACATATATTTTCACCTACTAACGCTATACTTGACTACAACCTCTAATGATATGGCATTGCCATACAATTTTCCAGTTTTCTATTTATTCATTTATTTAGATTTACCAATTGTCACATTTTTTTTCTTGTTTAACATTACCATTTTCCTTAAAAAGTTCAACAGTTATTTGGCTGGTTTCTAACGTTGTTACGAGGAGTCTGTGACTTTTTTCCCACATTCAGAACACACAGTAGAATGGATAACATAGCAGGAATGCAATACATTGCCTAATGTGATTGAATACCAGAGTATTAATATTATAAAGAAAGTGGTATCATTCAATAAATCTCCCCTAACTGACAACACTAATGGTAGAATACATTACCCCCGTTTCCTTAAAGTTATATCCGGATAATAACTCATAAATACTTTTTATGCATAGCAGTTGTTGTTTTTGCAATACTTATTTTTATTTAAAATTATTTATTTATCTGATATATTAGATTATGCACAAAACGTCTTTAAACTGGAATCCATTATATTTTTTTCTTAAAATTAATTTTCGTTGAAAACATTAGTTAGATTCATTGTTCGTATGAGAAACTAATAGAATTTGAAATATGTTTTTTAATTGCATCTTCTGTTATTTCAGAAAAAAAAAAATGTTACCGTTGACAATCCGTTTATTTCAAAATTGAGCGGATATTAATAGTAATAATAATTTATATCCGTTATGTTTGGAGTAGTTGAACAACTGAAAAATTACTTTAATTTGAAATCTCGTCGCAGATCATTGAACGTATTCTGTAAATGGTAGGTCTGGTAGAAAACAGTATACTGCATGCACATTAGGCTTACTATTTATCGAAAGATATTACTTTTGAGAAATTTAATTATGCATAGAAATTAAGATTGGATGTTATAGTTGCTTCTTTGTTTGTTTGCACAATCGATCTGAGTTTATTGATATTCCAGTTTTAGATAAACTCATTTAATTTACTGTATGATTATATTTCGAGATATTTCAGAAAATCATTCATTTCCACATAGATCTGAAAATTAGACACTGTGAAGACCTTAAATAGCATAATGATTTTGTGTATAACGTATTATATTTTGTAGATTAGTCAATAGAGAAAACATGATATTGAATAGAAATAATAATAAGCATAGTGATAGTTAATTATTTCCTTTCTGCTTAAAATAGTATTTTTAATTCTTAAAAGCTCATTTATTATTGTCTTATCTTGATTCATTTTATGTTACTGAAAAATAAAATTGTGCATTTGCAATTTGAGATCAACTTTAATAATCATATATCGATATCTATTCTTTTCAATATTATGCATATTTTCAATATTTGTGGATGGACTATAAAAACTTATTCTAGGTTTTTGTATTAGCAAAAATTTCTACTACATAAAGCAACGTGTCATGTTCATTGGTTTGTTCTTTCACACCTATTTTCGAAAAGTAGAAAAAAAATTAATCATTAACCAAAAATTACCTCTATTATTTGATAAATTTACAACGGTTATTAATATTATTTTTGATTTATTTTTTTTTCATTCGATTTTTTATGTCCAACACAGAATTATTTTCCTTTGGAGATTAACTTTTGGACAAATTGTATATTTTTTGTAAAGTATTTCAAAATCGCATTATTTGATGCTCATTGTATTTTGTGCATCAAATAACATTTTTTCTATTTATAGAATTTAGAAGTTTTATGAATTGAATTCATATCCTTTAATAAGTTAGAGCATAAGTATTTTACACTTTAATAATTTAGATTAATCTGCATTTCACTTTTTCAACAAAACTTTTTTGAATGTTATTTTCTTCTACAACTATATTATATTATAGTTGTTGTAGAAAAGACTTTTAGTATACAAATAAAAATAAAATTAATAATACATTTTGCATTTAGTTGGATGTTACAATAAAATATTGCATTAATTATTTTCCAATTGACAAATTATTATTAAATGTTTTTAGGATTTAAATGTCAAATATTTTCATTAACCTAGATTGGAAGACCGAACTTCTAAATTTAATTAAACTTTAAAATGATGTTCTTTAACTTATTAAATTCCTCTTAGTTAATTAAAGTTAGGTAGTGGAATTTCTTAAAGTAATCTAAGAAGTTTCTCAACTTCTTAATAAACATTTCTATTACACCGAATATTAGTTCTTCAAAGCACTTCAGATATTTTATAATTAAATATAGTTAATTAAGATGGAGCTACACTTGGAATAAAAAGTATCAGTCTCTTGCTCAAATGTAACTGAAAATAACACTATTAAAATTCAAGTGTAAAGCGTGTTTTCAATTTTTTATTATGTATCTTTTTGTGAATTTGATTTTATTCTCAAAAATAATACTATTTAACCAGCTCTTCACGTATTATGATCTAGTGAATTATTTTTTTTTTAGACTGTCTGAAATGAATAGAATTTTTAAACAAAATCATAATCTGAAAAATAATGGACAAGCGCTAAAATTTTCTTCTTCATAATTTGAAAGCAGAATTGTTGACAATTCTGCATTTTACGGAGGCAATAAACTGCTTTCGGAAATACAACAATATAAATATGCCGTAATTTCTTAAAAACAACAATATTTGAGTATGTAAGTTCTAACATTGCTAGTATGTGACATTCTTTGCCTTTATATCAAAAAGGGTTATCCTTGCAAATATAAAATGAACAAAATATTTTGATGGAGATCTTTTATTAATGTTACTGCTTCCGAAGAAAATTTGTGCGAATCTTTGTTTTAAAATACTCGTTTGAATCGTCCAAATATTAAGTTTGCTTAGAATATTAATAGCAGTAGAAACAGGTTAACTATTCATTTAAATACAATTAAGATTACTCTGAATTCTAGTCACAATCAGTCACTGGTGAGTTTTTCATAAATAGAATACTGATTAAATTCCAAAGCTTTAAATGTAGAGTACATATTACATATTTTGTTTCATTATTATATGTTTAGTTTTTATACATTTTCAATTTTAAAGAAATAACTCGGAGAAAATAAACATACATTTTATAAATCTAATAATAATAATAATAATTGATGGAAAGAATATGTTTTTCCAACAAACTTTAACTTTTATCTATAAACTATGATGTTATTATATACGAGGCAGCATATAAAAAGAAGCATTCGTATGACCATAATAGAACCTGAACTAGGTTAAGTGCATGTTTTGGTAAAGTATCGTACAGATAAAATTTACGATACTAATAAATCTACAAAAGTCATCGAAATTACGATTTATAGTTGTGTAGGACATCATGAGGGCATAACAACGAAATTTACAGCTGACCTTTGACCAGAAGGACCACACACACGGAATAAAGTAAAAATAAATATAACTGGGTACAGCAAAAACTCAACCTATAAGGTTGCGCCACATAAATTCAGAGTCGACCAATGATATTCGCCTGTAAAGATGGGTCGCAACTCTATATGCAAATTTTCTAGCTATATGGTATAATTTTATGTTTGCATAAATAATGTAAACAGGACAATGTCCGTTTTTTTGTTTTTTTCAGTGTAAGTCAGAGACAGACTTCACTTGCAAATTTTATCCCAATGCTGATGGCAGCAAAAAAAATTAGATGCTGCGGTTGGATTTTAGCAGATTGCTGTACCATTAATAACATATAAAATATATATAAAAAAAATAAGTTACCTCAACATTGGCTTAAAAATACATGTGATGGCCGATTAAGGATTAATATTTTGTGTCAACATTATTTGGAGACCTTTTGTGCCTACGTGTGGGATATTCACGGAGCAACGAGAATTCTACATGCTGCCGGGGGCAGTGGATCAGGTAGTCCATTATGATGTTATTCCATTGTTTTTACCAGTAATAAGCATTACCTATGAAAGTAACGGACTATGGTGATATTTCACGTGTTATAAAATTAATTAAATAGATTGATTAATTGAAATAGTTAAATATATATATAATGATGTGCATCAGCATTACTATTAAAATATATAACCCACAATATGTAAATAACCTTTTTTTATTGTAAATTTTCTCCTATAATAAAATCTAATCAAGTTTGAATATGAGTAATCTTTTCTTTATTTTAATTCTTAATTAATATTTTTCTCTTATAGATGTGGGAATGTAAAATAAATAATCTATTTATCTATATGATTTACTAAAAATTTATTATTATATAAAAGAAATTACAGACTTAGAAGGTAAACGATCTCCGAAAAAAAATAACACAGCGCATTGATTAATTATAATTTTAATATTTAATATATTAAATTTTCTTTGGATTTCCCTGAAGGGAATTGTTAATTATATCGCTTACCTAGAGTCATTTGGTGCTAACACTGTACGAATAGTAAGAATCATAAAAATTAATCTCCTCATATAAAATTAATATTAATCAACCTCATTACCCGTGTTGCAATGTATTAAAGTTATGGATATATTTTAGCATGTATATATCATTCCAGCATAGGGGAGTGAACCAGTTGTAATGGTGCCTTAGCCTTTTCCTAATTATATTAATTTAATTAATTTAATTTTAGGAGACCGAACCATAGGTTATTAATAAAAAAAAATATTTTTCCTTTTTTTTTACGTGTATCACCATAGTCGGTTTTAGTAGTACATATGAATCGCAAACAGAAATTACTATACTACAAGAGAAAATATTATTGTGCTCATTATATAAAATTATTATATATATGTATATATAACTTACAACAGAAATTGAAAAACAAAATTTCTTTGTGTTTTCACTGAGTAATGAAAATATCTTATGTACATTGTAAACTTCAATAATAATAGTAATTATATGTTTGATGGAAACAAATGAGTAAATTAATATGATAAATACAATCACAGTACTTGATAAATAAATAATTTTGGTCATAATTATTAAATCACTGTGTATAAAATTTGCAAATTTAATGCAGTTAAGCGAAATTAACAGTTTGCTATTTTATAATACTGTACATTTTTTTTAAACCCTTTTCACTATTTCGCAGTGTTGATGTGTATTACTATGTTTTAAAATTTTATTTACATGTATAAAATTGATACTAATAACTAGGCGTTATTTTTGATGGTATATTGTGTCGCTCTTGATAAAAAAAAAATATATTACTTAGTTTACATTATATTCTTATTTAATGAGTAATAATTGTAAACGTAAAAGTCATAGAGATAATACAAGGGTAAGTGGAGTTACAACTAGGAAACAATTAAAAGAACTGGCAAATACAAAGAAAGAAAGTAGTGTAGATTCAAATAATAATAAAAGTAGTAACAAGAATATAAATAATAAAAATTGTAATAAGAAAACTACTATTACGATTAACAATACACCCCAGAAAAACACATATATCATGGCCACTGACAAAATAACTGCCGAGAGTGTAATCGGCTTACTACCTAATTATGATGGAAAAAGAGAATCTAACATAAATTCCTTTTTATTACAATTTGATAATTTAATCAATCAAACCGAATTAAGCCCGATTTCTAAATTAACGATTCTAAAGGCAAGAATCGTTGGTCCCGCTAAAGAAAAATTAATGAGGGATTAAAAATTATTTTCGGAGAGTAATTTAGACAATTTCAAAAAGAAATTAAAAGAATTATTCGAGATAAAATGTAGTTTTAGTGAGGCACAAACAAAATTTTTTTCCCTTAAGCAGAAACCGGATCAAAATATGGCGGACTTTATATTAGAATTTAAAGCAGCAGTGGACTTATATATAAAAAAAAGTGGACAGGATATTGGGGATGATAATGACTCCAAATTTACGCAAATGGTAAAGTTGTCTAGATTTCTGGATGCAATTAGGAACGATTTTAGCTTAGAAATTCGTAAGGATTCTCCGAAGGATTTTTACACTGCATGTGAGATGGCATTAAAATTAGAGAGAGCTTTTGCACATGTCGATGTTAAAGATCTCAATAATATCGCTGCTAATAAGGACCCTGAATTAGTGAAGGAATTAGTAAAAATGAATATCGAAAGTGCGGAGAAAATTAAAATATTGACTAGTGAATTAAACAACATTAAAGTACATATGAATTCGAATGCAAATAATGTAACTAAATATTGCGATCATTGCAATTCTAAAACGCATTCCAATCAAAATTGCTGGTTCCAAGGTGACAAAGACCAAAATAAAAGTAATGCCGCTGAGAGAAACAAAACAACCCCTCATAACGAGCAGAATTCAGATAGGAAATGCGGAAGAGATAACAGTTACCAGTATCAGGGAAATTTCCCACAAATTTCTAAATATATGCATCAAAATTTCCATCCGAACCCTATGCATTATGCACCTCCTAACTACATGTATTACTCCCCACCCCCTCCCCACCTAAACTTTATGCCCCCACCCTACCCCAATTTACCTAATTACAACTACGGTTATAATCAGGACCATTACAATTCATATAACCAGGGTAATGGGTATGGAGGATATACAAGTGGAAATTATCAGAGAAACTACCATAGAAATAATAGAAATTCAGAAGAGGATAAAAACAATTCTCACAAAAACAAATATAAACAAAATAAAGATTATGAACAGAAACCTAAGGACAAACAGGGAAATTAATTGAGGGACTTACAGATTCAAATAAAAGGTACCCGCGTAAGTCTCTCATGGACGGGTCACACAATTCTTACAAATTGATTGCTAGCGTGAAAAGTAATAATATAGAAAGCCTTCCAATTATTAGTTTTGAAATAAAGGGTATTAAAATCACCGCCTTGGCAGATTGTGGAGCTGCGGTCAGCCTGGCCTCACCCTCCTTATTTGAGCAACTAAAGAATGCAGAAGTTAAATATAAAAATTTATGTAATCAGGTAAAAATTCAAACACTCACTAATTCGACAATTGCTTTCAAACAATGTATCAAATTAACCTTCAAATTGGAAAATGTATTCGTGTCAGGTGCATTTTATATCACAAATTCAGATTTTGGCCGTGATTATAATATGCTACTCGGTTTTGATTTTCTCAAAACAAACAAAATTATTTTGGATTTTGAGGATAAAACCATGAAATTAAAAAATAAAAACATTACACTGAATTTTCTCAGAGACACATCTCAGGGGCAGATAAACAATTTAACTCCATCTCCCATTAGTACAAATGACAATCATGAACCACAGGAAATTAACATAAAAAACAAAGAAATAAAAACAAAAAAAGAAAAATATCACGTAAAAATCTTATTTCAGCTAAGATATCTCAAAACTCAGAGATATGTCCAGGTGAGAGAGTAATTACTGAATTAATATGCCCAAATCAATTTATTATTAATGACACTATAATGTTAGAACCAATTAAACATAACATTAACATACATTATGACACATCAATTCATGAAATTGGCAAAGATAATAAAATTAACATAATTATCAGGAACGACTCGCAGCAGAAATTAAATTTAGTAGAAGGAATGAATATCGGAAGAATTTCCAAGCATTTTGAGATAACGTCAGAAAATGACAATAGCAGTCAAGAATCAGATCCAATAGTACAAGTTAACAACATTTCTTTAGAGGAAATTCGTGAACGCAGAAAGGCGGAACTCAGTCCAGAGGATTTTAATTTACAACATCTGGATACTGATACACAAGCAAAATTACAAGAATTATTACTAAAGAATGCTTATGCATTCTCCAAAAATTATTACACTCTTGGAAAAACATCTTTAGTTGTACCCAGATTTAATTTAATGCACAATTATCCTATACAAACAAAACCATATAAAACGGCACATAGTGTAAAGGAGTATGCTAAGTCAGAAATTGATAAGCTTTTGAGAGCTAATATAATAAAGAAATGTCACTCTGATTACGCGTTTCCAGTTATTTTTGTAAAAAAAAAAGTTACACAGAAAGGCGAAAACGTAGAAGAAGTTAAGTATCGCATCGCTGCTGATTTTCGTTTGCTTAACGAAATTTTGCAAAACTATGCCTATCCGATACCTGACATAAAACGGATTTTGCAGACAATAGGCGGCAAAAAGTACTACACTGTTCTAGATTTACACTCGGCCTTCTATCAAATCGTTTTAAGAGAAGAAGATACAGACAAACTTGCTATTATTACAGAACATGGAAAATTTTCTTATTTAAGACTACCTTTCGGCACACGTCTCAGTACGGCTTACTTCGCAGAATTAATGGATATATTATTAGGACACTTTGATAAAAGTCAAGTGACATATTTCGTCGATGATATATTACTGGCAACAAACTCATTACAGGAAATGATAGAACTATTAGACAATGTACTGAACATATTCATTGAAAACAATATTACAATTGAACCAACTAAAATGCAACTCTGCATGGAAGAGATCGAATTTTTAGGATTCACCCTTAATAAGGAAGGAATTTCACCTTCAAAAAGAAATATTGACAAAATTCAAAATTTAGCTAGACCTAAAAATAAGAAAGGAGTCAAATCACTCCTTGGTCTCTCCAATTATTTTAGATCACTTATTAAAGACTATTCTAAAATAGTAGACCCTTTAATTAATCTCACTAAAGATAAAGTAAAATTTAAATGGTCGGAAGTAGAAGAAAATGCATTCAGAGAAATTCAGGCTGCTATTATACAGAATCCTACTTTAAAAACCCCTGATTTTTCGAAAGATTTTATTCTAATCACGGATGCGGCTAAAACCGCAATTTCGGGCATATTGGGACAAGAGTATGATGGCGTTCTCCAACCAATTGAATTTTTTGGAAGAAAATTAAGAAATCCTGAGAAGAATTACCCTAGTTTTAAATTAGAATTACTCGCCATACACGAGGCAGTAATGTATTTTAAATACATTTTAACAGGTAGGAAATTCATTATACGCACGGATTCCAAAGCCCTAACATATTATTTAAATTTAGAGAAACAGCCTGATATTGTAGCTAGATGGATCGACAATCTCGCACCGTTTAGCTATGAAATAGAATTTATTCCGGGTTTTGCCAATCCAGCAGATTATTCCACTCGTAATTTAAATAATTTAACAGCTAGAAACGAACTACAAAATTCACTATTTGTCGTTAATAAAGATTTGGTTGATGAAAATATCAAAGAGCAGCAATTACAAGATGATAAATTAGAGAAAATTATCAGTAAAATTAAAAACAACAAACAGAATAAAATTACTCGAAAGTTTGTTCTAAACCATAAAGATATATTAATTTTAAAACCTGGATCTGATGGCAAAGAATTACTTATCGCTCCAGCGTCACTTAAAATGGAAATAATAAAAGATGCACATAAACCTCATTTCGGTTTTAAAAAAACTTATAATATTATAAAGAGTAGATTTTATTGGCACGGAATGTACCGTGATATAAAGAATCATTGTAATAAATGTATACCATGCAATACTACCAAACAGCACCAAACAATCAAGGTGCCTACACAAAAAATAGTAAAGGACCAAGAGGTCGGTTCAGCAATTCATATCGATCTAATAGGGTTACTCCCTATGTCTTTGAAAAAACATAAATACATTTTTGTTATTGTGGACTCAACGTCAAGATTCTTAGAAGCTGTTCCTATTCGCAACTATGAAACCCAGACACTTTTGAACGTACTGAACGGATACTTTAGCCGTTATGGTTTATGCAAATCCGTAACTTTAGACAACGGCAAATATTTTCACTCTCAAGTGTTCAAAGAATACATGGATTCCTTAAATATACAATTAAAATTTAGCAGCGTCACTCACCCAGAAACGAATGGAATTTCTGAAGTTACGAATAAGATATTAAAAAACTCGATAACAGCTATGAGTAAAACTACATTAGAGTGGGATACTAGGCTGGACTATTTTAAATTACTTTATAATTCTTCCCCTCACCGCGCAACAGGTGTCCCGCCATGTCTCTTATTCTTTGGGAGAGATATTAGAAACCCATTTTCCATCCACCTTCCCACACAAGATATTATTACAGCAACATATGTGCAAAATAGGGTACAACATTTGGAAGAAATAAAAAAATTTGCGCTACATAATCAAGAACGAATGTTAGCCGAGTATATTAATAACGACGAAATGCAGAAAGTAAAATTTTTAAGAATCGGGCAAGATTGTTACCTAAAATGTGTGGGTACACCGGGAGTATTTCAGCCTAAATGGAGAGGTCCTTTCGAAGTCGTAAGAAGGTTTCGCAATCATAATTACCTTTTAACAGAGCTCCAAAACCCGCTCAAAGAGCCGATTAAAAGGCATATTTCTCTATTATTCTCAACAACGAAAGTCGAGTCTAGAGCAGGCCAAATTCATAACGGGTCGGAGCAGGAAGGTAATCAACGTACATAAAAGTCGTTGGACATATATATTTTTTTTCATATATTACTGTATTTATGAAAATAATATGCGTTATTTCATTTATCGTTATACACACCCTTTTTATTATTCAAGAATATTCGTTAATTTATCAATGAAATGTTTCATGCACATTTGTGTTGTATATAGATATTTTTTTTTCAAGTGAAATTTGTGGGTTATACTACACATGGTTAAATTCTCAGAGAGGACATTATATACACATTATATGGGAAATTTAAGTGTAGGTGTGCTATATACCTGTATATATATATAAAATAAAATAAAATACATCGTGCAGGACAGCCGGTTCTTTTAAACCAAATTTTTTTTCTCCCCCAACGCACAGCGTAAAGTTTGGGAGCTGTGGCTTTTGTTTACGATGATGGTCAATGTTTTGAGGAGGAGCGCCATCTCGTGGTGCTAAAAGCGGAATTTTTCTCCTCTGTCCATCTTTTTAGGCAGAAGAGAGATATTAGTTTCCTCCCCCCCCCCCCACCCTCCAACCTGCGCGCCAGAGAGTTAGTTTGCTTTGGAATGGCCAGTTACGAAGGAACAATTTTGTGCACATAAGGTTTTGATCAGTAAAGAAAAAAAAATATTGGTACAATTCTATGGCATGCAATAAATGAAATTTTGCTTACTTGTCGTCAATCAGAGGCAGGCTGGAATGAGACGTCCTGAAGTTCTGCTTCGCTTGATTTATTTATTTATTTTTTTCCTTGTCGTATCATTCCTCAGAGAGCCAACTGCAAAATATAACATATTATGAGTATCCTAATTTTCAAGCATTTTTATTATAAAATATTATAATTTTTTTTCTTACTTTCTTATTAATAGTAAAAATAAATTAGTTTAATTTTAATATTTATTAATACCTTGGGATTTAGCGGCTAGTCCTTATAGCATGTTTCTGCCAATAGGGCTGACATAAATTACAGTTGAGGCAGGGAATATGCATTGTTAGTTATTATTATGAAATTTGCTATACATAATTTTTTTTTCTTTAGTACAACAGTGTACATATTATAAAAATTATTCTTTTTTCTTATTTAACAGGGTGAACTTATCACTATTTTACTCTCAAATAATTGAAGTCATGCAGTAAATTGAATAATAATAAAAAAATAAGTTAAATAAATTAAAAAGCATTACTGTTACTCAGTCTATTAATTGAATTGTAAGGTCATATAAAATATTAATTATATAAATATTGTCATTTAAATTACATTACACTGGATGTTACACGAAGATAATAAATTATATTTTCTTTCTCATGTTCATTAATTAACAAAAAAAAATTAAAAGAGGATTCCGTTTTGATTGCCAATCTGAAAATTATTCAGGGCTTGGACAACACTCCTATTATTCTAATTCGAATTAAGTAAACAGTTCCCTTTTTTCAAAATAAAAAAAAATAAATTTTTTTCACGTAACAATAAATAAATAAAATACTAAATATGGCAATAAATAAATGATGTATTGCTTTTAAAAGTAATCAGGTAACTAACGAGGAATATATCAATGTTTAAATAAATTAGGCTACATTACCTAAACCTTTTTTGTTTCTTTTCTGTAAAATAAAAATAAACAAATATCTTTTTAGCCTTTAATTACATAAATTAACTGGGATTTCTCAATTAAAATTTTATACCTTTGGTTTCTGGTAAGTTAGTACAAAATAAATCGTACCTGTTTATGAGAATTCCTTCTCTTGTAATGTTGATTTCCTTGTTGCTGGCAACAGGGTGGTGCAACGATCTTCGTTATAGAGTGGACATTCATTATTAATAGGCACGGCATCCAGTTTTTCCGTAGCATTCTGTCTCCACCGCTAATTAAATTAAGATAAAATTAAGTACAAGGGTAGTCATTTAAGTATATTTCGTTATGGATGTAACAAAAAGAATAAAATGTAATAATTAGGAAATTTGTAGATTAGATCCTCATATTTTTTTGTTGGTTCCGTTTAACCCCCCCCCCCTACCCCTCGTTTTTTTTTGTTGTTGTTGTTCGTACCGAGTTATTTTTGTTCAGACTCTACTTACTTCGTAGGTAGGTTTTCACAGGCTAATGGGAATTAAAACATAAGGGTTAATAATATACCTCCTGTAGGCATAACACAGTTTAGTTTAACACTGTTAAATTATGCAAATAAATAAATAAATAAATAATACATTTGTGATTAACATTTAACCCATAATCGTAAAAATACTAGTACCTGTGTATAATACAATGTGACTCTCAATACATAATACATATACAAAACATATAAAATAATGAGATGTTTAGGTATTGCTTATGATAAATAATAATATTAATAGGAGCGCATAGATTGGCCAATCTTTCAAAAAAAAAAACATACCTAAAGTATTACTTATATTTTATTCTCCACAACAACATTAAAACATAAATTATAAAAACATTCAATCATTGAGTGATATTGGATTATTTAGCGAGAGTTACATATAAATTTTTATAATGTTAGTCGTGCTTACGAGGTACACGTCAAGACTACTTTCTTACCTTCAAATTGTTGTTTCATACCTCGACTAGTACTATATTATACAAACCTTAAGGGGTACCAGTAAAACTTACTCCTTCATTTCTGTTCTATCCATTGGAGCCAGCAGATCTGCGCCTTTTAGATTTTATGCGAATTAGGCAGGATACTTGTCTTGCTGATGATGTTTTCTAAAAAAAAAAAAAAAAAAAAAAAAAAAAAAAAAAGATTATTAATGAATGTTGCAGTTATGAAAATATACATTCTCTCAGATTCCTAGTGTTGAGTCCAATATGGCACGATTTCAGTTTTTTTTTCTTTGCGCTCCCAAACCGGCAACGCTACTACGGTGGCGACTAGATACTGTGGGAAAATTCATGTAATCAGTTGACCCCTCAGTCGGTCCCGCGCTTTTGCAGCACAGTCCATAAATTTTCATGGGGGAGACAAAGTGATTAGGACTGTAACGAGTTTTTTTTTTCTTTATCGATAAGTCGATCTTGCAACCAGTTTTCTCCATAGCCGAGAGAGGAATGAAAAGTCTCTTCCTGCTCTTGAAATGAATCGGATTTGCGCTTAGGAGAAACCTGATTCATCTCTTTCTTTGAATCAAATATCATTTGTTAAGTCAGATAATCAAATACGAGCATGTTTGTTTTAGTGGCAGTTAGCGATTCAGAAGCGATGTATATGTAAATATACACCACTTATTTAAAATAAATAAATAAATAAATAAAAATAAATAATAATAATAATAATAATAATAATAATAATAATAATAACACATACATTCTATCAGCGAAACAATAAATTAAAGAACCAGTAGATTTGGATGATATAAAAAATTTATATCGTATGTTCACGAGTTCATAATGTAATTATTGTATACAAATTTTGTCTCTCTGAGTATTTTATTATTATATATGAAATATAATGAATTGTCTTTTATGTGTAATGTTAGTTTAATGTGTAACTGTTTGCCTATTCATATTTACATATCGTATGGTAGAAATTTGGCGTTTATTATCTTACTTATTCCAAAATTGGTTGCTTTGATATACAATTGGCTAATTTAACATTAAATTGTTGAGTGCTAAATTGCAAACAATGGAATAATTAATAAATACAGTGCAATCTACTACGACAGTTATGCCTCGACGACGTGATCCGTACACCAGAACTGTTGGCGTATAAAAGGACTTGCTATGCACATCTTCAAGCCATCCAAACCACTATGATACTCAGTGAGTGTCAATGACTCTATATATACAACACAGGACAGGATGCACACAAAGTGCTGGACAATGACATGAGACTTTATATTCCAGCTGAAGGAGCAGGGTCAAGCAAAAAAAAAAAGAAACACGTTGCACTAAATTTCTTTTTTTTTTCCATATTGGAGGCGGAGATGATGGAAAGAATATGTCTTCCCAACAAACTTTAACTTTTATCTATAAACTATGATGTTATTATATACGAGGCAGCATATAAAAAGAAGCATTCGTATGACCATAATAGAACCTGAACTAGGTTAAGTGCATGTCTTGGTAAAGTATCGTACAGATAAAATTTACGATACTAATAAATCTACAAAAGTCATCGAAATTAAGATTTATAGTTGTGTAGGACATCACGAGGGCATAACAACGAAATTTACAGCTGACCTTTGACCAGAAGGACCACACACACGGAATAAAGTAAAAATAAATATAACTGGGTACAGCAAAAACTCAACCTATAAGGTTGCGCCACATAAATTCAGAGTCGACCAATGATATTCGCCTGTAAAGATGGGTGGCAACTCTATATGCAAATTTTCTAGCTATATGGTATAATTTTATGTTTGCATAAATAATGTAAACAGGACAATGTCCGTTTTTTTGTTTTTTTTCAGTGTAAGTAAGAGACAGACTTCACTTGCAAATTTTATCCCAATGCTGATGGCAGCAAAAAAAATGAGATGCTGCGGTTGGATTTTAGCAGATTGCTGTACCATGAATAACATATAAAATATATATATATAAAAAATAAGTTACCCCAACATTGGCTTAAAAATACATGTGATGGCCGATTAAGGATTAATATTTTGTGTCAACATTATTTGGAGACCTTTTGTGTCTACGTGTGGGATATTCACGGAGGAACGAGAATTCTACATGCTGCCGGGGGCAGTGGATCAGGTAGTCCATTATGATGTTATTCCATTGTTTTTACCAGTAATAAGCATTACCTATGAAAGTAACGGACTATGGTGATATTTCACGTGTTATAAAATTAATTAAATAGATTGATTAATTGAAATAGGTAAATATATATATAATGATGTGCATCAGCATTACTATTAAAATATATAACCCACAATATGTAAATAATCTTTTTTTATTGTAAATTTTCTCCTATAATAAAATGTAATCAAGTTTGAATATGAGTAATCTTTTCTTTATTTTAATTCTTAATTAATATTTTTCTCTTATAGATGTGGGAATGTAAAATAAATAATCTATTTATCTATATGATTTACTAAAAAAATTATTATATAAAAGAAATTACAGACTTAGAAGGTAAACGATCTCCGAAAAAAAATAACACAGCGCATTGATTAATTATAATTTTAATATTTAATATATTAAATTTTCTTTGGATTTCCCTGAAGGGAATTGTTAATTATATCGCTTACCTAGAGTCATTTGGTGCTAACACTGTACGAATAGTAAGAATCATAAAAATTAATCTCCTCATATAAAATTAATATTAATCAACCTCATTACCCGTGTTGCAATGTATTAAAGTTATGGATATATTTTAGCATGTATATATCATTCCAGCAATAATTATTATATATGTATATATATATATATATATATATATATATATATATATATATATACATATATAACAGTTTTATAGATGCAGTAACGTGTCATAAGCCACGCAGCCTGTCTCCATGCTTAGTTAGTTATTTGTTTTGTTTCTTACGGTTGATTTTGTTCAAGTTTAAGTTGGTTATGTTGTGTTTATTAGAGATAGTTCATTATGTTAAAATATAGTTTTTTTTTTCTTTTGTATGGTTTAGTTAATATTCTACTTCAATTAAAGTTTACAGTATGTGGTATTGTTTAAAATTACTTTGGGAATTTGTTAACTATATATGTATATATATATATATATATGATATTTATTTTATAGTTTTTCAACTTCCTCTGCACAAACCGACTTAGAATAAGAAAATATTTATGAAATATTAAGAAATTTTCTATAAACCGATTATATTCTAAAAGAATTAATGCGTAGAAATGCGTTTGATTTTTTATCTAATACAAATAATTCTCTATACCGTATGTACGATTAAGAGAAAATATTGAGAAAATATTTAGCTCATATATTTCATTTGGTAATCACATATAATAAAAAAATAAATACGAAGTGATAATGTATTTTTAAGTGAAATATAATAATATTTAGTTATTACGATGACAAATTGTTGTGTCTGGTCATGCAAAAATATTTTGATTGTATCAGTTAATGAACAAAAACACTTATTAATATTTTTAAATAAGTGTGGCTAGGAAATTTAATTCCTTTTTAAAAGTGTGCTACGCAAGTTTTACATATAATTGATAATGTGCCATGTGAAAACATAAGTGAAAATAAACTGATATAGGTTCATTTCTAAAAAAAGTAATTTCTAATTTTTATTTCAAAAAACCGTGACAAACCATGAATCCATACCACTGTCTGTCGAATACATTTTCTTCTTACATTTAATAATTCGAAAATAAACATAAGTATTCGATTTTTGTTTCAAGAACTACTTATAAAGCAGTAATAAATCTATTTGTTTTATTTACAAAACTTACAACTACATGTTTTAAAGTGATTTTACGTAAGACTAAGTTCTCATATCCACAACCGATGCCAATCAGACATTTTCATATTAGAAATATTCTAATACATAATAACAATGTACATAATTATTTATAATATGCATACTTAGAATATTTGTAATAAATTTCATGTCAGTTTGGACAGGGTAATTACAGTTCAAAGTAGATTTTGATAAATTATACACATTATATTCAGTATAAATTACAATACGCAATTAATATACCTATAATTAAAATTTATTTCAAGCGAACATCCTAATTGGAAAAATTACTCTAAATATTTACTATCAAAATCCAGCCATTTTTACACTTTTCATTTATGTATAATTGTCTTTTATATACATTAGAACATTTTAATAAAACTACTCCATTTATTTCAAATACATAATGTAATTATCCAAATTTTAAAATATGAAGGATAATTTACCAGAATATATCTGCCCTATAGTGAAATTTAAAGATTGTTCTATACATGTAACGTAAATAATTTTCTCTTTTTCCCTACAAAAAATCATTTTCATAATAGTCAACTAACAAGATTATTTTATTACTAAACATATTATAAAAATCAGTTTTATTACTGTATGTTACAAAATGCTACAAAAAGGTAATAGGTGCATATAAAAAGTAGCAATACATTCATTTATTCAATATTACTGCTTAACACTATCAAATAACACAGAAACCGAAACAGTGTATTTCATCCTTTTTATACCGGGTGTCCGAAAAATTACTGATGGATTTTAAAATTACAAATTTGAAAATGGTGACAGATATTAAAAGAATTTTTGCAGGAGGGTTATGTATGATGTCAGGAGTTTTTGTTTACTGTGATTCTTGATTTTAGTTCGAATTTCAAATAACAGATGGTGCTGTCATCGTTTGGCGCTCAGTCAACGCCGAAACGGACATCACTCAGAACTGATGCAACGGAAGAAGAATAAGACTATGGAGTGGGTCTCATTCGCCAGTACAATCTTGTTCTTAGGTCTCGACTCTGAACTCATTCGATATGACTTCAATGGAATGGGTTGTTTCCATCGAAATAACAGATTCTTCGATAGTGGAACACATAGTTCAGAAGTGGGCATGAATTTCACAAGCAGTATTCGAGTTTGCAGGAGATCTTACATTTATGAAGTTTTATTTTCCCCGATTAAATTACTTTTATGGCCTGATTTAACTAATATTTTATGCATCGTATTTTAAAAGTAGGTGAAGTGATTTAGTATTTTTTGGCGTTAAAAATTTGAAAACTTTTCTGACATTCTAAGGAATTTTAGATCTTTTAAGGAAGTTTGTCAGTAGGGTTTTATGAATGTTGAAAAATAATCATGAAAATTGTTAATAGTATATTGTTGTTTAAAATAACTACTCAAAAACAAATATTAGAAGTTGCCTTGTTTATCCCTTTTCAATAGGAATAGTCTATCATTGCATTAAAATTAAAAAAAATAAAGTAAATGTTAGTTAATTAAAATTTTGTTTGACAGTTTGGTATTAAAATATTGTACATGCAGCTTCATATTGATGTTCGATAAAATAAAATTAGTATTTTACCTATATCCATTTTAAATTGTATAAATGTGTTAAAAAACTTCTTGGAGGTTGAATGTTTACACTTTGGCAACTCTTTCTACACGCAATGCTAATGCGCATATATCTTTTAATAATAAAGATATCAATAATACCTAATGTGATAAACTAAGTTCAAATTAAATTTGATAAGACCCTAAAACTTCGTACATTACATAAATTACTGATGTCCATAAACAAATTTTTATCGAAATTTTTATTTTGACATAAATTAAGACCGTATTTCAAACATCACTTTTTGTTGAAATAGCATTGTAATTTTAAAACTTATTTAAAAAATACTCGAATTGCAATAATCAGGGCTTGGCAAATGGGGCTGCAACTGACAACCAATATATATATTTATATATATATTTTTTTCTCGACGACCAATATTTTTAACCTGGCGTTTTTTATAGTGTTAAGGAAAGAACACAGTGTAAAAAGCATTTTCCATATTATGCACGGAAAACGATATTCTTCGCTGCTCTAGCCAACTAGCATGCCGTGTTATGTGATTAGAATGTGCGGAAGGGGGGTGGGTCGTTCTTACGGGTTGTTTACCAAAGTTTTTTGCAATAGTGTTCGGTTTACAGTTTTTCACATAAATTTGGTAGTTTTAGTTCAGGGTGAGGGGGGGGTATTGAGAGAGAATTTTTAATATTACAATAATTACTAATATTCATTGAAGAATAATTTATAATTATACGTATTTAGTGTTTGAGTTTTCATCTATAGTAAATGGAAGAAAAATTCCACTACACTTCAGAAGGACATATTTTTTGGAGATATGTATTTATCATTAACGATTTGATTGTTATATTAAATCAATCCTTAGATTGTTGTATCAAAATAATCCTCCTCCACAGCCGGTTGCTATTTCAGATTAAATAACACTCTACTCCATAACAGTAGTGTGGTTTATATTAGCAATGAGACGTTTGAGACGAACGAACGATAATAAACAAATGTTCTTCGAATCAGATTGTTTTTACTAAAATTCAATTAAATACTGTGATCTATCTTTTTCTATAAAGTGTGATTCATGAATTTTGAAAATAAATTATCGGTGTTTAATTAAAATCAGCAAATTTATCATTACCAAGCCATAAGCCTGGTTCAGAAATAACCGGATATACCGCAGACCACTCGCTTCAAGTATTACATTACATCTACATTAAAAATGAAATGAAGTAAATAAAACAAGTTGGATATTGCTCGTCAAACGTGGCAAATAAGGTGCGTTTGTACTATAACTAGTTTTACAAATAGTTTTTGCATTGCATATTGTACTGAATGTATATTTTAGTGCACTTCATAAGTGCATATAAATTTCATGCTATTCAAAGGGATGTAACATCATAAAAATGCACTTGAAATAATTTTTTCCCATTGGCCGTAATGTAACAGAAAACTTTTGACTGTATCTGTAATTAAACTATACATCCGATTTTTATAAAATTGGAAATGAGTTGACAAAATTTTACAACAATTACATATTTAAAATTTCAGACCATTCGGAAGGCTGTAACATCATTAAAATGCACTTGCAATAATTTTTTCCCATTAGCCGTAATTGAACGGAAAACTTTTGACTCTCCCTGTAATTAAACTATACATCTGATTTTCATAAAATTTGAAATGAGTCGATAAAATTTTGCAACAATTATATATTTAAAATTTCAGACCATTCGGTTGGGTAGTTTTTGCTCTATTATATGCGGACAGACAGACAGACAGACGGACTTGCAGACAGACGGACCGAACGACGACTATAGGTGCTACGTATTTATATAATTACGAACGAACCTAAAAAACTGTTCAATCGATTTTGACTAAATTTTATATTCAACCGTTTTCGGGCACGAGAAAACTATTGAGCTAGGACACATGTACGAGAAATTTCGATTAGTGGGTCCTATTTGGGTCACTATCGGCTAAGCTAATTGTATCTAAGAAATGGCTCAAACGATTTTGACAAAATTTTGCATTATACCATATCCAGAAGATCATAGGGTTAGATCACATGTTCGAGAAATTTCGATTAGTGGGTCATTTTTTGGTAACAACGGGTCAAGCTAATTTTGCCTAGAAAACGGCTCTAGCAATTTTGAATAAATTTTGTTTTCTATCGTTTTCGAAGTCAAAAAGACCATTGTGTTAGGTCGCATGCTCGAGAAAATTTGATTAGTGGGTCATTTTGTGTCATTATGGGTCAGGGTCAAGCTAATTACATCTAAAAAAGGATGTAACGATTTTGAATAAATTTTGCACTCTATCGTTTTGGGTTACGAGAAGACCATTAGGCTAAGTCATATGTTACAGAAAATTCGATTAGTGGGTCATTTTTGGGTCACTGTGGGTCAAGCTAATTGTATTTGAAAACGACTCAAACGATTTTTACAAAATTTTATATTATACCGTTTTGGGACATGAGAAGACCATTGGGCTAAGTCGCATGTTCCAGAAAATTCGATTAGTGGCTCATTTTTGGGTCACTATGGATCAAGCTAATTGTATCTCAAAAAATAATCAAATTGTATCTTAAAAAATCTCTCTAATTTCATCTAGAAAATGGTTCTAACGATTTTGATTAAATTTTGTATTCTATCGTTTTCTAAATCGAGAAGGCCATTGGGTTAGGTTGCATGTTCGAGAAAATTCGATTAGTGGGTCATTTTGGTTATAATGGATCAGGGTCAAGATAATTGTGTCTAAAAAACTACTCAATAGATTTCAACAAAATTTTATATTGAACCGTTTTGGAGCACGAGAAAACTATTGTTCTAGGTCACATGTTCGAGAAATTTCGATTGGTATGTCATTTTTGGGTCACTTTGGATAAAGCCAATTTTATCTAAAGAAGTTGGAAATTGCTCGTCAAACGTGGCAAATGAGGTGCGTTCGTACTATAACTAGATTTATAATTATTTTTTGCACTCCATATTGTACTGAATGTATAATTTTTTGCACTTCATAAAGTGCATAGTCTGATACATCATTAAAATGCACTTCCAATAATTTTTTTCCCATTCCCGTAATGTAACAGAACAATTTTGACTGTCCCTGTAATTAAACTATACATCCGATTTTCCTAAAATTTGAAATAGCTCAACAAAATTTTGCAACAACTATATCTTTAAAATTTCAGACCATTCGGAAGGCTGTAATATCATTAAAATGCACTTGCAATAATTTTTCCCATTGGCCGTAATGTAAAGAAAAAATTTGACTGTCCCTGTAATTAAACTATACATCCGATTTTCCTAAAATTTGAAATGGCTCGACAAAATTTTGCAACAATTATGTATTTAAAATTTCAGAACATTCGGAAGGCTCTAATATCATTAAAATGCACTTGCAATAATTTTTCCCATTGGCCGTAATGTAAAGAAAAACTTTTGACTGTCCCTGTAATTAAACTATACATCCGATTTTCATAAAATTTGAAATGGCTCGACAAAATTTTGCAACAATTATATATTTAAAATTTCAGATCATTCGGAAGGCTCTAATATCATTAAAATGCACTTGCAATAATTTTTCCCATTGGCCGTAATGTAAAGAAAAACTTTTGACTGTTCCTGTAATTAAACTATACATCCGATTTTCCTAAAATTTGAAATGGCTCGACAAATTTTGCAACAATTATATATTTAAAATTTCAGATCATTCGGAAGGCTCTAATATCATTAAAATGCACTTGCAATAATTTTTCCCATTGGCCGTAATGTAAAGAAAAAATTTGACTGTCCCTGTAATTAAACTATACATCCGATTTTCCTAAAATTTGAAATGGCTCGACAAAATTTTGCAACAATTATATCTTTAAAATTTCAGATCATTCGGAAGGCTCTAATATCATTAAAATGCACTTGCAATAATTTTTCCCATTGGCCGTAATGTAAAGAAAAACTTTTGACTGTCCCTGTAATTAAACTATACATCCGATTTTCCTAAAATTTGAAATGGCTCGACAAAATTTTGCAACAATTATATCTTTAAAATTTCAGATCATTCGGAAGGCTCTAATATCATTAAAATGCACTTGCAATAATTTTTCCCATTGGCCGTAATGTAAAGAAAAACGTTTGACTGTCCCTGTAATTAAACTATACATCCGATTTTCATAAAATTTGAAATGGCTCGACAAAATTTTACAACAATCATATATTTGAAATTTCAGACCATTCGGTTGGGTAGTTTTTGCTCTGTTACATGCGGACAGACGGACGGACAGACGGACAGACGGACGGACTGAATGACGACTATAGGTGCTACGTATTTATATAATTACGAACGCACCTAAAAAGGTTACAATAATTTTTGGCAATGTCTCTTTTATTCCAAACATTCAACAGAAAGGGATTTTTAACAAGCAATGCATAAGGTAGATGGGGGTAAAGATACGCACTTTTCATAAATTTAAACTTTTGATGAACACATTGATCTAAACTTATGTGACGAGAGATTAAAATGTTACATTACATTATCTCAGCAATTTACAAATGTAGTTTACATTTTCGCCGAATGTTGGTACTGCAAAATAGGAAAAATAAAAGCCCGAATAAAATTTTGCAAAGATTGGATAAATGTAAAATCGCCGACAAACTTGAAATCAGCTTGTTATATTTATGCCCAATTCCGAACACTCTATTTCGCTATAGAATAATTTGTTATTTCCATGATAAGAACAAATTCCATTGAAATCATATCGAATGAGTTCAGAATCGGGCTCTAAGAGCAAGATTTAGCAAGATATCTTCACCTAGCTTTAAAATACGGTGCACAAAATTTTCTTTAAATCAGACCATAAAAATTGATTTAATCCGAGAAAATAAAACTTCATAAATGTAAAATAGCTTGCAAACTCGAATACTGCTTGCAAAATTCAGGCCCATTTCTGAACGATGTATTCCATTATCGAGAATTCTGTTATTTCCATGGCAACAACGCATTCCATAAAAATCATACAGAATGAGTTCAGAATCGGCGCCTGAGAGCAAGATTGTAAAGGCGAAATAAACGCACTCCATAGCCTCAATCTCCTTTCGTCGCATCAATGCTGAGTGATGTCAGTTTCGGCGTAGACTGAGCGCAACTCGCTGTGAGTGCCATCTAATATCTGAAATTCGATCTAAAATCAAGAATCACGATAAATAAACTCCTGACATCATAGAAAAACCTTCCTGCAATTTTTTATATGTCTGTCACCATTTGCAATTATTGAATTTTAAAATTCATCAATAAATTTTGGGACACCCGGTATATATATAAGAGATACGCAGTTGAAGAGAAAATGATTTTTTAATAAGATTTTAGAACCAATAATATATCTTTTAAAAATATGATAAACGTATGTTGTTAATACATTTATTTAATTATTGCAAATAATATTAAAAATACTGTCTAAAACTATTATTAGCATTATTTAAAATTTCTATTAACTATTTTACTGTAAAATCATTAATTTTTTTCATTTCAGTTTATATTATTTATATATTTAAACTTTCTGAAAGCTATTCCAACCAGTGTAAAATAATCGCTTATAAGAATAATTATTTTGCTTTTCGTACAATTAATCAAGTACTGAGAAATTCTTTAATAAGCTAAAAGATACAAAACTGATTTAATTCGAAATGCATGTAGGTTAAAATATAAATGAAAAATCCATTTAACTTCTCATAACTTTGTTTACTTCTATAAACTTTGAAGAAATTACAAATAATGCTTTCAAAAATCTCCATGCACAAAGTTGTTTCAAAATTCAATACTTATTGGAAACTCGATAATTTAAATTTCATTATAGAAAAATGCATGCATATTTCTTCATAATATGTTGCACAGAATTGAGATGAAACGCAGCTTTATCATTATCATTTATGTTAGTAAGTTTATCATTATTATATATATATTTTTTTTTTGGGGGGGGGGATATCATATCTTGGGCAAAATAAATTTATAGAGTTGTTCTTCTCTGATTTTCACTTGCGAGTATAACATATACCCACATTATTGACTAAGTATATAATGTGGTGATAATTATGGCGTGTCAATATTCTTTTAGATGTACCCATTGCATTGGACAATATTGATTTTCAGTGTGTTCGGTAATGTAGATGAAATTAATTTCCTCCTATAATTTTTGAACAAAACTGAATTTAGACAATAGCATTTAAAAATAATCTTTATAATCAATGTTTATAAAATTGTATTATGTAGGGAAAAAAATAAGAATAAGATTTTCAATAAGTTAAGAACAAGAACGAAATATCACAATAATTATTTGTGTACATTTCCCTTTATAAAACAAATACCATTTCTATAGATATGAATGTCTGCTTACGTCATTTTTAAGATTGCGTACTATAGTGGTACCTGCTTACCGGTTTCGAGAATTTAGACATGATGTTTGTTTTCCTGAGGGAAATTTAAAACTATTTTACAACTTGAAACTATTTATTGGGAAATACGGTAGATTGATTTTTCAAATAGAATTTTTCTCTTTTTACATTTGAACAAAATTCTCTTCTTTAGTTGAATTATGTAAACCTTTTGTAAAATTTACCTTTAAAAGGAAACTACATTAAATCGTTTTTGCTACAATGCACTTGTTTCCTTACGAATAATACTACCCTAAAACAAGAAAATAAAAATGCACTATTTACTATAAAATTATTTATTATTCTAGAATTTTATTTCAACATATGTATCAGTTTTTCTACATGTCCCTCTCCGGTCTATACGAATTTTTTTGAGCTCGTTGCTCACTCTTCAAAAACGCTAAATACAATTGAGCTACATCTATTTTCATTCTTCTATTATCTACTAATTTCAAACGTTTGTGCAACAGTTAATTTAATTTCCATGATCTCTCTAATTTTTATTTTTATATTTTTTGTAATCTTGAATGTCTTAGTACCCTTCACCCTCATTTCAGTCGCGTGAAGAATTTTTTGAAATATTTCAAGTTCCTTTCTGACAACCCTACAGTGTGATACTTTAAACCAACTGATTTCAACTAGTGATCGGCTGAGAACTAAGGGCTCCGCGCAGTGTTACCAGTTGGCTACTTTTTTAAAAATTCAGATTTATTGATTGCCTCCACAGATTTCGTCCACTTAAATGGCAAAATGCACCTTATATAATAACAGATTAATTAAGGTTAAAACAAGTGGAATTTTAGCCTTTCGAAAAAGTGATGCCAGTCAAGAAATTTGAATTTAAATAAAGGAGCCCGCTGGCAACATTGGATCCACGACGATCTACGAAAATAAATAAAATTTCAATTAAGTCAGTGCAATGCAAGCGGGATATTTTCGAAAAAGTAGGTATGGATTTTATTTTTCTAAAATACTGTAAATTACAATCTTCTTCCAACGAAACTTTTGCTTGTATATTAAACATATTTTAGTACCCTGATTAAAAATTCCGGTTTAAAAAGTAATATCTACTTTTACGAAATTTTCAATGAATATGCACTGGAGATTTGTTAATCAGATTGTAAGAAAATAAAAAATTCCATTGTGAATGGAAATTCACGATTTTCTATTTCGCACCTATAATAATAACCTCTATGTGATATACTGTAAAGTACGAGGGTTGGAACTTTAACCCTCTCACTGCACACCCCGAGATATTCTCGGGCATGCATTTTCCCGTCTAATTAATACTATTTGGTTATTACCACCAGTTATTTTTTAGCGAAAAGTTTGTCTGATTTAATCAGGACATTTTCCCCGATTACGATAGTCAAAAATTTCTGCTTTAAAGAACTAGTGATAAAAGATTAAAAATTATGTAAAAGACGCTCATCGTGAAGAATTACTTGCGCAGTAACAGGGTCAATAATGGCAACTATTTATTTACATGGAATTCAAAAGTGAATCATGTCACCATGTTTTATTGTCCTTCAATATAATCGCCAGCATTATGTTTAACCCGTTTACAACTATGTGGAAGTCGCAGAATACCTATAGCAACGCCTGTTCTGTTGATTGTCGAATGGACCGATCTATTGCCCAGGCGTTCCTCCAGAATGTGCAGCACAGTCGTATGCGCAAATCCTTCTCTGGCGCCAGCTCAAGAATAATTTAGCATCGATCACTGTCTGGTAGTGCGGCAACAGTTATAACAACAGTTGCACTTCTGCTTCGCTCACAATAAGACGACCTGACGGATACATGTCTGCCACAATTTGACGTCCTTCATTGAAGTCTTTTACCCATCTCCCTATAGTTCTTTATGGCAATTCAGATTCTCCGCAAGCCTCTTGAAGCCCTAGATGACATTGTCGGGCTGTACGACCTCTGGCACATTCAATTTTTATCCAACTTCGTTGTTGCAAGAGAAAGGGGCAAAACTTGTCGTAACTTGACAATAATTGCTTATTACTTATTAAATAATTTATTTATAAAAAATGGAAACTACTATTCGATTCCAAAGTGCTTCAATAGTCAGACCTGTCAATTTTACGTCCGTTTAAAATTTGTCTGAAAATGAGCCAGTAAGTTTTGCATTGTTGAGATGGAAATATGAGAACCATGTTAAATAAATTAAAGTGAGCGTTTTTAAACAATTTTACCCATACATACTGAGTTTTAGTAAATGGTTCAAAATGGTAAAAAAATGCATGAATATGGAATTTTAATAAGATAAAGATGTATGTAAAGCTATTTAAGTAATGAAATATGTACTAATAAAGGAAAGTTTTGCTCTGTGTGCATGTGTGTGTGTCTTTTCGCGACGGCTAGTGAAATTTATCGATGTTTAAGTCTGAAACTTTAGGTGAGGATAATCCAAGACAGGTCCTAATGCACCCGAGGCTCAGATTTTTAATTTTTTAAGAGCATTTGCCCGATTTTACCTGATCTTCTTCATTTTTGGGACTATATCTCCATTTAGTTATCCCCCATTTCTACATTCCAGTTAAGATCCTCGACGCCTGGAGCCCGATAAAGAGTCCCTTGTGCCTTTTGTGCCCAAAATTGTTAATAAATTGCTTCTTTTTAATCCAATCTCCTTTTTCGAACACATTTTCCGTTTAATCACTCCCCTATGTCTAGATTCAAGTTAAAATCCTGGGGTCCCCTAGGTTCCTGTAGGGCCCGGTACGGGGTCCTTGAGCTTTTTGTGTGGCATGCATTTTTCACCTCCTGATTATCTCGCCTTCTCAGTGAATAATTTTAAAGTTGAATCTTGGACTCCTCCCCGGACCAACATCTCATAATTTTTACTGGGACCCTGTTTTAGATCCCCTTCCATTTTTTGCGCATTTATTTAAAATATTATTACAATGATTATTTCATACCCTTTGCTTAATTTTGACTAATTGAAGATCTAAAACGCTAAGTACTAATATTATAGCTCCCTTAAGAATAGTGCGATTCACTAGCTTTATTGCCTAACAACTTCTTCAGCTCCTTCAGCTACCACAAGAAGACAAAAAAAAATCGCTGACATCAGCTACCACCAATTTTGAATATTAATCGTCTTCTTGTGTCCATTGGTGCAATTTCTTTAAAAATGATCCGAATTGCTTGCAATTTTCTTTAACATATTTCTAGCGTTCTCTGATTACTTTAAAAACTACTCAAAAGTATTCTTATACTCAACCACATGCCAATTAATTCCCTGGCCCCTTGAAGTTTTTGCACCTTAAATTGTTAATAAATTGCCCCTTCTTGAACTGATATTCATTTTTGGAACATTTTTCCCATTTAGTTATTCTATCGTTTCTGTATTCAGTTAAGATCCCGGAGCACTTTAGTATCCCGTAGGACCCAATATGGGGCCCTTGAACTTTTTGTGCGGCATACATTTTTCTCGCATTCTCTATACAAAATTTTAGAATTGAGTCTTGGACTCCTCTGCCTTGACCAACACTCTCATATTTATACCCCCCTTTTTTGCACATTTATTTAAAATTTAATTCTAATGATTAATTCATACCCTATGCTGAATTTCGACTGATTGAAGATCTAAAGTGCGTAGAACATTTCTTAAATATTACATTTCCTAAAATCTTTCTATAATATTTAAATAAAAGTTTATGAAGAAAAACACCCTTTGAAAAATATACCACTTCTTTGTCTCTTTTTAACGGGGACTTTTTGCAGGAGAGGAAAAGATATAAAAACAAAGAGTTATATAACAGAAAATACTGTTTAAAGATACAGGTCAATGTTATTCGGCAGATCGGAAGTGTAGATATCAGACAGTGGAAGATTGGTCCTATGCGCATTAAAATCTTGGAAAACTTAAAGCTGAATACATGTCTTAGGCAGAAGAGGGCAATATAATAAAGATGTTTTTCTGCTTTTATCTTGGGGAAAGAGGGTAAAAATACTAAAAGGATGCCTTTGCAACAGTTACTATCGGACTCGTGGAGCTTTAAAATTGCAAAAGTAAAAGGTAATGGACACCCGAAACACGACTTTTTCTTTCTATTTCAGAATACATTTATCATTTCAGAATTTTTTTTTAAAGGAAATTAAGTAATTTTTAAAAAGAAACTTTGATACAACTTAAGCCACTGCTGAGGGCCCCTCGCGAGTTGGGGCCCGAGGCTGAAGCCCCCGCACCCTCCCCCCCCCCTAATCCGGTCCTGATTGTATAGCTACAGGTTAATTTTTGTAGGTTTAATGTATATGCATATCTAGACACGAAAAGAGTCAACTACGATAATTAATATTATATTGTTTCCTTAACTCAGCTAATTATGAATCATCTTTTATTAAATTTTTACATGTTTTGTTTTTCATTTATCTTTGACGAATTTTAAAATTTGACTTTTATAAAATAACAAAGTAATAAATTTATTTCCTACTCAATCTTTTGTATATGCTTTATAAAATGAGGAACATAATTCTAAAATGTTTTATCTACAATATTAATTAAATTAATTATTCTGTTATCCAAATGAATTCTATTAGCTGTAAAATAATTACATTTCTTAAAGATATTTTCTACAAATATCAACGAGTATATTTCCCACATTCATCAGATAATGAAACACCATGCAACGCAAGTGAATTTCCTATCTACTTATGTAATAAATTTTATATTTTGTAGAATATTTTAAAAATATATTTAACTTAGTTTTAAATATATTCAGTGTACAAAGATATATGTAATCTAATAAAAACATTAAACTCATATAGTATTATTTAATTTGTATAACTGTAGGCATTTGTATAACTGTAAGCATCAGTTTAATGAGAAATAAATGAATTTATATTTTTTTCTCTATTGTACATTACATGTTTAACATTATACATTTCAATAAGAATGAAATCTAAAAATGTAAAATGTCCTCAAGTTATTTGCTTTTGATCGTTATATGTTCTTTTTTTTATCTCCATATCATTTACATTTCCAAATGAACATAAAAATGTATTTATAAAAAAATAAATTAAACAGTTTCGTTTCGTTTACTTTTAAACAAATATTGATGTAGTGTATTATTGTAGTACAAATATTGACAAATACTTAAACTTTTACACAATAAAAGAAAAGAAATAAAAATAAAATTTACTTGAAAATTAGATCTATAGATATATAGTCTCAATTTATTATATATATATATATATATATATACATATATATATATATAAAACAGAATTTAATAGTAACGAATAATAAATAATTAAATAAAGAATTGTTTTTATTGCATAAGTATTAATTTTTTGTATTTTTTTTTTATTTGTCTTTATAGTAGTTATGACTGTTCATTAAACGTCTCACTGCTTAAACTCTTTCTCTTTTTTATCAAAATAGGTTAAAAAATTGCGCAGTTATGTTATTACATATTTCAAATCTACATATATTTTAGTGTTAAAACTTTTTTGTTGTTGTTGTTGTAAAAGTGTTCTTTTTTTGATATAGAATTAGATCATAAAAAAAAGATCGTGGAGATCTTGGTTTTTGCTGCGAGGGGGTTAAATATTATATAAAAATGTTATCTCATTGTAAATTAAAACACAATAGAAAAAATTCTTCAATACTCTTTAATTATGTCTTCAAAATAGGAAAGATCCAAACATTTGAGAAACAATTGTCATTTAAAAAAGCTGCGCTATCTGTATAAGCGCATAAGCAAAAAAGCCTGGAAATAAAATGAATGCGGAAACATGAACACAGCTTATTGATACGGAAAGAAAAAATTCTTCAATACAGTAGAACCTCTTTTATCCGAAACTCTCGGTTAACCGAAATCCATTTTTAAAAGCCTTTTTTTTTAACTATCATATTTCTTGTGTGCAATTCCATTTTGAAAGCTTTCTTTTTTTTTTTAACTATCATAATCCTCGTGTGCAAGTGGTCCTTTCTGAACCAGGAGTACATATAAATATTTTTGATCCCCTATTTTAGAATTCCTTTGAATTTAACTTGAGCTCCCGTAAGCTGCGTAGTGGAATGAACGAAGAAAACGAAAAAAATAAGACATTCTGAAGATTTTAATGTTTTGCTGAAGGTTTGCCTTGGCTGGAGCAATAGAAAGGCAGTGATACTGGCGAACTAATGATATTTAAAATCTTCGTGATAGAGCTTGGAAGCAAAGGCAATTGACACTGCGACAAACAAAATATTGTTTCAAACTCTTGAGAAATATGAAGAAGGTACTTAATTTCAAAAATAAGCACAGATAATTTATTCTTGTTTCTATTTTGCTATTGCTTTATTTTTATTAAGCACTTGTTAACATAATATGAAATAGTGCATATATTTCTCTCTATATATTCTCTCTATAATTTTCTCTCTTAATTTCTGATATTTCAAGAATTTTTTTTTTTATAGAATGTAAATGGATTATCTGTAATGATAAATAAATCTAGTATGATTTATTAACCAATTAGAATAATTGTGTTAAAAATAATCTAGTGTAATTTCGTATCCAGTGATTTCTGGATTTCCATTAGTGAGATTTATTCTGTTGAGCTGAGCCAGGTTTCAGACCAGATGCTATAATAAGTAAGGTTAGCTGTGTGAAACAGTTCCACCAGATTCGTCCGGGATAGCTCAGATGGCAGAGCACTGGCGGCTCCAGCCATGAAATCCCTAGTTCGAATCCTGGTCCGGACATTTTTCGCCCAGTTGGAAATTTACATCTAATATGATTTATTTACCAATTAGAATAATTATGTTAAAATTAATCTATTGTAAAGGAATTATATCTAATATTTTACATTCCAAGCTGTGACCATTGTTTTGTATTATGTAAAACAAATGTCTATTATATTCAAGACTCTAAGAATCTAAATTCCATAGTTGAGAGAAGTGAACGTTTCTTTCACTCTGAAATATTTGAATTTCTTTATTAAATTGCATAACTATATCACGAGGTAACAATTTTAAGATAATTAGTCATAGTATATTACTTTTAGTATTTAAAAAATATCTTATAATTCAAGGTGTCTTATTTGAGTTGTATTTCATTATAAAATCTAATAATGGATTAGTATTGCTGAATGTTTTAAAACTGCAATGCTACCTATTTTATGAAAACGATTATATCTTTATATACGATTATATTGCACTAATTAGCATATCATCGAAATCAGTTTTAAATCGAATACTTGAACGGCAATTTATTTTTTATTAAAAATACTTTTAATTAAGCATAGGTAATTTCTGTAGGAGCATTAAGTTTAGATCAATATTTACGTTAAGGTGTATTTTAGATTTTATACTGAAGAAGAATTGATGGATATCACGCATCTACACTCTAAAATGTAAATGCGTAATTTTACACATTAAAGCAGGCCTAGTCAAGATATAAAAAAGTTTTGTCTGTATGTGTAAAGTGAAGTCAAAATTACCGAATACACGCCTGCTCTGCTATGAAAAAAAAAAAAAAAAAAAAACTTATTGCGCTGGCTGTGTATTCTATTGAAAACACATTAAGCTGCTTAAGTGTTCAAAAACCTATCAAAATACTCTGAAATATAGTGTTTAACGTGTAAACTGCACATGGACACACATATATCTCTGCGATATACAAAAACGATGGATTTTGTGTAATTAGTACATAACCTTATAGTTTGGGATGAAGATTGTGAGCTAAATATGTTTATGGCCCGAAAACAACTTTCCATGATGACCAACTCATATGTTTGGTGTGTTTGTTCTCTTTCCAGCAGATTTGCTTGCAGACCACAAAATAGCGTAAACTTAATTTACAGGAAAAGGGATCGTCTGAAATTATACAGGGTGTCCGGTCTCAACGGTGTCCAATGGCTAATTCCTAAACCGTTAGCCATTGACATATAGTTCCAATTACAAAAATGTTTTAAATCAGGTAAAGAAACATTTTAAAAGCGATTTGGGTCAATAAAAATATTTCTTAAAAAATTACGAAATTTAAATTTTTATACGGTCCACCGGTCCTATAAGTTATATTTAGTATTTTTTTCCTATTACACTGACAAGTAAGACAAAAAAAGTCCCATTCATATAACGCTAAAATTGAGCGAGTTATGAAACTTTAAAAATGCATGACTTATGCCACTTTTCTACTCTGAAAACAAAAGAGTTCGGCTTGGCTTAGAGGGATCATATGCCAAGTGTTTAATGTATTCGAAGGTCTTACTTCATGTGTATCTGCGCTTTGAAAGAAAAATCCTACAAGTATTATGATTAAGTCTCAAATTGGCTAAAATAACATAGGTTTTATTTTGTCAGGATTTGGGACTGTTTCTCTTATGATTTCTTTTAACAAAAATTATGTTTTTTTATAAGTTTTTATGTTACTTCAACAATCATATGTATGTTTTTCCAGTTCAAAATTTGTACTCTAACTTTAACCCACTTTTAAATATCCGATCGAGATTGCATTTTACATACTGGCGCAAATCAGATAACAACCTAATATTATTAAGATTTTCGGTGGTTACCATTTATACTTATTTTACAGGATAACACAAAAGATTTTGGATAAATTTCTGCCAAGGAGTTTAAGAAAAAGTTTTAGATTAGATAATACAAGACTGCGATTGTTGGGTTTTTCACATTTATGTATTTTTTAGCACTGAATCCGAAAATTACCTTAATTTTTAACCGTCATGTCAGGATATTTCGCAAATCATAAATTTTCAATTTTAAAGAATAACAAAAATCGATCACTATAAAGTAGCGGAGATGGTTTTGTTTTTTAACTTTTGATAATTGATTTTTAAGCACTTTTTACCACTGAATCTGAAAATGACCTTCATTTTTAACCATCACGTTAGAATTTTTTTTGCAAATCGCAAATGTTTAAGTTAAAATATAACAAAAATATCATACTGTAAAACATATGTAAAACTTTTTTTATTTTATTTTATTCAATAATTTATTCGATATTTTTGCTTATCTTGGGATTCTTACAGCTGGGTGGTGTGATGAGATGGGGGGGGGGGGAGATTAAATTTTAACTTTGAACTTTTTAACTTTGATATTTGCAATTTGCGAAAAATCTTGATGTGATGGCTAAAAATGAAGGTCAATTCCGGATTCAGCGGTACAGAATGCATAAGAATCAATTATCAAAAGCTAAAAACATGAAATAACGCAGCTTTTGCAGGCTAGTGCAATCTAATAATATTTTAAAATACGTATCATTTTGTAAAGAATTGAGGGTGTTAATTTAGCATCATTTTATTTAACAAAAATTCTGTTTTTTCTTTCTTCTTAAATGTGTATTACAAATTGTACATTTTGCATTAATATGTCAGAATGACTAAAGATTTCAAATTTATATTGCAATGTTAATTTTACTCTTAACCATTTTTTAATATATCTGGCGAAATTATATTTCGACTAAATTTGTGAATGACCCCCAATTTGCAGCAAAAAATATGCTCCAACTTTAAACAGGTATTACTCGGTCAAATTTAATCGTAGAACAACGGGACTTTTTTTGTATTACTTGTCAGTGAAAAAGGAAAATTTTACTAAATATAACTTATAGGACCGGGGGACCGTATAAAAATTTTAATTTCGTATTTTTTTAAGAAATGTTTTTATTGACCCAAATCGCTTTTAAAATATTTCTTTACCTGATTTAAAACATTTTTGTAATTGGGACTATATGTCTATGACTAACGGTTTAGGAATTAGCCATTGGACACCGTTGAGACCGACACCCTGTATATACTGCATGCCATCTCTCTGTAAGAGTTGTTTTGAAGTCCTGAAATTGTATGCCCTAAAATATATGCTCAGAACTTGTATAATATAAATAAATACTGTGCAAAATAAAATTTTGTAAAAATACAGAAATTGTGACGGCGATACTATTTCCGATTTTTTTTTTCTATCAATTACAGTCACAATAATTTCAAAGTTACCTCTACACAAATAGAAGAAATTCTCTATTCGATTCAATCTACAGTAAACGATCAATAATTACCCAAATGTTTGCAAAACTCGCTATTTTAAGAAAACTATAAAAACGTATTAAAAGCTTTTGTTTGCTTTGTTACAAGTAACTTTAAAAATTTATTTTCAAATTTAATCAGATAAACTTTCCTATTTATGTATTAGTTTAAAGAATATTTTGAAAATACGCATACTAATATTTTTGCCCAAAACAGTGCATGTTTTATGCATAAATTATACTTTGATTTTTTTTATATAATATAGAAACAAATAAATTAAAACTGTTATTTCATAACGTTACTAATCGATGGTATAAAATAATAGTTTTAATAAACCGCTCTACCATTAATCTTCAACATAAGGTGTTAGTGAACATTTGCACTGAAATGTATTATGTATTACATTAACAGTACTCAGTTCCCATCAACTGTTACAGTTTAATTTTGCAAACAGTTATATATATAAATGCATATATACATCAATTATACTCAATGCGGAACAATGTTGTAATATATTATATGAGTTACGCCTATTGAAAATCATGTGTTCAAGGTTTATGCTTAAAATAAAAAGGCATCCCGTATATGTAATTACTATTAACATATTATTATGAACTTCATTAATTTCCTGCTGATGTTACAAAAATCCTTTATATATTTTCTTTCTTATAAAAATAAAAGTTTATTCAGCAGAAATATTTTGTTGTAAACGTTTTTTTTTTTTTTTAATTAGTGCTATTTTTATTTATTTTTTAATCAGTCGCAATTTCTATATTTAATAAAATTGGAAATTTCAAGTTTTTGTCTCTTTGTTAAAATTGCAATTCATTCTACGTAATGTATTAATTTCTTATTTCTTATTATATTAGATAGTAAAACCTGTTTGGATTTTATTTTCCCAAATTGCTGCGCATGGCATTTTTTAAATAGATTTAATAAGAAATAATACCTATTGTAGCCGTTACCATGGTCTGACTTTTGAAAAATTCCTTAAATGGGGACGGATTTCGCCCATTTGATATCCCCGCCAAGACATTAGCTATATATATATTTGGTTTCTATTAATACAAAGCATTTTTTCCAACAAATTACTAAATTACAAAAGAACTACGTTATTACATATGTAGACAAATCTCCTAACAATTATGCTATTATATGTAAATCATATTATCACCAACTTCTTACAAATTGTATTTCTTCTAATAAGTCATTTCAAAAAACTAATGAAAATGTAATTGTAAATAATCGTAAAATTCGAAGTTATTATAAACTATTAAATATTTTATCTACTAACTTTAATTATCCATATTTAGTTCTTATTCCCAAATTTCATAAAACTCCAATTAAATTTAGAACTGTAACTATTGGTTGCAATACATATAATAATAAAGCCAATAAACTTCTCTTAAAAATTCTTTATCAATTATATGTACTTACTACAAACAATGATAATACACATTGTATAAAAAATAGCTATCAACTTGTCAATATTTTAAAAAATCTTCATTGTGTTTATAATAGAATTACATATGACTTCAAAGATCTTTTTAATAATATAGACCTATTAGATTTACATAAAATTATAAATGCATTATTTAAAAAGTATTATAAAAAACTGGAATTAGCATCTAATATAGATATTGCATATTTTAAATCTTTAACTAACTTCATTATCTATAATAATTATATATTGCAAGATAACACTTTATATTTACAGCATGTCGGTATACCACAAGGCGGTTGTACTTCCAGTTTACTCTCAGACTTATACTTATATCATTATGAACGTAACTTTACTAATAATAATCTACATTTATATCGTTATATTGATGACATAATTTTAATTGATACTGATCAATCTGCAATTACTCGATTTCCAGTAGATTATCCCACTAATTTGGAATTAACGGAAAACCATTATCTAACAATACAATTAACTTCTTAGATCTTAAAATTACAATAAAAGACAACAAAACAATCACAGATATATATGACAGACGTAAAGAATTTAAATTCAAAGTTAATACATTTACAAATTTTAAATTTTGTCTACATCATTCTGTATTTCGAAATATAATACTTAATCATTTATATAGAATAAAATGTTTATGTTCTTCTCCTCTAATTAACAATAATATTAAAAAACTAATTTATGATGCATTAAATCATGGTTTTCCAAAAAAATTCATATATTCATTAATATACAATTAGTACTTTCCTTACATGATCTTTTAAAACAAATTAACACATGCGTAAACAAAATTATAAAATAAAAAAATATCTATAAAAAATTAAAAATTGTAAAATAATATAAAAAAAATTATTGTAGGTTGGTTGGGTGGGTAGATGTTAGAGTATGGAGAAGGGTGGTGTTGTCTGGATAATACGCAATGGTTAATTAAAAAAAAAATAGGGGTCTTTTGTATTATTACTATATTTTTGATACGTATTTTATATGGGTGTTGATTTGATATTTTATATGTAATTGGAGAATTTCATTAATATTATAATTAGCTTAATTATTGATTAATCTTATTTACAATCATTTGTTATTAAATTTTAATTTACTGAGGACATTATCATATTAATTACTAATAGTATGCAATTTTAATAGTGATTAATATACATATAAGTATATTTAATATAAATAAAGTTATACTGTATGTATTAAAATTGGGTAATTATTTTTATTATTATTCCTCTATTCTTTTTAACATTTATCTATTTTCAATTTATTATCGGTTTAATGTTTTTGAATGTCCCACATTCATAATTTTTGGATTTTTATGGATGTATGAAAATAATCCACACTCTAAATTTGTGCTTTTTAGGTAATGGGAATTTAAGTATCTGTTAACCTTCTATATACTTCCATATGTTTTTTATTTCCTGTTCATTTTATAATTATCTTATATATAATAGATTTAATAAAAAAAAATTTTATTATTTTTAATTTTAATTATAATATTTAATTTTATTTAATAATTTAATATTAATAATATAATTTTTTAATAATATAATATAATATATTAATAATTAATTAACATATAATTATTAAACATATAATTAATATAAATATATTAATTATTACTGAATTTATTTTGTTTTATAGCATATAGCTATATGCTATATATTATCAATGTTCTAGAATTATTTTAATTATTAGTTTAGTTTAAATAAGTTAGCTAATAGAATATTTTGTATGCTTTTTAAATTTTATTAACAATAGTTTTTTTTTCTTTTTTTTTTCTTTTTTTTTATACATAGTGTGGTTTATATTAGGTTTATAATTATCTATATATAAGGATATGTTTGGTTTTGCTGTTAAAAAAAAAAAAATTACATTCAAATGCTTACAAATGTTTATCTTGTGACATTTGAATAATAAAAGTAATACTAGATGGCAGCACCAAAAATTTGTCTTTTGAGGATAAGTTCTAAATTTTAATTTTTCTAGCTCCAATTTCAGTTATAATTTACTACAACAGGGGGAATTTTTAGCTAAATTTTGACGATATTGTTAAACAGTTATTAATTAATTTAATAGTGCATTTTAAATAATGTAATTACTATCTATTTATTTTATTTTATTTTAAATGTATTTAACATGGTATTTCAAAATTTATTTCAAAATGTATTAACTGCATCCTTTGGTATCAATTACTGTGATTTCTTAACTGTTTTATTCACCTTAATCTTTGTGATATTTTGGTAGCCATGTGCGCGTGGATATTTGTAAAATACTGAAATATTAATCGGTATGGTGTTTATTATTTCTATTTTATATCCTATAAATATTTAAATAGGTTTTGTTGTTTCTTCCATTTCATATTATTTGTTTCTATTCTGTTTTCATTTTTAATCAATTCACTTGATTTTAATGGTTGTTTGGGCACAGGGGAAAATAATTTTTAGCTTTAGCTTATTTTTCTCACAGAAAACACCATATTGCTTATATCATTGAATTCTGTGCCCTTGACAACGTAATTCAATATATAAGCATTTCCATTATTTGTCGGTGTCCACTTTTTCTTTTTCTTCCATAATAATTCTTATAATAAATTAATTGAATTTTTTTTATACTTACAGCTTTAATTCATAATATTACGGGTTTTGATGGTGGTAGGTTATGTTTAATTAATGGTTATATATATATATATATGGCTAATGTCTTGGCAGGGATATCGAATGGGCAAATTCCGTCCCCATTTTTTCAAACATTCCATTCATTTTTCAAACCACGCGAAAATCTTGCAATGGAAAAGTTATGATTTAAAATTCACTTTTTTTTTAATTCGTCAAACTATATATTTAATTTTTGTTTTTCACGTGGAAATCTTGCAATAAATGCGGGAAGAATTTTATTGTGTTTTTTTATTATTATTATTATTGTTGGCAACTGTTATGAAGGAAAATGTTTACATTTTTCTGTAAGAGCTGTTTTATCAGAATCATGCCAATGTGGTGTTCAAAACTTTTAACCTTCCCCCCAATTCCATGCCCTTGGACGGCTTATGTATATATATATATATATATATATATATGGCTAATGTCTTGGCGGGGATATCAAATGGGCAAAATCTGTCCAAGAGCATGGAATTGTGGGGAATGTTAAAAGTTTTGAATACCACATTAGCATGATTCTGATAAAAACAGCTCTTACAGAAAAATGACAGAAAAATGTAAACATTTTCCTTCATAATAGCATCTATTGCAAGATTTCCACGTGAAAAATAAAAAATAAATATATAGTTTGACGAATTAAAAAAAAGTGAATTTTAAATCATAACTTTTCTATTGCAAGATTTCCAGGTGGTTTGAAAAAATGAAAACGAAACAAATAATTTGATGAATAAAAAAAAAAATAAAAAAAAAAAAAAAAAGTGAATATTACGTCATATTAGCAAAATAATTGATGCCAGCAAATGATATGTAATGTCATGTGAGTTTGAAAAAAGATATTGAAAAATGATAAAAAACCGACTATGGATATACTAGCATATTTTCACATATCTCTAATTATGATTTAGTTTCCATTGGTGAAGTTAGTCACTTCAAATTCGATCTCTGTATCTAGGCCGAGCAGACAGAGATTTTTATTTTCAATTAACCTTCTGTTGATGAAAAAATACATTGTTCTGGCAAACTACATTTAAGCATTTTTCTCATCTAATAATGTTTAATATACGTGATTAATTTAATGCCCCTTTACCAAAATACAATTTAGTCTTCCGTTTCCGAATCTCGTTATGTGCAAAAATCGAAATTTTACAGGAAACGAGAATAACGATTCATAATCCCAAGTATGTAGTTATTGTTTTATTTTTTTAATTTTGATTTTTATATTATCTTTTTACAATTTCGTAAGACTAAGCACTATAATATTACATGTTTAGATAATTAAGACAAAGTAAAAGAATTCGTTGGCCATAATGAGATTTGGAACTAAATAAGCGGCATTCTGAGTTTTGGTTTATGTTCCAAATCTCTTTCAAATCATTCAGAAAAATATGAACAAAATCTAATTACAAAAGGAAAAAGTTTTGCGCATTTTATTATATAAAATAACACACTAGTCCTAGTGCAAAAAAAAAAAAAAAAAAAAAAAAAAAAAAAAAAAAAAAATGTCAAAAGAAAATTAGTTTATTAACAATTGTTAAATTTTCAAAACATTTCCCTATTTAAAAGGTATGTCAAAATCATCTTTCGGAGATATGGCGTGCCCCAGGATCTTGTAAGATAATTTCTTGACCAATATATTTTTTTTCTTTGTAAAACTGAAGTTTGGGCTTCATATCCTTCTCAGACCAGTAGCGCTTTTTTTAGTGCTTAGAAGGGCCGTCAGGTCATTCAATTTTTCAGCTCTTTCAATGGCACATTTATTAATACGTTCTTGCGTAGTTTTTTTCAAGGATTTGCCTGTTTTATATTTACTTTGTTAATTACAGTGTTCAAGTTAACTTCTCTTTCGGTATTGCCAAAAACACTACCTCGGGAATATTGGAATAACCTACAATTAGGAACAGAATAAATATTATTCCACGGCTGTTGGGCATTTTTAAAGAAAATTAGTAAGGCTGATTTCTCTTGCTCATAACGACAAAGGAAAAATAGAAATGCAATAAAATTTCAAAATAAACATTCAAATGAAATAGAACATTTCGACATTTGATCCTGTAATTTACTGTTGGGCATAACGTAGAACTAAACTGTTGGTGATATGGACTTGGCGAGTTCTGGAACCGTAGCTAGTACTTAACTTGATTTATAGGTAAAAATGCACGACATTTAGTACCGTTTAAATTCTGAAATGTGTGCATATCGGTAAATTGTTTATCAATTTACAACAAAATATGTGTATATTTATTGGACATAACCAGTTTCAGAACTTGGAGATCCACTGTAATATACTTTTGACCATGATCTTGAAATGAAATGTACATTAAAAGTGATATTTTTTAAGATTAATTTTAAAAAGAATAAACTAATGTGAATAGCTCATCGCCGATATTTTAATTCAATTATGATATCATTTTTTCGTTGTATCACACAAATAAACTGCAAAAGCTTTGCAACTTGCATTCCATGACTTTAGAAATCATATGTAAAATAATGAATGTACATTTTCACTCTATCATTAATCCTCTTCCTCAGAAATAATTTAACCTCACATGAATGAATAAAGATTAAGTTATAATAAAAGAAATTATTCATCTGAAATATATTTAAAATGTTAATATAGTATATTAATATGTAGTACATTAATATGTAAAGCCAGTTTGACCAAATAAAAATTTCATATATTTTTTGGTGACTTAAGCTACTTTTTATAAACAGGAAAAACATTATTTATTATTGGAAGTATATATCAAAAGTGAATCGAAAATATTTGAACCGGATAATTAGAACAGGCCACATTGAATAGATTATAAACTTTAAACTAGCATCTTTTTTAAGAACACGACTTTAAAAATCGGATGTATTTCTTTCTTCGTCTATTTTCAGTCAATACACTTGATATTTTAGCAATTTATTTGTCACATATATATCCGTATATACATATATATAAAACGAAATCACAAATATTAAAAAAAAGGAAAATATAATAGGAAAATACCAATGCAAAATCAATGGTACTATTAATAGCTTAGAGATTCTCAGAGGAGCTATATTAATTAATTCAAAGTAAAAATATGGTATTTCGTCGAAAATTTGTCGTCAGTATACCTAAAATGATAATATGAGGGTCATTCAACTGAAACCCGGTCAGTGCGCGTAACTTTGTATTAGACGTAAAGAGGCGCCACGTAACTGCGTGAATGGCGGCACCATCTATTGGTAGAGAGACTGATGCATGCGCAACGAGTAGCGGATAGGGACAGCTTAATGCAACAATGTTAAAACTTCGACTGCATAACGATATGGGGGGGAAAAATCCAAAAATCCCTAGCCGGCTTTGGCACGTTGTTTTGATTTTGTTGGTGTTCGTTTCTACTTGGTACTTTAATTATCCATGTGTTTTATATTTTATTGTGCGTTTATATTTTATTTTTCTCATATTTTTATTATAACTTATGATGTTAATACCTGAAGAGAATACATTATAATGATTAATATTCTAATGTTAAAAAGTTTGAGATGCTCTCATTATACATTTGCTATAAAATAGGAACTGAAAGAATCATAAAATTAAAATGTTTAGTTCAGCGTAATAATTTAAAAAAAAATTTTGAACTATGCACTCTCAATTGGGATTTTTTTTTTTTTTTTTTTTTTTTTTTTTTTTTTTTTTTTTTTTTTTAAACAAAGAAACATGTTAAATTAGGAACAAAGGGAAAACAAATACTAATAATAGCTTTTAAATCTTTCAAAAGTAAGAAAAAAATTTAAGCCACATTGGCGTATTATATATAATAATAGTTTCATGTACACAATTATACTTGGGGAACAAGTATTAAATTATGTATATTTTAATTATAGAAGTGTATGTTACTTAAATCATATTTACTGTTTTCTAAAGCCTTGACTGACAGTGAAGTCAAAAGATTTAGCTTAATATAAGAAATAATAATTTTATTGTATCCCTTGGAAAATAATTTTCTTAAAGCTGTTAGAACGCCACATACACATCCCTATCAATTTATTTATATGAAATGAGTTAATTACTAAATAACATTATGACGTAAAAGATGAACTGCTTTTAAATTTTAAAAGTAAAAGTTGTAGATATTTGTTTACTTATTTAAACATTTCTTACTACAATGTTGGAAAGATTATGTTCTAAAGATTTTGTTTTTAATATTATTTTCAAATAGTTTTGGTAGGTGGCGCCAGTAAAAATACAAAAGATTATTAGTATTTTCCCTGTACTTCGAAACAGGTCTGAAAAAATCCCTATGAGATTTCCTTCTCCCTTCTTCTATCATGCACCCGCTTTTTTAACATTGCTGCATTAAGCTGTCCCCATCCGCTACTTGCGCAACGTTTCACCTTGCATAGCGACAGTGTGGTTGCACGCCGAAGAAAGGTAGTCACACAAGTAGTCGTCGACTACTGAACATGCAGGCGAGTAAGCAGGGACAACGAGGAGTGTTTCGATTTTTAGCGGCGGATGGAGTTGGGGGGCCGTGGACTGTATCGACGGATGAAAGATGTGTACGGTGAGCATGGATGTATTATTAATAATACATCCATGATGGTGAGTACAGTCTGAGTCGTTCAATTGTTGTGGAATGGCGCAAATGATTCCTTGACGGGCGCGAGTTACTGGAAGACGATGCTCGTCTTGGACAGGCTCATCGTGTCATCACACCGGAAATGATTGCGGAATTGAATGATTTAGTCGTGGCCAACAGCAGTATAACTGTGGACGATATCCATCAGTTACTGGGTATTAGCGTGGGTACCACTCACACCACATTGCATCAACACTTGAACTTTCGAAAAATTTGTGCTCAGTGGGTTCCCCATCAACTGACCGCCGAACAGCGCAATACACGAATGGCGCTGTCTTTGAGTCATCTGCAACGTTATCATGAGGAGGAATACTACTATATTTGAGTTCGTGTACTGTGTATAACTACATTTGTGTGTTAATAAAATCGTTACTTTACAGTAGTGACCGGGTTTCATTTGAATGCCCCTTATATTTGGCTCCTTATAACATATGGGGCATTCTCACAATCTTTTGACTTTCATGTCCCTGAATAATATATATTTTTTTAATTTAATAAACTTTGTGTTTTTTTTTTATTTCATATACTGGGGGACATCCCATTTTATGATTGTATAACAGTATTAATGAGATAAATAAGTTTTGGACGATGATGGGGGTCCAAAAACCAGGAAAACACATCTACCGTCCCGTGTCCCTGATGCTGATTTTTAAGTTTGGAGCTGTCTGTATAAAATTGCTTCAATAAAAGTAATTCGATGTAATTTTTTTCCGAAACTGGCACAACTGTTTTATATAAATATGTAGCAAAAAATTAACCTGCATACATTTTTACGGTTGATATTATTTTTTGAACTCTGTCCCTGGGTTTTTCATCCTTACCGTCCCTCTTGCTAAACTTATACAGAAAATCACTTCAGATCCAGACACAGAATTTTGTTCAAGTTTTTTGTCATGCAGAAGTATGCTAGAGAAAGAATGTCTAAAATTATTTGACAGCAAATTTACTGCAGAATTTAAATCAGCATTTAAATATCAATTTCAAGATCGTGCCTTTATTGGTAGTCTTACCGTCCCCAAGGTTTATTACTGCACTTTTCGAGATAAATTAAAAAAAAAAATAATAATAATTTAATCCAATTTTAATAACTATTTCTAAAAATCAATGAACATTGTGGCTATCACTTAGTCTTAACATGATTTTTCTAACAATAGGTGGCCATTTTCTTTACCGCTGAATCCTTAACGTCTTTTTTTTTTTTTTTTTTTTTTTTTTACCATTTCGTCCCTTTTTTACTATAATATCCCCTTTCTTTACCTTACCGTCCCTTCTTTAACACCCCTTTAAGACAATGTTATACAAAAATTCTGTATTAAATGTACTAAATTTTTATTATCTCTTATTTGAATATCCTGTGGGTACTATGCAAATTCATTATAAGTATGAATTCAGAAGAAAATAAAAAGTTATAGTGGTAAGACGGTAAGGAAAATTAAACTCGCAAGTTTAACTTAAACCTCAGTTAAATAAAAAAAAAAAATCACTGCTGACCATTTTTTCTTTCTTTTGAATCATTAAGGCATTTGTCTATCAGATTAAAGTGTTATTTTAGTAAGTTTCATTTCGCCAGATTATTTTTTTCCCCAAAAGTCAAAAGAATGTGAGACTGCCAAATATAGGAAAAGCACAAACGCATCAAAGAGACAATGAATTCAGAAGAAAAAGAGAAAGAAAACTATTATACATAATATCCCCCCCCCCCCAAAAAATTAATGTATAAATGATATGAATAAAACTTAAAAAAGTCAGATACAAAACTTAGCAGAGAACAAAACGCAGAAAGCATGTAAAATTATATATATTGTGAAATAAGTATACATTTTTCAAAATATTGATTTTTGGTTTAGAATTTTTATTTTAATTCGTGCCACTTAAATGAAATTGCATACATTTTTTAAAGATTTAAGTATTTAAGTATCAATTGGACAAAATAATAAAAAATATAATTTTTTTTTACCTTATTGTTGTAGGTTAAGTAAACGTTGGATTACCGTGTCTACCGCTTGCCGATATATTTGCTAAGACTCTGGCTCATCAGCAGTCAAGGTTTCGTTTATTAATATATCATCTAAAAAAAAATTACAGTTATCTACTTAATTATGTATTAAACTTCTGTATTTTTCACATGCGTAAAAGGGATTTTCATAAACTCTTAGTACTTCTTGAAAACAATTCCTGAATAATCCGAAAAGTCGAGGTCGTCAAAGTGGTGTTACACCTTAATAATAAATTATGTTAAACTTTTAAAAAATTCATAATCATTACAAAATTAACAAAAAATTCTTATGTAAAGCTTTTAAACATTTGAAAATACTATTAATACATTGAGAGTTATCAAACTGTTTTATGTATTAAATAAAATTTTGAACATGTCACGAAAAGAAAAAAAGTCCTTCCGGCCAGTGCCGGGAGGAAGTGGTAGCTTTCATATTCCTTAATTTTATAAAACTAGCTTATGTTATTCAAACACACGAAGCTCAATTTGGGGGAAATCGATTATAGAAGATTCAATACTAATTTTTATCAATACTAAATCCTCATGAATGAGAATTTCGCGAAATTAGTCAGCTTTATCCAAGCTAATTTTATTTAGTAACTTATTTTTGGTTTCCAAATTCGGCGATATCTTGAAGTGCCTGCCATTTTAAGACAACATGGTGCATGAAGCTAACCCGTGAATTTGGTCTTGACCTTAGTAATTCCTGTGCACATGCTCACTCACATCGGAATCGGTTGATATATACGAGTGCTGTCGCAGGCAAAAAATCAGATTTTTCAAAAGGTCACCCACATAAAGAAATTCAAACTGCTGTATCTGAGCCATTTTTTAAGATAAAGTCAAAACAAAAAAAGCTCCGGAATCCTTATATCAAAGGCAAAAACTTAAAAAAGAAATATTTTTCAATTTAAAATTTTTTCCACCTCACTTTAAATATAATTCTTTCAATTTAATGGCCGCCATTTTGTAACAAGATGGCGGATGAAGCTGGCCTGAGAACTTGGTGGAGACATTGCTATATACTATCCACATGCCTTATTACATCTAAATAGGTTAATAAATACATGTGTTATAGCGTGACAAATATCAGATGGTTTCAAAATGTAAGCCATGCTAGAAATTCAAAATGCTATAACTCAACCATTTATTAAGATATAGACGAAACAGAAACTGCTCCGGAATCTTTGTATCAAGGTCAAACACATAAAAAAATCTTTTTCATTTTCCAATTTTTTCATACCTCTTTTTAAATTATAATTTTTTTAATGGCCGCCATTTTGAAACAAGAGGGCGAATGAAGCTGACCAACGAACTCGGTCGATACATTGGTAAGTACTATGTACACACCACGTTACATCCAAATCGCTTCATAAATACGGCTGTTATCGCATGATAAAAATCAGGTCGTTTCAAAATGTCAGCCACAATAGCAATTCAAAATGCTATACCTCAGCCATTTTTTAAGATATAGACGAAATAAAAACTGTTCCGAATTCTTTGTATTAAGGTCAAACACACTTGAAAAAAATCTTTTTCATTTTCCATATTTTGGTACTTTATTTTAAATTTAAAATTTATTTTTTTTAAATGGCCGCCATTTTGAAACAACATGGCGGATGAAGCTGGCCAACGAACTCGGTCGAGACATTGGTATGTACTATAAACACACGAAAGTACATCCATATCGGCTCATAAATACGCCTGTTATCGCGTGACAAAAATCAGGACATTTCAAAATGTCAGCCACGTAGAAATTCAAAGTGCTATAACTCAGCCATTTTTTAAGATATAGGCGAAACAAAAACTGCTCCGGAATTTTTGTATAAAGGTCAAACACATAAGAAAAAAATAATTTCCCATTTTAAATTTTTTGGTACCACATTTCAAATTTTAAATTTTTAAATTTTTTTTAAATAGCCGCCATTTTGAAAAAAATGGTGGATGGAGCTGGCCAACAAACTCGGTCTAGACATTGGTATGTACTATGCACACACCGAGTTACATCCAAATCGGTTCATAAATACGAGAGTTACAGTGTGACAAAGATCAGATATATATATATATGTATATCAATTTTGAACGGAGGGTGGTTTCGGGGTCTGGGGGTCATGATCGATGGAAATATACCAAAATTTTTTGAATTCGCTTTCCTCCGAATGGATGAAATAGGTAGCTTTTTGTAATGAAAGCTACCTAATAAGAATCACAATCATTTTTACTTTCATCTATCTTTAAAAGAAGAAAGTATTGGATTCGTAAAAATTTTCGACTTCCGGTTTTGGACGGATTTTAGAGGACTGGATTTTGGAGGACGGATTTGAGGACGGATTTTAGACGCGTTTTAGAGGTCAGATATTCCGAAAAACATGTTTTTACAAAATGCCTGTCTGTGAGTCTGTGAGTCTGTATGTCTGTCTGTATGTGACACAAAATTTGTGGGCGCTCTATCTCAAGAGCTATAGCACGGAATTCAATAAAATTTTATATTCAAGTTGTCCCTAATATAAATTGATGCTGATTAGTTTTTAGTGTAAATCTCTCAACAGGTGGCGCTGCTATGCTGCATTTTTTACAATTTCTGCAATAGCTCTATCTCAAGAATTAATGCTCGGATTTTCATCAAACTTCAGATACAGTTATTCCTTGATATGAATTGGTGCTGGTAACGTTTTGGTGTAAATCGCCTAAAGGTGACGCTGCTATACTGCATTTTGCAGCATTTACACGATTTCCTTAATAGCTCTATCTCAAGAAATAATGTACGGATTTTCAACAAACTTCAGATTCAGTTAGTCCTTGACATGAATTGACGTTTTGCAACTTTTGATGTAAATCGCCCAACAGGTGGCGCTGCTATGCTGCATTTTTGTGATCTCCTCAATAGCTCTATCTCAAGAACAAATTCTTGGATTTTCAACAAACTTCAGATTCAAGCATACCTGGATATCAATTAGTGCTGTTTATGTTTTGGTGGAAATCGCTCAAAATGTGACGCTGCTATGCATCATTTTTCACGATTTCCACAATAGCTCGGTCTCCAGAACAAATGCACGCATTTTCAACAAACTCCAGATTCAGTTAGTCCTTGACATGGATTGATGTTTTGCAACTTTTGATGTAAATCGCCCAACAGGTGGCGCTGCTATGCTGCATTTTTGTGATCTCCTCAATAGCTCTATCTCAAGAACAAATTCTTGGATTTTCAACAAACTTCAGATTCAAGCATACCTGGATATCAATTAGTGCTGTTTATGTTTTGGTGGAAATCGCTCAAAATGTGACACTGCTATGCATCATTTTTCACGATTTCCACAATAGCTCGGTCTCCAGAACAAATGCACGCATTTTCAACAAACTTCAGATTCAGTTTGTCCTTGACATGAATTGACGTTTTATACATTTTGTTGAAAATCGTACAACAGGTGGCGCTGCTATGCTGCATCTTTTGTGATTTCCGCAATAGTTCTATCTCATGAACTAATTCGTGAATTTTAAACAAACTTCAGATTCCGGTATATCTTGATATGAATTTATGCTGTTTTTGTTTTGTTGCAAATCGCTGTACAGGTGGCGCTGCTCTGCTGCATTTTTCAGAATTTCCCCTATAGCTTTATCTCAATAACTAATTCACGAATTTTCATCAAACTTCAAATTCAGATATCCTTTGATATGAATTGGTGCAAAATTGATGTAATTTCTTGTACTATTTAAATGATTTAATTGACGTGATTTATATAGAAGAAAGTTTTGTTATGGCCACAACATACTAGTTTATGATTCGATCAATGAGCTGAATTTTTTTTTAATTAGTAAATCTAATTTTGCGTAGAATAATAATAATAATAATAATAATAATAATAATAATAAATGTCAAAGATGGAATTAGAAACTAAAAATTCGAAATAATAGTGCACCTGCTATATATTTTTATATTTCGATGCAATATTGGAATTTATATGAAGTTCATACGTGAAGCAGTTTTTAAAAAATAATATATGCACAGTTTACTGGATGTCTATTTTCAGAATAAGCTCACGCAAGTTTTTAAAACATAACACCGTTCTCAAAAACTATTTTTTTATTTTTTATTTACCTAATTAAAATGCTTTTAAATGTGATAAAAATATTTTTATCACATAAGAGGACTTGTTTTTATGTAGGTTTCAGTCAAAACGAATTTTAGTCTAAAACAGATTTTTAAGCACAGATTATGTAACTAAATTAAGATTATCATAATAGGTCTTGTTAAGCATTTACACTAAGTCCATTTTGTCTCAGCTGGTAAACCTAGTTAACTATAACCAAAAATGCGTTTCATATGTATAGGGAATGTATATGTGCTTCATTCGAATTCTCACTAGTACGTTAGCAAACAATAAATTTTGAGGGGTTTTCTGCACGCGTACGCAAAAAGATTAATTTTATCTTCTCTATTGTAATCGTCTTTATTTAAAGAGCCCGTAGAAAATAATTTTTTGAGATATTTCACAGAAAATCTTTATAACATTTAAAAAAATAAAACAAGTTTATTATATATATTTTTTTAATTTTACTTGTTAGTATTTTGTTTGATTTTTCTTTTTTTTTGTAACCTTAAATTTTATTTAAGAAATTTATGTATGGAACCTGGATTTTTTGTCTTCTAAACCTATGATGTTCTCTGTAAAAGTATATAAACTACATAAATTTTCAAACTGATTTCATCCAAGAAATTTTTAAGTGGAAAGTGGGTGCTACCATATCATTTTTTTTTTACAATTTTCAATATGTCGACATTCCCCCAACTCTAAATCAATATCCATGCACAGCATTTAGAAGTAGATATTTTTACTAATCGACTGGTGCTACCCACATTTTATATTATTATTTCTTTTCGAATTAGTCCGATGATATTCTTTCTTTTTTAACTGAGCAATTAATTGTTATAAACAAATAGAAATACTTCCAGCTCCATAGAAAAATAAAATTAAATATTGACACGTAGTTGCATATTTAATATAAATAAATAAATGTAAATATGTAATTTTCTTTAAAAATTTGGCCTTTATTTATTAAACTTAATGGATGTTAAATTTCGTTTTTTTTTTTTTTATTCATTATTTTATTATAATAAATCTGTATTTATTAAAACAAGTTTTGAGAAATATGATCCTTCATTAAAAATAAGCTAGATGAATTTAATTTTTTTTTAGTTTTGTTTTAAAAGAGAACTAATAATCAAACTCGCTATGTAATTTAGCAGTAAAAAATGTAAAAAAAGAAATGTTAATATTTAATTTGTACTGTCGTAAGACTTTTTCTTGAAGCTTAATTAAATGTCTAATAGCAAAACAATAATTATTGATATAGAACTTTTTTTTCTGATTTGAAAATGATTTGAAATAATAATTATTAATTTATTCAAGTTAAGTACGAGTAATAATTATGAGTGAATATGTTAAATATAATGAAGATATTTGAGTTTAATCGTTATATATATATTTATTTATAGTCGTATTATTTAAATTTTTAAAGAAAATATAATAATAATAATTATAATAATAAAAACAGAAGTATTTTATAGGTATATTAATTTATTCCAAGGAGATTTTATAAAATCATTAACATTTCATTACCTATTTAGTTCATTATATAAATATTCCCCATTTTACTTTATTTTAATTTACAAAAAAAATAAAAGAGAGAGAGAGAGAAACATAATGAAATTAAATTATAACGACAAATTTAGATATTTATAAATTGTCCCTAGTTCATCATGATAATTTTCTCTCGTTAGAAGATAAATACAAAAATTAAGCCTGATTATATTATACATTATTTTGAGGATTAAAATAGAATTCTAGAGTAAAATGATTTAAATATTAGGGTAAAACATAATACAGTACAGATACATTTTTACATACGCTACAAAAATACTGGAAAGGCAACTCACTTCCACCTTTTTATCACGTGAATATTATCACATTTGTATATACGAGTGCATGTATGTGTAAAATTACCATGTCGTTTACTTCACATAATAAATGTTGTCAAATCACCATTTCATAAACTAGATAATGCAGTCTTTTCCCTAACTTAACTGTGCAAAAGAGACATTTATTATACCCTTGTGATTTTTGCAATAAGCATTTAGGTTAATTGAAACAATTTAGTCAAAACATAGATAATATCAGACAAAATGTTTCAATATCAGAGATGCTAACATATTCTTTATGTAAACTGGATGAAGCAGAACACTTATACAGTCAGAGAAAATACTTATTTGATCTTATCAAAAAATAATCACTACTGCAATTTTATAACGTTAAAACTCCCAGCATCAACTTATTATGACATTAAACCAATATAGTCGTTTCATGATTACCACATATCCCCTTCATCATTGCAAAAATAAGCACAATAAACAATAACACCTGTAACTATAGCCCGAAGTACTGGCTAATGAACTGTCTAAAGTGGTAAAATTTATCGTTTACATTAATTCAGCATAAACACTTTATTTTGTACATTAACCAGTAAATAGTAAAAAAAAAAAATAAACTATAGTTGGATTTCCGCGTTAATTATGGTCGATTATGAAATACTTATGTCAGCAAAGTGTAATTTACTATGGATTTTAGAGCTCCGTACTTATAACGTAAAAACGGAATTACTATAAGATCACTCCTGTGCCTGTGTGTATGTATATCACAGACATTTTTCTCGTAAACTATGGAGCGTAGAAAGTTCAAATTGGGAAAAGTAATTAAGACTAGTGACCCACATATTTACAAATTATTAAACATTCACAAATATATGTAGGAAAAATGTAGATGAGATAATTATGTTACTTGAAAAAAAAAATCTTTTCTTTATATAACGTGTGAAAGCTTTCGTAACGTTGAACTCAAAAATTCATTTTTTTTTTAAACTTTAGGTATTATATTTTCCGAGACATCATCGAAAATGTAGTGCAAAAATATGTTCCCCTCACCCCTGTATTTCCGAATCTACTAAAACAAATAATATGCAAAAATAGAGGTTGTACAGGTTAATTTTAAACTTGTAGGAAAACTTTAGCGATTACCCTATGTCAGATAGATTTGAGAAAGAGCATTTTTCGTTACACACAAATTTCGATTTGTGTGCATTCAGCAAACGTGTTGAGGAGGTTAGATTAGTCTATTATATCAGAAGTAATAAAGCATTGTTGATAATGATTTTCGAAACAAATCTTCGGTAATTAGCTGATATACTGACCCTTAAAGACACTGACGGTTTGGACGTACAGTCGTGGAAAAAAAGTAAACACCCCTAATAACTCCGCAACAAATTATCGTAGAAGAAAGTTACTGGTACCGAACTATTGGAAATAAAGTCTTCTTTTAAATGATGCATATAAAATTTGCTTAGAGGGCCATCTACATATTAAAACGAACACTAACTTTGTTTATTTCAATAGCAGTACACAATTCTGACAGCATAAATGAACTCGAAACCCTTCAATTAGCCCAAAAACAAATTTTTATGCAATTCGTACCATAAGTTTTCGAGAAATTAGTTATTTTAAAACGAGCGTATTTTAAGGACTACATCCAAATTGAAGTTCCGTACTCGATTGTTAACCCCCTTTCTTGATCGAGGCACCTGAAGCGCCACTCAAGGAGTCAAAGAAGCCTGTTAGATTACAGTACAGCAGAATAAATTTCAAAATATCTATCACTTCCATCATAGTCCATCATTAACCATCTTAAACCATCATTTTGCCGTTTTTTAAGCATAATTTGAAAACTACTTGGAAGAAAAATGGGACATTTTGGTTTTCCATAAAGCAGGACTTAATGAATCCATCTAAATCCATCACAAAAATTGTAGGTTGCAATTCATAATTTTTTCGAATATTAATTTCATACTTCATAATTCATATCATAAAATTATAAAAATTGCAAATTCAGCGTATTTATGTTTGGGTATATTAGTATTATTGCTACAAAAAAAAAAAAAAATAGCAAATTAGGAGCATGATTTCAGGAGATGTCATCAAAAATATAAAAATATAATTTAACATTGGAAGCACTAAATTTTGAATGCTTATAAATCAAAAACTTATCATTCAAATGACTTGAAATTTGGTGTCTAGGCATTGTTTGAATAGAAGATTTGAAATATCTCGTTAAAATTGGTTATTGCCGTTGAAAAAAATGAAGTTTGGATTGGTTTTAATATGTAGATGGCCCCCTAAGAAAATTGTATATACGTCATTTAAAAGTAGACTTTATTTCCAATCGTTCGATACCAGTAACTTTCGTCTACGGTAATTTTTTGAGGAGTTAGTAGGGGTTGTTTACTTTTTTTTTTCCACGACTGTACATAATGACAGGGGCGGCGTACTCTTTGTACCATCGGCTTTTAAAACCTAGTTAACAATTTTTATTTCTATATTTGTGTAATGCAATGCCCAGTAGATGTAGAAAAGCAATGAACTTCAATTTTTTTAAAACAGACTCATTTAATTAGAATTAATCACATAAATACTACGTTATTCGATACTCGTTTGCATTGAGTGGATATCTCAATACGTCTTCCGTGACTTTAAATTAAAAACCTATCTAGGAAAACGCGGCATGGACTAAGGCGAAGTTGTAACTTTGCGACCTCCTTTCGAAGCGCGCTTAGTACATTGCCAATTTAAACTTTAAAAAATGATTTTGTTTTAGCTACACTATAAAAAGAAACAACTATTACTACGCTGAATTTGGTTTTATGAAATGCCAAATGACGTTTATATATGCACTGCTTTTATTGTCAGTATCGAATTAAGTTCATCATAAAGGGATTAGGTTAGGATAAATAAAAGAGTTATACAGGATAGCAATATTTGATATTATTTAGGCTTTATATCTCTATGAACTTTTTTGGTATATCTATTCATACTTTTCTAGTATATACAGCTATCCCAACCCTATGTGGTATAGAACTTTACAAACTCTTATTACTTTTTTAGGAACATTCTTTTTTTTTTTAATAATACAGTTAGTAATTCATATATTTATTGTAAGGAAAGCTCTGAGCGCGAGTAATACTCGCAGTAGACTCATTATTTATGTTTTATCTACTTAGATGGTAAATGGCATTTATTGGAAAGAATGTTAAATGTAAAAAAAAAAAAAAAAAAAAAAAAAAAAAAAAATGTGAATATGATAAACAGTGGAATTATGAGCAAAATAGAAATCATTTAAGTTATAATGTTCAGAATTTGTTAATCCTTACATTTAAAACATAACATTAAAACGTTGAAAATATTGTCTAATTGAAAAATCCCTTAAAACATCAGCTACTTCGATATTTAAAGTGGGAATAATGAATCAGAAAATTCAGTTTCAGATTTATAAGTTTTTAAATGAGCGGAATTAAAGGGAACTATTATGAATTTTTATGATTTTTAATCATTAATGTTTATTTAATTAAAGCCGATTTGACTTATTGTAGAGCAATATTACAAAAAAAAAAAACTTTAATATTTATGACAATTTATGATTATTGACATTAATGTACTCAAAGTCTTCTTTGTAACTCTTTATTTGATCAAAATATTTTTATAAAAATACTACCTAGTATACTAAGATTTAATTCATCTGTAAAACATATAACACAAATGAAAACATCCAAAATTGCCATTTATACAGGGCACTGTATTAATTTTAGTGTGCAATAATGTATATGATTCTTTCAACCCACATTCAGTCACAGAGGCTAAATCGAATGATTACTCACAATTTTGTGTATTGTACTTAAATTAATATTGAAACGTATCACGCAAATTAAAATGCACTTTTGAGAATTATCTTTACTATGCAAGATTGTTTATGAATTTTTTTCTTGCGACCCTATAAAAGGGTAATAAATGCAGCACACGCCATTTTGTATTGAGGAAATTGCGTAACTACACTGGTTTCCAAAAATTAAGGAAAAATCACAAAAAGAGCGATGACTCGTTCAAAAATGAACCTACATGTGTGAAATTTGCATATGTTGTTAACTAAAAGATACTGAATAAAATTACAAAATGCAAATTAGTGGCGCTACAATCGGATTGCGTCATCTCTGAGGAGCATAAAAATGCATGCTAGAGAGAACGGCCTCTGGGGTCGCTGTGATTATGATATAAGAAAACTGAGATAGCCATTTCATTAGTATGACCTCGAGGTATAATTTGTCCGCATAACTGCAATATAGAGCTATTGGGAGATTGGAGGTAGGTCGAAGTCAGACAGAGATTGCCAGATGGCTACATCTGAGTCTTTCTGTTGTTCATAATTTTTGGAAACATTCTCAAACCACTGATTCGCCCTCCAGAAGGTTTAGCCAAGGACAGGCAAGAGCTACGACAGGCACCGATGACGATAATTGCGGTTATGTGCACGAAGGAATAGAATAGCAACACCCTCTCATCTTAGATTCCCCCTTGCTGTAGCCACTGGAAGGTTGGTATGAAAGACTACTGTGCGTAGAAGGCTTCATGAATGTAGTCTTTATGGGATGCGACAAGACATTTGTGTGCCGCTTACCTCATGTCACCGGAGTGAACATTTAAGGTGGGGACGTCATCATGTCCACTGGACATCTGATCAATGGAGCCGTGTTCTCTTCACGGATGAGTTCCACTTCAGCCTCCAAAGCGACAATTGTCGTTGATTTACTTGGAGAGACCATGGAACGCTCTATCATCCATCAAACATTCGTGAAAGAGATTCATATGGGGGAGGCAGTGTCTGTATGGTGGATGGTATCTCTTTGGGCGGACGTACAGACCTCCATGTCTTTCCAATGTGAACTGTGAATGCTCACGTCTATAGAGATGACATTCTTGATGGTTATGTGCGCCCTTATGCCGGTGCAATAGTTAGTGATTTCCTGTTACACGACGATAACCCTAGACCGCGCAGGGCTCACATCGTAGAAGATTATATTCAGCACCAAACAATTCAGCGCATTGAATGTCCAGCTCGATCACTGAACTTGTATCCCATCAAGCATGTTTGGGATGCCTTAGGAAGATGTGTCGCTACTCTCATTACCCCTCCTCAGACCCTTGCCACGCTTACAAATGCTTTACAAGAGCAATGGCTCGCACTTCCCAGCGAACGTATCGATCGCATAATTGATAGTATCACACATCCCTGTATGTGCTGTATTGCTTCTACGGGTGATCACACTCCATATTAAAGGTACTTTTCCTATGCCAAACTGGCTCATTTATTTTGTTTATTTTATAGTTGTGTTAATTTCTGAAACACCACAATCGTCTGGTAATTTATTTTAATGCTATTTTATTCCTTACTATGTGTTGTACATTGTGGCTCAGTTTTATTAAAATCTACTTGTAACATTTTGAGTAATCACTACTTTTGTTGTTTTTCCTTAATTTTTGGAAACCAGTGCATATAACATATATAATTTCATTATTTTCGAAAATAGAATACCATTGTTAGAAACTACTTGAAAAAATTAATGGCTACGGAAAGTAATGTGTAGAAAACATGTTTATACCCCTGTAACAAAATAAATAAATAAATAAATAAAAATAAATAAATAAAGATTATTAACACCATTTAAAAAAATATATATTTTATGAATCTGTTATACATACATTTAACACATTAAACGCCAACGCTCCCGTTGCGGGAACATCTAATTTATATTTTTTTTTCTCAAAATATTTTTTAACTATTTAAGAAAAAGACTTTTTATAAGAAAGTTAATAGTATGAACACTAAAATATATTTTTTGAAAATAATATTTTTAATTTTTCTATTTTTTACTGATTTTTTAAAAGAGAGAACTTTTGCGTTTCCGACTATCTGAAGTAAAATTACTTAAAAAGAAAAAAAAAAAATCATCCATTTTTTTCCAATTACAGTCAGGTTCTAAAACCAACATTTTAAGTTACAACATATTCAAAAACCGGAGTAAATAGTTTTATTTAAAGCAACAATAGAGAAGTTTCTTTGGAATGTTCCCACGGCGGGAGCGTTGGCCCTTCCTAGAAGCATTCCCCTTCCCCTTTGTCTGAGAGTGCGCTTTCACAAAGAAAAGATTACGCTCCTAAGAAGAAAGATGCAAAGTAAACACTTAAAGTGATAAAAGAAAAAGTTTAGTTCCTGCGTTTGGAGAAACAACAATACAGTGAAAGACATTTGTATTTAACTACTTTTTAGTTTGTTACTTTCTAAAGCATAGTGTATTTGAATCGTTTGGTAGTCGATAGGTAATAGTGTTTAGATAAATTTAAAAAAAGAAATAGTCTAATTGATATATGTTAAAATGCCTGTAAAATTTTTAACAGTAAAACAAGCATTGGAATATTTCGATACACTGGATTCTGATGAGTTTTCAGATGACGGCAGTATTATATGTTTACCTCCAGATCCTTGTGTTGTTACGGATGAAAAAGACATAGCTGAAAATGATATTTTTCATAGTACGGATATTCCTAAAGACGTGTCTGGAGAAGTCGAAGTAACATTAAAAAAAAGAACTAAAAAAAATTATCGCCCCCTTAAAATCTAAAAAAAGAAGGAGATCTATTCCTGATAAAAAAGGCAGTAACGATGATAGTACCCAATCGGAGGAAAATGTAAACAATCAAAAGCAAAACGAAAGGAAAAGAAAAATCGAATGCAATTTTAGCTGGAAAGCGGCAAGCTTATTGCCTATTCTCTCAAACAAACTTTTGAAATTAGAAGAGACTTTCCCAGATTTACTTTCAAAATCTACGTATGAACTTCTCAGTGTGTTTCGTGATGATGAAATTATGAGTTATTTGCTACAAGAAACTCGACGGTACGCTCTTCAGAAGAATTGTAGCATGTTTAATTTCCCAGAAAATGAAATGAAAAGGTTTCTTGCTATACTACTTTTTAGCGGGTACCATGCATTACCCCAAGAGGAATTATATTGGAGCAATGCTGAAGATTGCAACATACCTTTTATTCAAAATGCAATGAGCCGTCAGAGATTCAGAGATATTAAAACGTACCTCCATTTATGCAACAATGATTTGATTAATAAAATGGATAAATTATCGAAAGTCAGAGATTTTCTTGACATGTTTTGTAAAAAATTACAGCAGTTTGGAGTTTTCTCTGAATGCTTAACCGTAGATGAACAAATGATACCCTACACAGGCCATCATTCCGCGAAAATGTATATGCGTGGAAAACCCGTAAAATTTGAGTATAAATTATGGGTTTTATCTACATCTCAAGGTTACCCACTAAATTTGCAAGTTTATGTGGGAAAAAATAAAAATGCATCTGAAGAAAAAACTGAAATAGAAACTAAGCCCCTTGGAACAAGGGTGGTTTTGGACTTGATAAAATGCATTGACGATCCCCCAAAACATACGGTTTATAGGGACAATTTTTTTACTTCTCTGGAATTATTAGAAGAAATGCGAAAGCGCAATTTTCGTATGACGGGCACAATCAGAAAAAATAGGTTGAAAGATTGCCCTCTAAGTAAAGGTAAACAGTTGGAAAAAATGTAAGAGGATCTTTTGAATCCATTGTCACAGAAAATATGTGTGTAGTAAAATGGAGAGACAACAAGGTTGTGTGTTTACCATCTAATTTCGAAGAAGAGACTCCATTAGGTCAGGTAAAAAGATGGTGCTCTAAAGAAAAAAAAATTGATTTACCTCAACCGAAGCTAATAGCATCATATAATAAGTATATGGGAGGTGTGGATATCCTATATCGATTTTTATGCACTTACAGGCCTCGTATCAAAGGTAAAAAGTGGTGGTGACCATTTTTTAGAAACACTTTAAACATTGCTGTTGTCGCAGCGTGGAGAATACATAGAGAGCTCAAAGGAGAAATGTCCCAACTTACTTTCTTAAGACATATAACAACCGCATTAATGAAGACAGAAATTGAAAAAAAAAACAAATCCCAGTACCGGCCCTTATGGATCTCTGAACAGTAATGTACGTTTCGATGGTATAAATCATTTTATTGTTAGTGCGGACAAACAATTTAGATGTAAAATATGTAAAAAAATAATACTCGGATGAAGTGTCAAAAATGTTATGTAATGTTGCACCAAAGTTGTGACCTGTATTTTCATAAAAAAGTGTAAAAGAAAATAATTAAAAAGGTAAGCCTTTCTATGTTTAAAATTTATTTGTTAATAATATTTTTCCTCTTTAAATTAAAAAATTCAAATCAAAATAATAATTTTTAAATTCAGTATTAAATATTTCATACCTGCATATATAATAAATTAACTGTTTTAAATAATTTTTTATTGCCTGCAAAAGAATAATCCATTTTTTGTAAAATAATTAAAAACAGGACTTCTTCGAAGTAGCAGAAAAAAGAACTATACCTGTGTTCAGTGTAGGGAACGTTTTCCCCCTATTCGGCGCCAAAGCTCCCGTTGCGGGAACATGCTAAATTTTCTAAACGGTTACAGTTTTTTGAAAAAAAATCAACTGATCTATAATAGAGACATCAAATGTGTATTAAAAAATTAAAAAAGTTATATTTATTTAACGTTGTTTATATAGCGGCGTTTAATGGGTTAAAACATCCTTATACGTATATTACATACGTCAATGTAACTTCAAATATAATGTGCTTATAATTAATAAGAATATTTGTGGAATTATTTCCATGTCAAATAACAAGTATTCTTTACTATAAAATGATTATTATATTCCAATACTTATGCAAAATGTAGAAAGTACATGCACGTACAACGAATTTTTCAAATGGTCATTCAAATGGAGGCATTATAATCTTTAAACATTTCTAGCAAATTGTAAATCACAAAAAATACTCTGTAAGCATGCCATTTTTAAATTAATTCATCATTTTAGCGTACTAATTTTCAAAAGTTAAATGTAGCAAGACATTAATATTTTGTCGTCATTAAGTAATCTATCCACATTTTACTGTTAGTTAAGCTAAAAAGACACTAAAAACAGGAAATAACTTAAGCCCCTTAAATTACAATTTGAAATGACGGTAGATTAATGTTTATGCATAACTGATAATGAAATGGTTTGTTAACAGTTATAAGGATGCTAATGAAAGCAAGAATTCGAAATTGAATGTGTTAATGATGTTTGAAAAAATTCTGATTATCCATTAGTGGCATTAGAGAATAAGGTTATTTCGTGTGTTGCGTCTTTTAATTTACTGTAAATTTTAGAGTAATGTAAAGGGGTACATTACATCAAAAACCACGAAAGCGGATACAATTTTCATTTCCAACTAATGGAAATGGATAAAAAATCTTTTTTGGATAAATGTTATTTTAATGCATACGTTAATGGAAATCTATGAAAAACAGGCATTCTTCACAAAGTCTGGAGTTTTTTGAAAAAGTATCAAATATCCGAAATATTTTAATATTATGTTAAAATTTTTAATATATATTTTGTTAAGGAATTTATAAAAGGTGTTCAAAATAGGCTGTTATTGAAATATGTGTTTTCTGTAGCATCTCAAATGCTGTTTCATAAAGAAAAGAAAATAAATTTGCGAAATGACTTTTATTTAAAAGACGTATATAACTTATTGAAATAAAAAATAATGTTAAAACTTTCTTAATGAGGGAAACACGAAAATATAACATTTGACATACTTCTGGGAAAAAGAAAGTAATACTACATTTTATTTCAATATGAACTTAAGTGTTCTTCTTTCTAAAGATTTAATCCCGAAAAGGGAGCCGTGAAGAAAACTAAAAAAAAAACTAAACTCTGTGGTTATATAATCCATGAAGGATATGCGCCGACAGTGCCCATCTCCGTTTTTTTACTCTGGACCCCGAGGTGCTTTACAGCAAGCGTCCCGGCCAGGTGGTCAGCCTAACGCAAGACCCTAGGTGTTTAATTCCTACCCCAAAAGGATGAGAGGCTGAGTGAACCTTGCCCAGTCGGGAGTCGAACTCTCGACCTGTGGTGCGGCAGTCAGATGCTCTGACTACTACACCGCTGGTCTTCTAAGCCATGAAAAAGCCATTATTAAATTCCTAATTAAAAATGAAAATTGTAATACGAAAATTTCTCACATAAAAAGCAATAGAAACAATAGCATATTTATTAGAGAGGAAAGTTTTGAATGTTACTTCGAACTGCACTTTAATGCAATTTTCGTTGAACATAATTCATGTTTTGGCATTTGATATTATTCGTGTAACTGATATACCGTTGGCCGTTAGCTTGTGACAAACCTCTTTGTGTACAGCAACTGAAACTGCAGTTTTCCAGAGTTATACTTCAATATCAGTTCAAGTAAGCTCCTTGCGCATAAAATGATTTGTGATCTCATACACATATGTTTTAAAATTCTTTTAGGAGTTCCAAAAGTTAGTAAACACATAGTTGTGTTGCGTTCATTATAAAAGCTAACAAATCGTACGAATCACTTCTTGCATTATCGTCGTTAGAAACAGGAAATTACACACTAACTCCCAACATTATAAACACTCTTGTCGACAATAATTAACTTTTTTCTTGTATTTCACGATTGAATTTAAAATCAAAATAGCCTCCAATATAATTGTCAGATTTGAATGAAAGATTTCATTAAATATAATTTTCCTCGAATCCTTCATCGTTACTCACAGGACCACAGAATCTATGAAAGACAACACGTGTTGCATACTGGGCTATCACTTGTGTCAATTAAAGACACGCAACAGGTAGCAGATATAGGAGTCTTTAGAGTAAACATGAGCAAGTTCCCCCCAAAAATGTATATGATGAGAGGATCTCACCTGCTTGAAATAATCATGGACTCGCACAATCAAATAAACAATTTGAAAAATAAAACTTTGAGCTATATCCTGAAGCCCTACATATAAAAAATAGTATTATTAATAAAAAAACAAGGATTTTAAATTGAAATTTTAAAATACAACTAATTTAATATTTCAATTACATTTTCTTTATTTTTGTACAATCTTTTGTAATTATCTTGTTGTGAATATTTAGGATATGAACAAATTTTATATTTTTGTATATACTTTGTACCATACGTATTTTGAAAAACAAATGATTAGATACAAGATAAAATCACTGACCAGGGAATTAGCCATACTGGATAGAATAAACAGAAGGTATCTTAGTTTACAACCACAGTATGCGATTCTCATTTTACAAATATATGATAAAGAAACAAAAATAAGCCAGAGAGACATAGACAGGTGTAGAGAGGAGGATAGATCCCCCTATCCCCCAACCCCCAACAAAAATACACTTTCATGTATGATAATGAAGGACTAAACCTTCAGCCAACGAGAAGAGAATTGTTAATAAATGCGGGTAGAGTGACAAAGGTCATTCAATGAAATGGAAGAAAATAAGATTTTTCATATAGGTCAAAGTGCGACCAATGAGAATTCATTAGAAAAAGAAAAGTGCCCAGCTAAACTGATGGCATTGAGCTCACAGGCTATTCACACTAATTGTATATCATATTCTTATTTTAAAGAATAATGCCCCTCAAAAAATAAGTGGAGAGGAATTAGCCCCCGTTTCCCCCTTTATACTTAACCAGTGAACCTCCAAATCTAATCAGGGAAGCTCCTTATCATAATAAACCGGTATACCAAATTTGGAGCAAATCGAATATTCCAGCAAAAAAAAAAAAAAAAAAAAAAAAAAAAAAAAAAAAAAAAAAAAACATTTATCTAAATTAAGGGCGTGGACTACACCCCCCCCCCCTCTTTATCCTTAACCAATGAATCCCGAAAACGAATCAGGGAAGCTCCTTAACATAATAAACCGGTATACCAAATTTGGAGCAAAGCGAATAATTCTGCATGAAAAACCCGTTTATATAAATTAAGGGCGTTGGACTAGTCTCCCTTTATCCTTAACCAATGAACCCCCAAAATTAATCAGGGAAGTTCCTTAACATAATAAACCGGTATACCAAATTCCGAGAAAATCGAATCATTCTGCATGAAAAAACCCATTTATCTGAATTAAAAGGGGTGGACTAACCCCCCTTTTCCCCCTATATCCTTAACCAACGAACTCTCAAAACTAATCAGGGAAGTTCCTTAACATAATAAACCGGTATACCAAATTCGGAGCAAATCGAATGATTCTGCAAGTAAAACCCATTTATCTGAATTAAGGGGGTGGACTAACCGCAATTTCCCCCCTTTATCCTTAACCAATGAACTCCCAAAACTAATCAGGGAAGTTCCTTAACATTATATACCGGTATATCAAATTCGGGGCAAATCGAATGATTCTGCATGAAAAACCCATTTATCTGAATTAAAAGGGGTGAACTACCCCCCTTTTCCCCCTTTAACCTTAACCAATGAACCCCCAAAACTAATCAGGGAAGTTCCTTAACATAATAAACCGGTATACCAAATTCGGTGCAAATCGAATGATTCTGCATGAAAAACCCATTTATCTGAATTAAGGGGTGGACTAACCCCCCTTTCCCCCTTTATCCTTAACCAATGAACCCCCAAAACTAATCAGGGAAGTTCCTTAACTTAATAAACCGGTATATCAAATTCGGAGCAAATCGAATGATTCTGCATGAAAAACCCATTTATCTGAATTAAGGGTTTGGACTAACCCCGTTTTCCCCCCTTTATCCTTAACCAATGAACTCCCAAAACTAATCAGGGAAGTTCCTTAACATAATATACCGGTATACCAAATTCGGTGCAAATCGAATGATTCTGCATGAAAAATCCATTTATCTGAATTAAGGGGCGGACTAACCCCCCTTTTCCCCCTTTATCCTTAACCAATGAACCTCCAAAACTAATCAGGGAAGTTCCTTAACATAATAAGCCGGTATACCAAATTCGGAGCATATCGAATCATTCTGCATGAAAAACCCATTTATCAGAATTAAAAGGGGTGAACTAAACCCCCTTTATCCTTAACGAATGAACCCCCAAAACTAATCAGGGAAGTTCCTTAACATAATAAACCGGTATACCAAATTCGGTGCAAATCGAATGATTCTGCATGAAAAACCCATTTATCTGAATTAAACGGTGGACTAACCCCCCTTTCCCCCTTTATCCTTAACCAATGCACCCCCAAAACTAATCAGGGAAGTTCCTTAACTTAATAAACCGGTACATCAAATTCCGAGCAAATCGAATGATTCTGCATGAAAAACCCATTTATCTGAATTAAAGGTTGGACTAATCCCGTTTTTCCCCGTTTATCCTTAACCAATGATCTCCCAAAACTAATCAGTGAAGCGCCTTATCACAATGAACTTAGAAAAATTTTTTGAAGCAAATCGGATGTTTCTATCAAGAGTTATCGCGTTACGTACATACATACATACGTACATACATACAGAACGGGCGGGAACATTATCTCTCAGGCTTTGATAGCCTTTTCAAATGATTAACTGAACCTCTTTAATCAAAAACGAGCACAACCATTGGATGTCTTAACAGCAACTGATTCGCCCTTAAATTTTTTCAATCAAAGGGAATTGAATGAAAACCCATTTACAGGGGTACCATGCTGCCAGCTTTTTTCAGTATAATTCAATCTTCTCTAATATTTTTACAATCCATCAGATTAACGTGTTTTTAAATTCTGCGGTATCTGAACGGGGGTTGGCGAGCGTAGCTTTTAGGGGGCAGAACCCCCTAGTATATAAATTTTACGTCTGTATAGTTCCTATATATCATTCAAAATAACTTACGTTTGGCTAAGATGCCAAAACTCATTGTTTCATTTGATAAGTTCATTTATCGTTAAAATTTAATACGACTACTCGGTTCCCAACGACTTACGTTACTAAACATAAATTGAATGCTGACTTAAAAATGTCTTTTTTCTGTTAGCTCTGTGACAATTTTGAGGATTAAGATGTATGGGGTATATCGTATTTCTAACACAATATCAAAACTTCCTAAAAGTTAAAGTCATTGGTTTAGAGTGTATTTACAATGGGAATATGGTAAGTGAGAGAGAGGTACTGGATAGGCAGATTTTCATTTCTAGTAACGATTTCATTTTGCAATGTTGCCACCAAAGTAGATTTCTACACTTGCGCTTAATGTTGAATGAGCGTTGTGCTGCTTCTCTTGTCCGAAGATTTTTGAGAATTGGTCTCATATCTCTGCTGAACAGAAATAACAGAAAAAAAAAAAAAAAAAAAAAAAAAAAAACATATAAAAACTAGCGACAATTCTGCAACACATAACAATCAGATTAGGCAATCCGCATAAAACACGATTTTAGCAATACCTTTCTAAAATACAAAAGTATGTCGAATTTCCATATTAATGAACAATTTAAAAATGCATATAGTATTGCATTTATAAAATAAATACATTACTTTCTACAGATCTCCCGGAAGATGTCGTTGCATAATCACGCAAATTGCCAGAACGGCGTAACTGTGCGATTTAACTAAGTAATTGGAATGCCACGTTTCGTGTTAAAAAGTATGTGTCAAGGGAATACTCGATAACTCAAAATTGGTTATTCTGTAGAGTCTAGGGATACCAGATTATTGAGCTATTTTTGTTTCACAGAACACGAATTTTTCAGAAGATATATCATGGACGAGAAAATTTCAGTTATGTCAAGCAGTGTTTCAACGACTTGTTTCTTTTTTGGGTCTCAGGAAGGGTTTTGTTCAAAAACTGTAGCTGATTTGTACACTCTTTTAAAAGGATTTGAAGTTGCAAAAATGAGTAAAAATTAAGAGTCTGGGCACAAGAATGGAACAAATCTTATCCTGGTGCCACTTTTAAATGGTACTGTACATGGCAACGTCGTACCATGATTTAAACCGACACTCAGTTACACCTATTTCCTACCAGAACTACGATCAATAATTTACCGATGAATTACTGAATAGAGCGGATCGAAAAGTATAGGAATTACTTTAGTTACGGGTTGCAAAAGTTGTATTTTATATATATATTATATTGCATCTATTTTTTTATTGAAATCCATTCATACCTCCTGGTAACTCAAGCGCCCCAAAATAGTTGCAAATTGAAAATTATATGAAAATTTGTAATTTTTTAATATATTTTTTAATTAGATTTAGCTTGGTGTGAGAAAGTTGAATTTTATTTATAATAGTTTACATGTTTTTTTATTACAATTCATTCAGGTCTTCCGTTGCCGCAAGTCCCCCCAAAATTGTTAAAAGTGATATTTTATGAAAATTGATAATATTTTTGTTATTTTATTTTATTTACTTATTTTAAATTCCATTTGTCACCTGGTGACAAATTTGTTTATTGGGTATACTACATAATTGTGTAGCTTTCATATATTTTTTTTTAATTAAATCTATATATTCTGGTGCCCCAAGTATAGTTAAAAATCGAAAATTTTAAGAAATTATATTAAATTTTTAAATTTACGAAATTTGTTTACAAATTTGGGAAAGTGTTTATTTAATAAAGAATAAAGTTATAAATAACAATAATTTTGTAATAATACATGAATAATAATAATAATTTTATAATAATACATGAAGTATAAATTTAAAAATAAAAGCATTTAATCATACAAATTATACAAGTTGAGCTTGCGTAGCAAATTTTTACTTCTTTTATTTTTAAAGTTTACATAATTCTGAAGTTTATAATACATGCTGGTATTAAAATTCCTATACGCAAGGTACATTTATTAAAAGAGGTGGTTGAACTCAACTCATTGCCAGTTAAAAACTTCATGATAATCCTTTGCTTTAAAGTGCTTTTTTGGTACTTGAAAAATCCTTGTATTTGATGTTTCTCTATTTACATTTCTAGCACAAATTAACTTTCCTATTGCTAAATATCTGATATGCTCTGTGTTATCTGAGAGCACTGGCATTATAAAATTATCAGGACGACAAAAGAAGCTATACCGTTCATGAACAGCGTCTACTATCTTTCATAGATTGGGTTTCAAATATCTAGAAAATTAAAAAAAATTCCAAATATGCCGCGCCCCTTCTGTTATGAAGGGCTTTGTTTTGATACGGAACTATACAGTGGCAAGTATCTTCATAATATATGTTGTAAAAAGAATGAGAATCTCATGAGGATTTTCTGTGGGCGCACACAACCTTAAAATTTTACCTGCAGTTGTTAGGCCTTTTGAGTAAACAACCTGACCAGGTTTATTTAAAGCCAAGTCAGAACCACATTCACCAAGCATTATTGCTATGCAAATATCATATAAATATATTGCTGATCATTGCTGAGAGTCATTCTATCTATGTTATCTGGCATATTCTCCACACTTATTGAAAAAAATAAAACTGGAGGTAGATCCTCGCAGGATTTGATTGCTGTACCAATTGACTCACAAAAGACTGTAGTACCAATTGTTTCAGCATGTAAAGAATTTAGTAAATGTCATAAAAGCAACTCATTTGTATGAAGAAAACAATGACCATTGTAACGTCTATTGAGTTCGGCAATCAAGCAATTTGACCCCGATATCTACATTTGTTCCGTCGCGTCGCATCCAATTACTGTAAGCCCGTATAATTGTATGTTATTTGACCAAAAAAAAGTGATTATTGCTTCTTTATAGATTTAGCTTCACATGTTACAACTGGAACATGTACAATATATAGAGAGTAAGATTTCTTTAGACGAGTATAATGTTCCTCTTTTGTGGTTTTTATGTAGTACATTGTGCCTTTCGTCACTTGCACTTTTGTGTTGTCTTTTCTATATAGTGTAATAAAATAATTTTATACATTCAATAATAAATGATAAACGGTTTTTATATAGAGTACTTTTTACGCTATATACAAGTGATTCTTTAACTCTTATTTTTACTTATATTTTTTAGTTCAAAATTTGCCTAAAAATCGATTTTCTGCAAATGTTTAATGCCTTTGGAAACCGGAAGAAATTTATCGAAGTTGAAAGTTTATCGAAGTTTTTGTATATATGCTAGTGTGCTTAAAAGGCAACATTTGCACCCAGTGCCAAAAGTAATTTAATAATAAAATAAAAAAGAAAAGTGCCCAGCTAAACTGATGGCATTGAGCTCACAGACTATTCACACTAATTGTATATTATACTCTTATTTTAAAGAATAATGCCACTCAAAAAAATAAGTGAAGGGGAATTAGCCCCCGTTTCCCCCTTTATACTTAACCAGTGAACCTCCAAATCTAATTAGGGAAGTTCCTTATCATAATAAACCGGTATACCAAATTTGGAGCAAATCGAATAATCTTGCAAAAAAAAACATTTATCTAAATTAAGGGGGTGGACTAACCCCCCTTTATCCTTAACCAATGAATCGCCAAAACGAATCAGGGAAGCTCCTTAACATAATAAACCGGTATACCAACTTCGGAGCAAATCGAATCATTCTGCATGAAAAACCCATTTATCTAAATTAAGAGGGGCGGGTTAACCTCCCTTTTCCCCCTTTATACTTAACCAATGAACCCCCAAACTAATCAGGGAAGTTCCTTAACATAATAAACCGGTATACCAAATTCGGAGCAAATCGAATCATTCTGCATGAAAAACACATTTATCTGAATTAAGGGGTGTGGACTAACCCCATTTTCCCCCCTTTATCCTTAACCAATGAACTCCCAAAACTAATCAGTGAAGCGCCTTATCACAATGAACTTAGAAAAATTTTTTGAAGCAAATCGGATGTTTCTATCAAGAGTTATCGCGTTACGTACATACATACATACGTACATACATACAGAACGGGCGGGAACATTATCTCTCAGGCTTTGATAGCCTTTTCAAATGATTAACTGAACCTCTTTAATCAAAAACGAGCACAACCATTGGATGTCTTAACAGCAACTGATTCGCCCTTAAATTTTTTCAATCAAAGGGAATTGAATGAAAACCCATTTACAGGGGTACCATGCTGCCAGCTTTTTTCAGTATAATTCAATCTTCTCTAATATTTTTACAATCCATCAGATTAACGTGTTTTTAAATTCTGCGGTATCTGAACGGGTGTTGGCGAGCGTAGCTTTTAGGGGGCAGAACCCCCTAGTATATAAATTTTACGTCTGTATAGTTCCTATATATCATTCAAAATAACTTACGTTTGGCTAAGATGCCAAAACTCATTGTTTCATTTGATAAGTTCATTTATCGTTAAAATTTAATACGACTACTCGGTTCCCAACGACTTACGTTACTAAACATAAATTGAATGCTGACTTAAAAATGTCTTTTTTCTGTTAGCTCTGTGACAATTTTGAGGATTAAGATGTATGGGGTATATCGTATTTCTAACACAATATCAAAACTTCCTAAAAGTTAAAGTCATTGGTTTAGAGTGTATTTACAATGGGAATATGGTAAGTGAGAGAGAGGTACTGGATAGGCAGATTTTCATTTCTAGTAACGATTTCATTTTGTAATGTTGCCACCAAAGTAGATTTCTACACTTGCGCTTAATGTTGAATGAGCGTTGTGCTGCTTCTCTTGTCCGAAGATTTTTGAGAATTGGTCTCATATCTCTGCTGAACAGAAATAACAGAAAAAAAAAAAAAAAAAAAAAAAAAAAAACATATAAAAACTAGCGACAATTCTGCAACACATAACAATCAGATTAGGCAATCCGCATAAAACACGATTTTAGCAATACCTTTCTAAAATACAAAAGTATGTCGAATTTCCATATTAATGAACAATTTAAAAATGCATATAGTATTGCATTTATAAAATAAATACATTACTTTCTACAGATCTCCCGGAAGATGTCGTTGCATAATCACGCAAATTGCCAGAACGGCGTAACTGTGCGATTTAACTAAGTAATTGGAATGCCACGTTTCGTGTTAAAAAGTATGTGTCAAGGGAATACTCGATAACTCAAAATTGGTTATTCTGTAGAGTCTAGGGATACCAGATTATTGAGCTATTTTTGTTTCACAGAACACGAATTTTTCAGAAGATATATCATGGACGAGAAAATTTCAGTTATGTCAAGCAGTGTTTCAACGACTTGTTTCTTTTTTGGGTCTCAGGAAGGGTTTTGTTCAAAAACTGTAGCTGATTTGTACACTCTTTTAAAAGGATTTGAAGTTGCAAAAATGAGTAAAAATTAAGAGTCTGGGCGCAAGAATGGAACAAATCTTATCCTGGTGCCACTTTTAAATGGTACTGTACATGGCAACGTCGTACCATGATTTAAACCGACACTCAGTTACACCTATTTCCTACCAGAACTACGATCAATAATTTACCGATGAATTACTGAATAGAGCGGATCGAAAAGTATAGGAATTACTTTAGTTACGGGTTGCAAAAGTTGTATTTTATATATATATTATATTGCATCTATTTTTTTATTGAAATCCATTCATACCTCCTGGTAACTCAAGCGCCCCAAAATAGTTGCAAATTGAAAATTATATGAAAATTTGTAATTTTTTAATATATTTTTTAATTAGATTTAGCTTGGTGTGAGAAAGTTGAATTTTATTTATAATAGTTTACATGTTTTTTTATTACAATTCATTCAGGTCTTCCGTTGCCGCAAGTCCCCCCAAAATTGTTAAAAGTGATATTTTATGAAAATTGATAATATTTTTGTTATTTTATTTTATTTACTTATTTTAAATTCCATTTGTCACCTGGTGACAAAGTTGTTTATTGGGTATACTACATAATTGTGTAGCTTTCATATATTTTTTTTTAATTAAATCTATATATTCTGGTGCCCCAAGTATAGTTAAAAATCGAAAATTTTAAGAAATTATATTAAATTTTTAAATTTACGAAATTTGTTTACAAATTTGGGAAAGTGTTTATTTAATAAAGAATAAAGTTATAAATAACAATAATTTTGTAATAATACATGAATAATAATAATAATTTTATAATAATACATGAAGTATAAATTTAAAAATAAAAGCATTTAATCATACAAATTATACAAGTTGAGCTTGCGTAGCAAATTTTTACTTCTTTTATTTTTAAAGTTTACATAATTCTGAAGTTTATAATACATGCTGGTATTAAAATTCCTATACGCAAGGTACATTTATTAAAAGAGGTGGTTGAACTCAACTCATTGCCAGTTAAAAACTTCATGATAATCCTTTGCTTTAAAGTGCTTTTTTGGTACTTGAAAAATCCTTGTATTTGATGTTTCTCTATTTACATTTCTAGCACAAATTAACTTTCCTATTGCTAAATATCTGATATGCTCTGTGTTATCTGAGAGCACTGGCATTATAAAATTATCAGGACGACAAAAGAAGCTATACCGTTCATGAACAGCGTCTACTATCTTTCATAGATTGGGTTTCAAATATCTAGAAAATTAAAAAAAATTCCAAATATGCCGCGCCCCTTCTGTTATGAAGGGCTTTGTTTTGATACGGAACTATACAGTGGCAAGTATCTTCATAATATATGTTGTAAAAAGAATGAGAATCTCATGAGGATTTTCTGTGGGCGCACACAACCTTAAAATTTTACCTGCAGTTGTTAGGCCTTTTGAGTAAACAACCTGACCAGGTTTATTTAAAGCCAAGTCAGAACCACATTCACCAAGCATTATTGCTATGCAAATATCATATAAATATATTGCTGATCATTGCTGAGAGTCATTCTATCTATGTTATCTGGCATATTCTCCACACTTATTGAAAAAAATAAAACTGGAGGTAGATCCTCGCAGGATTTGATTGCTGTACCAATTGACTCACAAAAGACTGTAGTACCAATTGTTTCAGCATGTAAAGAATTTAGTAAATGTCATAAAAGCAACTCATTTGTATGAAGAAAACAATGACCATTGTAACGTCTATTGAGTTCGGCAATCAAGCAATTTGACCCCGATATCTACATTTGTTCCGTCGCGTCGCATCCAATTACTGTAAGCCCGTATAATTGTATGTTATTTGACCAAAAAAAAGTGATTATTGCTTCTTTATAGATTTAGCTTCACATGTTACAACTGGAACATGTACAATATATAGAGAGTAAGATTTCTTTAGACGAGTATAATGTTCCTCTTTTGTGGTTTTTATGTAGTACATTGTGCCTTTCGTCACTTGCACTTTTGTGTTGTCTTTTCTATATAGTGTAATAAAATAATTTTATACATTCAATAATAAATGATAAACGGTTTTTATATAGAGTACTTTTTACGCTATATACAAGTGATTCTTTAACTCTTATTTTTACTTATATTTTTTAGTTCAAAATTTGCCTAAAAATCGATTTTCTGCAAATGTTTAATGCCTTTGGAAACCGGAAGAAATTTATCGAAGTTGAAAGTTTATCGAAGTTTTTGTATATATGCTAGTGTGCTTAAAAGGCAACATTTGCACCCAGTGCCAAAAGTAATTTAATAATAAAATAAAAAAGAAAAGTGCCCAGCTAAACTGATGGCATTGAGCTCACAGACTATTCACACTAATTGTATATTATACTCTTATTTTAAAGAATAATGCCACTCAAAAAAATAAGTGAAGGGGAATTAGCCCCCGTTTCCCCCTTTATACTTAACCAGTGAACCTCCAAATCTAATTAGGGAAGTTCCTTATCATAATAAACCGGTATACCAAATTTGGAGCAAATCGAATAATCTTGCAAAAAAAAACATTTATCTAAATTAAGGGGGTGGACTAACCCCCCTTTATCCTTAACCAATGAATCGCCAAAACGAATCAGGGAAGCTCCTTAACATAATAAACCGGTATACCAACTTCGGAGCAAATCGAATCATTCTGCATGAAAAACCCATTTATCTAAATTAAGAGGGGCGGGTTAACCTCCCTTTTCCCCCTTTATACTTAACCAATGAACCCCCAAACTAATCAGGGAAGTTCCTTAACATAATAAACCGGTATACCAAATTCGGAGCAAATCGAATCATTCTGCATGAAAAACACATTTATCTGAATTAAGGGGTGTGGACTAACCCCATTTTCCCCCCTTTATCCTTAACCAATGAACTCCCAAAACTAATCAGTGAAGCGCCTTATCACAATGAACTTAGAAAAATTTTTTGAAGCAAATCGGATGTTTCTATCAAGAGTTATCGCGTTACGTACATACATACATACGTACATACATACAGAACGGGCGGGAACATTATCTCTCAGGCTTTGATAGCCTTTTCAAATGATTAACTGAACCTCTTTAATCAAAAACGAGCACAACCATTGGATGTCTTAACAGCAACTGATTCGCCCTTAAATTTTTTCAATCAAAGGGAATTGAATGAAAACCCATTTACAGGGGTACCATGCTGCCAGCTTTTTTCAGTATAATTCAATCTTCTCTAATATTTTTACAATCCATCAGATTAACGTGTTTTTAAATTCTGCGGTATCTGAACGGGTGTTGGCGAGCGTAGCTTTTAGGGGGCAGAACCCCCTAGTATATAAATTTTACGTCTGTATAGTTCCTATATATCATTCAAAATAACTTACGTTTGGCTAAGATGCCAAAACTCATTGTTTCATTTGATAAGTTCATTTATCGTTAAAATTTAATACGACTACTCGGTTCCCAACGACTTACGTTACTAAACATAAATTGAATGCTGACTTAAAAATGTCTTTTTTCTGTTAGCTCTGTGACAATTTTGAGGATTAAGATGTATGGGGTATATCGTATTTCTAACACAATATCAAAACTTCCTAAAAGTTAAAGTCATTGGTTTAGAGTGTATTTACAATGGGAATATGGTAAGTGAGAGAGAGGTACTGGATAGGCAGATTTTCATTTCTAGTAACGATTTCATTTTGTAATGTTGCCACCAAAGTAGATTTCTACACTTGCGCTTAATGTTGAATGAGCGTTGTGCTGCTTCTCTTGTCCGAAGATTTTTGAGAATTGGTCTCATATCTCTGCTGAACAGAAATAACAGAAAAAAAAAAAAAAAAAAAAAAAACATATAAAAACTAGCGACAATTCTGCAACACATAACAATCAGATTAGGCAATCCGCATAAAACACGATTTTAGCAATACCTTTCTAAAATACAAAAGTATGTCGAATTTCCATATTAATGAACAATTTAAAAATGCATATAGTATTGCATTTATAAAATAAATACATTACTTTCTACAGATCTCCCGGAAGATGTCGTTGCATAATCACGCAAATTGCCAGAACGGCGTAACTGTGCGATTTAACTAAGTAATTGGAATGCCACGTTTCGTGTTAAAAAGTATGTGTCAAGGGAATACTCGATAACTCAAAATTGGTTATTCTGTAGAGTCTAGGGATACCAGATTATTGAGTTATTTTTGTTTCACAGAACACGAATTTTTCAGAAGATATATCATGGACGAGAAAATTTCAGTTATGTCAAGCAGTGTTTCAACGACTTGTTTCTTTTTTGGGTCTCAGGAAGGGTTTTGTTCAAAAACTGTAGCTGATTTGTACACTCTTTTAAAAGGATTTGAAGTTGCAAAAATGAGTAAAAATTAAGAGTCTGGGCGCAAGAATGGAACAAATCTTATCCTGGTGCCACTTTTAAATGGTACTGTACATGGCAACGTCGTACCATGATTTAAACCGACACTCAGTTACACCTATTTCCTACCAGAACTACGATCAATAATTTACCGATGAATTACTGAATAGAGCGGATCGAAAAGTATAGGAATTACTTTAGTTACGGGTTGCAAAAGTTGTATTATATATATATATTATATTGCATCTATTTTTTTATTGAAATCCATTCATACCTCCTGGTAACTCAAGCACCCCAAAATAGTTGCAAATTGAAAATTATATGAAAATTTGTAATTTTTTAATATATTTTTTAATTAGATTTAGCTTGGTGTGAGAAAGTTGAATTTTATTTATAATAGTTTACATGTTTTTTTATTACAATTCATTCAGGTCTTCCGTTGCCGCAAGTCCCCCCAAAATTGTTAAAAGTGATATTTTATGAAAATTGATAATATTTTTGTTATTTTATTTTATTTACTTATTTTAAATTCCATTTGTCACCTGGTGACAAAGTTGTGTATTGGGTATACTACATAATTGTGTAGCTTTCATATATTTTTTTAATTAAATCTATATATTCTGGTGCCCCAAGTATAGTTAAAAATCGAAAATTTTAAGAAATTATATTAAATTTTTAAATTTACGAAATTTGTTTACAAATTTGGGAAAGTGTTTATTTAATAAAGAATAAAGTTATAAATAACAATAATTTTGTAATAATACATGAATAATAATAATAATTTTATAATAATACATGAAGTATAAATTTAAAAATAAAAGCATTTAATCATACAAATTATACAAGTTGAGCTTGCGTAGCAAATTTTTACTTCTTTTATTTTTAAAGTTTACATAATTCTGAAGTTTATAATACATGCTGGTATTAAAATTCCTATACGCAAGGTACATTTATTAAAAGAGGTGGTTGAACTCAACTCATTGCCAGTTAAAAACTTCATGATAATCCTTTGCTTTAAAGTGCTTTTTTGGTACTTGAAAAATCCTTGTATTTGATGTTTCTCTATTTACATTTCTAGCACAAATTAACTTTCCTATTGCTAAATATCTGATATGCTCTGTGTTATCTGAGAGCACTGGCATTATAAAATTATCAGGACGACAAAAGAAGCTATACCGTTCATGAACAGCGTCTACTATCTTTCATAGATTGGGTTTCAAATATCTAGAAAATTAAAAAAAAATTCCAAATATGCCGCGCCCCTTCTGTTATGAAGGGCTTTGTTTTGATACGGAACTATACAGTGGCAAGTATCTTCATAATATATGTTGTAAAAAGAATGAGAATCTCATGAGGATTTTCTGTGGGCGCACACAACCTTAAAATTTTACCTGCAGTTGTTAGGCCTTTTGAGTAAACAACCTGACCAGGTTTATTTAAAGCCAAGTCAGAACCACATTCACCAAGCATTATTGCTATGCAAATATCATATAAATATATTGCTGATCATTGCTGAGAGTCATTCTATCTATGTTATCTGGCATATTCTCCACACTTATTGAAAAAAATAAAACTGGAGGTAGATCCTCGCAGGATTTGATTGCTGTACCAATTGACTCACAAAAGACTGTAGTACCAATTGTTTCAGCATGTAAAGAATTTAGTAAATGTCATAAAAGCAACTCATTTGTATGAAGAAAACAATGACCATTGTAACGTCTATTGAGTTCGGCAATCAAGCAATTTGACCCCGATATCTACATTTGTTCCGTCGCGTCGCATCCAATTACCGTAAGCCCGTATAATTGTATGTTATTTGACCAAAAAAAAGTGATTATTGCTTCTTTATAGATTTAGCTTCACATGTTACAACTGGAACATGTACAATATATAGAGAGTAAGATTTCTTTAGACGAGTATAATGTTCCTCTTTTGTGGTTTTTATGTAGTACATTGTGCCTTTCGTCACTTGCACTTTTGTGTTGTCTTTTCTATATAGTGTAATAAAATAATTTTATACATTCAATAATAAATGATAAACGGTTTTTATATAGAGTACTTTTTACGCTATATACAAGTGATTCTTTAACTCTTATTTTTACTTATATTTTTTAGTTCAAAATTTGCCTAAAAATCGATTTTCTGCAAATGTTTAATGCCTTTGGAAACCGGAAGAAATTTATCGAAGTTGAAAGTTTATCGAAGTTTTTGTATATATGCTAGTGTGCTTAAAAGGCAACATTTGCACCCAGTGCCAAAAGTAATTTAATAATAAAATAAAAAAGAAAAGTGCCCAGCTAAACTGATGGCATTGAGCTCACAGACTATTCACACTAATTGTATATTATACTCTTATTTTAAAGAATAATGCCACTCAAAAAAATAAGTGAAGGGGAATTAGCCCCCGTTTCCCCCTTTATACTTAACCAGTGAACCTCCAAATCTAATTAGGGAAGTTCCTTATCATAATAAACCGGTATACCAAATTTGGAGCAAATCGAATAATCTTGCAAAAAAAACATTTATCTAAATTAAGGGGGTGGACTAACCCCCCTTTATCCTTAACCAATGAATCGCCAAAACGAATCAGGGAAGCTCCTTAACATAATAAACCGGTATACCAACTTCGGAGCAAATCGAATCATTCTGCATGAAAAACCCATTTATCTAAATTAAGAGGGGCGGGTTAACCTCCCTTTTCCCCCTTTATACTTAACCAATGAACCCCCAAACTAATCAGGGAAGTTCCTTAACATAATAAACCGGTATACCAAATTCGGAGCAAATCGAATCATTCTGCATGAAAAACACATTTATCTGAATTAAGGGGTGTGGACTAACCCCATTTTCCCCCCTTTATCCTTAACCAATGAACTCCCAAAACTAATCAGGGAAGTTCCTTATCATAATAAACCGGTATACCAAATTCGGAGCAAATCGAATGATTCTGCATGAAAAACACATTTATCTGAATTAAGGGGGGGGGGGACTAGCCCCGTTTTCCGCCCTTTATCCTTAACCAATGAACTCCCAAAACTAATCAGGGAAGCGCCTTATCACAGTGAACGTAGGAAAAAATTTTGAAGCAAATCGGATGTTTCTATCAAGAGTTATCGCGTTACGTACATACATACATACATACGTACGTACGTACATACATACATAGATACATACATACATACAGAACGGGCGGGCACATTAGCTCTCAGGCTTTGATAGCCTGTGAGCTAAAAATATAAATAATAATAAAAATTTCAATTTTTATCAATTTTTGGGGCGCGTATTGCTCCAGAAGATATGAATGGATTTCAGTAAAAAAGGGCATGTAAAGTAAAATACATAAAAGCTACTTTAGTACCCCGCTCCAAAAAAAATGAAAAATATTAAAACAAAAAATAAAAATACATAAAATAAATCCATTTTTATCTATTTTGCGGACGCTTGGGACACCGAAAGTCTTGAATGAATTTCAATAAAAACACATATAAACTGGTATACATAAAATGGAACTTTGCACCCCGCGCCGATTCGATTATCCACCTTTCGATTTTTCGTTCCGCGCTTTTAATGAAGTCAATTGTGAGGTTCTATCATCCGTGGTATCAAAGTGTGGTTTTACAGCAGGTAACATACATGAACGGAACTTGGAACTGATGTGACACACAATTAGCTGTCGTTTTATTTATTGAGACTTACTTGGAGAATGCAATGTTGCAGGTTGTTCTAAAAGTAACACGATGCACTTTTTAGGGTAAATATCCCCATGACGACTTTACTTGTGCTTCGAAGAATTGATTCTTTTCTTAGTGCAAGACATGACATTACTTCCTAATGTTAACATGTATATCTGATCACGATATAGTATTAGTTTCCTTAAATAAAATCTCATATTACTGTATATATACGCTGCCTCTCTAAGAATTATCACGTTACATTACATGCCGTTTCATGGTGCTACACTTTCTTTGATACACCAGACACGTATTTAAACAACGGTGAAGATATTAAAAAGTATATGCATAAATTATAATATGAAGATTAAAATGATTTCTTATAGCTAAATATTAAATATTTCCCAATCACGTCTTTCAAATATTAGTCACATACATCTTTTTCTTGACATCAATTATTATACAAAAAATTCTCTTTAAAAACTTTCTGTATCTTTCGACCGTTATTTTTTTCTAGATTAGTTTTCTTTATTTGTTTCAAAATGAAAAGATGTTCAGATTATATATATATATATTCCGAATATTAAACAAATAAAATTAGTGAAAAATTATTGTCGTTTCATGTTCTGATATATTTTGTAATACATATAAAAGGATTTCGACGGAAATAGCTCTTCAGTATATATATATATTATATGAATAATCCTTTTTTTTCCAATTTTAATTCTTTTAAGCTTCAAAAGGTTTTAATTGAAAATTAATTGCAATTTGAACAAATACAGAAATAATAATTAGTCATTTTCGAATAAGAACTAATTCGAATAAGAACATTTTCGAATAAGTGGCGAGCAAATATTACATTTATGTAATTTTTAACTTTTATATTGGTTTCTAATAAGCAATTTCAAAGATCAGAAAGTATGGCACGACAGTGCCATGCTTTATTTAATTCCAGCGAGACACCCTAATGTTATTCTAACACAGCATCCACCGTTTAACAAGTTATTTACTAGATTTTTCCTAGACTTCCTATTTACTAGATATTTGTTCCCGTTCCCGCAAATTTTCTTCAAAACACATAATTATGTAAGAAGTATATCATCCAATCAAGATAGAATGTCTATTTAGAAGAGTGGTGTCTTGATCACATGCTCAGACTGAATATTTTGTCCAAATTATGAGCGCCCGTAACACAGAACTTGGAGCTGGGGATAATCTCTGCGCGAGTTGGATTTGTCGAATGAGATATCAACAAACATTTGCTTAGCGATTTGTTTTTGTATAAAGCCATCTAGACCAATCAAATTTCATTTCTCGAATGTCACAAACTCTTTGAGGCATCCCAGAGGAGAGGATCTTTTTAGTTTGTCTTTTATTATTGCGCTTAGACCGTTGGTCTTATCATGTTACACCGTATTCACCACCTACCTCGACTACCGGTTAGCACGAGATCCTCGAATTTAACATTGAAATGTTATATTAACCTGATTAGCGCATGATTGAGAAAATTATATTTTGTCATCGTGTTTTACTCCAGCCCCTTTTTAACGGTATATGGAGCTTAAGAATGAGAGATTCGACATATGATGCTTGGAATTACGCGTTTTCCTGGTTATGGCAAAAATAAATCTTCTTTATTTCAAAACTTGTGGATTCTCGCCTGGGCGTTTTTGATTATGCGTTTGAGACAAGCATTAGGTTGGCGATAATGGCAGACTCACCAAGATGCTGGCGATTTATTTTGTCCAGAATCTTCTGAAACAGGCAAATGTAATACCCCTCTGTCACTTCTTTCATATCTAGGCGCTCTATCATGGTCAGGTACTTTCTATCTCAAAATTTCGTTGGTTGCGAGAAAATTGATCACAAAATTCATAGATTATCTGTTTAAGGCCTATTTTTTTCATATTTTAGCTCATCCTTTGTACTACCGCCGGTGTGTATACTCGACTGTTGTCTGTAGCTACCATGGCCGGAAAGCGGTTCTTCTTAGAGCCGTAGTTACCGAGATGACTAAGTGAAATTAAGGTGCCTGTAAATAAAAGTGGCAACATACAGTGGTCTAATTGTGCTTAGACAGAGGTGTTTGTTCAAACTATAGCAAACTTAGGCATTTATTTTCGAAAACTTTGCATTACCATTTTTACGCTGGTAGCGCTCCTGGTGAGGAATTACATTACTAAAACTTTAAAATGGATTTTTCTTCCAACATGGGAACTTTATCCCAAGTTAAACTTAGGTAACAATTTTCTCTTTTCTTGTGTACCCCCTGGAAAGGGATAAGGAAACAAAATTTAAGTAAAACAGTTTTTTTTTAATATTTTACTTTATAACAGCTATAATATTTTTATGTATTAGCAGAAAGAACCTTCACAATATATTTTTGAATTCATAGCATTCCTGAGTAGGAAATAGCTAAATTTAAGCGAAATTAATCATTTATGTTTTTATATTTAGATTACAGAAATTATGGATTTTTATGTTCAGATTGGAAAATTTTGTCCAGACAACAACAACCTGCATTACAGCACTGTTGAAATATTTTGAATTATACATTGCCAAATAGCATTAATAATTAGATTAATTTTAACACAATTATTCTAATTGGTAAAGAAATCATATTTCATCTAATAGCATTAATCATTTGCATATAATCGCATTACTAATTGTCATGCGATACCGCATAAATGAAATCCTGTTTATGGTACCCTTTATTAATTTTAAAATTTGTTTGTCCGGATACAGTAGTTGTTAAAAAACTTGACATATTAACCCAAAAGATATTAAGAACAAATTAAAACAAACAACATTTTTTTCCTTTATTATTTCTGCCCGCTTAGGTTCATTATTTTGGATTTTATGGCGCAAAATCCCTTTAGTGATATGCTGCGCCATGTTTAAGCCCGGGAAGGCACACATATTAAGTTATATCGTTCAGTTAGCTCGACATATTTTATGTTACATTTTTGTAAAAATAAATTAAACCAATTGAACATTATAAAATAAAAATACAATTAATACACTAAAAGACATTAAAAAATCTAAAAATTTAGATTCCGTTCAAATGAAATCGAAATAAATGTTAAAATTTTTCCATTTTTAAGTTGTAAATATTTTTATTGCAAATTTTGTATTATGTTCATGATGATTGAACATGAAATGATACAATCAATGCAAATTGCAAAAGTAAAAAAAAAGAAAAAAAAAAGATTTATTTGGATTTCATTCGAACGGAATCTATGTTTTTAGAGCTTTTGTACTATCATATTGTATTAATTTATTTTTATTGTTTAATGTTTAATTGGTTTAACTTATTTTTTAGAAAAATTAAGCATTGAATTTAGAAATAATTGAATGAAATACCTTGATACCTCTGCCTTCTCGGGCTTAAACAATGTAGGAAAGATTTTTTTTCTTTTTAATTTCTTCTGAAAATTGGGTTTTTGTTTAATAAATGTAATACTTTTCCTTAAATCTTTATAGAGCTAGAGGATTACAAAATTTTAATATAGTAGGATTATATTCAAATGAAAAACATAAAACTATGCATTACCAAAAAATTAATCGTATAAATAGCTCTTCTTTATGAGATATAATGAATACATAGAAACATACTAAATGCGTTTTTTTTAATTTAAAAACATATTTTAAATTAGAAAAATTATTAATAAAATCATATTTAAATAAATTCTAATTCGTGATATATATATATATTTTTTTTCAAAAAACGATACACAATCATCTAAAACATACCAATGTATATTTACAAATAATTTCAATCATTATACAGCCATATGTAGATAATATTTACGTTCAGACTGTGTAAAGGGATAATCATTTGTTATCGTTGCCACCTACAGAAACGCAACATTCATACCTGCTAAATCGCAGTTTTAAGCTCTTTGACAGAAGAATATTGCATTCATTTTCTAAGGAATTTTTTGTTGTTTTCCCCAGACGTTCACACTAGGATTAAGATACACTCTATGTGCTTACCAGTCAATGATTTTGAAGCCATATAGAAAGAAAAGTATGAAATAATTCTCAGATAAATCTTTTTTGAAAAGACATATTTTGGTTCTTCAAACAATTTCAGTGGTGTAGTTAATGGATGTTCGAACATTTGTTATTATTATTATTATTATTATTATTATTATTATTATTATTATTATTATTAATTATTTTTTGTTGTTCATTTCTTAATACTTTTTAGACTATTGTCTTGTACAGAATTTTTCATATTTTTTATCATTGTAAATTCTGATTAGAAATATTTTTTTGAATTTAAAAGCAGATATTCCATGAATAAATAACAAAACATTGTCTGTTTAATATTAATAATTCTAATCAAGGATTCAGAGCATTCTATAAGTGATCCAGATGCGCCGCTATTCGCAAATGAGGTTAACTTATGCCAGTAGAAATCATCTTTATTGCGTGCATATGAAGTCCACGTTTTTAAACCACTGTACCTTGTTGGAAGTCAGCTATCACAAAACGACATGGCCTTTTCCCAGATAATTTATGCTATTTATTATATACTATTAAGTATGGTTTTATCAACATTTTTGTAAGGGTTTTCCAATACACGAATTCCGTAACATTTGCGGATTTAACATTCGCGAGTTTTGATTATTTGCGAAGTACAAAATAAAACACATTTCAACATTCGCGAATACTTAACTCGGTTATTCGGTTATTCTTGTTTATTTTAGAGATAATATTTTTTTTTCCAAGCAAGCTCAATTGATTTGCCAATTCCATAAAATATTTGACACTGGACAGCTGCATTGTACTGTATATCCTAGGTTCAAAGAACTTATACCCTTGTATTGAGGCGAAATATAGACCAGTAATTCTGAGAAACCTGAAATATGACTTGATGATAAAAATAAAATAATCCTAAATTTTCTAAAATTCAAAATTTTTATTGCAACCGATTTTTTTTTACTTTTATGGGAAATTTTAAAGATTCAGCAACAATTGTTTAAAAAGCAATAGACTGCGATCCTTAACTGGTGCGGAATCTTAAATTTAAAAGTGAAACCAAGATTGCAGCTTTTCCTTATATGGAAATTCATGAACAAAATGTCTTTTCTTTCAAACAACCATTGCATATTTTTTATTCGAGAAATGTGAACTCTATACTTTAAGTAATTTTACATTCATATCAAATCGTTATTCTCTTTTTGTATACGGATTAATTTTATTTATGAAAGTTTAAATAACCTGCAATTTTTTGAATAAATATGTTACAGAAATTTAATTATATTTAAGCCGTTCTTTTCATCTATTAATAAATAAAATATGTTTGTTTAAATGCTTAAATTAGAAACGAATTTACTTATTAAATGAAAATATTTTCACATTTTATTTAATTATTTACAGTAAAACTAACTTCATTAACATTTTTATTTACATTCTTTAGTAATTAAATTTCTCTGTAACATTATATTATTAACGTTTGTAATAAAAAATAATGCTTTAATAAATATACCATAAAAAATATATTTTTTTAATGTATTAACTTTTATTGTTTTATTAATTTAATAATAAAACATGAATATGATGGAGTTTACAAAATACTATAATATATAAATGTTATTAGCTGCCATTTTTAAAGCTACAAAATAAAAACGATTTTCTCATTCGGGAAATTTTTAATAAATTAGAATGAATACATTTGTTTTATTTCAATTAAATATATTTCATAGTAAAATTCTATTTTTTATATTTGCAATATTTTTTTATATTTCTCATTTTTTAGGCAAAAAAAAAAAAAAAAAAAAAAAAAAAAAAATGTAACTTTAGTTTGCCTCCATTACAAACTAGTCGGATGTACCAATCCCAAAACTTTCTTCTATCTCATACATGTTAATACTTCAAAATTCGCTATCACACTGCCAAAATTAAATGGCAATCTATGCATCTCATGAGGATTCTAACGATATAAAATTCCGTGCATTAGTTCTTTAGATATGACTATTGCTGAAATCGTCTAAATTCAGCAAAATGCTGCCTAGCAGCGCCACCTATTGGGTGATTTATACCAAATCCTAATCAGCAACAATTTATGTCAACGTCTGACTGAATCTGAAGTTTGGAGAAAATCCGTACATTAGTTTTTGAGATAGAGCAATAGCGAAAATCGTGAAAATTTCTGAATAGCAGCGCCACCTATTGGGTGATTGACACCAAAACCTAATTAACAACAACTTGTGTCAACATACAACTAAATCTGAAGTTAGATGAAAATTGGTCCATTAGTTCTATTGATAGAGCTATTGAGGCAATCGTGGAAAAGGCAGCAGAGAAGCGCCACCTGTTGGGCGATTTACACCAACACCTAATCAGTAGCAAGTCATATCAAGGACTAACTTAATCTGAAGTTTGATGAAAATCCGTGCGTTAGTTCTTAAGATAGAGCTATTGGGGAAATCGTGTAAATCCTGCAAAATCCATCATAACAGCGCCACCTGTTGGGCGATTTACACCAAAACGTAATCATCATCAATTCATATCAAGGACTAACTAAATCTGAAGTTTGATCAAAATCCGTGCATTAGTTCTTGAGATAGAGCTATTGCGAAAATCGTGAAAAATACAGCATTGCAGCGCCACCTGTTGAGCGATTTACACCAAAAACTAATCAGCATCAAGTTGTATTAGGCACTAACTGAATATCAATTTTTATTAAATTCCATGCATTAGTTCTTGAGATAGAGCGCCCACAAAATTTGTGTCACATACACACAGACAGACAGACAGACAGACTCACAGAGTCACAGACAGACATTTTGTAAAAACATGTTTTTTGGAATCTCTGACCCCTAAAATGTGTAAATCCGTCGAAAACCGGAATTCGAAAATTTTCATGAATCCAATACTTTCTTCTTGTAAAGATAAGAAAGTAAAAATTAGAAACTACACAATGTAGTGTCCGTAGGAAAACAGTTCCGAAAAATGTCAATACATTTTCAACGTCATAATACCTAGATAGGATAGTACTAGGACAGATAGTATCTAAATATCTCAAAAACTACATTATATAGTACAGCATAAAATTTTTAGTAAGAAATATTTCAACGTGTTCATTGATTGCGACGTGCAGCTGTGTTTTTCAATTATAAAAATAAAGTGTAATTTTAATGTATCTTTAATTTAGTGGTTGAATATTTTTGTTAAGTTACGTACCTGAAGGTTCTGCATTACGTATGTTACATTTTTTTTTTTTTTTTTTTTTTTTACTATAAGGACTTTTAAGGCCCATATATAATCCAGTCTTTACTTTTAAGTCTAAAACGAATACGTACAATGGCGGAGTGACACTTTAATTTGGATGTCAATCTGTCCATCAATTTTAGGATAGATGGCCACATCAAATGGAGGAGAGATCTCCACCTATAATCGATATTTTAAAATTATACGGAGTGGGGATTTTAACTAAATATAATTATTATTTATATAATTACATAATTTTTATGTTTATAATTATATTAATTGATATAATTATATAAATTTCAACTAATATAAATATTTCAATAACAATAATATAATATGATGTACTTTTGTTTCAGAAAATCTTGAAAACCTTGGAGAACGTTCATCCCAGAAACAGATAAAGGTGATAAATAAACTTAAAACCGTGAAAAAGTCTAAAATAAACCCGAGAAAAAAACAAAATCACGACACTTGCAGCAGTGAATAAGATGGAATACAATTGAAATTATTAGATTCTACAGATCCCGAGGGGATAGAATTGGATGAGGATCACAGTGTTGGTTGTGGAGAAGAATATAATACCACAACTGAACAGGATTACTGGATACAATACATAAGGTGCCAGAAGTGGTTCCATGAACCGTGTACAAACTATAAAGAATATTGCTAAAAATCTGGTAAAATTTTACGAAAAGTGAAGGATTGAAATTATACTTCAAATTTTACTGATTTTCCGTGCTATAATTGCATCTTTAATAATTTCTATATTTTCTTCATCATTAACTACATGATGGCTATCTCTCCTCGGCTTGAAGGAGAGATTGCGATCTGTCATTTTAACTTCAATTTTGTTTCCCACTTTTTGTTCTCGATATTTAATTATGTTTTGACCAAAATGTGATGTGTACATGTGTATATGCATACGGATTTTAAATATGCATAAGCATTTCTTGTATTTGCATTCTAAGAATTTTTATTTCAATTTTTAAAAACCATGGCTATCTATACTAGAGTTACCCTATATAATATCGATAAATATATAGTGTGATTCATAAAGATCGAAACAATAGCTTTTTTTCTTAAATATCACCACTAGGCACATACTTCCAAATGCAAAGTTTCATATAAAAGGTGCATGGGTATGGTATAAGTTACAACTCCTTTGGAATGGACATATTTAAGAAAATACAAAAACTAAATTTTTATACGGCCCCCGTAGGGTAAAATTTCTAATTAGGAAAATTATCCTTATCTATTCCTGAATTAAATACAGAAAATTTCATCTTGATACCTATGAAACTCACAGAAACATGCACATTAAATAATTTTTCAAGTTTTGAACGATTATACATAAATTGAAAAGAGTGTAACTAAAAAAATAAGGTTAATTTAAAGGGAACATTTAATTAATTTAATATATATATATATATATATATATAACCGGATCATTTAAAATCGTTATAACTTGAAGCAATATTTGTCAAATTTCATTTTTTTTAGTTACAGGGAAAAGTTTCGATTTTAGCATTTCTTAAAAATTATTAAAAATTAAAAATATTTAAGATAAAAATTTAAAAAGAATGATGTAGCTTACATTTTAAAAATGATGTTTTCAGAAGTAAATATATATATTTTTTAATTTGCCAAAATATAGTTAATGTACAATAATCGAAAATGACATGTTCCAAGTTTGAACCATTTATTCTTAACGATTCTTGACTTAATTTAAAGACGAGAAATGGTAAAAATACCTACCATGCGGAAATACACATTTAAACATTTAAACAAATATTATCACTTAATATAATCTTTAAATGCCTTTTAAAGGAATGCAGGTACGTAAATAATTCCTTCCTTTAGCTTAAACTTCGACATTGATTTATATTTTGCAATTTCCACTTTCTTTCTCTACTATTTAAATGTCTCAGTTGATTTAAACAAGGCTTTTTCTAACACACCGATTTTGAGCTGTTTCGATTTCGAGTACAGTCCTCACAACTTCAGATTTTTCACAGCATGGCCCGACACTTAAAAAAAATGTATTTATTCTGACGGCTAGGTTCGTTTAAAAGTTTGCCTTCATTTTCTGTCGCAGCCCAGTTATAGAGCATGGTAAAGCCCCATCCCTATATCGGTGCCTATTTTTACTGACGACACCACTGCCGGACCTGGTCATCATTCTTTTCGGGCCGGTCGCGGGCATTATTTTTTCTGCTAAGGATCGGGCCATGCCCTGCCTAGTCATTACGCTTTCCGGGCTGGGCCGGGCTGGGGCATAATTTTTTTGAAGGATCGGGAACGGCCTAGTGGGCCTAACGTACTTTTTGCATAACGAGACGGATATGGTTTCATTCTTCCTAGTTCTGCAATAGCCTAAAATTCCAGTATCTGTCTCTACTCAGCCGTACGATAATGCATTGTCTCGGTGTTGCCTGATCCGTGCAGAAATCTGTAATATTTGTGCGTACCCAGTAATTTTTTCAAAAACTCAATATATTTTTTCATTTCCATTATTCTACAAGTAAACTTTAAAACTCATTATTTTTAAAGAATAGTAAAATATAGTAAAACCTTTGAAAAAGAACCTGTCTATGATGGGATCATGTATTAAGCGGAATTTTTTTTATAATAAGACAATGTAATTTTACGGCTTTTTTCATCATGTTTATAAAAGTATAAATTGTCCTAGATTCTGGTACCTACTAATTTTGATTAAAATTAAACGGGATGAAAATTATATCACATTTTTGAGAGTTTAAACACAAATTCTTATACGGTTAATAAAATAGGCTACATTACATTAGAAACAAATTGATTGAAAAATTAAAAAAAAAAACAATTAATTTCTAAACATTGTAAACGAAATTGTGTCAAACTGCTGTTGTATATTTTTTGACAGATGAATAGTTAGCATGCTATAGTACTTTTCAGTCAAATGCAACACATTGCATTGTGTGTTTAGTAAGCTGGCCAATCCAGTCTATTATTAACATTTATTTCCGAGTACTTTGATTTTGAAACCAAATATTCTAAAAACAGGAACACATTGTCATCTATTAGCAAAAAATAATGACCTATAAATGTAACTAAGCATATTTAAATGTGGTTGGATGCCGTCATCTCTGACACATTGACAAAGTTCTATAGAAAATGATGATGACATACAACTTAAGTAGGTCCCATTATAACATGGAGTGTGGGAAATAAAAATGATTGGCCATTGCAATTATCCATATTATTTTGGAAAAGTAGTATAAACAGTGACGAGATCAAGTAAGGTCATTTGAGGTACAATATTTGGAAAAAAAAATATTATTTTAATCTACAAAATAATTAGAGCATGAAAGCAGACATTGTTCCAACATTTAAAAAACAATTTCAGCAATAAAATTTCTAATTGTTACCGATAATGAAATTTTAAAACACGTATTTGTCCCCATACCTAGGGAAATATCTAAAGAAACACGAAGTAGTTGCCTCCATTCTTTTTTGTGTACTTAATTATATATTCCTTATTAAGATACCAAGAAATGTGTTATTCGTTGTCTTGTTCAAAAATTCTGACCTAAAATCTAATTAATAAAGTTTGTTACTATTACTACTTTAAATTCGATATGTTTTTTCTTCTAAGTTTATGGATCATCAATAACTCTGTTAGTAAGACTTTGAGTCTTAATTGCGGGTTTCCATTTCTCCTTTATCCTCTCACTTTTTCAAAATTCCCCGCATAACAATTAATATAAAGTAAATATGTAAATTAAAGTTGCGTATTTATCTTTCATTATATATTAATTTATCTAATTAAATGATTTTTTTATAAATCTTTTAATATAGTTTTAGAGCACTATAATGTTTATTGACAAATGTTACATAAGAAAATACAACACAACTATGGAAAATGTAAAAACAAAATTGCTATTTGCTTGCTAAGCCTAACATTTTAAATATTTTATCGCAATTATTTTTTTCTTTCTTTCTTTCTATAACATATTAATCATCAAGTTATTTTTTATTAAAAAATGTAGAAAGTTAATTTTCATTGTTTTCTGCTATATAAGAGATAAATAAGTTGAAAATAAGTTCTTATTTACTTTCAATCTAAATTTTTTCTCATCTTTACAACCAAGTTTTTTTCATGCAAAATATATAAAATGGCTACAAAACACAATAATATAGCAAAAAAAAAAAAAAAAAAAAAAAAAAAAAAAAAAAAAAATATTATTCAGTGTAAAATTTCTGATAATTCTAACACACTAATTATGACGATTGTTTGTGCTTCCAACAGAAGTTGAAGGTGTTAAGAGTAGTACCAACCGGAGAATTAGAAATTAGATTCATTTCATGGGTCAGATAAAAGACCACCGTTTTCTGTAATATTTTTTTATTAAAAATGAGTAACAACATGATCTTTGCTACATTCGCAAGGAGAATCCTTGTCAGCACATATACCGCCGACCGCCTGAATGAGAGATACGTTACATTGTTTATATCACCACGATCAAGAAAGGAGTGATAACATTATTTTTTTAAGTCCTCGAGTATTGGCGGAACTACACATGCACAAATATAGCCAATAACATATGACATTGCAAGAATTGATTGAGCGGAGGCTTGCGTTCTATTTCCGTTAATTATAAATCACTTGGGGTGGCAAAAGTAAAAATATGATTTCCCTCGAGCCAATTGATAAATGGAGCAATACGATGTACAGGAAACAGCAATAGTAATATTCTACAGGGGGTTACCATAAGTTTGCCAAAATGCAAAAAGTCATAGGATTGAAGGACCGAAAATCAACATTAATAAAAATAAAACGTTAAAAGCAAATTACCAAAAATGAAGAAATTTTATATGTTGCGGAAAAGAAAGGCTGTTGTAGTAACGGTCAAAAACAGATGTAAAGTGTCTGGGCAAATTCTGCATAGCAAGTAAATTAGGCATGCTAACGAAATAGGAAAAAAAACGTTGCTATGCGGGAAAAGATATAATTCCTTTTATTTTAATACATTCCGCTACGGTTAAAGAAATCCAGAGGGAGAAATAAAACTGACTACTTAATTTTACAAAAGGAAACGACAGATACAAAATAAACTGAATCCAAATACAGACTGCTAATTAAGTTTAAGAATTTTGAAAAAGACATTAATTTAAATGGAGAAGTGAAAAATTATTAAAAATTACTGTTTGAAGCACTACTGTGTCTGCGTCACATACCGTCAGATGTATGTGACGGAGTTTACCTTCGTACGAATTACGTAAAACAATAAAAAAATAGTTGGTAGGGAAATCCGAACCATAGCTGTAAGCTGTAAGCCTGATGGATTGTTTTTATACGGACGGCGAAATCCATTTGTTAGTCCATCGTTTTGACGGCAGTTTAAAAAAGATTGGTCAATTTTTATATCTATGCTTCATTTAACTTGAAAAAAACTGTTAGATTCTCAATATAGCTGCGTGATTCCAAAAAAGGGCGATTTATAATATATACAAAATTTTATTTATACAAATTTTTATTTATACTGAATTAATTGCATGGGCTTCGTTAAAAGTCTTTCTCTGTTTCCTTCTAATAGAATAGAATAAATTATTATTATCGAAAACTCATCCGACATCCGGCTTTCAATGAACTTACATGTTTTAGGTGTCAGCGATCCCCAAAACATATTAACAAAATGTATGTCTGTCCGTGTGTGACCATTGTACCTTCGAAAAGTGTTTGAAGTTATGCATAGAAATGGACCAGATATTTTGTGTATAATTTTGGCTATGGCCAGCAGGTCCACCATTATTTTAGTAATATTTCGCCGAATAAAGGTCCATGTAATAGCGATTTTTGTGTCATTTTCATTATTGTACAAGCAGAAGGATAAGAAAGCAGACAATGATTTTTTTAAATTACAAATTAAAAACATATACGACAGTTAGATTGTAATAAAATGAAAAATGGAAAATTACTTAATTAATCGATTTTTTAGAAAGAAATAAAAATAATTAAAGCATAAAGTGTGTATTATAAAATGTGTTTTATACCTGTGTTTTATAAAATAAAATATGACTCTTTACATTTTTAAGTTTTTATGTTTTTGCTTTTAAAATGTATATATTTAAAAAAAAAATCTATATAAAAACAACACTTATTGTTTAAGAATACTCACTGAATTTTTTAAAGAATATAAATGTATAAATACATATTAATTTCACTCAACTGCCTTTTAATTTTCTCATAAATATTAATTACAACACAAAATATTTAATGCCACAACAATGGCACTATGAATTTATTTCCGAAGAATTGAGAATTCTCCGTTTTGTTAATATACTAAATCTTATATCAATTTAAATTTTATGAAATAATCTACATCATGAAGTATTAGAGAAAAGGAATGAATGAACAAATTCTTCGTTTATGAATAATTAATAATGTGTGGACAATACGGATGAAAAATAATTATATTATGTGTTTCGTTTTCACATGTTTTATTATTTTTGTGAAAAATTCTGATTTCTTTATCTACATAGTTTTACGAAATTAGCATTTGAGTTTTACAAAATGGAGTATATTTTAAATAATTATGTTTATTAAAATGATGTAGTGAAAAGAAGCATAATCGGACGAACTAATATGTTTTTTTAAAACATTCAAATTGTTGTCCTAGAATGAAAAATTAATAGCGTAATTATGGAAATATCAGGTGAAGATTTACTGTAGAGTCGGATATTTTGTCTATTTGTGCATCTCATTGTGTGTATGCTGCGATAACTGTTACAAAAAACATTCCATTACTTTGGTATTTGATCAATATATTGGAATTAGATATAAAATTTAATTTGGTTCAATCGTTCCTACAAAATAAAAATCTTGCCTTTCTGTCATACAGCACTGTGAAAATTCATAAGATTTCTTATAGAAGATGAACAGAAGACGATCACCGTAGCATATTGAAGCGTGAGAATGAACTTTAAGTTTAAAAAAAAATTAAGTTTTTCACGAGTTCATCAGTTTAAGTTAGAAATATTCATATTTTATCATTCACTAAAAACAAAATGGCACATTGGAATAATAAATTTAAATACAAAATTGAGCATTATAATTTTTTGCTGTGGAAGTTTTATATTAACAAGATAAAGTAAAAAAACTAAAACCCAACTACGACAAAAAACTACGCTGAAAAAGTATAAAAGTACCCCATGAATACAGGTAAAGTCACAAGCAAATGCTAGTAATATATAGATATATTCAAAATGTACAAGTAAAGCGCTTTTGAATGATACCAAACACGGCATATTTATCTTAACTTTATTTTTTGACGTATGACGCTTCCAGTATTTGGTAGTAGTGACGCACATATCCGTCGATGGCAGCAAATGGGTAATGGACCGATTAGTGGATGAGGTCGTTAGTGTAATGTGTAAATGTGTAATGTAGATTGAAGGTTTCATGTATTAAGATGACCTAGGAAGATTTCTTAATCTATCTAATTCTGCTAACGATTGACTGTCATGTGGATTTTTAAGCAACTTATTATGATCCAAGGCACTTATAAACAAACCCTCTATGGTTTTGAAGTGAAGCGCTTTAAAATGATACCAAACACGGCATATCTAGCTTAACTTTATTTTTTTACTCTGTATATTTTGTCCGCTAGAAGGCGCCACATTGAATTTGGTGAAAATCTATATAGCCTATAACCAGCGGACAATTAAGACGCTTCTAATGATATGTCATTTGTCGAATTCTGATTAGTGGTTTAGAAGTTACGAGGGAACAGATGAACATACATACATACATACATACATACATACATACATACATACATACATAGCCTGTCAAAATCATAACCCTCCTTTGGCTTTGCCGTAGTCGGGTAATAAAATCGGTTTGAAACTTTATAATACGTTTTGTAGACATTCGAAATAATCTGAAGAGTTTTGATTGAATTCAATGCAGATGTTCATAAAAAATAACACATTTTTCTTTATCAATTTTACAATTTAAAAAAAAAAAACACTCCATTTATTTCTTAATTGTCCATTTAACAGTGGCCTAGCTGTAGCATTGCGTAATATATCAGAAGAAAAAAAAATAAATAACGATGTTCTACTCAAACAGAATTAAACTGAAATCACAACAATTTTAATAAAAATCCTGTTTTTATGTGATTTTGGGGTGGATTTTCTATCGAAGAAGATGACGATATATTTAAAGAACTCTTTTTAAAATGTAATAGAATTATTACCATGTTGTTCTCCTTTAAAGTAAGATTATGAACTTAAAATTTGCAAATATCTCATATCAGGTGTTCGCAATTTTGAGGGTGCAAAATATTTTTCACCCGAGACTTTAGTCAGCCTTTGCAGATATTTCGTGTCTAAAATGTGGGCATTATTAATTGGATAAGATAAAATATTCTGTTGAACGGTATGTTAACGAAATATAATGCAAGGTAATTAGGTAGAAGACTCAAGTTTGTTCCTAGGACTTTTATGTGCTAACATATGCAAATAATGACCAGCTTGTGTGACGAGTCTTGTCCCAGTGTGCACGTAGTGTCGCTTTAATCGCCATTATTTTTGGATCTGAGGGACATTTAACCGGGTGAGTAAAGCGCTTATAATATTCTGTTGCTCATATTTAAAGTTTATAAACGGATGTTTTATTCTAAATGGGATATTAGCAATATAAGCAAGTTCCACATTCTTTTACACACACAAGGCAAGCAGAAGCGGTATTAATATTGCAGCAATACAAAAATAAATGTGTGTGGCATCTTCCCTCTATACTTCGAGGAAGACCCAACATGGTTCAAAAATAAGCTAAAATGAAGACTAAAAAATAATTAATTTTTTTTTTTGTCTTCCAAATTACTTTACCCAGTACTTACAGACACTTGATCACTCATTTTTCAAACCATTCAAAACATATTGACAACAACACCTGACTGCCTGGATCCACCTCAAGTCACATTGTAAACTCTCAAGACTTCAGTTCTGATCTGTTCTGAATACAGCTTGGAGCAAGGCAACCACAGTAGGAAATGACACTTCTGGGTTTTCACTTACTGGGATTTATCCCTATAACACACAAGCAATCGCACAACATGCTTTATAAATCCCTGAGTGTTCCATTAATGACAAAGCTATTGCTGTCACAAGCGGCGCATGTGACAATAGGAATACACCAATAGTTGATTCAACCAACAGATCATGTGGACATACACCAACAGTTGCATCCAACAGCAGATCTGTTGACAGTGAATTGTCACCAGCAGTTGCCTCCACCAGCACAGAAAAGGAGATTTCTTGTGTAGAAGCAACCAGTCCTATTCCTGAGGTCAGTAAACCTAAACCATCTGGACGTAAGGAACAAGCAGTAGAGGTCTTAACTGCATCAACAAAAAGAAAAACTATGCGCGAAAAGATAAGAGAAATGGTAGAGAATATGGAAAATAAATAAAAAGAAACTTCCGAAAAAACAGCAGTAAAAGAGACGTGTAGGCGCGTCTTCCTCAAGTGAAGAAATTCCTCTGGATACCAGTGGTGATAGTTTTGATGAGGATAATGATGATGATTTTTGTGCTATATGTAAAGGATACTTTTACTCTAAAAAGAGGTCTCAAGTGTAAAATTTGGTTGAAATCTCTGAGTGTTCCATTAATGACAGAGCTATTGCTGTCACAAGTGGCGCATGTGACAATAGGAATACACCAATAGTCGATTCAACCAACAGATCATGTGGACATACACCAACAGTTGCATCCAACAGCAGATCTGTTGACAGTGGATTATCACCAGCAATTGCCTCCACCAGCACAGAAAAAGAGATTTCTTTTGTAGAAGCATCCAGTCCTATTCATCAGATCAGTAAACCTAAACCATCTGGACGTAAGGAACAAGCAGTAGAGGTTTTAACTGCATCAACAAAAAGAAAAACTATGTGCGAAAAGATAAGAGAAATGGTAGAGTATATGAAAAATAAATAAAAAGAAACTTCCGAAAAAACAGCAGTAAAAGAGACGTGTAGGCGCGTCTTCCTCAAGTGAAGAAATTCCTCTGGATACCAGTGGTGATAGTTTTGATGAGGATAATGCTGATGATTTTTGTGCTATATGTAAAGGATACGTTTACTCTAAAAGGAGGTCTCAAGTGTGGTTGGATTCAGTGCATCAAATATAACAAAATGGTTGCACGAAGATTGCAATGGTGATCATTTGCACCAAACAAAATGTTGTGCAGGCTTGTGCCATTATTAGTTTTGGCAAAGTAAATTTGAAAAAAAAATGATTTCAGTTTACAGATTTGTTTGTTTGTCCATAAATATTTTACGGTTAAATCACAGGTAATGTTTCAATGCTAGTATTATTTTTCTTATTTTCTGTGGTGTGGCATCTTCCCCTCTAACAGGTAGCACATTCTCCGTATATATGTGGGAACATGCCACAATTAGAAGAGTTTATTTAACATTAAATTCCTCAATCATTTAAACATTGGGAAAGGAATTAATGAATGTACATAACCAATTAACTATCATAGAACATCGTGGTATATATTTTAATTATCTTATCAATTTATATTTGGCTCTACTAAGCAAAACATCCTTATATGTGGCGTCTTCCCCCAAATTACCTTACTTTAAATTGCATTGGAAAACTCACCCGAAAATACACGTTGTTCCAAAAATGACTGCATTCTATAAATACGGAAGCAAAATTAATGAGACAACGGGAGATCAGTGTGGTTGTGTTTTTGGAGAGGATGATAAAATAAAATTACAATAACAAACATTGTATGAAAATAATCATGAAACATTTAATTTAAGGCGACTTCTAAAGAGTTACATTTTCGGCATCTTCCAGATATATTACACATCTCGCATATAATGCATGAAAGTAAAATACATAAACTGCAATTATATTTCATACATTGTGTAAACTTTCATTAATAAAAAAATAATAAATCAATTAAAATAAGGAAAACTATACTCTACTTGATGAAATATGATATTATTAAATTTACGGTGTAAAAAGCAATTGTAGATATACTCTAATCTTAAAATGACACAATATTTGACAACTAAAATCTTTAAAATAATGAGAGAACGGGAGATCAAGGGACTGGGGAAGAAGCCTTCTAGAAAGTGCAATTTTTTACCTTTGCACAATTTACAAATACATTATGCATAAGATAATAAGTATGAACACGTATTTAACGTTCTAAGGTATTGCGTTTCCTGAATCTTCGAATTATCTTATATGAATATAAGTGTCATATACACCAAAGAGCCATTACGTTATGACCACCTTCTATCTATAATAATGGGCTCGCACAGAAACAAAGCCAGTGTCCTGCGTGGCTTAATTTGGAGTATATAAAGCGACCATGCATTGTATTTCAAAACATAGCGTGATTATAGACATAATGGAAACAGCAGCAGATTTAGCAGACTTTGCAAAGGTCGAATCGCTATGGCTTGTCCACTGGGAACTTTGATATCAGAAACGACGCGCTTGGTAAGCTCTTCACGTACAGTCGTTGCGAGCACGCATCGAAAGTTATGTATGGAAGGTGAAACGATAAAGTCTCCGGCCAGTGGCGTGTCGCCCGCGGCGCATTGACTTCAGAGAAGAGCGGAGATTGGTACGCATTATTCTACGTGATCGAAGAGCTACAACAGCCGAAATCAACAGCAGCTACAACAGTGATAACCCAGACATTGTTTCTGAATACACAACGCATGCACTGATGCATATGAACCTATCACACGGCGGCCGATGCACGTTTTCTGATTCATCACATCGACGGCGCGAGCGAATACGCCATTTTCCAACGGAAATCTTGGCTCCTGGATGTACAGTTTCTGGAGACAAGACTATGGCGGCAGTTTTATGGAGTGTGCGATGTTTTCATGGAACACATTAGGACCCATAATTCTCATAGAGCAATCCTTGACTTTTATGTGCTACCTGGAATTGTTGGAGACCAGGTGTACCCATTCATGGGAACAGTAATTCCTGTGGGGGATGCCGTATACCCATAGGATAATGCACCATGTCATACGGGTCGAATCGTCTGAGAGTGTTTCGAGGAACATTCTAGTGGCTTTGAATTTATCTAATGATCTCCAAATGCACCTTATATGAATCCAATAGAACACTCGTGGTTCCACTTGGTGAACCGCTTTCGTGCTGCTACGCTACCAGCTCGCAACGTGCGGGAATTGCAGGACCATTTCGTGACCGATTGGTGCCAGATACCTTACACAACCTATCAGCATCTTGTTGAGTAAATTTCCCGCTGAGTGTTGATAATTTTGAGGGATAAGGGTGGTCCTGCGTCGTTATTAAGTAAATGGTCATACTGTAATGACTTCGATGTATAATGAAAAGAAAAAAAAAAAATTAAGCATGCATTTATGTTATTAGTTAAAGTGTCATTAAAATGAAAATTTATCAAATAAAATCAGGTAATATATAACGGAAAACTTGATGAAATATCATTATATTGATTTAAAACTCCCTCATATATATATTGAAATCGTAAAATGATCTAAAATTTAAAAAAATGAGCACAGACTATTGTCGGAACGCACTATCGGGAGAATAGAGCCCCCTTAAAAATTACATTTTTATTCATTTAAATCATTGAAAGAGAAAAAAAAATGAAGAAAGAGAATCGTCTGAAATTGTGCTTATCATAAGTTCTAAAGAGTTGCATTTATTGAATCTTCGAGCTTTCATATATGCTTTTAAGTTTCACATACAATGATGGAAAAGGAATATTTATATTTTTCTTCGATTATGGATATTATGTAAATTTTCATAAAATAAAAATTGACAGAATCAATTAATAATAGATAAAATATCCTGTCCAACTGGATAATTAATGAAATATGTCATTATTGAAATTATAGTTTTAAACACATACGTAAATACAATCGAATCCTGAAATGTCATAACAGTTCAAAAATTAAACTAAAATTAATCAGAAAACGTGGGATTAGTGAGTACAGCTACTCTTAAAAAGTGCATTTCTGATCTTTAAATTTTTGACATAACTGAATCGCATGAAATTGTGTTTAATGTGACAGTATTAATCAGAATTTTTGAATCTTCGATATAGCCTAAATGCTTATAAATCTCACCTATAAAATAACAAAGAAAATAATACTTAGATTGTACTTGGAATATTATGTAAAGTGCTATTAAATTTAAAATGCGGTTTGTACACCAACCGGTTTGGTTACCCAACAAAAGTGACCACAGTAAGTAGTATTGAAGGCAAATACACAGATTGTTCCAATTTATTCTTTTAATACATTACAAATTAAATTAATGCTGTACCTTCTAAATGATATATAAATATAATACTGAACGTACGGTTTTCACTTGATTATTTCAAAAAGTAAATGAGATATTTGAATTTTAAATTTATCTTAATAAAATAATAAAAGAAAAAAAATACTCTGAAACAGTGCTAAGTTGAAGTTGAATTGCAAATTTTGTGATGCAGTTCAGAATGAATTAATATAGAGTACATTGATGATAATATAAAAAGAAAACTTATTTTTAATAAGAAAATAATATTACATTTGGAAAACAATATACAATGCTCCAAATAATCATATAAGGTAAGTGCTAGTATTTTTTTTCGCTACAATTCTTTTCATATTTTTTTAAGAAACACCATGGAAATATAATTTTTTAATTTCTCTGAAGAGCATTAAAGTTGATTCGATTTTCTAAGTAAAATTTAAAATTCTTACTACATTTAAAGATTTTTTTAATTCTATTAGTTAAAAGAATCCGTAACTATTATAAAAAACTTCAAACTCTTATATTTTTTTTATTTGAGTTTTCGAATCTTCCACCCTATAAATATATCAAAATTGGAAGAAAAAATATTTTAAATTTCTTATATGTTTTTAAAAAAAGCAATAAATTTGATGAACATAGTTAACAAAGGTGTGTACAATTAAATTTTTTATACTGCTTTCGCTCCAGCAATAATTCTTTTTTTGAAATTCATTTTCGAATTTCAAACGAAACACTAGAATAACCAGAATTATTTTTTACATTACATAAAATGTTTAACATATGATAATGCATAAGCATAAAAAATGTAAATTATACTTTTGTCTTTCTGTTCTCTCTAATACGTTCTCAAATCTCGTTCTTCCTACTCATTTCCATATTTTTTTAGAAGGCACTGTAAACTTACATCAAAAGAATATCAAAAGAGAACTTAAAATACTTGCAAAAAATGAATGAAAACTGTTAAGAAAAAGATTGTTTGTGAAGATTTTTTTTTCATAACAAAACAAAATCACGTCTTATATTTTCTTGAAGAAGCAATTAATTCAAAGTGTTTATATTATATTTTACATTTTGATGAAGTGCAATTTTGACATGTTTTTAGAAACTAAATTTTTAAGTATATGAAATTATAAAGAAAAATCATACATATATATTTTAAGAAATACAAAATATGTATAGTATACAGAATACACATTTATTTTTCAAAATTAAAGCATTATGCACAACAAAATATAACACTTTGTATGTAATAGTTTTGCAAGGGAAATAATAATAACAAGTGAACTATTTACCCCATGTACATGTACAACATCGCTTCGGCACATAACGCACTTGTAGTATTTGAGACTACATTTTTCGTTTCCCGGTATATTTGCCGACTTACACTCTCTTTTCTGAATAATTAGATATACGTGGTAACTTGAAAACTTACAAGTAAAGCGACAATATTCCCTGCTTTGGAAAAAACATTATGTGCGTAGCTTAAAAATGCAACAAAACACTTTAAAACGCAAAATTAGTATAAACAGAAAATGAAAAATTCAACACTAATACAAGCTGTATCTCCGTAATTTTCTGCAAACATTGTCAAACTTTTTCATTTTTCATTTTTTATGATGGTGTATAACGCGCACTCGTAGACTTTGATAATTATTATAGTTCCGATAGTGCATATTATGCGCCGGAATGTACAATATACGGAAACTCAATGAATTTCAATCAATATCACAATGAAACAGTCTCTATTACCAGGTGCTGGCACAAATGAGAGGTACAAAACACTTAACGAGACTTTAATCTCGATGTTAAATTACAAGGCCTTTAAGTTGTAAGATGATCTTTAAAATCTCTGTAAACACTTTGGATATGTCCAGGTGCCCAATTATATTTCTCTGTAATGACTGATTTATTCGAAGCAAACAGTTATTTCTTACTTTGTATTTATTCTAGAAAATACCATACATGTAACTTTATCAATTTGCGTAAGTTTAATTATTTAGAAATTAGCAAAATATCATTTTGAAACACATCATTTTTAACACTGATTCATCACAATTGTTGCATTCTTGGAACTAAAAGCTAAAATTTTCTTGCTAAATACTGCATTGTACAGGTAGCAATAAAATTGGTGATGCAGAGCCCATGCAAATAACAGCATTGTAAACAACAGAGAGACGATATGCACAAACATTAGTCATAGAGAACCATTCTGAATTCTTCGTTTGAGGTATAACTTCAAAGAGCCTTGTGGAAATGTTGTAATCTGAGTAAAACATTTTCCTTCTAGCTCATGTCTATTGTTCTTAGTTGTTTACAGGAGTTTTCTATGCATGTGTCCGACATGCGGGTTTTCTTACTACATGAACTGATGTAACGTCATTTATAATTTCTGAATGGGATGAGCGTTTTAGTTTTGAAATACCGGTTGTTGCCATTTAAAAAAATTAAAATTTATTTACTGTAACTGTAACCGCGCCGGGTAGACTCCATTGTTCTTATGAAACAGAATCTCGAGTACAGATCTTCAAATAACTGTAACTTGCATTTCATATCATTTGGCTGAACGGACTCGTCTTTAAGGTTTCATATATTCGCAAAGTTTCTCTTTGTCCTCCCTGTACGTTGTAACACAGACGTTGCAAATACCAAAATCACAATTTATTTCTTCTTCACTTGGAAAAATTAATAAAATATATGTAAGCATGCGCGCATTTCCGATCTGCCACATGCATTCATTCATGTAGCGTTCCTTCTCCTTTCTTCTTTTTCCTTTGAACTCTAAACATTTGTGGAAACATTTACTTCAATATGAAACCTATAAAGCGTCTAAATTTAACCGAGTACAAAAGCATAAAATTAATATAATGTACCCATTATAGTCAATCAGGCCCTTTCAAAATTTTGCAAAAAACTACAATTTTATGAAACAAAAAATAAATGTTAGAAATCGCAAAAAAAATCACTACATTTTAAATTTTATAACTAACATGAACATATATCTCCAGTTTTGTCACTCAATATAAAATAGACTACAGGGGAAATGTTACAATAAGTGTTAACATTGCAAGTATTACAAATGTTACAATGTTGACGTGATTTTTCGCTCGTGTCACTGCTGTTTTTCTAAAAAAAAAAAATTGATTTTTTTCCCCTAAATATTCACTTAAATGCATTAACAAGAATTAAGTAGAAATCCAACGAATACTTTGTTATCTACAGATCTGTATACCTAGAAATACCATAGTGGGTCTCCTCTGACACAAATAAGATAATGGCATTTTTTTTTAAATTTTATTAAAGCTTTTTCAACTTTACGTTTTTCAGTAACAGAATGGTAATGTATCGCACTTGCCTTAAACAAGAGGGAGAAATAGGGGGCTTGTCTATACCTATGCATTTTATCTGCAAAGCAGAAGCAGGAACTTTTATGTGATTTTAAGCTATTGTATCTATCTATAGGAATGTTAGAATCTACGTAAACATTTATATTGTTTGTTGAATGGTTGAAAAAAAATATAATAGTTGCATTCCAACTTCTCACATGTACAGTGATGGCACTGTACCAGAAAGGTCTTTCGAATGAAGAAATTTTAAATTTTCAAAGCGAACACTCGGAAAACGATTCCTGTAACGAAAATACATCTGAAGATGATGTAATTTTTGATATAAATGACAAAAGAAATTTACACCAAAATGCCCACAAAATCATTAGAAATCAGTTTAACTGAAGATGAGCAGAATGCAAATATCCCATGTAAAGTCCATTCTATGGAAAAACTCAACAAAAAACAATAAATCGTAAAATAGTTGTGAAGAAAATACAAAATAATGGAGGAAAGAAATTTTTGTGAAAATGCGAAAAAAATCTCCAGAAACCAGTTCAAGTGAAAGTGAGTGGAATGCAAATATCTCAAAGAATGCACTAGAAAAATTCAGGCAAAACCAATAAATTATAAAAGCGTCGTGAAGAAAGCACAAAATAAAGAAGAAAAAAAAGTTAAAAAAGATACAACATTTCTTACCCCTTGAAATTGATTTGGAAGAATCAAAAGAGAAAACTATATGAAGAATAAAAAATCGGTGCTTATTTTCTTTTAATTGACGAGATATTCAAATTGTAGCGGTTGTAGATCTAGCTGTTCTAAATGCATCGAAAGTTTTTAAATACGCAATATATTCTAATATATGCAGAAGAGACTACATTCTAAAATTAGTAGAGGGGTTAAGAGAAAAATATATTGCAAAACGACCTCAAATTATCAGTTCACGGACCCCTTTGGAGTTTCAAATAAACGAAAATGTTGCAGCAGCGCAAGGATAAAAAAAATAATACTGTGTATAAAAATTGTTAAAAATTTGAGTGTGGATTATGCACAGAAAACGAAGAAAGCAAGAGTGTGAACTGTGTCAGTATTTCTTGTTTTTTTCTTTTTTTCATACGAGATGTTAAAATCTCAAAGTAGTTATTCTGAATTAATACATTTCATTTTTTTTCTATTCACTGCATTTCACATTATGTAATATTCTACTATTAAATTGTACTAATCATTAATTAAAAATAACTATGTTAATCATGAAACCTTATTTTCTGTCTGCACCACTTATACAAAACAAAAATAACATCATTGAAGTCATTGGATCAGCTATGATCCACACCGGTAGTTCTGAGTATAAAATAAATATGATTATTCTCTTGTTAATAGCCGATATTAAAAAATTCATGTACATCCAAGATACATCTAACTTACAAGGAGACGGCAAGGGTATGGGGTATCCAAATCAAAGCAAGGTTTTGTGTGTAAATAGTACTCGGTAAGAGAACTCAGAATGGCCAAATCGTAGCGCGCACTTCTCAGTAGTTATTGAGAAAAAAAATTAAGTTTGAAAAAAAAATCTTTATTACTATAAGATAATTTAATATGATTAATTCTCTTACAGTTAATTATACACTTCTAACTTGTGTCAAGTTCTTGTACAGTTTTATCAAATACTTTAATAATAGTATATATAAGCTCTTAGATAAAATTTTGTTACATTTAATAAATGAGTATAAAATATTAGAGTAAAGTTCCTGTCAGTTCGTGTGGTGTCCCAGTCGCGTCTTCTTTTAATGTGAGTGTGCTTCTCGTCCCATTCTTTTCTTCCCTTGAATTTTTACAAGTATTTCTAATGGTTAGAAAAAAAACTGGATATACCAATGGATTCCGGAAGGTCCAAAGACGTTTTTAATCCAATAATGAAAAAAAAAATATTTTTTTCTTCCAAAAAATATCACTCATGCTTCCCCTTAACCGTTTAAAGGGCGGTGGCTACACGGTCTAGCCACCTAATCTTAATTCCAAAACTAACAAATGGCATCAAGAATATTTTAATAAAACTTTGCTTTTGCAATGAAAGTGCAAAATGGTGAGTTTTTATTTTTCTAGGGAATTCGTTTGAAAATTCTGGTATCAGTCAATTATTTCACCATTTTACTCACTGAGTTGTCCAGTCCCGAAAGGGTGTGTGAACGCTCACAAATAAAATAAAGTTTTAAAAAATTTCTCAGTAATTACTAAGTAGTGCGCGCTACGGCTTGGTCATACGAGTTCTCTAACTCAGTACTGATTGCACATATAACTTCACTTTGATTTGAATACCCCACACCTTTGCCGTCTCCTTGTTACTGAGTTAGAAATAAAAATTTCAAACTAATAATAATTTTTATTTTGCCGTTCATTTTGCAATAATTTCAGATGAAAAAAAAATATTTTTGTTCCCCTTAGAATTTGCTAATATAAATATTATGTGTTTGAAATTGTTACTGACTGTGATGTATGAGTTTATGGACAACGCTACATGATTCACCACTTATTCGTGATTCTATGCTGCACGGAGATAATTTGTAATCAATTTTGAAAGAGAAAAAGGCATTTCAAGGAACATTTTGTTACGTTAGTGTAGCTGTCTGTATATAGTTAGATAAATGTCACTAATTTTATTTTATGGTGTTGGTGTTATTTATGACGGACGATTATCTACACGAGGGATATGTGCCGAGGGGGTGCCCTCCGTGGGTATACTTTTAATGAAACTACCCGCATTTAGTAAAGTTTATCCAAGGTTCGAAGAAAACCATGCAAAACTCCAAACGATTAGGACGACGGGCGCGATTGGTGTTGATTCCGGCACCTCCTGTTTACCAGCTTTGAGAACAGAAAAACTCAGCCGATGATGGGGCGTAATTTTTTAAAGTTAATACTCTGCATCAAAATGGAAAATAATTTTATCATCACTGCCCGGCTTCCACAGATAAAAAATATCTTTTAAAACGGATACAATCTTCAGCAAAGCTGTGCTCTATGTCGGAATCGTAAATGGCTCGAAGTTTCTCGACAGCATTTGAGTAGTTTCTAGTTCGGGGAGATTTGAAAGAAGTGAAATTCTAAAATTTTATTCTTTTCAAATATAAACTCCCTTCTGTAGATCACTCTGAAGACTTTGTATTATTTTACAGTTTAATATTTACATTCTTCTCCAGATTTCGTCGCCACTTTCAAAGTAGTCTGAGTTTCTTTTCCCTGAATTTTGTTTCCGCAACTAGCTCAGATGATTTCTTAACTCTTTAGATCCCAAGCTCCAGAAAACAGAATGGCCTTAGAATCCCAAGAAAATAGCTGAAAATTCTCCTCTCCCGCCCCCTTCATTACGGGGTCAGTAGTGGAAGAGACAACCCACTGTTTTCTCCCTTTCGTCAAATTTCGACAGGTGGTACATCCCTCCGTTTATCACCCTGCTTCATTTACAAATAAGGGGGTTAAGTAAAGAACCCAAATACTAAATTTTTTCAAAGATTATTTTTTGTTTATTGCATGATTGTTTTTCTCCTGAAAATTCCGGACAAATAAAATTTTTATGTTTATAGAATTAAGCCATTTCTATGTAAATTTTCATTTACATAGTTATGCTAAGAAAGAGTATTTTCGTACTGTATTTTGAATATTAAATCATAATTACCCAGAAAAATCTCTTAGTTCAAATAATTATGTTTTGAAAATTATCGTTATTTATACGTATTTTAACTAAACAGTTCATATAATCTAAAATAAAAAATAATGTATAAATTCAGTTACGAATCTGGAAATGTTTTCTTAAAATGGATAGCATGCTAAAAACCGAAATTCCACTCTGAAAAAAAAATACTCTGTAAAACTACAGTTAAACTTTTCAAAAATCAGTAGCAAAAAAAAAAAAATAATAATAATAAAAAATGTGTCTTCATAAATCTCGAAAATACATTGTTTTTGATGTTTCTAAAAATAAAGAATACTTTTTGGAATCATGAGTGACTAAGAAGAAGTTATTGTATATTTGCTTCTGTGTTTATATTATATTTTGTCAGATTAAGAAAAATCTGTCTTTTGTATTAATATTAAAATATGCAGAACATTAAATTAGAAGTCTCGAGTAGTCCGGGTCAAATTTCTTTCATTAGATTTCATCCCTTTTATTTTTTTCTATTAGCTATTTCCTTCAGTTTGGACCATCATTTACTTATCATTAGAATCGTATTTACTTTTTTTTCTGTAGATCAGAATCTTGGGTGTGGCCCTCGACTGCATTTTTTTCGCGGCCGTTGCAGGCAGTGTTGCCAGTGGGTTACTTTTTTTAAAATTCAGATTTCTTGATTGGCACCACTTTTTTGAAACGGTAAAATTTACTTTGTTTTTGCCTTAATTAATATGTCATTATTAAGGTACATTTTACCATTTCAAAAATGTGGTGCCAATCAAGAATCTGATTTTTTTTAAAATAGCCCATCTGGCAACACTGGTTTCAGGCAGTAAATTAAATAAGTTATTATTTTATTACTAATAGTTTATTTTATTTTTTAATTAAATTTTTAGAAAATCATAGAAAAGTATTTCAATTTCGATACAGTTCTGACGGTGTATTATCGTAAAAAATGATAAGGTTTGAAGAATAACAAAACCAGATGCTTCGTAAAGTAAAAATATTAATTAGAAATTTTTGTGTAAAAATAGTAATTGAAAATATTTGTGTAAAAATGTTATTCAAAAACACTGGCATATAGAGAGGAGGGGGAGGGTGTGCTAGAGAGTATACTCCATCGCAGAACTCTGCTATGCATACAAAATCTATTGTATCGAGATATAAAACAGTGATAAGTAAAATTAATTGAAAAAGAAAACAATAAATTTTCAATGTTGTTTTAACATGTAACTGTTTCAAGAGTTCATAATAGAAACCTCTTTATCAGTGTAAAATGAATTACATTAATACTGAAAAACAAAAGCAGATTGTTTCCTGCTGTTCGTCTATTGTCTAACTTATTACTTAATCTTTCTTATACCTTTCTTTTATTGTCATATTTATATTTTTTAAACATAGCACGTATTTTAATTACAATTTTTTTTTCAGTTGTTATGGGAAAATGGTAAAAAAAAAAGATAAAATAGCAGCAAAATTTTGCAGCTATTTTTTTTCTACAGATATTGAGTAATTCCGTTTCCAACATTAAAAAAAATCGTTAAAAACTTCAAAAAACATCATTGTAAAAGAGGCTACTTTTCTGATATACTCGCGTATAGGTCGACTCGCCTATACGTCAACACCCCAACTTTGGAATGCAAATTCTGCAAAAAATCAAAAACCCGCGTATAAGTCGACCCCTAACTTTTTACTCCAATTTTGTGCAAAATCAAACCAAATATTTCACTTGCCTATACGAAAAAGTAGTAAGTAAATAAAAATAAATCATTGAGAATTTTTTAATGATAAATTATTATTATTTGTATATTTTCTGTAATATTTTATTATTCATACACATACAAAGTCATAATTTTGCAGTATTCGAAGTTTTATTTTTTATTTTTTAATTGACTCGCGTATAAGTCGACCCCCCAAATTTGCTTGCCAAAAATTGTCAGAAATTCCTCGACTTATACGCGAGTATATACGGTAATTGAAATATCTGAATTCTAAAAAAAGTTTTCTAATTCGCAAATTGAAATTATATATATTCCGAAATATGCACACGGGCAAATAAGTTTTCAAGGAAAACTGAAAAATACATTTTTATCTCGCTGTTCTGCCCGGAAATGTCAACACCACCATACCCAAACTGTCTCTGAGAGGGTCCACCCTTTGACAGCGCACAAACTCACTTGAGGGGAATGAAAATCTTTCCAGCTAGAGACGACTATTACGGGATTCTGAGCATTCCGATGATTTCGGCTATTATGAGATTCAAAAGGTTAAAGCATCTCTTACGTTTAACTTGACAAATTTATATTCTTATGTCATCTCCTGAGGAAGACGGATCCGATTACTAAATCCTAATCTCAGTATGTGTCTTTTATCCAGAATCTTTATAAAAGTGAAATGGATCTTTATCTCAGTTGAAAAACATAATAAGATGGGACGTGTAAACTTCAGCAAAATTTTAAATATTCGCATCCTCGAATTATAGTTTTGTTATTACTTTGCAGAACAGTTGCAGAATACAACACCGCATTAATGCATGGAATGCTTATCTTAATAATGTGTTACTTTTTTACGACCTTTAGCGACACGACAAATTTTATACTTCTCATTTTCTGACTTTTATAAGTGCGACAGGAATACCACCATAATTATCCCATTTTCTTTCGCAAATTTTATTGTCTTATTATTTATATCGCGTTCATGATTATCAAATAAGAGAAGCGTACGATCAGTTTTGGAACAACAAGAATTTTTAGCTAATGCTCAATTGCTTCAAAAAAAAAAAAAAAAAAAAAATACTGCGGCCATCCACCAACTTTGATGAGCATGTCCAAGCTTTTGGGATGGGGCAGCTTCGAGCAAGAACTCTTTGTAATTCTTCCTTGGGAAAACGAATACTGTTCAACAGAGTTACCTGATGCAGAAACAAAAGTGTGACAAGTTTACCACATTCAGCTGATGTTACGTGAGAAATCTGCTTTCACAAAGTTTTGCTACTATATTAGGTGGCTTTGGCTCTGTCGTTAAACTCCTGTTTCATCACAGTTATATATTAAACAAAAACATAATGTGAAGAAAAAATTAAACAAACAAAATTTAATTCCTTTATTGTTTAATCCCGCGAAGGGACAGAGATTAAGTTATTTCATTCAATTAGTTATACATTTAATGTTTAATTTTTGTAACAAATTAGTTAAGCCAATTGAAGTTAAAAAACATAATAATGAAATTCATACAATATGATACTTAAAACATCCTAAAAAAATATGTTCCGTTCAAATGATATCGAAATAAATCTTAGACTTCTTCCATTTTTAACTGAAAATATTTGTATTGCAGATTTTGTATTATGTTTATGACAATAGTGCATAAAATGATAAGATGCATGCAAAATACAAAACTAAAAAAAAAAAAAAAAAAAAAAATAAAGTAAAAGATTTATTTCGATTTCATTTGAACGGAACCTATTTTTTTAGAGTGTTAAGTATCATATTGCATGAATTTTATTTTTATTTTTTAATGTTCAATTGGCTTAACTAATTTGTTACAAAAATTTAACATTAAATTTAGAACCAATTGAATGAAATAACTTAATAGCTGTCCCTTCTCGGGCTTAAACAATGTAGGAAATATATATATTTTTTAATTTGTTCTTCAAATTATGTTTTTGTTTAATATGTCAAGTTTTTTTTATAACTAATGCACTCAGACGAACGCGTTTCAAAATTAATAGAGAGTATCGTCATCAGGCTTTGATGTATGCGGTATTGCATCACAATTTGGGATGCAGTTTACCAATGTGTTATTCAAAATGTTTCACCACTGTAGTAATGCAGGTTGCGGTATTTTGGACAAAAACCTTTCATCTGAATGTAAAAAATCTATAATCAAAACATAAAAAAATTAACTTCACTTAAATCTAGATACCCTATTTCCCACTCAGGAACGCTATGAATGTAAATGTAAATTGTGTTGAATCCTTACCGCTAATATTTAGCAATATTGTAGCTGTGATACAGTAAAAAATAAAAAATAAAAGTTTTACTTAAATTTTTAAATCTTATTCTCTCCCTAGGGGTAATGCAAACACATCAGAAAATTATTACATAAGTTCAACTTGGGGTATAAATCGTTCTCATCTCGGAAAAAAAATACATTTTAAAATTTAAATTATGCAATTCCCCACTAAGATCGCTACCTGCGTAAAAATAACTATCCACTAGAAACTTTTTACTAAAGTATAAACTTGACAAAAGCAAAAACTTATTCTGAAAATATCCTTTTTATTTCCACTATGACGCCATATTCACCTTTTTAATTTTTGGAAAAAAAAAAAAAAAAAAAAAAAAAAAAAAAAACCTAGCTCAATTTAATATTTTACGTGAAAATATTTCAACTAAAAATACATAAATTATTATTACGGCTCTTGAAAGTTTTGTAACAATGAAGTAAAAATGTTACATTTTTTAGGAAAAATGTCCGTTGATTTTCAATGAAAAAAGCGAAAATTGGAATTATTAAGAAAAATATTTGAATAATGTAAAAAAAAGAAAAAAAAAAAAAAAGTTGGCCAATGTTTCTCTCTGGGTTATAATTCCCCCATATGCAAAGGCATATTACCGTACGTTTTGACCCTGACGTCAGGCAAACGTTTTTACACTTTAAATTTATAATATCATTAGATTTAGTAAAGAATAAAAAATAAGTGGCATGAGGGACAAAAAGATGGGAAGAAAAAATGAAAAAGTTATGATCTCCATAGGCTTTTCTATGTTAAATTAACATTGAGAAGTGACACTGGAAATAAATAAGTAAGTTATATTCCGTGTGAATTTATAGCGATTCATAACTGACTGAAGATTTTAAAAAAATATAGCTTTGTTCAAACTTGTAATTCTTGTTAAACTAAGGGCTATAGCCTTTCTTAAGATAAAGTAATGAATTTCGTTGATTAAAATCTTGGAACAAATGAATTCCAGGTTGCTTGTTTATTTGCCAAAACAGGGACATATTTGGAGAACTCAAAGAAATTGAATATTTATATACACAGTTGTCAAACCATAATTCATATTAGATGCTTGGAGCAAATACGAAGGAAACTATTTTATTGAGCTTCACTAAAAACTTTTCTCTTACCAAATGGCCGTATTGAAATTAATCTGCGGGTGCATTCTTAAATTTTGGAACAATACTTTCTAAGTAGGACTTTTAAATGCCGTAGGCATTAGCTGTTGATCTTACATACACTCCTTTTTCATCTTCTTCAGATACAGCACCCATCATTCTTCTTCAGTAATTCGGTTTTTCTCAATTTTTCTTTTATATTTTCAAAGGATATTGACTTTTTGATGATTTTTGGAAAAGTAAAAAATACCTGAATTGTAGGTATATATTATTGTAATATTTGCACACTTTTGTTCTACATAATAAAGCCTTCATTCTTTCTACATAAAAAACTGAAAACCATAGCATAAATTTTACGAAACGTAAATAATATTTTCTTGAAATAATTATAAACAACGAGGGGTTGAAAGGGACATGTCCCTTTCAACCCCTCAGTTACTGTCCCTTTTAACCTCATACCCACCTATCGAAATTAAAAATGTATTAATGCATGCCAGCATTTTAGATAACGAAATATACTGGTATTCATATAAAGTGCATACTTTAGAGTGCTAAAAAACATAAATATTATAAGGTTAAACACAATATTAATTTTTTGAAGAAAAAAAGAAAATAAAGATGAAAATTCACTTTTTTATATAAAAAACAGATTTTGCTTTTAGCACATACAACGCTACAATTGCTGACGTTAGTTATAAGAATTATTAAGAGAGATTAATTATCGCCATCGATTGAGCCAAAGTTGAAGCATTGTACATTTTATTTTCTTCCTGAAATTTTGAGTGTCCCTTTCATCCCCAGTCGCCACTTATAGACTTTCTTTCGCCTTACATCAGCACATAATTTGCAAGTTCGTTTTTTTGTCAGCAACTACATTCACGATAACATAATATATTCGAAAATTAAGGAATATAAAAATAACTCTATAACATATTTCGCCTGAATGCAGGGTTAGAAAATAGTTGTTCTCTTAAGAGTAAATTAACCATTAAAATAATTGCTTTCCTAAATTTATGAAAGAGCATGTGTGTGCCATTTCTGTTAACCCTAAAATTGCAAATATCTCATTTCGAATAAAAGTTACTAAGCGTTAATTAAAAGTTATGGAAATCTACTGAATGAAATATGTGGAATGTATTTCACATGGAATTTATGTCAAAGATACTTGATTTAACGAAGGGCTTATTTTCATGTGGAAATTTCCAAATAGAAAGAAGTTTGTATGTTCGTAATTTTACTAAACATTTGTATTTATGTGGAATAGCATATAGATATATTTTGATAATATATTGTTTTTACAAAATCTAAACGAAACGAAAAAAAAATTCCTTTAAGTTTCTGTTTTCTTTAGATTAGAAATGTCAAATTATGAATAATTTTAATTATGATGATACGATAAAAACGAATGCTACATGTCATTCTCAAATGAAAATTAATATAATATACATTTAAAACATAATATATTTAAAATATATTTGCAATTTTTATATATTTAAAATAAAATATTTAAATATTCAAAAATAATATTTAGCATTTTATTTTATCGTCAACAGTTTTATAGCAAGAAATTTAAATTTTATACTTATACACTGTAAATAATTTATGTAACGTTACTTTATGAAATTGGTCGCAGCCCTGCTGCATCTATTTTATTGAATAATTTAACCGATATAACTGGTGTTACGTTACATTAATGTGTAATATTATAGCTGTTATATCAGTTTAAATTACACCATTATAATTTAAATCATTCTATAAAATTGAAGGCAGCATGCTTCCACCATTTTTATGGATTAACGTTACATAATTTTATTTACAGTGTACTACGAGTTTCTGCCCCAACGCCCATCGTGCGCCAATTCCGATCTGTTTTTAGTCTGTTTCTCTCTCTGTTTTTGTCTGGTATATGCTATGTCATCTGTCTGTTCGTTTATTGCCTGTCTGTTTCCTGTTTGCTGTCTGCCTGTCTTTCGAGTTCTATTGGCTGTCGAGATGCTTTCTGTCTTCTGTCTGTTGTCTGTGTGCTGTTCGCTGTGTATCTGCAAACTCTCTGTTTGTCTGACGGCATAGTCACTCTGGGACCTCTCTGGTTCTAATTAGCGGCTATCTGCTGATATTTTTCACACTGCCTGTTGTTTGTACGTTGTCTGTCTGTTTGCATTCTGTCAGCCTAAACTCCCTGCTATTTGTATATATGTTGCATGTCTGTCATTTGCGGTCTGTATGAACACTACCGTGTACCTGTTTGGTATCCATTGTTTGATATCTGTCTACAATCTATCAGCTGTCTGTATGCTGTATATCTTTCTATGATCTTCCACTACCAACTGCTTGCAAACATTTTGTCGACTGTTAAAATGCTGTTTGTCTGCTGTCAGCTGTTTATGTGGTGTATATCTTCTGTTAGTCTTGTTATATATCTTCCTGTCTGGTGCCCTTATATCTGGTGTATGTCTCTATGCTCTCTGTCTGAGGTATGTCTGGCTGCAATATAGTCTATGTCTGTCTGCTATCTGACATATGCATGTCTGCTATATGCGTTATGTTGCAAGTTTAGCGTTTGTATATCTACTACCTACTATCTGTTGTATGCTATATTTCCTCTATCTACACTTTCTCAGATACCTGTCTACCATTTTTCTGTTTTTTTGTCAGCCTGCTGTTTGCCTGTTTGCTGCCAGTCTGCACTCTGTCGGTTGTCTGTCTGTTATCTGTTGTCTGGCTGCCTGATAGATGATGTATATATTTTTCCTATCTTCTCTCTGTCTGCTATATATTTGCTGACCGTCTCTAGTTATTCCTGTTGTCTGTCTGTTTTATTTCTACCTACTAGCAATCTGTATGCTATCTCTACCTGTCTGTTACAGAATACTAAAATGACATTACCATCAGCGTTCAACAATCCACGCATTTAGCATATATTTATTTCATATATTGGTATTATTTTGATCAGACGTGTAAAAGAAGAATAAACGCTGTATATACCCTCTTCATAAGTAACGTGCTGTAGGTAACATTATATTAAAAATACATTGACGTTAGCATTCTAAAAATCCCGCATTTAACAAATATTCTTTTCATGTATTCGTATTATTTTCTGCGACCGTGTATAAATAACTATACATTTTTTATACACTCTCTTCTATGAGAAACATTCTGTTAATGTCTGTAGCAACATACTAAAGTTGCATTACTGTCAGCGTTCTACAAATCTCGCAATTAACATATATATGTTTTATAGATATTTATTATTTTGTGTATTCTTATATAAATAACTAGAAATGCGATATACACCCCCTTGTAGGAAAAACATTCTGTATTTCCCTGTAACAATACACTAAAGTTCCATTACCGTCAACATCCTACAAATCTCAACATTAACGTATATCAGTTTCATATATTCGTATTATGTTTTGAAGTCCGAGGTTCCAACTTTCCTTGTGAACATATCGGATTTTCCAGCTCCTAGTAATGGGTGCTCTGTATTCTGCACAAGCCATTCAGTGAAACGCATGCCTCATCCGCCCACACTATGCCTGTCATGAACGTTGGTTGGGCCTGTATCTTGTTCATGACAAAGTTTCCCGTTCATCGCGTTACCCGGCATCCCCGTACAGTAAAACCTGTTGAGGTATTGTTCGGTATGGATGAGCGCATAATTCTCTTAGTATTGCCCAAAATTGACTTTTTGAGAGGCCACAGTGTTTACTCATCTTTCTTGTGCAGCATTTCCGATATGCGAGGGCGTATGCTAATACCTCATCCGGTTGAACTTGCCGTCCTACCTTAGCTGGTCTGCCACATCGAGTTACGCAGCCTGTCTCCCTTAAAAGTTTTACATAAATTAAGACGGTTTGATGAGAAGGATGCGGGCCTACATGGAAACGTTGGACGTACAAACTTTCTGCTAATCGTGCTTTGTGTCCATACTGACCATAAAGTAAAACCATCTCGCAATACTCAGCTTTAGATATTTACTCCATGATCATGAGGATCGATAAAAAAACCCCTGAAGATGACTCTTTTAAAGCTTTCTCAGGGAAACAGGCGTGACGTTTCTTACGTATTTACAGACTGCACAAATTTCGAACACCAAGCTCAAATTGTGTTGAGTAGATAGGACTCTATTTTACACAATCTACACTTTGTCTGCCCTGTTTATAAAGACAAACAGTACAATGATGCAACTTTTAGGATTTCAACCTTAGTCCTTTTCATTGGGAATCACAAGCGACACCAATGTGGCACATTATGGTGTCGTGTTTTGTCCGAACCATTCTCCTTTAAGTTCAAGTTTTGTGGAGTCACAGTGTAGTAAATCTTGAAAAAACTAATGCAGGTTTTAATCGTTCTGTTCTGCACATTAATGTTCACAAGGTGTTTTTTCGTACTAAATCGATGATACTCCACAACTTTGTATATTAACTGTTTTACCCTATCTGTTTTCGTTTTCGAGATAGAAATACTTACTCCACAATTTTCCAATAGGTGGCTTCATTAAGTATCGCATTGCTACTTTACTATACCTATACACCACTTTGATGAAAGTAGAAACACCTTGTTCGAAGTTAATAGGGCAGCATGGGACTTTAGTGGGCATACGGTATATTTTATAAAAGGATTTGAATGAAAAAATGTAAACTGTATATTTTTGATATTTAAATAAGTCTTAAAAATGATTTGACAAAATATTACAATTTTTGTAACATGATTTATAAATTTATTATGGAGAGTGTAGTTTAACGAAGATTATGCATTTTTCATCCAGTAAAGTCAACTTTGGTTTTCGAGTGCTCGAAGCGCTCATAGATGAGTTGGTGACCGCAGCTTTAATGATTATTTTTACATTTTTGAGATTGATATATCACGAAGGGAATATATAAAGTGATATTCCCCTTGTTATTATTTCCATTGGCGCGGAGAGCTCATACACTATATGGTCAAAGGTGACCAGTCATTTGCGTTTTTAGACGCTTTGTTAAATATATTGAAAAATACATGAGGAATTAACCTGAAACTGGAGGTGTGTAAACAGTATAGTATAGGTTATATATTTCCGCGAAGATTGTTTTCCCGAAATCCCATAGGGGACCGTCAACAAATTGAAAAATAACTAATATCTTTTGCATAACCCTGTAAAAAATAATGTAGCAAAAGCGCACAAAGTCGAGATTATTAACAAGTGGCTTATTGTAATATACTGTGTTTACTTTTATGAGGATAGCATGTATTCCCATAGAGAAATTAAGGTTTTTATAAAAACAGTCCCAAATTTTGCAAAGTTTTTTGCTTATAATTTGCAGAGTTCTTAATATATAAAGAAGTTCTTTTTAGAAAATATGAGAAACAACACTGCACACAATACACTGCAATTAAAATTAAAAAATAATAAAAATTGGATGAAAAAAAGCAGGTTTACTAAAAGATATTTCACTGGCATGCGCGAATGTAATTAAAATATAATATACAGAATGCGTTACCTAATGTATAGAGCATTTTTTGTAAAAGTCTCAAAAACATAGTTTGAAAAGTCTGATAATAATTGTTTATAGAATCAGCTCAAAATCGGTTGTTCCCAAAATGAAGCAAAAAAAATAAGGGATTGTATCCATATATCCATTGATTAGTGCCAATATAGCATACACAATATTGTACTTACTACTATATTTGGATACAGCCCTCATCTTTTTGCTTCCTTTTAGGAAAAACGGATTTTGAGCTTATTCTATAAACGATTATTATCAGACTTTTCCAACTATGTTTTTTGAGAATTTCACAAAAGTTGCTCTATACATTTAGCCAACACATTATGCAAATTACATTCTGATTACGTTCAAACATGCGCAGTGAATCATTATTTAGTAAACCTAATAATTTTTTATATAATTTTTATTATTTTTTCATTCTTATTGCTGGGTATTGTGTACAATGTTGTCTGCATATTTTCTGAAGAAACATTTCTTTATATTAAGAACTCTGCAAATTATAAGCAAAAAACTTGGCAAAATTTGGGACTGTTTTTATAAAAACCTTAATTTCTCAACGAGTATGCATGCTATCCACATAAAAATGAACATGGTATATTACAATAAGCCACTTATTAATAATTTCAAGTTTGAACGATTTTGCTACATTAGATTTTACAGGGTTATCCAACAGATATTCGTTCTTTTTCAGTTTGTTGACGGTCCCCTATGGGGTTTCGGGAAAGACTCTTCACGGAAATATATGACTTATACTACACTGTTTACACACCTGCAGTTTCAGGTTAATTCTTCATGTATTTTTCTAGATATTTAACAAAATGTCTAAAATTGCAAGTGACCGGTCACCTTTGGCCATATAGTGTACACGCGTTACTGATCGGGAACATTATTAAAAAAATATATTTACATGGTTTAAAAATACCCGCACTAACAATACTAACAGTATTAAAAGTGCTGGATGCGCTCAATTTGCTTTATTGAGTTTGTAGAAACTGAAAAAAATATATAATTTTAATTAAATTATTCTTCAGGAACGTATTTTTTTATTTATTTAGAATGATATTAATTTTCTGATATAACGAAATATACGAAATAACGAAATAGCTGTGCATAAAACTACTCGTTACGTGATGCTACGTGTCACTGCTTACAAGATATTGAAAGTCATTGTCAAGTTAATATATATATACTAGGGGTCTCTGCCCCCTACAAGCTACGCTTGCCAACCCACGTTCAGACGCTGTAGAATCTAAAAGCACGCTAACCTGATCGGTTTTAAAAAGATTAGAGAATGTTGAATTATACTGAAAAAACCTGTAAAGATCTCCCTGTAAACGGGTTTCCATTCAATTCCTTTTGATTGCAAAAATTTAAGGTATAATCAGTTGCTGTTAAGACATCCAATGGATGTTTTAGTGTATGGTTAAAAAAGATCAGTTAAACATTTGAAAAGAAGCTAAAATAAAATGAATTAAGTAAACAAAGTCGTTGTCTCTGGGTATTTTTAACAACATTATAAAACGACGGACATAATAAAATTACTAAAATTTGCTGATTTAACCCCTTCAAGGGCGGTAGTTCATTTTTGGACCACTTAATTTTAATTTTTAAATACTACATTGGCATCAGAATATTGGGATGAAAATTTCCCTTTTATTAAGTAAGTGAAAAAAAGCATATTTGTGTTTCGAAATGTGTTTGTAAATTCTGGTGCCATTCACTGATTTCAAGATTTTACGAATAGAAGTGCCTTGTCCGTGAAAGTGTTAAACACATGTTAATATATTTATTATTTTAAAGTTTCCTTTCCCTTTTAATATTCACGTGTAAATACAATTTTCAGGACATAATTTTCAATATTTTTCTGCCTTTAACACGTACTCATTTAGTAGTAATTTTAAAGTATTTTTTTCTGTTTTTAATAGTCACGTGAAAATAAATTTTTAATCGTTAGGAAATATTATTCTTTGCGATGTTTTTAAAATTGAAAACAATCTCTATAATAATAGCCCAAGTCATGTGACTATCATCAACAGCTCCAGGCGAATCCTTCGATTTTTATATTTCAGGCGGCCATTTTGGTACTTTAATGTTAGCCAGTCACAGGTGTGATAAGTCGCCGAATATTATTCTATCCCCATTATTTCGTTTATATTATAATAGTCCAAGTCATGTAACTGCCATAAACAACGGGCTGATTCCTTCGCTTTTCATAAGAAAGGTTTCCATTTGATTAAATAATCAAAATTATTTTTTCGAATAAAACTACATAAAAGTTGCCATGATCACAAAGAATGCCTGGTACTTTTATGTTAGCCGGGTGAAAATCTCGCCAATAGCTTTTTTTTTTTTTTTTTTTAACTCGCTAGTTAGCATTTTTTCTTATTTTTCGAGTGGTAAATTAAAACGGTGCTACTTGGTTATTCGATCGACCAAAAATCAGTCGCCAAACTATAAGATTACGCAGCAAACACATACCTTTCGGCATACGATCGGACCGCAGCTGGCAGTGTCGGAGAAGTGTCGGCATGGGCACAGTGGTTTCGGAGAAGTGTCGGCAACATGTCGGCAACTGAAACTCAATAATGTGCTTTTTCGACTGCCGGTTACTGTAATCGGTCCCCTTATGGTAATATATCGGCAAGCGACTTACACCGGCAAGTGACTCAGGACCGGTATGTTATTTCTGATAGTGGCCCGATTAGATTTGACAACATTGGTCCAAATTCGGAATTTTTAGTCGTAGCAGACATTTTTTTTTCTTTTTCTTAATTTTGTTTGAGTTTTAGTTTTGATAAGATTTGTATATTTCATGTATTTCATATAAAATTCTAACAGTGATAAACAAAAACGGTCACCTTCGGCCATATAGTGTACACGCGTTCCTGATCGGGAACATTATTAAAAAAATATATTTACATGGTTTAAAAATACCCGCACTAACAATACTAACAGTATTAAAAGTGCTGGATGCGCTCAATTTGCTTTATTGAGTTTGTAGAAACTGAAAAATATATATAATTTTAATTAAATTATTCTTCAGGAACGTATTTTTTTATTTATTTAGAATGATATTAATTTTCTGATATAACGAAATATACGAAATAACGAAATAACTGTGCATAAAACTACTCGTTACGTGATGCTACGTGTCACTGCTTACAAGATATTGAAAGTCATTGTCAAGTTAATATATATATACTAGGGGGCTCTGCCCCCTACAAGCTACGCTTGCCAACCTACGTTCAGACACTGTAGAATATAAAAGCACGCTAACCTGGTCGGTTTTAAAAAGATTAGAGAATGTTGAATTATACTGAAAAAACCTGTAAAGATCTCCCTGTAAACGGGTTTCCATTCAATTCCCTTTGATTGCAAAAATTTAAGGTAGAATCAGTTGCTGTTAAGACATCCAATGGTTGTTTTCGTGTTTGGTTAAAAAAGATCAGTTAAACATTTGAAAAGAAGCTAAAATAAAATGAATTAAGTAAACAAAGTCTTTGTCTCTCGGTATTTTTTAACACCATTATAAAACGACGGACATAATACAATGACTAAAATTTGCTGCTTTAACCCCTTCAAGGGCGGTGGTTCATTTTTGGACCACTTAATTTTAATTTTTAAATACTACATTGTCATCAGAATATTGGGATGAAAATTTCCCTTTTATTAAGTAAGTAAACAAAAGCATATTTGTATTTCGAAATGTGTTTGTAAATTCTGGTGCCATTCACTGATTTCAAGATTTTACGAATAGAAGTGCCTTGTCCGTGAAAGGGTTAAACACATTTAATATATTTATTATTTTAAAGTTTCCTTTCCCTTTTAATATTCACGTGTAAATACAATTTTCAGGACATAATTTTCAATATTTTTCTGCCTTTAACACGTACTCATTTAATAGTAATTTTAAAGTATTTTTTTTCTGTTTTTAATAGTCACGTGAAAATAAATTTTTAATCGTTAGGAAATATTATTCTTTGCGATGTTTTTAAAATTGAAAACAATCTCTATAATAATAGCCCAAGTCATGTGACTATCATCAACAGCTCCAGGCGGATCCTTCGATTTTTTATATTTCAGGCGGCCATTTTGGTACTTTAATCTTAGCCAGCCACAGGTGTGATAAGTCGCCGAATATTATTCTATCCCCATTATTTCGTTTATATTATAATAGTCCAAGTCATGTAACTGCCATAAACAACGGGCTGATTCCTTCGCTTTACATAAGAAAGGTTTCCATTTTGATTAAATAATAAAAAAAAAATTTTCGAATAAAACTACATAAAAGTTGCCATGATCACAAAGAATGCCTGGTACTTTTATGTTAGCCGGGTGAAAATCTCGCCAATAGCTTTTTTTTTAACTCGCTAGTTAGCATTTTTTCTTATTTTTCGAGTGGTAAATTAAAACGGTGCTACTTGGTTATACGATCGACCAAAAATCCGTCGCCAAACTATAAGATTACGCAGCAAACACATACCTTTCGGCATACGATCGGACCGCAGCTGGCAGTGTCGGTTAAGTGTCGGCATGGGCACAGTGGTTTCGGAGAAGTGTCGGCAACATGTCGGCAACTGAAACTCAATAATGTGCTTTTTCGACTGCCGGTTTTTGTAATCGGTCCCCTTATGGTTATATATCGGCAAGCGACTTACACCGGCAGAAATCACAGAAATCACCCACTCGTGGACAGCCAACCTTGCGGTATAGGAGCTAAATGTCCACGAGGGAAAAAAAAAACATATCCCCCATCCCACGAAACCCCCAGACACCGAAGCGGCCCCAGAGGCCTCAGCAGGATGGAAGGAGCCTCTTTTTTGAAATTTCACTTAGGATGTAGTACAAACTTCTCACAAGAGATACCCAATGTTGCATAAGCTGGGCGAGCCCAAATTAAACAATGTTTTGAAACTTTGGATCTTTTATGTATGGATATTACAGATCTTCAATCAGTTATTGTGAAAACTACTTGTGAGTAGAAAGAATATGATTTATTTAAAGTTTAATAGAAATAGCTTAAAAGCTTGAAATCTTGAAGCCTGAAATTTAAAATTAGAAATTTAAAAAACTAATTCATCAAGGAGATTAGCATTAAATCTTAAAGAGTCATAGAAGTTTTGATAAATCTTATTAAATTCTTAATACAACTAAATAAGTAATCCATTTAGGATAAAATAGATAATTAAATCAATGTAAGAATTTGAAAATTTGAATAATATTTAAATTAGATATTAAACTTGCTGAATTTAATTATGTTCCTGAGTGATGACCTGTTAAACAAATTTGAGATATAGATCATTGATTATTATTAATTTTAGAGTTCTAAATTCGAAAGTCTTTGTATTTCACAGTTCATAAAGTTTGTTTCACAATTTTGAATCATTATATTTTACAGATGTAAGGATTATATTTCATAGCTCGTAGGCATTATTTTACAATCCAGTGCACTATAAATTTGAAGATTTAATTCACCGTTTGAGGATTTAGATCACAGTTTGAAGATTTAGTCATATATTTCACTATTTTGGATCAAATATATTATATTTCTTTGTTCTTGGGCATTATTTTACTGAGCAAGGCACTACAGCTTTCTGTTTGAAGACATATTTTACAATTTGAAGACATATTTCACAGTTTGAAGATTTGAAAACATATTTCACAGTTTTTAGACATACTTCATTTTTCACAGATTTAAAATTTAAAGATTTGACGATTTTGTCAAAGTTCAGAAATTTAGTCTTTTTGCAAATCAAGATATTACTTAACTATTTTCTGAATAATCTTGGTTGTTTAAGGCATTTTATTATTTTCTATAATACTAGGGGGCTCGGCCCCCTACGAGCTACGCTCGCCAACCCCCGTCCAGACACCGTAGACTCTAAATGCACGCTAATTTGATCGGCTTTAAAAAGATTTCGAAAGATTGAATTACAATTTAAACAAGTAATATAAAAATTTTGTTTTTAAAGTCAATTCCTACTTAGGCCATCAAAGAAAAATTTAATATAATCAAGCTAATATGAGTTTTTGTTGCATTAAAATATCTCAATTTGTTGATTTTCTATAAGCAAGTAGGTTTACAATGGAACTCTATGGGAATTTGGCGAAATATTACAGATATCGCCAAGTTGGCGTCACTTTTGGCCACTCATTTTGGCCGCCAAATTTGGCGATATATCGCCCAGTTGGCGACAAACTTGGCGGTATTTGGCGACAGAACAGGGCCCACCCCCTATGGTAACCCCTTATTGAAAATAATTTCATTGAACTTCAATAACCAATGGCCGCCATTTTGTTTCCCATGCAAAACTAAAATTAATTAATTAAAATTTAATTAATTAATTAATATTTGAAAAAACTTTATTAACATCAATTGTCATCTAGTACAAGTTTAAAAAAATTTATTTCAGCCTGATAGGATGAATAATGAGTATTTTATTAACGATTGAAAATTTGTACAAGATAAATATATAAATATATAAATAAATATAGGGAGAGTGTGAGCTAATAGTAGGAATTGAAAAACAGTGGCGATCTCTCTATAAACGGATTTCTATTCATTTCTCTTTGATTGGGGAATTTTAACGCCAAATCCGTTGCGGTACTACTTGATTATCCCGTCGACCAATTTCGCCAAATTATATAAATCGCCAAACTACTCGCGAAATTATACAAATTGACAATTTTTATTTTAAATAACGAAAAAACAAATAAATTAGTACAACATTAATAAAAATACAAATAAAACGTCGAAATAAAAATAACTTGATGACGTAGACACGTGTAACAAAATTTCAAAATAAGCTAATATAAAAGGAATTAAGTAAACAGAGTCTTTGTCTCCAGGTATTTTTTAACAAAGTGAAAAGAAAGTTCTTTTAAATGAGACATTTTAAATTAATCGTTTTTAATCTGACGTAATTTTGACCAAACTATTCTTTCTCTTTTTAATATTCACGTGAAATACTTGTGTGAGAAATTAAATATTATTTGCGCTTTCCTAACAAAAATAGTTGAAAAGTATCCTCTTAAAATATCAAATAAATGTCTAGTGCAACTTCTAAATTTAAACCGTTTTGCAATATTATTTTGTGTTCATTTTATGTAATAACTGTAATGTGACGTAAATATGACGTAATTTCTCCTATTAAAGACTTCTAACGCATGTTAATAAATTTATTGCTTTACAAATTCCTTTCTCTCTTAAAATTCACGTGTAATTATAGTTTTTATGACATAATTTTTAATAAGTTCCTGCTTTTTGTACATAATTATTTAATTCTAATTCCAAATGTTTTTTTCTGTTTATAATAGTCACGTGTAAATAATTTTTTAATTTATTTACACGTATAAATATTTTTTTTTAAGCAAACATTATTGCTTCCGCTGTTTATACAGTTGGCAACAGTTTAAATTAATATCACTTTCTAAAATCTGTTAAAAATATCTCTAGAAATGCTGAAAATCTGAATTTAAAATAGAAATAAAACCTCAAAAAATGAGTCCAAATAAAAAAATTAATGCAATCTGCACTCCGGCAAATTCTAACGCATAAAATGATCTAAAAATGATTAAATTCCTATGAACAGTTTTTGCTCCTATAAAACTTTTTTAGTGGAATGATTTTGTCCAACTTTAGCATTAAATATATCTTAAAATAATTCTTCGATCTGAAATCTGTCTGCATCAGCGTGTTTACCAAACATTTCTGTATAATACTACCGATTTTCATATTTTTGTATGCATTATTTTTCTTAATATTAACGAAGAAAGACCTCCGGTCACAAAAAATTCAAAACCGGCGGCGGCGGCGGCGGCGGTGACAGCGGTAGTTACTTTTTTTTAGAATAGAGAGACTCTATGACACTGTTTATAAAATCTTTTTTTATGAAGGAATAATGTTTATTGAGAATATTGTAGTTTTCATTTAGCGCTGAAAAGTTTGTTGGATCCAGTAAAATTTTTTGGAAGTTTTTCCTTAAGGTTTTGCTTTTATTGAATTTGAAATGATTAGGTAAAAGAGAGCAATTCCCAAAAATATAATGTTGTACTGTTCCTCTAGCTTTGGTGCAGGAGCACATGTCCGAATTTAATTTGCCGATTTTATGTAAAAATGCAGGAAAACTGCCATGGCCACTAATATAATAGACTGACGATCTTGAAATGCAGATAAATTCTTTGTTTACTTTATCTAGAATTTTGTATGTATCACGTCCTTTTTCTGAGTGTTTCCAGATGTCTTGCCAGTCAAGGATAATTTTCTCCCGTATATAATTTTTTATTATTGAATCTGGGTATGGTATATATTGAATTTCATCGTAGTGGTCGTGTTTAATTGCGTTTTTAGCCAAGGTGTCTGCACGTTCGTTCCCAACAGTTCCTATATGATCTTTTGTCCATGCTATATTTATTAATTTTTGCGGGATTTTTTGAATTTCTGTATAAATCTGTCTTATGATTATATTTCTTGGGAAAATAATTTTGAGAGCATCTAATGAAGATCTGCTGTCTGTCAATATAAGAACTGATGTGAATCTGACAGGTTGAAAACCATTCTATAGAATTTAATATTGCTTTAAGCTCTGCCTGATAGATTGAATTATGAGGATTTAGGCGTGCAGCACTATCATGGATAAAAGCATCGTTTAACATTACTGTAAAGGCACATGATGTCCCCTGCTCCATTAAAGAGCCATCTGTATATATCTTTAATTTGTTGTTACGAATCTGTGACTCCGTTATTTCTTCTATTATATTCAGGTTATTGATTTTGTAGTAATCCGGAAAATCAAACGTACTTTCCTTCAACATTAAATTATCCTTATTTATTTTCATTGATTGAATTATTAAATTTCTTTTTCCCATTTTTGTCTGGTATGCCATGAATTCATTCTGGATTTTCGTAATGATTGGTGGTATGCCTGTTAAAACATTTAATGCTTCGTGTGAGATACTTCTGTAGGTTTTGATGACACTCATTAAACTCATTCTTTGTATTGTCTTTAATGTTCTAATACCACGACTGTTTAATTTAGGGAACCAAATTTCATGTGCATACAACATTTGTCTTTCCACTACCGTCGTATACCACATCTTTTTTATTTTTGGATTAATTCCTTTCTGGTAATTTCCCAGAAATTTGAAGCTGGTCACGAACTGAGATATTCTTGCCTTTAAGTCTTCTAAGTGAATTTGAAATTTTAATTTTTGGTCAAAGATAATTCCTAAGTATGGTAGTGATTTTTCAATTTTAATTGTTTTATTTTTTAATTTAAAAATTGGATGTCTGTTATTTAATAGATTTCTTTCAAAGAGTATGGCTTTTGTTTTTCTTGTGAGATGTTCAGGTTTAGCCTGTTACAAATTTCTTCAAAACTTCGGATCTTATCGTTAGCATCATTTTCCAAGCCAGTTCTTGTATTTCCCTTTACTAAGACCACGAAGTCATCTGCATAGACTACTAGTTCAGGAATTTTTTAAGTGGTTCCTTAATAATGAAATATGCCACTATTAACCATAGAAGCGGGCCTAAACATGAACCCTGCGGGCATCCCTTGAAACTGCGAATCCACTGAATGAAATCAAAATTGTTTGCTTCAATAAATCTCTCACTTATATAGTTTATGAGTAAATTTTTTAAATATCTAGGTAGTTCTGAATCTTCAATTAGTTCCGAGATCATATTCCAATCTATTGAATCAAAAGCTCCTTGGATATCAAATGATATTGGTCCTACATATTTATATTGCTGGAGAAGTTCCATTATTTGATCTTTTACTGATTGTAATGCCGTTAGTGTACTTCTCTTCTCTCTGAAGCCATGTTGCTGGTTTGCTAAGAGATTTCTGTTTTCTAGATAAGTTTGTGTACGGATTTTTATGACTCTTTCTAACACCTTACCCATCATTAAGAGTAAGGTTATTGGTCTGTATGACTTTGGAATTCTTGGGTCTTTATTTTTCTTTCGAAAGAATATAACTACACCTTTCTTCCACGCCGTTGGAAAATGGCCAATCTGAAGACATTTATTGTAAAGGAGTAGCATCAGTTTTGGATATCGTTTAGTTAGATTCTTTATTATTTTTATGTCAATTCTATCATACCCTGGTGCTTTTTTAGGATTCTGCTGGCTGATAACATATTTGAGTTCCCTCATATTGATTTTAATATTGTCAAAATCTTCATTTGTAATAGGGTCCCGATTTATTCTCGAGTGGATTTGCTCTGTATCTGGATTCCCAAAATGATGATAGATTAGATTTTGTTGTATATCAAGAAGTGACTCCTCTGTTGCTAATGTTTCTAGTGTTGTGTGGATTAAATCGGTATTTTTTAGGTATTTTCCCTTCATTATTTTGAAAGCTGTGCCATATACACTTGTGGTTTGTTGACCGAATGAATACCATGAGTATTGCTTAGCTTTCTTGATATGTAGTTTTTATTCAGCCAATGCTTTTTTATATTCTTTCCTGTACTGTTGATTTTCTAAGTCTCTTCGAAATCGTTTATGTAGTGCGTTAAGTCTACTACGCTCAATTTTGAGATTGTCTGTGTACCAGTTGATATTTAGGTCTCTTTTTTTATTTTTATTTTTAAGTGTCAAATTCATTAAATTTTCCATGTGTATTTGTAAGTTGTTTACCCATGTATCTAACTCCTCAGGAGTTGATGTTTCTTGAAGTGTTGTCCATAATTCTTCTTCCTTTTTATCAAATTCTTTGTTGAATTTTGTAAAAGTTTCATATTTGGTTTTAAATCTGTACAGATTTCGTAAGAGAGGTTCTAATTTCAATGTGAAGTTTATGTATCTGTGATCACTTAATGATGGAAAGTCCACTTCTACTGCCCAAGAGTCGAGTAAGTCCTTCGTACTTAATCCACATAATGTAAGATCAAGGTTACCTTTCTTCTTTCCCAAGAAAAAAGTTTTTTCTGCTTGTGGGTCATTCACTATTGTTAGATCTCTATTTGCAAGATAATCTAGTAGGATTTCACCTTTTGCGTTATTTCTGCTGTAACCCCAGGCCCTCAGATTGGCATTAAAGTCGCCTCCTAATACTAGATTAGTACAACTGTGAATGATATTTGACCAGTCCTCAAAATCTTTAGCTAGATCTCCTTTCGGCTTTGAGTATTGCGAAGCAAATTTAAAATTTTCTAACTTCGTTGTTACATTTATAAATACACTATTATCTGTTTGCAGAATCTTATTATGTACAAATAAGGGGTTGGCGATCAATATCCCCGCTGTTTTTAATGTTGACTGATATAAAGCCCAAGAAATCGGGAGACCAGTAAAAGAGTTTTTGCTTCTATGGTAGTCCTGGATTAGTGCTATGTCAATATTGTTCTGGTTCATGTATTTAATCAATTGAAAATTTCCTGCACGACAATTATTTAAGTTTATTTGGGTTACTTTTATATCTTGTTGATGTAATGGTGTACCACCAAAGAAGTACGTTGATTGTGATCATGAAGCTTGGTTTTGATTATAAGTGCCTCTATCGGCGACTGGGAGGCGAAGCCTCCCTTGTATATTTTGGATATGTATAATTATGGTTCATTCTGTTCGAGTTTTCGAAGGTTCGCATTGTTATAGTTCTTGTTTCTCCGTATCTATCCTTTACTTCATCCTCTTTATATTTTATCTGATTATCACTTCTTCCATATCTGTTATTTGTATATTCTTTACTTTTTGTATAATTGTTGTCATATTTATTGTCATTTTCATATCTATTTCCTCTAATTCTGTTTTCAGAAGGTTGGTTTCCAATATGTTGGTCTTCACTCTTATAGTTTCTTCTTGACATTTTTTCAATTTCGTCTTTGTTTTCTCTTGTTAGAGTCTTCATATTCCGAAAGATTTCTTTTGATTTGTAGTATTCTTTCAGTCTTTTGCTTTTTCATATTGGAAAATGGGACATTGTGGTGAATACGCTGGGAGATTGACTTCGTTTTTATTGTATCTTATACAATTTATACATTTTATTACTTTGTCTTCGCATCCACTAGCTTCATGTTTCCCCGAGCACTTGGCACACCTTGTCCGAAATTCGCACTGTGATTTGACATTATTATTAAGTTCTTGACAGTTTGTGCATCGCATTACTGTAATATAAAATTCAACTCTAAAGACTTCATAAAAGAGTTTTACTTTACCCATTTTTACCATTTTCCTACAGTCGGCTGCTGGCGCTTCGACTACCCAATTGTTGTACGATGTTTTCTGAATTTCTATTGATTTAAGTATGGTAAACGTTTCTAAATATTTTCTTTTAGTTAATTCATCTTCTAACTCTTCTTTAGTGATGTCTTTATTTATTTTCAGTAGTAATATTTTCATCGTTCTTTCTTCCGGATGTATGATTGTAAAGTTGTCTTGTTTATTTTCTAGTAACTTAGATATTGTGTCTATTTCTTTTTCTGTGGATTTTAGCTCTATATTATTATTCGTGGTTTTTCTTATATTCTTGATTTCCGGAGGTTTGTCTGATTTTTTAGACTCTTCTCGTATTATTTTTGAGACTTGTGAAATTTCCATATTCTCGTTCGGTATCAGAATGAGTTTTTTTTTTTTTTTTTTTTTTTTTTTTTGTTTGCATCATTGGTTCTTGACGTGGCCTTTCATTTTGAGGGTGTAATGCTTTTATTATTTCATCTAATTTTTTAGTTTGATCTTTAAACTGCTTCTCCATGTTTCCTAACAGATGTTTCCTTAACTGTTCAGTTTGGTTCTCTTGAGATTCGTAATAGATAGATTGTAAGGTTTCTGTTTGTTTTTCACAGTATTGTTGTAGTTTATGAAGTTTCCCTTGAATTTCGAATTTATATTGTTCCTGGTATGTCTTGAACGATGTGAACTTATTCTTCGAATTTCGTACTGTTTCTAATTCATTTAGGATTTTATCATGATAACTGTTTAAGGTTTCAGTGAGGTCTTGTGTGATTGAGAATATTGTTTTAATTGTTGCCGTTACTTCTATTGTTATTTTCTGCATGTCTAGCTGAAGAGTTGATTGTTGTTTCGGTGAGGTACTGTTTCGTTTCTTGTAGATTCTTAGAAAAATTGTTACGTCTTTGTCATTCCAAGTTTTACTTCCATGTCTAATGAACTCTTTTTCGAGTAATTTGTATCCTCTTGTTATTTCTTGTTTCGAATTGTCTAATTCCTGGTTTTCTTCGTCATCACTCCCTGCAGAAACTAATGAGTACTCATTTTGTGAATCCTCTGTTTGTGTTGATTCGCCTGATTTCCTTTTATCTTCATATTGCTTTAGTTCGTTTAAATACTCCTCTATTTGTTCCTTTTTGAGAAGCAATTCTTGCTCCTGTGTTTCCAATTCTTCTTTCTTTTTCTTTATTTGTTGGTCTAGCTCTTCTAATTTTCTTGTTTTGATTTTTAATTTCTTTTCTGATTTCTTATGTTTATCCTCTATCTGGTTTATTTTCTTTCTTGCAGAGTATCTGTCCGTCCTAAGTGTGTGGATCATGCTTGGTGTAGATTCCAATATCACGTCTTCTTCCTCTATCAAGGAATTTGAGGCATTCTTTCCAGTATCAGTTCTAGTTTGTTGATTTTTGAATTTTCTATTTCTTTACTAAATAAGTTATATTCGTGTGTAATAAATATATGTCTTAATTCCTCGTGGAAGTCATTCTTCAATTTTTGTAGGGTATCTTTTTTGTCTGTTTGTTTCTTTTTATAGAGATCTGCGATCTGAGTGAGACCTCTAAGCAGTGGGTCCTCTTCATCAAAAGTTTCACTATCTTGATCAGTCTGATTTTCATCTTTGTCATCTACTGTAAGAATATCTGATTTGTTGGACATCAGCTTGATTTTCTGCTACAGGGCATTTTGATAATTTCTGTCTTCTTTGTCGCTGCCTGACGCCTTACGTTGATAAAACCTTTCCATCAAATCGTACAGTTGAAAAATACTAACGTCATATTTTTGCACATCTTTGTATTTATACAGTAGCCTCCCTCTTGATGGTGGCAGGGAGCTACCGAAATTTTTCTCGGACTTAATGAAGCTTCTTTGTTTTTCTTCAACAGATATAAGCACGTGTTAGTCTACTTTCCTCAGCGGACCATCTTAATGAAAATTTCTATCCCTAAGAATTATATTCTTGAGACGTAAAATATATATATATATGTATATATATAGTTGCTATTTAAATACTATTATTAGAAAGCAGGTTGAGGTATCACCAGCCGCCCACCGTATATCATTGAAAGAAAGGTAGTTAGGAAAGATAAAGCAAAAACCAATGGTCTAGACCATTGAAAATAACTAAGAAAAAACAATTTGGAATATTGGGCTATTTAGAATATTAAAATAAATTAAAAAAAAATTAAAAAAAATAAAAATAATTAAATAATAATTAAATAAATGATAGAAAAAATTAATGCTAAATAGTAAAAAGAAAATGGGGTACATGTTGCCACGACTTCCCATGCACACGGTCACGTGTCAGCCTGAGACCGACCAGACTAATTCAGTAATATAATTCAATAATATAGCTCATAGCTGCTATGTTGTAATATTTGTTATTTTATGCAGTTTGATTATAATGATGATAAAATAAGTAATAATAATGAATATAATAATAGAATATAATAAATGAACAATATATATATACAGTATATACAAAGCATTATGATTGGTGCAATTTGTTTAAATAATTAATTACAACATATATACAATTTGTTCCTTTACAAGTCGCAACTCGCACCTTACTGACGAGAATTATTGCAGCATATTACAGTGAATTCATAATTTTATGGTCACTCTTTGTTATAGACTAGACCACCTTAGCACTGCCTACAATTTCAAATTTCTGAGATTTCTGAAACTGTCTGAATTTATATCAGAGCCCAAAGCGTTAGAGAGTTTATTTAGTTGAGGAGTTGGTGGTCAGGTGCCATTTGTACAATTATATGCAGTATTCAAATTTAAAATTTACTTACCTCTATTCATGTGAAAGGGCCGTGCAGCGCTTGTTGAAGATCACCCACCTTGGACAGTCACATGGTCCATTCTAATAATGTAAGCTTGATTATAAGTTCCTTATTAAATAATCAACTTTTTGTTCAAAAATCTAGAGAAATTTCGTGCTTTTTCGGAAATTTAAGTGTGGGTGTGTGTGTGTGTGTGGGGGGGGGGCACAGGTCAAGCTCGTAAGGACCTTCAGTTTGATAGATCACATGGATGGTCTAAGATGATTAGGTAAATAACAGCCATTGTTAACCCTTTCAGGCACCAACGCCGATATTGGTAAAACTGAATGTACTTGCTTAAAATGATATAAATAGATGACTCCAATAAAGAAAAAAGTTAGAAAAGTATATAAACTTGCTGATCTCCTTAATACCCCCTTAATAAGGCTCCCCTTTAAGTTAGCAAAAAACCAATTGCATATTCAGACTCCTCGTGAAAAGTTCTCATATAAGGTGACTTTCCTAAGTCTCGACCTCATATTAAAAGTGCTGTAATTTACTAAGTTATTAAGCTTTTATTTTTTTTTTTGTATAAAAAGGCCCGAGACTTTATGGACATGCCTCATAGGGCTTAGTTGTTTTGAAATCCAGTTCGCATTTTCCATGACCTTTAAAATGAGGTATTATTTATGTGGGTTAATCCTATAACTTACATTTTTCAATAAAACAAGACAAAACTTTATGAACGTGCCTCGTAGTTCATAGATTTGGTAATTTTCAGTCCGGATTTTTTTTTATTATTATTACCTACATTTTAAGGTATTATTTGTGGGGGTTTGAAAATTTTTTTTTATTGATATTTTTATTAACATAGGAAAATTAATTAATTAATTAAGATTAATCAAAACAAAATGGCAGAGTTTATAACAGTAATATTTATGTTTTCTTTACATAAGCTCTCAACATTATCCTTGTAACCTAAATTGGTCGTACACCTCTAAAGTTTTCTATTATGATTTACTTTTTACTTAATTCCATTAACCAGAAACAAAATGGCCATAATTGCATTGGGAAACAAAATGGCCGAACTATTTAACTATATTTGTCTTATCTGTTTTCTCTTTAACCTTACTCCATCTCAGAACATCCTATAGGCGTCAGTTTACTAAATTGATATTTCACTCTATCATTACCTTAAAATTCTTTGAAGAAACAAAATTGCGGAATAGAAAAGACAATTTAAAATGAGGTTGTGTCTATATTTTAACAGTAGCTCACCCCTTAAGACTAAAAAGAAGCACAGGAAGATCATATCCTTACATTTACAAAATTACTGGTATTGCTACCTACCAAAATAAAACTCCATAAAGAAATCCCCATTGAAAACCGACGGGAACTCTTTTGACATTACGGGACCTTAAAGGGCCAACTGGATATATCCAAAAAGCCCTGCATGACCCCTTAAGACTTCAATTATGAAGTTATTGTGGTGAAAATTCCTCTTAGAGGAAGCTGGCAACATATTAATAAGTCTAACTACTAATGTTTATTGCAGGTAGAACTCGGTGTCGGATAATATCCGAGATGTTTACAATTTAGACCAATCAGAAGATATTAACGTCATCACAGACTACTCTATCATGAAGGCAGACCAGCTGCGATGAACTGAAAACAATTTTCAAAATACAACTTAACATATATATTTAGCTAAAAACCAGTGTATTGAAACGAGAAACCACCAACCTCTCAATCACACGAAAGGATAATTTTTTACAATTTTCAAACGCAAATTTAAAATACTTACAGTTATTGGAAAATAATAAAACTTATACCGCTAAAAAGCTTAGACTTTTAACTTTCCGAAGAGTATAAATTTAAAGCATTAATGATAAGAAAAAGTGGTGCAAAAAGTGTTTGAAAAATGTACACAAAACTCATAACGCTATGGGAAATGGGGTCAGAACAAACTTTTTCACGACACTTTTCAAGAATTTTTTAAAAATATAAAAACACTATATATAATGATGTAATTGGCATGTAAAGAAAGCTTATACTTTACTGTACACAAAACTGGTATTAGTTTTTTAAAAATAAGTGGCGGAAAGTTGAATTATAGCATTATGAATTTTTCCCCCTTCTTTTTTCCCTTTATCTGCTAGAAAAATCCCATAGGAATACATGGGATAGTGCTAACGCCAATTTCCCAAAACAGTTCTTTTTAAAACGCTCAGCAAATAATCAAAATTTGTCGAAAACTAAATAAAAATGATATTAAAAGAAAGATAAAACTCCAATTGAGCTAAAAATACCGATTATGAAACAAAATGAACAAGATTTAAGTGTTTTCAAAGCATAAGAATTTCGTTGTTTACGTAATGTTAAGTCTATGGAAATTGACGCTTAAAGAAAAAAAAAATTGACAACATTCAAACACTTAGTTTATATATAAAACTTGTTGAAAACATAGAAATAAAGGAAGATAAATGAACTAAGAACATTTCTGAAGGTAACACACGAAAGAATTTTGAGAATACGATAAGATATATATATATATGTAATTAGCGCTTGAAAATTGTCACTTTTGGCACAAAAAAGAAAATGGCTCTATGAACACTAAAAAGTGAATCTTACATTTTTACTTATAACTATATATACATATGTGATAGAGAAACATACTATATACCAAATTGAAGATCAGATTCTGTAGAATATGAAATATACATTATTTATCAAAATCGGTTTAGTTAAACACATGTAATAGGCATAGGAATTTCGCACATATTTTCGAAACCGAAAGTCATGTAGCAAAAAAGAGAGAGAAATTATTTAAACATAACTTCGGTTCTAGTGCACATAGCAACATGTAATTGGTACCACATTAAAGAGCATAAAGAGAGGAAAAGAATGATATATAGTAGGACAAACTAGCTTACCCCGTTCTCAAGAAATTAAGCGATCATCAGGAGCAAAATTTTGCCGATGCTACCCATGGAGAATACAGTAGTTGAATCCCAAGATGACACTCTGGGGTCTCACAAACCCCCAGTTTATATTTTGTGAATTCCTAAAATGGCACTCTGGGGGTTTCACACATCCCAGAATTTCTGACGGCCACTCACACTTTGTAAATGTACCCTTATTGTTCGTTCAAATGGATTGACAGCTATTCGACACCAACTTCGATATTGTTTGGAATCGCTGCGAAGCTCCGGATAGCTTGATGAGGCCTGCAGAGTCTCTTTAGTATACCACAGGGATATATATATATATATATATATTTCAATATTTTTAAAATAGTGTAACATCTTTAAAGTACACCGCAGACTATTTTCTCTCATAGGCCGTAATGTAACGGAATTATTTTGAGTGTCCCTGCAAATGAACCGTAAGTGCTACAGACTTCATTTTCAACACCGACTTACACTGGCAAGTAACTCAGGACCGGTATGTTATTTCTGATAGTGGCCCGATTAGATTTGCCAACATCGGTCCAAATTCGGAATTTTTAGTCGTAGCCGACATTTTTTTTTCTTTTTCTTAATTTTGTTTGAGTTTGAGTTTTGATAAGATTTGTATATTTCATGTATTTCATATAAAATTCTAACAGTGATAAACAAAAACGGTCACCTTCGGCCATATAGTGTACACGCGTTACTGATCGGGAACATTATTAAAAAAATATATTTACATGGTTTAAAAATACCCGCACTAACAATACTAACAGTATTAAAAGTACTGGATGCGCTCAATTTGCTTTATTGAGTTTGTAGAAACTGAAAAAAAAATATATAATTTTAATTAAATTATTCTTCAGGAACGTATTTTTTTTATTTATTTAGAATGATGTTAATTTTCTGATATAATGAAATATACGAAATAACGAAATAACTGTGCATAAAACTACTCGTTACGTGATGCTACGTGTCACTGCTTACAAGATATTGAAAGTCATTGTCAAGTTAATATATATATACTAGGGGTCTCTGCCCCCTACAAGCTACGCTTGCCAACCCACGTTCAGACACTGTAGAATCTAAAAGCACGCTAACCTGGTCGGTTTTAAAAAGATTAGAGAATGTTGAATTATACTGAAAAAACCTGTAAAGATCTTCCAGTAAACGGGTTTCCATTCAATTCCCTTTGATTGCAAAAATTTAAGGTAGAATCAGTTGCTGTTAAGACATCCGATGGTTGTTTTCGTGTTTGGTTAAAAAAGATCAGTTAAACATTTGAAAAGAAGCTAAAATAAAATGAATTAAGTAAACAAAGTCTTTGTCTCTCGGTATTTTTTAACAGCATTATAAAACGACGGACATAATACAATTACTAAAATTTGCTGCTTTAACCCCTTCAAGGGCGGTGGTTCATTTTTGGACCACTTAATATTAATTCTTAAATGCTACATTGGCATCAGAATATTGGGATGAAAATTTCCCTTTTATTAAGTAAGTGAACAAAAGCATATTTGTATTTCGAAATGTGTTTGTAAATTCTAGTGCCATTCACTGATTTCAAGATTTTACGAATAGAAGTGCCTTGTCCGTGAAAGGGTTAAACACATATTAATATATTTATTATTTTAAAGTTTCCTTTCCCTTTTAATATTCACGTGTAAATACAATTTTCAGGACGTAATTTTCAATATTTTTCTGCCTTTAACACGTACTCATTTAATAGTAATTTTAAAGTATTTTTTTTCTGTTTTTTATAGTCACGTGAAAATAAATTTTTAATCGTTAGGAAATATTATTCTTTGCGATGTTTTTAAAATTGAAAACAATCTCTATAATAATAGCCGATGTCATGTGACTATCATCAACAGCTCCAGGCGGATCCTTCGATTTTTATATTTCAGGCGGCCATTTTGGTACTTTAATGTTGGCCAGCCACAGGTGTGATAAGTCACCGAATATTATTCTATCCCCATTATTTCGTTTATATTATAATAGTCCAAGTCATGTAACTGCCATAAACAACGGGCTGATTCCTTCGCTTTTCATAAGAAAGGTTTCCATTTTGATTAAATAATCAAAATTATTTTTTCGAATAAAACTATATAAAAGTTGCCATGGTCACAAAAAATGTCTGGTACTTTTATGTTAGCCGGGTGAAAATCTCGCCAATAGCTTTTTTTTTAACTCGATAGTTAGCATTTTTTCTTATTTTTCGAGTGGTAAATTAAAACGGTGCTACTTGGTTATTCCATCGATCAAAAATCCGTCAAAAAACTATAAGATTACCCAGCAAACACATACCTTTCGGCATACGATCGGACCGCAGCTGGCAGTGTCGGTTAAGTGTCGGCATGGGCACAGTGGTTTCGGAGAAGTGTCGGCAACATGTCGGCAACTCAAACTCAATAATGTGCTTTTTCGACTGCCGGTTACTGTAATCGGTCACCTTATGGTTATATATCGGCAAGCGACTTACACCGGCAAGTGACTCAGGACCGGTATGTTATTTCTGATAGTGGCCCGATTAGATTTGCCAACATCGGTCCAAATTCGGAATTTTTAGTCGTAGCCGACATTTTTTTTTCTTTTTCTTAATTTTGTTTGAGTTTGAGTTTTGATAAGATTTGTATATTTCATGTATTTCATATAAAATTCTAACAGTGATAAACAAAAAAAAAGTCAAAAATAGCCTAAATTTATTTATTTTTAAAAAGTTGTTCCTGAATTCATTTTATAAAGGACTTACAATTATTTGAATCACCAAAAGAGTTTTTTATATCGCTTATTAAAATTATTATTCATTTTAAACTTAATCGTAGAAAAAAAGCTATGTTTCTTTTTTTTTTATTTAAAAAGCAAATTATTAAAAAGTGTTTAAAATTATTTTACAAGCTATAAAAATAAAAATAAAAACTACACAAATTTTTAGCATTAAAATTTAAAAGAAAGATTCAGAAAATTCTCGCTTCTAAAAAAAGATTTACCACAGAAAAAAAAAAGAAAGAAAGATAAATTAACATTTCTATGTTATTTGATGATTAAAAAATGTTGATAAGTAAAAGAATCATTATTTCTAGATAATCACTAAAAATATATTCTACATGAAATCATTCAATGACAAAAAATGAACTCTTATTCTAATTAAAAGTGATTAATTACCAACTTATATTTTTATTAAAATTAGTTTTTCTATGTTACAAATATATATTTCTATAACAGAAAAAGCTCTGAAATTCTCTTATTTTATTTAGTAAGAATTCTTAAATTTATAAGAAATATTCAGAAATATCCCCCATTTAAAAATTATCTTCCAAAAGAAAAAAAGTATGTAATATTTATTTTATTTTTAAATTAAAAATATTGATAAGTAATAAATTAATATTGCAACATACTCATTAAATATATGTTCTACTTTAAATCATCAAAAAAGACTGAACCCTGATTCTAATTTAAAATTAATTAATACCAACTTTTTATTTAGTAAAATAAATTTTTCCATGTTAAAAATATATTTTTTTTAAATTAAAGCAACGCAACGCACGTAATTACATTATAATCCCTAATAAGAAAATTTGATTAACTGAACAAAACTTCTAAAAATATTTTTTTATACTTAATTATTCTTAAATTTATAAGAAAAACCAATTCATTTGCTTTAACAAATTCGCTAAGATATTTCATTCATTTAAATATTAAATTAACTTTTAAATACACGCGCCTAAGACAATTACAAATAAATAAATAAAAAAATAAAATAAAAACACTTAAAAATTCAAATTTTCCCATCTACCAATTACCTTCAACGACAAACGATTACTTATTGATATGTCTTCCCCTTATTACCTCATATAATCCTCCCCTGATCGAGTATCTCTGGCCAAGTGGTTAAGGCCTCTGATTCCTGTCCTTGGGTTCGTGTGATCAAATCCCGCCCCTTCCACCGCTGAAACACGTTCCTTTCAAATATACTTCCACGATGGCTCGTAGATGGCGCCATCAAAACAATTGTTTTTTCAATTTATGCTGGTGTCGGGCTGCGGCCGGCATTCGTATGGATAGCTATCGGCGTGCTGTCGGCATAGTGTTCTGCCGATATGGGACCGGCTACGTGCCTCATGAATCGGGCCGCATTCGCGCGGCGTATAAAAAAAGATACGGAACTGGTAGCGACAAGCGGTATCGTGCCAGTACCGCCGGTAGTGGCAAGCGGCTGTCGCCCGATTGCTTACCGATAGCTCTGTGTTTGCTGGGAAATGCCAATAATGGTTGATCATAAATGTCACATTCGCCTGACTTTAAGGAAGTTACACATGTTCACGCCATCAAGTGATTTTTATTTCGACGTTTTATTTCTATTTTTATTAATGTTATGCTAATTTATTTGTTCTTTTGTTATTAAAAATAAAAAAAAAATACGTCAATTTGTGTAATTTGGCTATTTATATAATTAGGCGAAATTGGTCGATGGGAGAAGTAATAACATTAAAACGTTGCTTTGAAGTGGAAATTAAATCTCATGGTTTGTTGCATTGTCACATACGCACCAAGTTTGGCGTGATTTTTTTTTACGACAATTTGGTGAAAACCTCGTTTTCAAATACCTGTTACATATGTATTTATAAATTATTTTCTGTTATTTGTAAAATGAAATAACAATAAATAAAAAATATTAATTAATAACTATAGAACAAAATAATTTATAACATTTTTTGTAAATAAAAAGAAAATAAATTCAAATAAACAATTATTAATAAATAAGCAACAATAGCCTGGTTACCATGTCAGGCAAAATAACGCCATTTTGGCGCCAATTAGGTACCCCGTTGCGTATATGACATCTGTATATAATATTTTTCTTTTCGTTTCGTTTAAAAAAAAGAATGAAGTAAAAGCCATTTATTTTAAAGGTTTCAATTTTAAATGAAAGTTTTGTATTAAGTAAAATGATAATGAAATACAAATTGAATTCTGAATAAAAGTAACATGATGCATTTCTTAGCATACATTTAAGGGAGGCCGAACTCGTCGCCAAATTAATTTAAAATAACCTTTTCTAGAATATGAAAAAAAAAACTGTTATGATTAAAATTTGAGTTGCCATCATTAGAAAAAAAGTATTTAAAATTAGAAAAAAATTAATATTTTGAAAACTAATTCTAATTTTTAAATTCTAATATCACTTTTGAGATCTGTGGATGAATACCGATTTTTGGTGTTAATTTTATCGCAAAGTATTCCATATTTTAGGAGAAATCGCCGTGAAACGTAATCAGTTGTTTAATCAGTCGTTCCATAGAATCGTTGCATAAATTCGTTTCAATTCGATTCATTAGAATTTTATATATATAGGGTAGATATTTATTTATTTATATTAAAAATATTTTATCAGTCACTTTATATTTTCCATGATATAGTGAAATATTTTTAATAAAAGTATATTTTGATCTTAATAATAATAAAAAAATATTTTTTTTTTAAATGATATACTTCCATCAATGTTCCATTTCCGAATTAAAACGCTAATTATGAGATTAATAAAAAGAATATTTATTTATATTATTAAAATAAAATACTTATTTAAATACGAAAATACGATAAAAAGTGCTTAAAATTTTATATTAAAGCGCCGTCTAATATTTAAGGTTTCATTTCAGTGTAATATTATAAAATACGTTTTTTGTTTAAAGCAAAGCATGCTTAAAGATGTAAAAGTGCAGCAATCAAATTATGGTCAATTGATTCCTGTTGCTGAGAAACTAGTAATCAGAACAGCTCGGTATCTGAATCGAGTATGTATGGTGAATATGTAATGCATGCACATCTGTTGAGACATATGTTTTCTAAGTTGAATGCAAATCAAACAGATAATTAAATATGTAAATATATTACCAATAGATTTCCAGTAATTTCTTCATAATCATATATATTTTAAATGGACAACATTGAGATCGAATCATTTATGAAATACAAATCAGAGTAAAAAATGAATATTTGTTATATCTATTCCTTAAGAACAACCGTCTATCGCTTTAAAATATGTTTTAGTGAAGAACTTTTTCGTCATTTTCTAATTCTCATAAAAATATCCATTATTTAAAGAGATTCAGAAGAATTTGAAATATTATTTTATTTTATATGTTTTGTCAGTATTTTTTATCATATTGTTAACTAGTTTTATATCATAAAACGATAAAAAATAAAACGCAATAATTGTCGTGAAATTTGCAACTTTTTAATAAAAACAAGTAAGAAAATTTTATTTTCATTTTTTGGAAAATGCAGCATTGTGTGTCCAGTTTTTTAATTGTATAATCTATCAATCTGAATAACAGATTTCCAAAAAAATAGAAGTGTCATAGTAAATAAATGAATTATCTTTCTATACATACAAAAAAGCTGTATAATATATTAAATATACATTTTTTATTTTATAGAAAATAAATATTTCAAAATACCTTTATCTTAAATTTTATGAAATTCATCTTAATGAATTATAAAAATAATTGCGAGTCAATTAAAAAATATTTGTTAACGTTTATTAATTAAAACACACTAATATATTAAAGAAACTGTGAAAAATGAATTAAAATATTTTTTCCTCTGTATCATGTAAAGATAGCAAACTGAAGTTAAAACTTTTTCGGAAGTTGTCTTAAGATAAACCCATTTGTGCCTGAATTTTTCTTTTTTAACATTTGTTGGTAAAATCACTTTAAAATGTTGCAAAATGAGCTGGAAAAACACTAAAAAAAATACGGTAATTTTTTAAAAGTTTTTTTATTTGAGAAAATGTAAACGTACTAAATATGAGAATATGCATTTTATTTGTAATATAAAAATATGCATAATTATACGTTTTGTCTAAATTTAGATAAAATAAGCTTTTGAACTGTATATTATACACTATAAATAGTATTTTTATGAACTACTAAAAAAAAATATTTTTTTTCCTTACAGATATTAATTACACTATAATATTAGTAATAGTAAAAGAAGTATAATCGCATTTGAGCTTTAAAAACAATTTTTTTCATAATCATCTTGACAAAGACTTTACATAAATAGCCCTTAAATGACTAATAAAAATATGTACCCGTTCGTGCCTAGTGCCATATAATTTGTACGTTACAAAAATGCATAAAAAATTGGCTTGAACATATAATTTCACAATAATAATAATAAAAAAAAAATACAAGCTATTGCCAACAAGTCTACAAACTAAGATCATGACTTATTTATCAGGATCATGGGTTTAAAACACAAATAAACTTATTTTTTTTACATTTCTCCTCCTTGAAAGATGAAAAATCTATAAACTCCGAAAAAGCCTTCATTTGAGCAAATAAATATCCATCTTATGCTGCCATCTTTCGGTAACAGAGAAATACATTTACAAATAATTATTTCATACAATTTTCAAATTATAAAGAAGAAGAAAATTATATAAATTTGTTGAAATTCGAAACGTCCCAAAAATGGGACGCCAGGCATAAATGTGTTAAAAACAGAAAAAAATATAATGAATGTTTTTCTGCTTTACAAAAAGTTTCCTTTTTTTACATTTCCAAATTTAAGTTTTACACTTAAGTAATTTTAAAAGAAATTAATTTAATGATATCAATCAAATTATTAATATTATTTATATTAACTACTCTTAAATGAACTTAGTGAGACGCATTAAATTGAAAATTAAACTGTCATATGTTTCTATTATTATATATTTCAAGTTTACATGTAACGAACAACCCGTTTTGTTCGTGAATGCAGATTTCTTTTTTTGTTTGTATGTCGCTTTTATGAAGTGGAAATTTCCGCAAAACGCTTAAAAACTCCAACTATAATAATTAATTAACACTGAGATTCTTAGAATTGATTATTGTCAATTATTTTACATTATATTGTATTAATATCAAAACAATATCAATTTATCACTTTTTCATTAGTGTCAAAATTTGGTTTCTGATTAAAGACTAATATACAGCTTTCGATTTTATGATCGTCCGAGTAATGTCATTATTTTATACTGATAAATTTGACTGATAAATTTGACTGAATTACTGATAAATTATATTTTAGGAAATATAAGAATGAACATTAAGACGTAAATATTTATAATATTAAAATAGACCAAACACAATTTTTATTTACAATGCACGTATTTATTCGAAAATATATATTTCCTTCCTTACTAAATATCCTCGCATATAAATTCGCGTTGCACAGTTGCATTATAAGATACGTCAAATAAATAAATAACGAATAACAGATTGAAATAGTTTCAACATTTGTAATAATTGAAAAAATAAATATTCAGATTTCTACATCCGTTTCATGAGTTAAAACTTTTCTGAAACTATAGCGTGAACTTTTAATCTGTGGATACAAATTAATGAACACTGTATTATTTAAATTAACTAGAATCCTTCGTTATTCGAAAACAATTTATTGACACTTAATTAGTGTCAAACAACAGCAGACTGTAGGCCAAGAAATGTATTGCTTTAGAATTTAAGCACTTAGGTATAACCTCAAAGATTTATACTGCTGAACATTAAAATTTAACGGCTAGTGACATCGAAAAAAGAAATTCAATTTTTTAATTTTGTGTGAAAAAAAATATATATTCATATATATATAATAAATAGGAGTGTATTGAAACATCACAGAAATTCTATTTCCATATTTTTTTTTTTTTTTTATATAAAGTTAATTAATAAAAATAACATCTCATGATATATTTCAAATACAGTTTACCGTCATTTATACATATTTAAAAGTTTCATGTGTGTTAATTAGTGTTCATATTTCTCATTATTCCTAAGTGACAAACTTGACACGTAGTACAAGAAATAGGATAAAATTTAACTACTTATTTATCTAAAAGAATTTCCTTTTATGTAAAATACATTTCAATGCGATTATATTAAATGATATGTTATTTACACTACTTATCTTTATAAAAATTGTAATATTGCATTTCCTGCTAAGTATACAGTCAATAAGAGAAGTTTAAGAACACCCGGTGTTTATGAAAACATTTAAGAGAGATTGCTGCATGCAATAACAATCCAAATTTCTGGCTTAATGTTTAGATACAGTTATCAGGTTTATATTTCTTCCTGCAGCATCTACTTAATTATGCTTGTTTACTACGACTTTAAAAAAATTGAGAACGGTTGAAATTGGTCAGCCATTAGTGAGCGTGTCGAGGTCGTGAAATTTGATTAAATTGGAATTCATATAAAAACTCATTAACATATAAAAAAGCTACTTTTATTTTCTTATTGCAACGCCTCGGCAAAAGCATAGTTCCCATGGCCTTCTTGAGAAAATTGTGTTTTGAGTCAAAGTGATGGTTTGCATGCAGTAAGCATCCCATAAAAAACTAAATGCAAGCTGGATTAATGTGCATAATGCCATAGTGAAGTATGAAAAAGATGGCATATTTGTGAGGTCGATTGCCATTCGTTACACTAAGCTCCGAATCAGTGTAACGATGCATCTTGCCCGAAACCCGTGAGGGAAATAACGATTAAACCATAAAAGACCATATCCGCCGCACTCAACAGCGCAGTCTATTGTATCAACGCTGCATTTCCGCTCCCATATTCCTATACGAAATCTGCTTATTTATGCCTCCTCTTCATGCCTTTATATTTCTGAAATATAATTTTTAAACACCCTGTCATTATATATTTTTTACTTTCGCAGTATAAATGTGCAGTGTATGATGTTTTTTATAAAAGTCCTAATGCAGAAATTCAAATATATAAAGGATTTTCTTTTATGTATATTTTTGTATTTTTTACTATATGGTCCATCTGACCAAAACTACTCTGAGTGAGATGAACAATATGAATGGGGAGATGGAACACAATAAAATACTGAACTAATCGCACATATGATATAAAATTTTAAAAAGTGTACTTTCATTGCATGAAAATTAAATGAACTTATTTACAATTAATTTCGGTATATAATTAATTAATAATTAATTTCTGTTCATTCCTTTTGCTCGATCGACTGACATGTCTTCTGCTTTCCTTAATGACAGTGTTGGATTTCGAGCTGGAATGATTGTAACTAGTCATAACAACCATTTCTGGCTCCATTATTAAAAGTTTAATGCATCATGGGTTTTCCTATCTGTTCGTATATCATAAATTTTACAGCGTCTCTGCACGGTGTAAAATCCCGGGTCTAAAGTTTATTTATATGAGCTACAATTTTGCATTCCTTTTTGCAGCACAATATTAATAAAGGGTCTAAAAAAACATTCGTAATGTTAAGTGTTTTAATTTCTCTGTTTAAAGTAGTGTTAGAAATGCTAAAATTATTTGCTACTTAATTGACAATCATACTCTTTTCTTCATCGGCTTTAACCGTTTATCTACTGACAGTACTTATAAGCACCATTAAAATAACTTATAAAATTCATTTAATACATCGATGAGTAGTAATAGTGTATAGAATTAATTATAGATGCATGACTTTATCTTGTTCCAAAAGCATTATTGGCTACGCAAAACAAAAATATTTTTAAAAGAAAGATTCCTTTTGCCTTTGCATCTTTTCTGCTTTCATGGCGTTGGGGGAGGTGGGTGGGTGGGTGCGGGATTTTCAATTCAAAAGTACTTCTACATTTCTTGTGTAAGAACATTATATTTGTACATTTCCTAATTCTACAAAATACGAAGAAAAATATTTAAAATAAAATGTGAGTTGAGTTATACAAATATTTCACAAAATCCCTATAAATTCAAATTTAATTAATACTTCTAAATCCTTCAGACCTTCTAAAATCCTTCTAAAATTTATTAAATGACTATGTAAATCCTCTAATGTAGTTTCCAAAATTCAAGAAAAATGCTTTAGAAGATAAAATTTTCATGAATTCATACTTCAGTACATAAAGGGTTAATAGCATTTGTCAAATTCTCTTCAGTCCAATACACGCAAAGGAACAATTTCTAGTATAGGTAGTCGGCATTTTCTGAAAACAGAAAAATATAATCCTTTACTATTTTAAGCTCAGCTCATTAAAAAGATGAGCTCGAAATTCAAGATTATATGGTACCTACTTTCGTCTCAAAACCTGGTCCATCTCTTCCGATTGACAAGATGAGAAGTATAAACTACTCGGATTGTACATGGTAGGTATTATGTCGCCATTTTAGATTATTTAGAAGCCTAAATAGTCCTCGAGATTACATCATTAAAATTAGATAGGTCATTAAAAAAAAAAAAAAAAAAAACCTTTAACCTGTATAAATATAACCATACGAAACAATTATTTGACTTAACAAATGCAATAATGATTTTAGCTGAAAAAGTATTATGCATACAAAATATATTTTAATGTCTGACAGTTGAGTTATTTGGGTGACGCCGTATTAATGAAATATTTGACTGTTTCACTGTCTAACCAGATTGGGGACTTTTTAGTCCCCTGATTGTTGATTGCCATCGCTTTTTTTAAATAAAAATATTCGACCTCTTTAAAAAAAATTATATAAAAATTTGGAAAAAATGAGGCGGATTATACGATTTTTAAAAAGTGGTGACAGTCAAATAATCTGAATTAAAAAAGTCCCCAATCTGGCAACACTGCTGTTTCATCTCACCCTGTGGTCCATATCCCCAGTATCACTCTATTAAATTTCATTGAATCAAATTGAAGTTTTAAGATTCAAATTCGTCTTATTATTTGCAAATGCAAATTATGTTTAGTTTCTCACAGCCTTAATTAATTATTCGTTGTATAACGTTCAAATTCATGTTAAATATGTAAGATATCAATGTAACACAATTATTTGAAAATCCATTCACGGTAAAATGTCTATAAAAGGAAAACATCCGCAATCTTAAGGAGCATTTGCCTCACCCTATAATTTACTGTGCAGTCTAATGATACACTGATAATAACTCATAATGAAATGGTTTGTTTACACAGATAGAATAGATAATGAAAGCGTGATTTTCTAACTGATTGCGTTAACGATGTTTTAGAAATATTTGATTTTCAGTTAGGATTTAATAGACCGTCTTGTGCTAGAAAATGCCATTAATATTTTTATGTATATAAATACATATATTTTTTAATTATTTGAATATTAAAATATGTTATAAATTGTTGAAATATTTTACAAAAATATTGAAACATCTTTTCTCAATATGTCAATATAACTTAATAGAGAGAAGGGGAATTAGACAACAATATTAAGAACTTTTATGTTGCAAAACTGTGTGCAAAAATAAAGAAATGTAGACGAAATGTAGAAATAGAGAAACAACATATCAATATTTAACAGTTACAATTCCATAATTTTTAAATTCGCATTCTAGCAAAAGAAAATTTTTATTCAAATAAAATATTTTTTAAGCATGTGTTCTGCTAAAATACATTCAATACAATATTGCGTTTATTTTTATTTATTTATTTATAAATGTAGGAAATAATAAAAGTTAAATGCCTTAATTTTTTCCCTGTATGCAATTTTACTAAAATGTATCAAAATGTGGATAAGCACAAAGCATGTTCACAAAACCAAAAATCTAATTATTATTTTAGGATTGAATTCTAAACATATATGTGAGTTTAAAACGCCTGCATACATCATCGCTTGATGTGTATACATTCAATCTGTGTTTAAACGATGAAAAAAAAAAGTCAATGTATCTATTTTTTTATACATACAGGATATCCCAAAAAGGAATACCTATTTTTAAAAATGAATAATCAACAAACGAATAGAGTTATTAAAAAATTCTTGCAGGAAACGGATGTGCGAAGTCTGGCTCTTTGTTTAGAACGCTTTATTTTAATAGTTCAAAATCTGACTGACAGATGGCGCTTCAGCACATTTTGGTGGCTATATGAACAAAAGGAGCATGCGTGAAGACCAGACAAAAATAGACGTGGTCAGTGAAAGTTCAAACCATATTTCAAGGGAACCAGTAGTTTTCGTTGCGTAAATTCTTCAAAATGGTGTATTCGTTGACCATATAGCCACCAAAATGTTCTGTAGCGCCATCTTTCGGTCAGATTTTGAACTGAGTTCTAAACGAAATTCCAGACTACACACATCCGTTTCCTGCAAGAATTTTTTAAATAACTCTATTCGTTCGTTAATTATGCATTTTTAAAAATTGGTATTCATTTTCGGACACCCTGTAATTCCTATGCTATTCAATGAAAGGACTTGCGGTTTGATAGCCGAAATACAGTTTATCCGATACTCCAAATATAAAGTTAACAGAAGGTGTTAGTATCGAAAAGGTTGAAGCAATCTCAGTATGTTGACGACTACTAAATAAAATTTCACTGTAACAGGAATGTAAAAAAAAAAAAAAAAAATAATAATAAACATGGAAGTTTGGTGAAAAAAAAAAAATCAATGATTTTTAAAAACGGAGTAATTATCATCGTTTGATTTTTCTTTTCTTTTTTTGCTTTGCATGAGCTATTTATCAACCATGTACAGGGTGAGTACAAATGATGGACCCGGTTTTTAAAAATCATATTTTTGAAACTACTGCACATATTGCAATAAGTGATACGTGAACTGAAAGAGAAATATACCAAGTTTTTTTTTTTTTTTCAGTTACAAACGTTCGATGTGTACCCCTCTTGTTACACGGCATATGTCTAACCTGTAGTGAAGTTCATTTCAAACACCAAATGCCTCATTCACCCGTATGGAAACTCCTCGTTCAATTAACTTCTTATCTGAAAAGACAAATGAAGGGGGGCAGGATCCCACTGAAATTAAAAATCTGTGGTGTCTTCAAGCGGGAGATGGTGATTTACCGTCGCTTGGCCACCACAGCATGGCAACCAACATCCCCAGGCCTAACAGCATTTGATTTCTTTTTGTGCGGTTACGTCAAAGATATTGTTTATGTAACACCGACGCCGATAACACTGCCATAACTCAAAGAAAGAATTTGTGCAGCATTTAAAACCATTGACAGAGTGATGCTACAAAATATTTGGGACGAACTGTATTGTAGATTGGGCGTATGACGCGGAACAAGAGCATCGAACATTTGTAATTGAAAAAGAAACTTGGCATATTTCTCTTTAAATCAATGTATCACTTATTGTAATATGCGCAGTAGCCACGAAAATATGATTATTTAACACTATAACGCCCGGAAATTTTACTCAAGATTCATAAAAACATTTGACACCAGTATTTTTATTTAAAATTATTTGACTGATTTATTTAACGGAAATCTGTTTGGTTTAAATTTAACTTAATTTACGAAAGAATTTCTTGTTCCAATTGACATTTAATCATATGGTTGGAGTCAATTCGACTCCTTCCAGGCTTTCTAATGTTAAAATTGGGTACATCATTTGTAGAAAAACTGTATATTCACGGTTTGATCGATTATGAGTAAAGAATTCTCTTTCAATTTGTAGTAAATCTACGATCGTTGACGGAAATGTTTTTTAAACATGAAAATTACTTTGTTAGATTGTATTGACTGTTTCAATATAATTTCTGTTTTCTTATTCCGATACCAATTAGCAATCTTTTTTTTTCATACCATGTATAATAATTACCCATGTATTAAATTGCCTTGTGCTGGTGGCAGGTGTAATTCTTCAACTGATTATTCATGTGTAAAATAATAATAATAATAATAATAATATAGGACAACGTGTAGGATAAATTATAAGATTTGCATTACACATGAACAAAATAGAAATATTTCTTAATTGTTGAAAATAATATATAAGCTTGAAGAAAAACAAAATATAATCTTCTGAGTTACCTATGATTCTGAAAAGATTTCATTGTCTCCTGAAACCTCAGAAAAAATATTTTAAATATATTGTTATAAAAAAGCTGTTTTAAACCTGAGATTTTATTTTTTCTCTTTTCAAAAACCTGATCTATTAGTTTTTGTAGTGTATTAACAAGTTTTCTCAAATCGCAATATTGTTTTTATCTGTTCCACTTTATGCATTTTCAGTTGCGTATTTGAACTTCCTCATAAAAGGATAACATAATACTTTAAAATTTAATGGTAATGTTATTACTATTAATTTACCATGTATGGCTGTAAGACATGTTTTTTTTTATTTGAAAATGTTTCATTGACATTTTACAGCGTCCTTTAAACAGACATGCAATTTCAAGAAAACTCGTGATTGCACTATAAAAACTATCTGGAAGAGCTTAGAAAAATAGGTGGCAGCAAAAGCAACTTTGTTTTTATAAGTGTTTTGTTCATTTCGGAAGTATATTCGTTTCTAAGGTTTCTAAATTAAAAAAAAAAACACTTTTTAGAATGCGAGCATAATCGGAAGAGGTTACTATACTTTTTCGCTCTTTGGTATACTTTATTCTCCTAGATTAACAAAATTATTTCTTTTCTTACTGAGTATTATCTGAGTTAAATCTATCTGTGTTGAACTGAATGTTTTTGTTTTCAGACGTTATTTGTTTTATAAGTTAATTATGTATTGTGTAAAATGTTTCACACTTCACAATTTCTTTTCCAATGGGCTTTTTTTTTTAATGCCGATTGACTTTAAAAAAAATTGCGCTGAATATCTTAAGTTGAAACGTTATATATGGAATGCCAGAACATTTCTTGTTATTTAATCAGTTCGATTAAATTTACTTTTACTTCTTTATACTGAAACACTAAACATCCCTGATAGTTCTAAATATATTGAAGGCTTATTTAATCAACAAGAAAACCTTAGATCTTAATTTTATCCAAGATGTATTATTTAGAATAAATATTCATTTGTTTGAAGAAAATACCATAAACTTTTTAATAAGTATTAAACAAACTTATTATACTGTTTATTGGATTAATTAAAAAAAAATAATCTTATTTTACTTACGACTTACTTTTTTTTAAAAATCCGAAACCTAAAACATTAAAACTTTATGATGTTCAGTTTTTATTTCAGACATTTTATATTTCTAATACGTCTTAATGAATGTCATCAAAATAAAAATACCCAAAGCAATAAATATATATATAGCTTATTTCAAAATATGTTACAAACTTTAGGAATATACATTCAATTATGTTTATCTTAAAAAGAATTTAATGATACCACTTTGCATTTCCTCATTAACAGAAATATCTGTAAAAGAGCGGATATATTTTAATAGCATTTTAATGACACTCTTTTACATCTTCTGAAGAAGTAACACAGATTTTTTTTTCTTTTTTAATGGAATAAATATCCATTCATAATAGCAAATTATAGAATAAACCCAGTATATTTATCTAATAAACGATTATATATACATATATATATTTTTCAAATACGCATTACTCATAAAAATTCTGCCTTTTATTTATAAAGAATGTGTAATTAAAGAAACTGTTTTACTATTTAGAGACTATTTTTAATATAATATAAAATAATCCTATATCTTTAAAATCATTTAGATCAATTTGGCTTTTTGTGATATTTCAGCTAGCTCAAAAAAAATGAGATGAGACTTTGCGAGTGAAAAATAATTGACAAAATATGGAGACAAAGGCTATATGGCACTAATATAGAAACCAAAAAATACATTTTTTTTTTTTTTTTTTTTTTTTTTTTTAAGGATTATCTTCAAGTCGTCAATGAGAAGGAATATAATGCAATCTTTCTGACATAATATATGTTGAAAAAGCAATTTCAAGAGTAGTGTGGTTTTGCCGGTTTCGCGCCACCTGCGTTCCTGCAGTGGTGACCTGTGGTGGCGCACCGCGCCCGCGCTGATAAGACTCGGTGGTGGAGGAAATGCATTTCGGTGGTGGAGATAAGAGTTAGGTGTGTTAGAGTATGCTGTCGGGAACTGATAAGAACTTGTGCTATTGTACGCTGTCGGAAAATGAATGAATTAGCGAGACTTTGAAAATATTTGACAAACTATTTTTGGGATATAGTGTCTTACAGTGCGAGGGTATTTTATTTATTTTTATTTTTAGTTGTTGGAAAATAATGGCGAACTGAATTTTATTTTAACGGAACTTTATTTTTATTTTGCGAATTTTATTTTCGAACTTAATTTTTTATTTTTAAGTGTTAGAAAATTTTTGTTAAAGGAATTTATTTTTCGATTTTTATTTTTGAGGAGCTAGAAAATATTTGACCGAAATAATTTTTAAAATAGGAACTTATTTTTTTTCAATTTAAATTACTTAGAGATAGAAATTATTTGCGAAATGAATTTTTATTTTAAGAATTTTATTTTCGAATTTAGCTTTTAATTTTAACTCGTTAGAAAATTTATTTTGAGAAATAAATTTTGCTGTTGTTCAAGATTTTTTTTCTTAATCTCACGTAAGAAATATTGGCCGTATATAGTTTTTAGGAATTTTTTTTTTTTTTTAATTGTGGACCCACCATGACCAACCCGTTTTGAAGAATATTCTAAACGCCACATTTTTTTTTTTTTTTTTTTTTTTTTTTGTCTGCTTTGCATCCAAAATTGTCTCTCCGTATGTTCTTGCTTGCGATATACCTGCAAAGTATTTTCTCTCAAAAGTGTTTATGTTTGAAAAGGAAGTTAATTTTTAGTTACCTTGTTTTGTAAGACATATTGATTTTTCTTCACCTTTCCTTTTGGGGAAACCTAATTTTTTCCTAAAAGAAAATTAGAGTTTGAATAAATTCATAAAACTTTGTTAAACGTTTTTTTTTAAAAATAAATCTCAAAATGTTAGTTACCTGGTTTTGCAAGACATACTGATTTTTCATAGACTAGATATTTTCAGCAATATGATTTCATTGGAGAAAAAAAAAATTCCTAAAAATAAAACGAGAGTTTGAATATTTTCATGAAACTATATTAAACGTTTTATAAAATGAAACTCAAAATGTTAGTTATCTTGTTTTACAAGACATGTTGAATTTTCTTAGACATAAATTTAATAGCAGGATGATTTCATTGGGGAAAATTATTTTTTCTAAAAGAAAAATAGAGTTTGAATATTTTCATGAAATATTATCAAATGTATTATAAAAGAAAAACTTAAAATGTTAGTTACCTTGTTCTACAAAACATTTGCTTTACTAGGCAGGGTGATTTCACTTTGCATAGTCTTCTCAGCTCTTCACTCTCAAATAGGCAGTATGATTTCAGCAAGGAAAGATTTGTTCATCTCAAATAGGCAGGAGGATTTCAGCAAAGAAAGGCATTTCAACTATGCAGTCTCAACTAGGCAGGAGGAGTTCAGTAAGGAAAGGCATTCTTGAGAAGGCATGATGACGTTAGAGGCATTTGTTGAAAATTTTTAGTTTGGATGATAAACTGGGCCCTGCGACAACCCTCCATGTTTTTTCATGGCTCCCCAATTTTGATATTTAGCACATTTTACGCACCGCCCAATGAAATCACCACCATTTCAGTTCTTTGATGAACAACACAAATCGTTTTAGTATTTGAAAATGTTAATTTAACACTGTCATTTTGAGCAAAGTTTTTGCAGTACATGAGAAAGGTTATTTTCTCGCTCCATGTTTTATTTGAAGAAATAAGTAATGTTCTTGTATAACTTCATAAGAAAAGTTATTTTCTCGCATTACGTTTAATTTGAAGAAATAAGTAATGTTCTTATATCTCTTCAGGGAAAATTTGTTTTCACACTGTCATTTTGAGCAAAGTTCTTGTATCACTTGATGAGAAAAGTTGTTTCCTCGCACCATGTTTTATTTGAAGAAATTAGTACAGTTCTTGTATCACTTCATGAGAAAAGTTATTTTCTCGCATCAAGTTTTATTTGAAGAAATAAGCAAAGTTCTTGTATCACTTCAAGAGAAATTTGTTTTCACACTATCATTTTGAGCAAAGTGATTGCAATACTGGAGAAAAGTTGTTTTCTCGCACCATTTTTTATTTGAAGAAATTAGTACAGTTCTTGTATCCCTTCATGAGAAAAGTTATTTTCTCGCATCACGTTTTACTTGAAGAAATAAGTAATGTTCTTGTATCACTTCAAGAGAAGTTTGTTTTCACACTATCATTTTGAGCAAAGTATTTGCAATACTTGATAAAAGTTATTTTTCTGATATCATGGAAGAAACTCCCATTCGAAGAAAACATGAAAATATTTCCGCACTTTTGAAGAAATGATTTGAATTGAAAAATTTTAGAAGAAGATTTTTAAAATGTTTGCAGCAAGCTCCTTTTTAGGTGCGTTCGTAATTATAGAAATACGTAGCACCTATAGTCGTCGTTCAGTCCGTCCGTCCGTCTGTCCGTCCGTCTGTCCGTCCGTCTGTCCGTCCGTCTGTCCGTCCGTCCGTCTGTCCGCATGTAACAGAGCAAAAACTACCCAACCGAATGGTCTGAAATTTCAAATATATGATTGTTGCAAAATTTTGTCGAGCCATTTCAAATTTTATGAAAATCGGATGTATAGTTTAATTACAGGGACAGTCAAAAGTTTTTCTTTACATTACGGCCAATGGGAAAAATTATTGAAAGTGCATTTTAATGATATTAGAGCCTTCCGAATGATCTGAAATTTTAAAGATATAACTGTTGCAAAATTTTGTCGAGCCATTTCAAATTTTAGGAAAATCGGATGTATAGTTTAATTACAGGGACAGTCAAAAGTTTTTCTTTACATTACGGCCAATGGGAAAAATTATTGCAAGTGCATTTTAATGATATTAGAGCCTTCCGAATGATCTGAAATTTTAAAGATATAACTGTTGCAAAATTTTGTCGAGCCATTTCAAATTTTAGGAAAATCGGATGTATAGTTTAATTACAGGGACAGTCAAAAGTTTTTCTGTACATTACGGCCAATGGGAAAAATTATTGCAAGTGCATTTTAATGATATTACAGCCTTCCGAATGATCTGAAATTTTAAAGATATAACTGTTGCAAAATTTTGTCGAGCCATTTCAAATTTTAGGAAAATCGGATGTATAGTTTAATTACAGGGACAGTCAAAAGTTTTTCTTTACATTACGGCCAATGGGAAAAATTATTGCAAGTGCATTTTAATGATATTAGAGCCTTCCGAATGATCTGAAATTTTAAAGATATAACTGTTGCAAAATTTTGTCGAGCCATTTCAAATTTTAGGAAAATCGGATGCATAGTTTAATTACAGGGACAGTCAAAAGTTTTTCTTTACATTACGGCCAGTGGGAAAAATTATTGCAAGTGCATTTTAATGATATTACAGCCTTCCGAATGGTCTGAAATTTTAAAGATATAATTGTTGCAAAGTTTTGTTGAGCTATTTAAAATTTTAGGAAAATCGGATGTATAGTTTAATTACAGGGACAGTCAAAAGTGTTCCGTTACATTACGGAGAATGGGAAAAAAATTATTGGAAGTGCATTTTAATGATGTATCAGACTATGCGCTTTATGAAGTGCAAAAAAGTATACATTCAGTACAATATGGGGTGCAAAAAATAATTATAAAACTAGTTACAGTACGAACGCACCTCATTTGCCACGTTTGACGAGCAATTTCCAACTTGTTATATTTTGCATCTTGCGGGTATGCTTATGTTATTGTCGCACCAGATAGAAGTTGTATATAGAAAGCAAAACTATGCCTTGGGAAAGACTGTGTTTATCACTTTTTAAAACAGATGATAAAGGAAAAAGTCATATTAGGACGAAAGTTATTGAACATAGAACCTTTGTAGATTTCAACTGCACAAGAAACAGCCTTTCAAGAAGCTGAAGTTTGTCACATTTGTAAACATCCATTAGATGAAAAACGCACTTTTCACTTCATGAAAAATATTTGACTTGAAAATTATTTGCACCTTTGAAGAAATGAGTTCTTGAAAAATTATAGATTTTTTTTTCACTTCCTTAAAAATATTGGAAGATTTTTGAAACCTTGATATTTTATGCACCTTTCACGAAATGATTTGACTTGAAAAAATATGAAAGAAGACTTGAATAATGTTTGCACATTTGAAGAAATCAGTTCTTGAAAAATTATAGAAGAAGACTTGAAAATGTTCGCACCTTTGATAATGTTTGCACCTTTGAAGAATAATAGAAGAAGCTTTATTTGAACATCTTAAAATGCACCCCCACTTTTTCATGAAATGAGGATTAGAAGAAAGAATGACAATGTCGTGAAGGATAGAACAATGAGAGTCCTTGAATGAAAGTTCTTGGTTTCATTCACTATGATGAATGAAAAACCGATGAATGTCCTTGATTTCTTGAAAGAATGTTGAAGAATTTTCCACCAACCACCCGATGCCTCTGGATAAAGCATCGCAACAAAAGAATGATTTCAAAAAGAAGATTATCCTCATTGCCCCCTTTTTCGTGAAGCCCTTATAATTTAAATGATGATGACTTGAATAATTTTTTAGGATAACAATTTGAATGAATGATGATGATATCTTGAAGGTATGAATGATGACATTCCTTGAATGATGTTAGTCCTTGGTTATCATGCTTGGAAAAAAATGAAAGTCCTTGCTGTCTTGAAGGAATTAGGAAGAATTTCCCACCAACCACCCGATGCCTTTGAATAAAGCATCGCAACAAAAGAAGAAAAAGATTTATTGAAGATTTTTTATTTGACAGTGCCCATGTGTATAGGTGCGTATCTTCTAATATATATCGTTTATTGTCGAGGGTAGATAATGCCACTTTATTTTGCTCGATTGTAAATATTTTATGACGCTCAATTTGAATTCTATATTTAATTTCTCTCGTAATAAATGATTCGAATAGCACTTTTTTTATAATTCTCATGTTTAATTTCATTGGACACCACGCTTTTAGAAACCCCCTTGGCTCGCTTCTTCTCAGTTTGCTGAAAGAAGCGAGTACATTTTTGCTCGCAGCTCCACAAATTCGTATGCCAGCAAGGAATTTAACTCATCTTTGAAGCAGCAAATCTTCTCTTTATTTTTCATGCTATAGAGTCTGCATTTTGAGAAACGTAACATTTTTTATAAGTATATAACGTTATAAAACATAAAAAAAAATCACAAATTCAAATGCCGGTCATTTTGAAGCAAGATGGCGGATGAAGGCGGCCAACGAACTCTGTCGGGACATTAATATGTACGATGCATATGAAAAATTTCATTAAAATCGATTGGTTCAACATTCGAGGGTTACACAATCACAAAATCCAGATATATATATAAGTTAGTATTTGAACGGAGGGTGGTTTTGGTATCTGGGTGTCATGATTAGAGAAAACATAGCAAAATTTCCCGAAGTGTTTTCCTTCGGACGACGGCTACAATAGGTAGCTTTTTACTTTTTGTAATGAAAGCTTCCTAAAAGTTTCCAGAATTTTGGCCACCACTGTATATACCAGGTGATATATTATTTATATACTTGAAAGCGATCTTTTTGGTGCATTTTTCTGGAAGAATATTAAGTTGTCTTTTAAACTGACAAATTACATGTAAAAGTCACCCTAAGATACATTGCAATAACAACACTTATAATAACCTTTTGGACATGAATTTTTAAACACACTTTCATTCAACACACTTTTTAAACACACTTTTCAAGAGTCATTCTGATAAAACGTTAATTGCCTAAACGTTTTATTTATTTATTTATTTTGAAATTTAATGCTGTTTAAAACAATGAATTTAACTTTCATGCCTTAATTAAAAAAAAAATTACCAAAAAATTGGCTTTTTGTAGTAAAAAATCAATATTTTTAATTTTTGTTTACTTGATGATTATATTAGTAGATATTTAAATGATATAGGTACTGTTTTAAAATGAGAAATATTTTAAAATATGTGATATAAATTATGTAAATAAATATATTATTTAAATTTTGTTTCAACTGGCAAATATTTCGAATATTTCATGATTTTTTTTTAGTATATTTTCTCATTTTTTTTTTTTTTTATCTTATTATTTTAAATTTCGGTTTATTGCGTTTGTACTAACTACCTATATAATAACTATTTTTAGAAATTCAATATTTTTCTACAACTTATTTTTAAGTATCTAGACAGTTATTCTAATTATAAACATAAGTAAGCAAGATTTAAAAAAAATTAAACGTTTAAAACTAGTTGTTAAAAAAGACATTGAAATACTATTATAATAATAAAAACAAATAATTTAAGGAATACTTAAAGCAGCACGTTTGAGTTTTTTATAACGTATTTTAATTTAATTCACTTTGAAAAATAACTGCTTATTTATGTAATAATAGTAAATTATATTTTCAATCTAGCGAACTGTGGTGTATAAAAGACTAATTGCATACTTTATTTTTTTATTTATATTTTCTTTACCATTTATTAAAAATAAAAACATGCAAATTTTCACGATTAAAGTTGAATTTATATTATTAAAATATGATATATAAATATATTAAATAAGAAAAAAATCAATTGCTTAAATAATTATTATGTAGACAATCATTCTAATTACAAAATCAAGAGTCCCAAATCTTAAAAAATCTCATTAAAAATCAAAAAGCATAATTTTGACAAACCTCGAAATAGTTGAATTATCTGTTAAAAATAGTAGATTATTCATCTAATTATCTGTAAAAAATTTTAAATAACAACAATAATTTCTGGTGTATAGAAATAGAAAGTAACCTCTTTTTTTCATTCACTTTTCATGAAATATTTGAATCCTCAAAATTTCGTAGTTAAATATTTATTTATATGCAACAAAATAGGTATTTAATTTTTATTTTTCGTAAATTTTAATTATTAAACATATTTCTTCATTTGTGGTTCGGAAATAAAGTATATATATATATATATATACTAGGGGGCTCGGCCCCCTACGAGCTACGCTCGCCAACCCCCGTCCAGACACCGCAGACTCTAAATGCACGCTAATTTGATCGGCTTTAAAAAGATTTCGAAAGATTGAATTATAATTTAAAAAACAGTGGCGATCTCCCTATAAACGAATTTATATTCATTTCTCTTTGATTGGGGAATTTTAACGCCAAATCCGCTGCGGTACTACTTGATTATCCTGTCGACCAATTTCGCCAAATTATATAAATCGCCAAACCACTCGCCAAATTACACAAATTGATATAATTTTTATTTTAAATAACGAAAGAACAAATAAATTCGTACAACATTAATAAAAACACAAATAAAACGTCGAAATAAAAATAACTTGATGACGTATACACGTGTAACAACATTTCAAAATAAGCTAATATAAAAGGAATTAAGTAAAGAGAGTCTTTTCTCTCCCGGTATTTTTTAACAAAGCGAAAAGAAAGTTCTTTTAAATGAGATATTTTAAATTAATTCTCAAAATATCAAATAAATGTCTAGCGCAATTTCTAAATTTAAACTTTTTTGCAATATTATTTTGTGTTCATTTTATGTAATAACTGTAATGTGACGTAAATATGACGTCATTTCTCCTAAGACTTCTAACGCATGTTAATGAATTTATTATTTTACAATATCCTTTCTCTGTTAAAATTCACGTGTAATTATAGATGAAGTAATTTTCAATAAGTTCCTGCTTTTTATACGTAATTATTTAATTTTAATTTGAAAGTTTTTTTTTCTGTTTATAATAGTCACGTGTAAAGAAATTCTTAATTTGAAACAAACATTATTGCTTGCGCTTTTTGTACAGTTGGCAACAGTTTAAATTAGTACAATTTTCTGAAATCTGTAAAAAATATCTCTAGAAATGCTGAAAATTTGAATTTAAAATAGAAATAAAACCTGAAAAAATGAGTCAAAATAAAAAAATTAATGCAATCTGCACTCCGGCAAATTCTAACGTATAAAATGATCTAAAAATGATTACACTGCCATGTATAGTTTTTGCTGCTATAAAACTTTTTTAGTGGAACGATTTTGTCCAACTTTAGCATTAAATAACTCTTAAAATAATTCTTCGATTTGCAAACTATCTGCATCAGCGTGTTTATCAAACATTTCTGTATAAAACCACCGATTTTCATATTTTTGTATGCATTATTTTTGTTAATATTAACGAAGAAAGGCCTCCGGTCACAAAAAAATCAAAACCGGCGGCGGCGGCGGCGGCGGTGACAGCGGTAGTTACTTTTTTTTAGAATAGAGAGATATATACTTTTTTTTCTTTTTTGGCGAGAAATAAGACTCACAGAGATTTTAAATCAAAAAGAAAATTCCCGAATCCAGCATGCTGTGAACCAGGCTGCAAAGAAGCTTCCTAAAGAAAGCAATTTATCCGAGTACAAAATGCTCCTAAACATTGAGGTTTATTTTTTAAGACCCCTGCTTTATCTCTTTCATATGATGACAATAGTTTCAAAATTCGCCTTATCCATAAAATCAAATTTTGGGAAATTTCGCGAAAAACCTCTGAATGAGTCTAGAGTATTTTTTATTGTAAACGAAGATTTTACAATGCCAGAAATACACGATATATATACCGGGTGTCCCAAAAAGGACTGACGGATTTTAAAATTCAATAACTTCCAAACGGTGACAGATATTAAAAAAATTCTTGCAGGAGGGTTATGCATAAAGTCAAAAGTTTTATTACAGTGATTTTCAATTTTAGTTCGAATTACAAACAATAGATGGCGCTGTAAGCAATAGTCGCTAAATACAGTCTCGATTTTTGGTCCTTTCTGTTGTTCCATGCAGAAAAAGCAGATGGAAATGTATTATCCGGGCCACGAAGTACCAAAAATCGAGCCTGAATTTAGCCTCTATTGATCGCAGCGCCATCTATTGTTTGTAATTCGAACTAAAATCGAAAATCACTGTAAAAAAACTTTTGACTTTATGCATAACCCTCCTGCAAGAATTTTTTTAATATCTGTCACCGTTTGGAAGTTATTGAATTTTAAAATCAGTCAGTCCTTTTTGGGACACCCGGTATATATATATATATATATATATATATATATATTGTGCGGATTGTAGTCATTATTCTTTGAAAATTCACAAAATAGATTGATAATAAATTTGAATATAATAATTGATTTTTGAAATAAAATAGATTGATAGATAAAACTCGATATTTTAAATTTTGGATAAAGCGAGTTTTGAAACTCGTGTCTTCATATTATTACATGCTCACTATAATCTACCGATAAACAATACACAGTTCTCTGTTCACAGTTTTCTGTGTCCCCGACCTCGGAACCTCAGATTGTAAGTCTAAGAAGAAATGCACATTTAGACACACCGAACGGAGTCAGCGGAACACATCCTGTCAAATTTAGCGAGTCAACACATAAACATTATGTTTTGAAACAAATTGTGAAACACGGCAAAGAATCTCCATACAATGTTCATGCAAGTGTACGGCTCAGAAACTTAAATTAAAATTTGTGTTTCTGACAGGGTCAATCGTTTTTGAGACGGAAAGGATATGTATGATGATGAGATACATTTGGGTAGACCATTAGCATGTACAACCCCAGGCAAAATCGAACGAGTGCGAGAGATGATTTATAATGATCGAACGTCATGAAAGGTTGTGAGTCATGAAAGACCTGCAATTTGTAGACGAACCGGAAATGCGACAACTTACGACATCGATGTTTCGAGCCATTCTCAACGAAACTCTCGCTGACAGTTTCCAGTAGTTATTAAAAAAAATACCAAAAGAGCAGTGATCCTAATGGAGATTAATTTTGAAGAGCAATAAAATTTTTTGTTTGTATCTTCCGTTTTCATTACATCATTAGACAATTCCGTGAAAATGTTAGAAGTGCCTTCTGTGTAGAACGTCTAAAATTTTGTTAGGACTAATTATAAATTCAGATAACAAGTATTTATGAAAAAAAAATATCTTATATTGAATTATCCCCTTATAATTTCACTAATAGGTGTAGAATAAAATTATAGTAATACTTAAAAAAAAAAAAGAAAACATATAACTTAAGAAAAAACTATTTTCTTATTTTCTACATTGAATATACGTGTATTGAAATTTTCGAATCATGCTTCAAAGCCGCTTCTTAAAAAATGAAATGTGTCCGATTATGATTTGCAATGTACACTTTAAGGTTTATTTTTACGACCCCCTTTGCAGTGTGTATTGATCTTTATGCATTTCATACATTCACATACTAACTATACTATCAGAAAAACTCGTCAATATACACTAAAATACTCCTGATTTTTTTAACAAATAATTTCCGTCCTCCTGCAAAACATGTTTTATCCGTGAATTCTCCCCGAACGTCTAAAAAATAGGGAAAAATGCAGTTCATTCCTATCACACATACGTATTAGGTCTATTAATAATTAATCGAAATTTATTTTAAAAATGAAAAACCAAAAACCCTTTAAATTAAGATTTCTAATTTAATTAAAAAAGACCAAAAGGGTTTTCGAATTTAAAAATAAATAACAATTTCTCATTCATTCAAGAGTACTCACAATTTATTTTTTAAAGTTGAATAGATTTAAATTTATAAATAAAATATACTTTAAATGGACACATTTAAAAGATATTTTAGTTAAAATAATTAAATGAAAAAAAAGCGACATTACTCAAAAGAAAATGTCGAATAAAGAAACCTCTAGCACTCTACGTAAAAATATTTAAAAATTATGTTTTTATCCTATATTAATACTAAAGTGTAAAAACGCCAGCTAAATTCGCATTAAAGACGAAATCTTCCCGAAATTATCTTCAAAATAAAAATCTTTTTAAACAAATTGATCAAGCCACACCCATCTGAAGCAAACATATTTACTTCACAGCGTATAGCTGTTGTACAACTATATCTCAGTGCTAGCATGCTCGTCTCGTGACGCTGAGATGGCTGGTTTGAATCCAACGTCATCCACTTTTACTTTTTCCAAACTTTCTTGAACTGACGGATATTTCACCTCCTATAACGGAGAAAAAAAATATATTCGTTAATTCACGTAAATATGCCACCAGCACTCACTGCTGCCAGTAGAAATTCCTAGGATTGAAGAATATATATTTTTTAAGAATATATACTCTATCGATACGCAATATTTCATAGCTTTCTGTGTTTCCGACCTCGAAACCTCTACTTCTATGTCTATTAAAATATGCACACATAGACACACCGAACGGATGGAGTAAATGTAGCGGAGCAGCACATAAATATAAAGTATCAAACAAATTGGAAACTAGTTGGATGTACCAATCCCAAAACTTTCTTCTATCTCATACATGTTAATACTTCAAAATTCTCTATCACACTGCCAAAATTAAATGGCAATCTATGCATCTCATGAGGATTCTAACGATATGAAATTCCGTGCATTAGTTCTTGAGATATGACTATCGCTGAAATCGTCTAAATTCAGCAAAATGCTGCCTAGCAGCGCCACCTATTGGGTGATTTATACCAAATCCTAATCAGCAACAATTTATGTCAACGTCTGACTGAATCTGAAGTTTGGAGAAAATCCGTACATTAGTTTTTGAGATAGAGCAATAGCGAAAATCGTGAAAATTTCTGCATAGCATTGCCACCTATTGGGTGATTAACACCAAAACATAATTAACAACAACTTGTGTCAACATACAACTAAATCTGAAGTTAGATGAATATTGGTCCATTAGTTCTATTGATAGAGCTATTGAGGCAATCGTGGAAAAGACAGCAGAGAAGCGCCACCTGTTGGGCGATTTACACCAACACCTAATCAGTAGCAAGTCATATCAAGGACTAACTTAATCTGAAGTTTGATGAAAATCCGTGCGTTAGTTCTTAAGATAGAGCTATTGGGGAAATCGTGTAAATCCTTCAAAATTCATCATAACAGCGCCACCTGTTGGGCGATTTACACCAAAACGTAATCATCATCAAATCATATCAAGTACTAACTAAATCTGAAGTTTGATCAAAATCCGTGCATTAGTTCTTGAGATAGAGCTATTGCAAAAATCGTGAAAAATGCAGCATTGCAGCGCCACCTGTTGAGCGATTTACACCAAAAACTAATCAGCATCAATTTGTATTAGGCACTAACTGAATATCAATTTTTATTAAATTCCGTGCATTAGTTCTTGAGATAGAGCGCCCACAAAATTTGTGTCACATACACACAGACAGACAGACTCACAGAGTCACAGACAGACATTTTGTAAAAACATGTTTTTTGGAATCTCTGACCCCTAAAACGTGTAAATCCGTCGAAAACCGGAATTCGAAAATTTTCATGAATCCAATACTTTCTTCTTGTAAAGATAGAAGAAAGTAAAAAGAAAGAATATCTATAAAATGTTCATGCAAGTGTACGCGATAGAGGCGTAAAATAAAGATTGTGTTTTTAACAGGTTCAAAAGGTTCCATGTCGGAAAGGAGACTAATGATGATTAGCCGCATTTGAGTGCACCGTCAACAGGCTTAAGCACAGACAACATTTGAGCTACTAAGAGATGATTTCTAATGGTCGGACGGAATGAAATTCTCTGAGTCATGAAATATCTACAATTTGAAGAATAAATGCAAATTCGACAATGTATGCATCGATGCTTCGATCAATTCTCAAGGAAACTTTAGCTGGCCGCTTCCAGCAGTTAAAAAAATATATGTGAGTAGAGATGTAATGGAGAAGCAACTTTAAAGGGCAATGAGTGTCTTAAGTATAGAATGTTTAAAATTTAATTAGGTCTATTTATGAAATTTATATAAAAATGAATGAATTTAGATAATGAATTTACATAAAAAGTATTTATATAAAACATTCTGTATTAAATTAACACGTTGTAATTTGAATAATTGGGGTACAATAATATTATAGTAGTAGTTTTGTTTAATAAAAATAAAGAAAATATATAACTTAAGAAAAAACAAACGATTTTCTAATAATTTTGAATAAAATTTTCTACTTTAGATATACATGTATTGAAAGTTTCGAATTAATTCTGAAAGAAGAAATAGGAAAGTAAAAGTATATTTCAATTAAAAATGAAGAGAAAAATATTTATAATGTAATATAAAAATATACAATATAAATGAATGCATCAACTAAAGCATTCTGCGACACTTTGTTTTTACCTTCGCTCGAAAATAGCTTTTCTATCCCATTTGCATAAAAATAAAGTTTTTCAGTATCTGCATTTATCAACAGAAAACAAAGAACATCTGCAAATGTTTCGACTTAAAAAAAAAAAAAAAAATCTTTTTTTAAAATGATACAAAAGAAATCTTATTTACGGCACCTTTTTTTTCTTACTGGAAACAAAAGTTCGACATTGCATTTCAGAAAAAGCCATTAACTTGAAAATTGTTTAGTGCCTTTCTCCATTACGGGAAAGAAATTTACATATTCCTCGAAAGAATAGGGTGGGGGGAGGGAAAAGTAAAAAATGCATTGTTTTATTTTGTTTAAAAGAAAAAATTATATTTTTTAATGGCATTTAAAAAATATATGCGAGAATTTAAAATTTATGTATATAAACATATTGACTTAATTTATATACAGGAATAATTTAAGAATCTAAATGAGGAACAGTAAAATGTGATATATTTGAAAATCATAATGCAATTTTTCAAGAATTACATTACCCAAAACTACAATTTTTTCAGAGTTTTATGAAATTAATACGAAAATATGTTTAAACTTTTAAAAGTACACATTTTGAGAGGCTCTCTAAAACAAAGTTATGTTATTAAACACATGTTATTAAATTTATAACTATAAAGAAATCTAAAAAGCACATTATAAATATTTAAATATATAAAGCAAAATTCAAAATCGTTTTAAGTGTAGCATATGTTTTATTCAAGTATATCTAAGTCATTAAAATTTAAAAGTAACGTCATAAGGCGTGAGTATCTTACTTTAAATTGTAAATAAAAATAATTGAATATGAATTCCAGATTCATTTTTCAGAGGTACTATCGAACGTAAAATTAAATTTATTCGTTTTATAATTATAACCTGTAAAATACATGTAAGCATTGTTTAATAACACTCCTATGATGCAGAAATATATAGTGTGCCTATAAAGTCCGTTGTCACCCCAATACTCTCTGAATTGCAAGAGCTATAGTCATAAAAGTCGGGCCTAGGTATAATAGATGGTGCAATGCGCCACTGAATGAAACCGCATACAGCGCTACCTGGTGGAAGACTGAGCAGTTAGCATTCCTATCTTGAAAATGGAAAGAGATAGACAAACAATGATTTACAAAGTTGTAGAACATCATCGATTTAGTACGAAAAGACACATTGTGGACATTTATGCAAAGAATAGAATGGCTAAAACGCACTTTTGTTTTTTCGTGATTTCCTACACTTTGACGTGACAAAAAATCTTAGAAAGAAAAAAAACATCTAGTTATAAAAACATACATTTATTTGAGATGTTCAAACTTCTCACCGTCAACGGCAATGGGCATTTGGACTCACATTTGTCCAAAAGCTAATCATTTCTCTTTCCGTTCAAATTTCCTGACGTCATAGGTTAGGAAAGCAAGAAAATACAAATGCACATTTTAACCGTTCTATTCTTCACATTAAGGTCCACAAGGTGACTTTTCATACTAAATCGGAGATGCTCTACAACATAGTAAAAAACGTTTTATTCCTATCTCTTTCCGTTTTCAACATAGAAATGCTAACTCCGCAGGCTTTCACCAGGTGTCGCCGTATGCGGTTTCATTCCATATCACATGCCAATTTTACTACATCTAGAGCACATTAAAGACAATAGCTTTTTCCGTTCAGTAATTATTGGGGTGAAAACGGACTTTAGCGGGCACACTGTATAATAACAAAAAATAATAAGCCTCTGGTTGACATGTAAAATGAATAATAATTAAATATATTAATAGATATTCAATATTTTTAATACATTGCACTTTTTCTAGATAACACTTTTATATTTATAAAGTTTCAGCTATTCATTAAAAATGCTATGTATTAAGTAAAAATGATAAATAAACAATTAAATTTTAAAAATAAAAAAAAACTGCGTAAAAAGACTGCGTAAAAGCAAACTAATTATTTCTCACCAATGTGAAACTATTTTGTTTTCAATTCCTACTATTAGCTCACACTCTCGCTATATATACCTTGTTCAAATTTGCAATCGCTAATAAAATACTTATTATTCATCCAATCAAGCTCAAATATTTTTTTTAACTTGTAGTGGATTACACTTGATGTTAATCCAGTTTTTTTCATATATTTATATCATTAATTAAATTAATTAATTTTCAATAATCAATAGAGCCCTCTTCTTGTTCAAGGTATTTTAAGACCGAGAGAGCCCTCTTTTTGATCAAGGCATTTTAAGCGCCAGTCATGAGGAAAGAAGAATGGAATAAAAAAAATTCTCTTATTGACCTAAGTAGGAATTGATTTAAAATATTTTTTTTTTAATTTTATGTTACTTGTTTATACCACTTACCTATTTTTTTTATTTAATTCTATTGATGACTTTTAAGTTGTGTTTAATTGCTAGTTCCTATCTATAAACACTGTTTTGGTGAGGTCTATAGATGTCTATGATGGTTAGAGTTGCAATAAAGCTAAAGATCCTATATACACAACTTCCAGGTGGTATAATATTTTAACGGAGCTTCTGACTGTAAAATAGTCAATGAAACATCGTCTTCATTTTGAAAGACCAATGATATCCCGCTCAATAGGGTGCGTAAATATTTTTCGTCTGTACCGCCATTTTGTATTTTACGGCTGCCATTTTGAATTTATAAAAACAAAACTTAGCCTATAACCATCGAGCCGTTAAGACGAATTGATAGAGACCCCACTCATTAAAATCCATCCAGTCGTTGAGATGTTTCAAGAGTATAATGAAATCCACATACACAGATACGCGTGAAACACATAACACTTCTTTTCAGTCGGGTAATAATTAACGCAACAAGATTTTTCTTAAAGGATAATAAATAATTAATAAACGCGATTGCGGAGGTAAGAAATTTAACTTCTTGCAATAAAGACAGAAATTTATTGATTTTTCGGCTATTAGTGGGTCAAGTTATATATTATATATTTAAGCTGAGAGAGTTTAAAAATTGTAACTTTAATAATCATTTATATATATATATTTAAATATTGAAAAAAATTCAGTCCAGACGCTGAAGTCTGCTCAAAGTACCTACACTCAACACTCAATTAAGCTCCATTGCATTAAAACACATCTAATGAACACATTCTAAATAAATGCTGGTGTGTTTATTTAAAGAAATTATAGATATAAATAAAATCATTCATCAATAAGAAACTAACAAACAAAATAATTAAAAAACAAGTTGTTATAATTGTAAATATATATATGTTGCTTTATAGCAACATTGGATTGGTTTCAACATTATCGTTGAAAATGCCGTACTGGCTGTCACGATAGTAGTTGTGGCTCACATTCAGCAATAATGACGTAAAAGAAGTGGTCAGAACAGATAATTCGAATTTGTTATATTAGTAGAACAAATTGTTTAAATGCAGTTGTCGAGTGAAAACAATGGAATGCATCGTTCCGTGAAGTTTCCCCAGAAGAAATTGAAACAACTCATAATATCAGCTAAGCACTTTATTGGAACATCTTGCGAAAAGTGCAGTTTCCACCAAGATAATTAGCCATCGCTCCGAAGTAGTAATTAGGTTTAAACAAAGTTCCAGATAATCGAATAACAGGACGGTGACCAGGGGATGGATGAAAACTGGAAATACGACTCAAATCTGCTGAAACACAGCGAGTATCAACTTTTTGTTCCTCACGGGTAAGGATACAAATATGACGTAGGTCGCGGTCTCAACCAATGAATAATTACGAATGTCACGTCATATAAAGAGTGCGAACTGAGCTAGCGGATGAATTTGAAGGGAAAAAGGATAACATCAGAAATGCACGGGAAAGTAAAAATGGAAGCTAAAAGAATAATCTCGAAAAAAAAAAGCGCGGGAATGGAACATTTAATTTAAGAATACTAAAAGCGTAATATTAAAGCGATTAAGACAAGTGAGACATTAAATTAAAGGGAATTTAACAGAGTTGACGATAGAGATTATTTAAGGATAAGGGTTTAGTGAAAATAAAGTAGTAATTTAGAATAAGGTAAGGAAATCGCGGAATTAGATCTAACAATGTAACATAATATATATATATATATATATATTATGTAGATTTTTTCGCTTACCTTAAGATAATATTTTAAATTGTTTATAATCACAATACATAATTGTAAAATAGCTGTAAAATTTAACAATGGACTATCTCCACATACAGAATTTCAACGTTTAGTAGACTGCAATGTCTCTGCATTATGTGCATAATATAATAATTATATACATTGTGAACCTTGCAACTGTTAATTAATCATATATGCTGAGCGAGTTTCAACTATCATGTAATAAGATTTGATGCACGATGAAATTATAAATATGATTAATGTATGTCTTCGCATTGCTTAGAAGATTGATTAAAATTAATTCAAATTTCTATTTATTTTCTTTTATTAAAAACAATAATTGTTACGATTTTTTTACGAGGTGAAATGAGTTTTTAGATGTAAATAGTAATAATTCTATGTTTATAGACACGTTTGGAGGAATGATTTTTATATAGATATATAGTTTGTGCTTCTTATCTTGTTGTAAGAACTTCATTTCGGTTTTAAAATAAATACTGACATACTAAAAAATAAGATGAATTTGATTTGTTATGTGATTATCATTTAATACATTTGGTTTATAATGGTTTTAATATAATTTAATTGGATTTATATATATATATATATATATATATATATATACATATATAATGGTAGGAAAACTGTATATTGATTACACAGTTCTCAAAGGTCCACAGTTGAATAATATGAATTATTTGTCCAACCAGAGATTCATACTGTTTTAAAAATACATTAAAATTATTTGAGCTCAAATCAGGTAAGTGTGAGGAATGTAAAAATATTTTCGACCTACACTGTTTGAGTTTCTTGGCAATCAACATGCAACTATGGTAGCATACTTGGTCACGCTTCCATTTCCAAATGCTTTCGGAACGCCGCAAGACATTCATCAAAATCTCTATGGAACTCATAAATTTGATTTCAAATTTGCTGCTTCGTTCTAGTCCCATATTCAGTTACCAATTTGCACTTGTATTTTGGTCTAAATTTTAACACTGAGGATTCGTAGAAGAGTGTAGTAGCTTATTCTGCCGATTATCAGCACGTGATGCTATTAGTCCGCCCTGGGGCTAGAATTGCAGGATTGTCGAGAGAGTTGTGATGAGGTTTTTTATCGCGTAGTCTCACAATGTTATCATAATAATGTTATCAAAGCAAAATGCGTCATTTTTTAAATACATACAGGATTTCTTTCATTTATTTCTGAAACTTCAACACAATATGTATGAGTGTTTATTTTTAATGAAAAAATATATTTACAGTAAACATTTAAAATGTCTACTACATTTTTAATTTTTGAATAAATTCAGTAAATTTAATTATTTCCCACGATCAGAATGCTTCTTAAAAGAATGCAAAGCTTATTTGTCAACGACTTATGGCAAAGCAACAATTTAAACGATCTAAACTTTTATAATTACTACTACATTTTAATTTTTGTATAAAATCGGTAATTTTAATGGTTTTTCACAATTCTAATGTTCCTTAAAATAATGCAAAGTTTATTTGTAAAAGATTTACGGCAAATCAACTATTTAAATGTTCTAAACCTGTATAATTACCTCACTATCGTTTATTATAATATTTCAGTTTCAGTAATTACTATCCGTTTTTCAAGTGTCAATAGAAAATCTAAAGTCTAATTAATGACACTCTATGCATTAACTTCAAGAGAAGGCTTTCATTCTCAGAAATATGATATATATATATATATTGTTAAGCTAAATAGTTTAGACAAATATATATGTTTGAACAGAATCCTTTTAAAAAATTAGTTGAGGCAATAATAAATATTTGTGTTCAGAAATTCTTCAAAGTACATTTATTTTGAATTCCATTTATCACTAATTTGGGAAATATTTCATTAAAGGTAAATGCTGCAAAGCGTTTATTAAATATTATAGAAACTGATTTATGGAATTTATGAAAATATTTTCGAATGGATTTCTATTGATGCATAATTTGTCTTAATAATTATTGTCATTAGATAATTTCAAAAAATGTGACACATAAAATTCTATTATTTACATTAGACCTTAACAATATTTCTAGTAATTAATTTCCCTCGTTGTTATGTTATTTATGATAGGGTAACTACGTGAGAGTCGCCGCATACGGGATAGATGCCGCACCCCTTGTATTTCTTGTAATTATCGATAGATGGTCGTCAAACGCACAGTATAGGTGCACAATGAGATTATTTTAACCAGTCTATAGCGTGAATCCCATTTCGATGTTTACTTGTAGAAGTACAATCTTTAATTTGTCGTAAGTGCATGATTTCACTGTCCAAACGTTTAAACAGGCTATGTTTAAATACTTTTCATACACTAATTACAAAATCCATGCATGATTTCGAAGTCAAATCTAAGTGTAGAGTTTGTATACAGTACTCTGTGTATGGTTACGCCATTCCCTTTAGCGATGGTAGGTAACTGTGATGGCCAACGTCTGGACCATGCAAAATGGTATACATGCCGCACTGCTATTCCTGTATACATGCCGCAGTTTCTTTTGTAAGGGATGATTAAATGTTATTAACTTTTCCTTTTCTTTTTGCACAGACTAAACATGTTATGCATGTTATCAAGTTTATTAAAACTAAAGGAGAAAAAGGGGAAAATAAAAAGTAAGAAACGCAAGAAAGATGCAAGTCAAGATGATAATAATGAAAAATTGGATTACGCGTAACGCAGACGTTCTTTGCGAACTACTCAAAAAAAAATTGTAATTGGCTTCAAAGCATCATATGTTTAAATGTAGTTACATAAAGACTGCACTTTTTCGACACTTTTTCTGTAGATTGCTGTAGATTTTCTGTAGAAAAATCAGGTCTCTTAACTCATTCTGGACCATAGGTGCATGTAAGCACCTTCATAAAGAGCTTACAAAATTTGTTTCTACCAACAGTAAAAAAGAAAAGTAATATTTACTTTGTTTAATTAGAGCACATTCATGAATATTTAACTTAAGGTAACTTCTTTTAAAAAAGTGGTACCAACCGAATAAAATTAGTGTAAAATCAACCGGTCACGAAATGGTTAACAAATAAGTTATTTAAACACAATTTTACTTTTTTCTTTTCCCTTTCTAATACATTGATGTTACGTTGTTGCTGAAATAAGAGTTAAAATTTAATGTAAAAAAAAATAAGTCGATAATTTTAATAGTGAAAATAGGCATCAATTATTAATTTGAATCTACTAATACGTTTCATTGTACTCATTTAGTTTAATTTTGTTATTATATCATTAATTATAGTTCGGATATGAATATTATTTTAAATATTTTATTTATCATTTCATTCTGTTCTTATTACAAGCGCGGCATAACATATTTAACATTAAACAGCACAGCTTGATTTTTTCATTTTATGTCTCCTATGGAACTTTATACACAAATTCAAAAACAATGTGCGGCATTATTGCCGGAATTACCCTATATTTAAAACAGTTATTGAGTTCGTTAATAAGAGCAATATTTAAAAATACTCTTGTGATGTTAAATCAATTTATAACACAATTGAATATAATATGGACCAGGTTTTATCAAGCAAATATATATAAATAAATCATTGTCCTAAAAAAGAAAATCAACAAAAAAACTCGCTACTCACGAGTGAAACTGGCATATAAAAAGAATAAAGTTAAACTGAAAATCTGTTTTCTTTCTTAAATGTTGTTAAAAGTTCAAATCAGTATAAATAATAATATAATAGTGTGAATGCATTATTTATTAATACGATATTAAAGAAAAATACGTAATTGAAGAAAAATACGTAACTAACAGAAGTACAGCCATTTTTTTTTTCAATTTAGTATTTTGTGAAGTTTAATCTATAGACCAGGAAAACAAAATGATCACTGCCTACTAACATTGCTGTCTATCATCGTATGGAAACGTGACTAGTACCAATTGATTAGTAACAACATTTATTAAGAGGCTACTCAAGTTTTGCGGTGAAATTCGAATGCTAATGATATTTTGTGGAGGATTGTTTAGAGATTTCTTGGTCGCATTTTATATATATATATATATATATATATATTTTTTTTTTTTTGAGTTTGTTCATTTTTTATTTTGCTCGCAGTTTTTTTATATTATGAAAATTTCATTTTCGGAACCGGTTCTCGCCTGTACCAAAAATGAAAGAATCATCATATTAAACAAAAAAAAACTGTAACAAAAATCGAAAAAATATAAAAGCACCAGAAATGTTATCAACATCATTTACTCTATGAAAAAAAGTAATTCAAGTCCCCTAATCGTAGGTCTTTTGTAACATAGTTGCTACGAAAGTGTGCAACAGATACAAACACCAAATAGTACCACATACTTTAAAATATGTATTATTCGCTTTACTTTTTGCATGAAACTCTTATTTAAAATCACCTTATAAAAATACTTTTAAGTAGTTGTGTTTAATAAGTGTGTTTAGTTAGAGCGTATTTATATGCCACGCTTCGTCTTTTTAGCTTGCGTGCATAAGATTATAGCATAAATTTGAATTAAGCTATAAGAATATAATTAGTGTTAAGTGAAACAGTTTTTTTTCAGTTTTAAAAATACATAAGACAAAACTATTAATTATACCAATGTCCAATGTCTGTAATACACACACACACACACACACACACATATATATATATATTACTAGCAAACACCACGGCTTTGCTCGCGTAATAGTTTAAATATGCCAAGTGATACTTGCAAGACTATTTTTTATTAGAAGAATATTTTTTGGAATAATTCAAAAATTACAAATTAAGCCACAGTTTGACTAAACTTCATTATAATAATGCAATAGACAGAAATGATATTTTAATTAATAAGAAGAGCTAAAACTAATTCCAAATAAATGATAATTTAGAAAGTATTTTGAGACTTTTATGCTAATTTCATACACTCATTTCAGTATTCATTTGAAGTTTTGAATTTTTTAGAAACCATCTTAACACATTTACATTTTAAAATTAACCATCATGTCAAATTCCAAGTTCCTTGTCTAACAGTCTACCGCCGCTCTGGTGTTAGTGGCACCAACATAAAATGCCGAAACAGAGTTAAAATAGAATGTCTCGAAAAATGTTGAAACAGAGATTGTCACCATTAATTTGCCAACATTAACCTTGAAATCGGTTGGTATTTTCTAATATTCTATAGAAAACGGAATTTAGATGTTTCTAAAGGCTTTCTTGTTGTTCCTGTCAACCAGGTGCTAGTGACACCGGCATAAAATATAGCGCGTACAGGATCAGGGACTATCACTCTTGATTTACAACCAATAACTTCTGTAATCGGTTTATTATTTAATGAGATTCCATAGAAATCGTAATTTAGGACTCTTTTAGAATGCTTTTCGCTCCTTCCCTTCGTTTCAATCCTTTTTAATTTCGAATTTATTTTCGACTGTTCTTAGAGGACATTTATAATTTGTAAGTAACTAACGTGCTATACTTTCTAGTTTCGAGTTTCTAGCCTCTTCCCCACCGCAGGAATCGCAATTTAGAAAGTTTTTTGTTCTTGCAACCCTCTAGGGGTTGTGGCACCGACATAAAATATAGCTTATGTTTGAGCAGATTCTATCACCATCAATTTGCAACCATTATGTTTGAAACCGGTTTCGTATTTCATACGATTGCATAAAAATCATAATTTAGAATGCTTATAGCTCACTTCATCCTTTTAAATTTGGAATTTTCTTCCGACAATTCTTAGAAAGCATTTGCACTTTGAAGTAATTACCATTCCAAATTTAAAATGTTAGACCCCCTCTTTAACACAAAAATCGCAATTTAGAACATTTTTTGCTCCTGTAACCCCCAGGGTGGTAGTGACAACAACGTAAAATATAGGCTATGTTGGAGCGGGGACTGTCACCATCCATTTGAAACCATTACTTCTGAAATCAGTTTATATTTTCTGAGATTGCGTGGAAAAAAATGCTATTTAGAAAGTTTTTAGAACGCTTTTCGTTTATTTTCATCCCATTTAAATTTCAAATTTTTAAGGAACTCTTCTCAGAGAGCATTTACACCTCATAAGTAATTACCATGCCAAATTTCAAGTTGCTAACCCATTCAGTATCACAAAAATCACAATTTAGAATGTTTTTTTAAAAACAACCGCAAGGTTGTAGTGATGCCGACATGAAATAGATCCTATATTGGAGCAAGGGCTGTCATCATCAATTTCCAACCATTACTTTTGAAATCGGTTGGGTACCTTCTATGATTGCGTAGAAATCGCCATTTAGAACGTTTTTTAGAGCTCTTTTCGCGCATTTTTACTCCATTAAAATTTTGAATTTTTTAAGAAATGTTCTTAGAGATCATTTATATCTTATAAGTAACTACTATTCCAAATTTCATATTTCCAGTAACACAAAATCACAATTTCGAAAGTTTCTTTTCTCCTGCACCCCCTTTAGGGTAGTGGCACCGACATAAAATGCTACCTATGTTGGAGCAAGTGTTGTCACCATCATTTTGACATCATTATTTTTTAAATCGGTTTGGTACTTCTTGAGAGTGCGTAAATATCGCAATTTAGAACGTTTTTTAGACTCTTTTTGCGCATTTTCACCCCTTTTTAATTTCGAATTTTTTAAGAAATGTCCTTAGAGATCATTAGTATCTTATAAGTAACTACCATTCCAAATTTCATGTTTCTAGGCCCTTCAGTAACACAAAAATCGCATTTTTAGAACTCTTTTTGCGCATTTTCACCCCTTTTTAATTTGCAATTTTTTAAGAAATGTCCTTAGAGATCATTAGTATCTTATAAGTAACTACCATTCCAAATTTCATGTTTCTAGGCCCTTCAGTAACACAAAAATCGCATTTTTAGAATTTTTTTTGCTCCTCCCCCTCTTGGCCAGTGGCACGGACATAAGATATATCCTATGTTCTAAGTTGGACTAACACCATCATTTTGATACCATTACTTTTGGAATCGGTTCGGTAGTTCCAGAGCTTACCTCCTACAAATAAACAATTTGTACCTCTTTATAATATTAAGTATAGAAGTATAGATATAGATTAGTATAGACAAACTTATACATTTAAAATAAATGGCTTTCACTTCTTTATTTTTTTAAACGAAATTAAAAGAAAAATATTAGGCACAGATGTCATATACGCACAGGGGTACCTAATTGGCACCAAAATGGCATCATTTTGGTTGACATGGTAACCCGGCTATTGTTGTTTATTTAAATAATAAATGTTTATTTACTTTATTTTCTTTTTTTTTAATTACATAAATTGTTTTGTTCTATAGTTAATATTTGTTTTGGTTATTTTCCTTTAAAAATAAAAAAAATAATAGAAAATAATTAAAAAATACGGTACTACTTAGTTATTCCATCGACCCATTTTGCCAAATTATATAAATCGCCAAACCACTCGCAAATTATACAAATTCACATCATAATTTTTATTTTAAATAACGAAAGAACAAAGAAAATAATATAACATTAATAAATATACAAATAAAACGTCTAAATAAAAATCACTTGATAACGTAAAAATGTTTGACTTGCTTAAAGTCAAGTGAATGTGATATTTATGATCAACCATTATTGGCATTTAATCTTATAGTTTGGTGATAGATTTTTGGTCGACGGATAACTAAGTAGTTATCCCGTAGTTAAGTAGTTATACCATGCCAAATTCCATGTATCTGGGCCCTTCAATGACACAAAAATCGCAATTTCGAACGTTTTTTTGCTCCCGCACCCCCTTTAGGGTAGTGGCACCGACATAAAATGTAGCCTATATTGGAGCAAGCGTTGTCAATCAATTTATTCGATGAAACTTTAGAAGCTTCTTCACGCATAAAGCATAAATGTTCTGATGCGATAACCCATTTATTGCATGAAATGCAATGAATGGTTCACATCTGTCATTTTCTTTTGGGCAATTGCGTCTTAAAATAACTTTACAACATTCTCTGCATTGATACATCTGAAAGCAAACCAAAAAAATATATATGTAACACAGATGTATAAGGATCTAAATAAATAAATAAATAAAAAGGTTCTCACTTTATCACATAATGATAGTTCTTGAGCTCCTCTTGTGGACTTGTGCTCATTAAAACAATCTGCTGACCGACATAATCTATCACAGTCGTCACATCTTTGTGAATCACCGGGCAGACACTGGCTACGTCTGCATATAGCACAAGCTTCAGAACAGTAATGGTTTTCTATGTGATAATACGATACTTCACATTTTTCACAATAAAAGGAGGATCCAAAAAAACCCTTAAGTGACTTAATAACATCAAAAAGGTTATTATGCAACCATAGATTTATACGTTTATTTCTGTTTCTGCTTTTGTATGAAACCTTAAAAAAAATCATATTTTAAATATTGATCATAAGTGAATATCTCATCAATTTATGTCCCAATTTTTGAAGATGTGAAAAGTTTTTAATTATTGTAAAAACTAAATAACTAAATAATAATAAAAAAAGAAACTAGCTAAAAAAAAAAATACTTACCTTGTTCAAGATTTCGGAAGAATACACCACAATTTGAACATCGAGATAATCTTCGAATCGAGCAATTTCTGAATATCCACATGGTCCGAACGGAACTCCCGCAGTTCTTGGGCTCGATTTCTAAGTGCAGGACGGCTTTCTTTCCTGAAAGACTCAAGAGCTCGTTTATCCTGTTTAATGTATGCCACGGCATAAACGATAGCTTTGGCACAACAAAGTTCGTCTTCGTCAGTTGATACTGCATAAACAGATCGTTTTTCTAAACGATCAATTTCCACGTTTACAACTGGGCGATTTCTCCCTGCTCCAACATCACGGCGAATTGTGGTAACATCTATAAAAAACTCCGAGTCTAAAGGAATTTCTTCTTTTGATTGCAGAACCTTTACCACAGCAGCTAAAATTTTCTGAACAGTAAGCTCTGACACTGTTAGAATACAGGTAGAAATGGGCTTGTCTAACACAGGTGTTTGAAAACAAAAACGTATTAATTCCGTTGGGCGCAAGCCTTCTTTGCATCGACGCAATAAGCTTTCTATCAGGAATTTTAAAGTTTCAGCTGTTGCCAGAAGAGGATTAGCAGCTAAATTGGTAGGAAGTAGATCCGTGTCAACACGCGCCCTAAAACTAATCTCTTCCGCATGATATTTAATATTTCTTCGCCTAGAGCGTTCTTCAAGAATTACTGCATTATTAAGCTAAAAAATAGAAGAAAAGCAAAATAAGATTATTTGAAGAAATATTAGGTTTTATATAACTTAATAAATAATAATAATAATAATAATAATAAGGTCCTTACATCTTCTCTAGAAATATTTGTTCCACCATCAACAAATGGGGTCCATTTTGATTTGAAGGTCCAGGGCGATTCTATAACAATTTAAGAATCAAAACAATAATAGATTATTTCACGAATGAATAAATGACGAAAATGTTTTTAAACTATTACAAAACATGTGACTAAAAATTAAGTACCTCAAATCCAGATCCGATTTGGTAATACAGGGGTAATCTATGAAAGAATTGCGAGGCTTCATCAAAAGCTTGCGACATTTCTCCATAACACTAAAAAGAATTGTATATTAAAAAATAAATAAATACTAATGTTAATGATTGGAAAAAAAAAGAGGTAAGAACCACAACTTACTGATTCATCAGCTTCAAAAAATTCTTGAGTCAATGGACTCATCTTAAAAATAAATAAATAAATAAACATGTAATTGAATTGCAGTGGATTAACAATAAAAAATATATTAATAAAAACATTGCTATATAGGTTAAAGCAAAGGGTTAATGGTTCTCATCTAAAGAAAAAAAGAAAAAAAAACAATATATAATTTTATTGAAAATAAATAAATAAGAATAATAAATATTAATAATGAACACAAATTGCTAAATATATTAATTGAAAAGTGTAAATTACTCACTACATCACCATCAACTTCCAAAAATGCTTGGGTTAACGGGCCGATCTAAAACATTATATACACACATTAATTATAAAATTTATTATTAATTATTATTAAAAAAGTTAAATATAAAATTAATAATAAAATTATAATACTCACAAAATCAGTATCATCGTCGTCAAAATCATCCATATTTTAATGAAGAATAAACAGGGTGAAATATGAGCTTAGTAAAAAAACAAATTATTTAATAACACACGCGATGGTAAACTCACAGAAGAAAACAAAGCAACTGATACATACAACTGATGTCATTTGGTGAATGACAAACTTTTTTCATTACCGGTTACAGTTAAATGATAATTTGAGATACAAAAAACAACTCAACTTCACATTTGGTTACAGTCAAAGCTATTTCTTCTGTTCTAACATGAATCTGTGACGTCATAACCCACGTGGGTCAACGTTCAAGTCAAACAGGAACGACCATAGTCTAACAAGAATAAACATGAATGACGATGTTCAAGCATGAACGTATGACGTCATGGTCCACGCGGCCAGTCATATTCAAAATTTGTTTTCAATGAATATTAATCATACCTAAATTAATTATACTCTTAATTAATTATTTAAATTGGTCAGCAACTGAACCCCGTCATCCTACACAAAAAAATCACGTGCCGCCATCTTGGATGACGTCATCCAATTAAAAAAAAATCATTATCAACGGTCACGTGACCGTTGCCACCGGGAAAAAAAGTTATCCCTGCGGGATTCTTATACGATCAAGTCACGTGACCCTCCATTTCCGACCCCTTCCCCCACCCCCTTTTGATTGACAGGTGGACCCCTCCTTCAAGAGTACGCAAAAAGAATCAACCCCCCCGTTCCACCGTCGAAAAAAATTCCACCCCTTTCCCTCCCCCCTGTACTCCTATACGATGACGTCACGTGACCGGTGCCACCGGAGAAAAAAGTTGTCCCAGGTGACCCTCCATTTCCGACCCCCTCCCCCACCCCCTTTTGATTGACAGGTGGACCCCTCCTTCAAGAGTACGCAAAAAGAATCAACCCCCCCGTTCCACCGTCGAAAAAAATCCCCCCCCCTTTCCCTCCCCCCTGTACTCCTATACGATGACGTCACGTGACCGTTGCCAACGGAAAAAAAAGTTGTCCCAGCCGGACCGGCGTATACATCTTCACCCCTTTTTAATTTCGAATTTTTTAAGAAATGTCCTTAGAGATCATTAGTATCTTATAAGTAACTACCATTCCAAATTTCATGTTTCTAGGCCCTTCAGTAACACAAAAATCGCATTTTTAGAACTCTTTTTGCCCATTTTCACCCCTTTTTAATTTGCAATTTTTTAAGAAATGTCCTTAGAGATCATTAGTATCTTATAAGTAACTACCATTCCAAATTTCATGTTTCTAGGCCCTTCAGCAACACAAAAATCGCATTTTTAGAACGTTTTTTGCTCCTCCCCCTCTTGGCCAGTGGCACGGACATAAGATATATCCTATGTTCTAAGTTGGACTAACACCATCATTTTGATACCATTACTTTTGGAATCGGTTCGGTAGTTCCAGAGCTTACCTCCTACAAATAAACAATTTGTACCTCTTTATAATATTAAGTATAGAAGTATAGATATAGATTAGTATAGACAAACTTATACATTTAAAATAAATGGCCTTCACTTCTTTATTTTTTTAAACGAAATTAAAAGAAAAATATTAGGCACAGATGTCATATACGCACAGGGGTACCTAATTGGCACCAAAATGGTATCATTTTGGTTGACATGGTAACCCGGCTATTGTTGTTTATTTAAATAATAAATGTTTATTTACTTTCTTTTCTTTTTTTTTAATTACATAAATTGTTTTGTTCTATAGTTAATATTTGTTTTGGTTATTTTCCTTTAAAAATAAAAAAATAATAGAAAATAATTAAAAAATACGGTACTACTTAGTTATTCCATCGACCCATTTTGCCAAATTATATAAATCGCGAAACCACTCGCAAATTATACAAATTCACATCATAATTTTTATTTTAAATAACGAAAGAACAAAGAAAATAATATAACATTAATAAATATACAAATAAAACATCTAAATAAAAATCACTTGATAACGTAAAAACGTGGGACTTGCTTAAAGTCAAGTGAATGTGATATTTATGATCAACCATTATTGGCATTTAATCTTATAGTTTGGTGATAGATTTTTCTTCGACGGGATAACTAAGTAGTTATCCCGTAGTTAAGTAATTATACCATGCCAAATTCCATGTATCTGGGCCCTTCAATGACACAAAAATCGCAATTTCGAACGTATTTTTTGCTCCCGCACCCCCTTTAGGGTAGTGGCACCGACATAAAATGTAGCCTATGTTGGAGCAAGCGTTGTCACCATCATTTTGACACCATTATTTTTTTAATCGGTTTGGTACTTCTTGAGATTGCATAAAATTCGCCATTTAGAACGTTTATTAGAACGCTTTTTGCGCATTTTCACCCCTTTTAAATTTCGATTTTTTTTAAAAATGTCCTTAGAGATCATTAGTATCTTATAAGTAACTACCATTCCAAATTTCATTTTTCTAGGCCCTTCAGTAACACAAAAATCGCATTTTTAGAACGTTTTTTGCTCCTGCACCCCCTCTTGGCCAGTGGCACGGACATAAGTTGTAGCCTATGTTCTAAGTTGGACTAACACCACCATTTTGAAACCATTACTTTTGGAATCGGTTCGGTAGTTCCTGAGAACACCTCCTACAAATAAACAATTTTTACCTCTTTATAATATTACTAGCAAACCCCGCGGCTTTGCTCGCGTAATAGTTGAAATATGCCAAGTGATATTTGCATGATTATTTTTTATTAGAAGAACACTTTTTGGAATAATTCAAAAATTACAAATTAGGCGTCAGTTTGACTAAACTTCATTATAAAAGTGCAATAGACAGAAATGAGATTTTAATTAATAATAAGAACTAAAGCTAATTCCAAATAAATGATAATTTAGAAAGTATTTTGAGACTTTCATGCTCATTTCATACGCTCATTTCAGTATTCATTTAAAGTATTGATTTTTTTAGAAACCATCTTAACACATTTACATCTTAAAATTAACCATCATGTCAAATTCCAAGCTTCTTGTCTAACAGTCTACACACTCTCTGGTTAGTGGCACCAACATAAAATGCCGAAACAGAGTTGAAATAGAATGCCTCGAAAAATGTTGAAACAGAGACTGTCACCATTAATTTGCCAACATTAACCTTGAAATCGGTTGTTATTTCCTAATATTCTATAGAAAACGGAATTTAGATGTTTTTAAAGGCTTTCTTGTTGTTCCCGCCAACCATGTGGTAGTGACACCGGCATACAGTATAGCCCGTATAGGATCAGGGACTATCACTCTTGATTCGCAACCGATAACTTCTGTAATCGGTTTATTATTTCCTGAGATTTCATATAAATCGTAATTTAGGACTCTTTTAGAACACTTTTCGGTCCTTCCCTTCGCTTCACCCCTTTTTAATTTCGAATTTATGTTCGACTGTTCTTAGCGGACATTTATATTTTATAAGTAACTACCGTGCTATATTTAAAAATTCTACCATCTTCAGTACCGCAGAAATCGCAATTTAGAAAGTTTTTTGCTCCTGAAGCATTCTAGGGGTTGTGGCACCGACATAAAATATAGCTTATGTTTGAGAAGGTTCTATCACCATCAATTTGAAACGATTATGTTTTGAAATCGGTTTCGTATTTCATACGATTGCATAAAAATCGTAATTTTGAACGCTTTTCGCTCACTTCATCCTTTTAAATTTGGAATTTTCTTTCGACAATTCTTAGAAAGCATTTGCCTCTTTGAAGTAATAACCATGCCACATTTAAAATGTTAGACCCCCTGTTTAACACAAAAAACGCAATTTAGAACATTTTTTGCTCCTGTAACACCCTAGTGGTAGTGAGAAAAACGTAAAATATAGGCAATGTTGAAGTGGGGACTGTCACCATCAATTTGAAACCATTACTTCTGAAATCGATTTATTTTTTCTGAAACTGCGTAGAAATCGCTATTTAGAACGTTTTTAGAACGCTTTTCCTTTATTTTCATCCGATTTTTAAATTTCAAATTTTTAAGGAAATCTTCTCAGAGAGCATTTACATTTCATAAGTAATTTCATGCCAAATTTAAAGTTTCTAACCCGTTCAGTATCACAAAAATCACAATTTAGAACTTTTTTTTTTTTTTTTTTTTTTTTTTTTTTTTTTTTTTTTTTTAATGCAGCCGCAAGGTAGTATTTACGCCGACATGAAGTAGGTCATATATTGGAACAAGGGCTGTCATCATCAATTTCCAACAATTACTTTTAAAATCGTTTGGGTACTTTCTGAGATTGCGTAGAAATCGCCATTTAGAACGTTTTTTAGAACTCTTTTCGCGCATTTTCACCCCCTGTTAAATTTCGATTTTTTTAAGAAATGGTCTTAGAAATTACTTATATCTTATAAGTAACTACCATTCCAAATTCAGGTTTCTAGACCCTACAGTAACACAAAAATCGCATTTTTGAACGTTCTTTTGCTCCTGCACCCCCTTTGGGGCTAATGGCACCGACATAAAATGTGGCCTATGTTGGAGCAAGGGTTGTCTCTATGCTTTTGACACCATTATTTTTTAATCGGTTTGATACTTTTTGAGATTGCGTAAATATCGCCATTTAGATCATTTCTTAGAACGCTTTTTGCGCATTTTCACCCCTTTTAAATTTCTAATTCTTAAAGAAATGTGCCTAGAGATCATTTATATCTAATAAGTAACTACATTCCATGTATCTTGGCCCTTCAGTAACACAAAAATCAAAATTTTGAACGTTTTTTACTCCTGCACCCCCTTTAGGGGTAGTGGCAACTACATAAAATGTAGCCTATGTGGGAGCAAGGTTTGTCACCATTATTTTTTAAATCAGTTTGGTACTTTCTGAAATTGCGTAAAAATCGCCATTTAGAACGTTGTTTAGAACGCTTTTCGCGCATTTTCACCCCTTTTTAATTTCGATTTTTTAAAGAAATGTCTTTAGAGTTCATTAGTATCTTAAAGTAACTACCATTCCAAATTTCATGTTTCTAGACCCTTAGGTAACACAAAAATCGCATTTTTAGAACGTTTTTTGCTCCTGCATACACTTTTGACCAGTGGCACGGATATAAGATATAGCCTATGTTCTAAGTTGGACTAACCCCATCATTTTGATACCATTACTTTTGGAATCGGTTCGGTAGTTCCAGAGCTTAACTCCTACAAATAAACAATTTTTACCTCTTTATAATATTACTAGCAAACCCCGCGGCTTTGCTCGCGTAATTGTTGAAATATGCCAAGTGTATTTATATGTCTAATTTTTATTAAAAGGTACTAACTAAATTTTTATTTTATTAAAAGGTAATATTTTATTTTATTAAAAGGTACTTATTACTTTTAGGAATAATTCAAAAATTATTATTTAAAACACAGTTTGATTAAACATCATTATTACACTGCATTAGGCAGAAATGAGACTTAAATTAATAAAATGAAATAAAACTAAATAAATGATAATTTAGAAAATATTTTGAAACTTTTGTGCTCAATTAATACGTTCATTTCAGTATTCATTTGAAATTTTGAATTTTTTAGAAACCACCTTCTTCTTACATCTTAAAATTAACCATCATGTCAAATTCCAAGTCTTACCACCTCTCTCAACATTAAGGACTATAATTATCAAGTAGGAGCTTGGTGCAATATAATAAAAGTGTAAAAAATAGCAACGTTGAAAGCACCAAAATTTTAAATTCTAAGCACACCGGTTTCCGTAGCATATAGCAAGCATACCTTCCTCAGTGCTAAGGATGGCGGAAATTTGCTCACATATATAGGAGAGATGGGGATTCCAGTTAAAGGTTTATTGACCAATAGGAAAACAGAAGATTGCAGGTAACAGCCAATTGGAAAAAAAGATGGGAAATGGGACCGAAGTAGTGAGGGGAGGGGGGTGAATTAAGAGAAAGAAGTTTTTATGTAATATTTCCAACAGTCTGATAATGGGGGAATAGCGAATTCACAATTAACAATATTTTTTATATTTTTATAAATATGAAAAGCTTCAAGGAAGTTAACTTAACTTCTTTAAATTTAAAATTTTGGTGCTTTCAACGTTGCTATTTTTTACACTTTTATTAAGGACTATGTTGAAACAGGAACTGTCACCATTAATTTGCCAACATTAATTTTGAAATCGTTTTTTTATTTCCTAATATTCCACAGAATGGTATTTAAAAAGCTTTTAAAGCCCTTTTTTAGAACGTTTGATGTTCCTGCGAACCCCAGGTGGTAGAATCACCGGCATAAAATATAGCCTGTGTAGGATCAGAGACTGTTACCATTGATTCGCAACTATCACTTTTATAATCGGTTTATATTCCCTGAAATTGCATAGAATCGTAATTTAGAACTTTTTTAGAATGCTTTTCGCACCTCCTCTTCGCTTCACCCCTTTTTAATTCGAATTTATTTTCGACGTTCCTTCGAGGGCATTTATATTTTATAAGTAACTACCATGTTATATTTAAAGTTTCTAGCCTTTTCAGTATTACAGAAATCGCAATTAAAAACGTTTTTAGCTCCTGCAACCCTCTGGTGGTAATGGAACAGACATAAAATATAGGTTATGTTTGAGCAGGTTCTATCACCAACAATTTGTCATCATTATTTTTTTAATCGGTTTGGTAATTTGTAAGTTTGCTTAAAAATTGTAATTTATAACGCTTTTCACTCACTTCATTTTTTTTATTTGGAATTTTCTTTCGACTGTTCTTAGAAAGCAGTTGCATTTTGTAAGTAAATACCATGCCAAACTTCAACGTGTTAGACCCTCAGTTGTGCAAAAAACGCGAATTAGAACCTGTTTTGCTTTTGCAACCCTCAGATGGTAGTGACAGCAACATAAAATATAACCTATGTTATAGGAGGGACTGTCACCATTGATTTGCAACCATTACTTTTGAAATAGCTTTGGTATTTCCTTAGATTGAGTAGAAATCGCAATTTAGAACGTTTTTAGGATGCTTTTCGCGCATTTTCACCCTTTTTTAAATTTCTAATTGTTTCGAAACTGTTCTTAAAGATCATTTATATTTAATAAATATGTACCTTGCCTAATTTTAAGTTGCTATCCCCTACCGATCACAAAAATCGAAATTTAGACGCTTTTTTGCTCCTGCAACGTCTTGGTGATAGTGATACCGACATAAAATAGCATCTATGTTAGAGCAGAGGCTATCAGCATCAATTTCCTACCATTACGTTTGAAATCAGATTCATTCTTCCTGAGATATTGCCGACAAATCGGCATTTAGAACGTTTTTAGAACACTTTTCGCGCATTTTGCTCCTGCATCTCCTCTGGGGTAGTGGAAACAGATATAAAATATAGCCTATCTTGGAGCAAGATCTGTCACCATCAATTTCCTACCATTACGTTTGAAATCAGATTCATTCTTCCTGAGATATTGCCGGCAAATCGGCATTTAGAACGTTTTTAGAACACTTTTCGCGCATTTTGCTCCTGCATCTCCTCTGGGGTAGTGGAAACAGATATAAAATATAGCCTATCTTGGAGCAAGATCTGTCACCATCATTTTTACACCATTATATTTGAAATCGGTTCAGTACTTCCTGAGATTGCATAGAAATCGCAATTTAGAAAGTTTTTTACAACGCTTTTTGCGCATTTTGACCCTCTTTTAAATTTCGATTTTTTTAGGAAATGTCCTTAGAGATCAATGATATTTTATAACTGACTACCATTCCAAATTTCACGATTCTAGGCCCTTCAGTAACGCGAAAGCCGCAATTTAGAACGTTTTTCTTCTGCACCTCCTTTGGGGTAGTGGCACCGACACAAAACATCGCCTATGTTGGAGCAAGGGTTGTCACCATCATTTTGACACCATTATTTTTCAGATCGGTTTAGTATTTCCTGAGATTGTGTAGAAAGCACCATGCAAAACGTTTTTTAGAACGCTTTTCGCGCATTTTCACACCTTTCAAATTTTGAAATGTTTAAGAACTGTTCTTATAACTCCTTTATATCTAATAAGTAGCTAATATTTCAAATTTCATATTTCTAGGCCCTTCGGTAACGCAAAAATCGTATTTTTAGAACGTTTTTTGCTCCTGCACCCCCTTTCGGGTAGTGGCACCGACATAAAACATAGTCTATGTTGGAGCAAGGGTTGTCACCATCATTTTGACACCAATATTTTTTAAATCGGTTTGGTATTTCCTGAGATTGTGTAGAAACTACCATTTAGAACGTTTTTAGAATGCTTTTCGCGCATTTTCACCCCTTTTAAATTTCGAATTGTTTAAGAACTGTTCTTAGAAATCCTTTATATCTAATAAGTAGCTGATACTTCAAATTTCATATTTCTAGGCCCATCAATAACACATAAATCGCATTTTTAGAACGTTTTTTTGCTCCTACACCCCATTTGGGGTAATGGCACCGACATAAAACATAGCCTATCTTGGAGCAAACGTTGTCACTATCATTTTGACACCAATATTTTTTAAATCGGTTTGGTATTTCCTGAGATTATGTAGAAACTACCATTTAGAACGTTTTTTAGAACGCTTTTTGTGCATTTTCACCCCTTTTAAATTTCGAATTGTTTAAGAACTGTTCTTAGACAACATTTATATCTTATAAGTAACTAATATTCCAAATTTCATATTTCTAGGTCCTTCAGTAACGCAAAAATCGCATTTTTAGAACGTTTTTTGCTCCTGCACCCCCTTTGGGTTAGTGGCACCGACATAAGATATAGCCTATGTTCTAAGTTGGGCAAACACCATCATTTTGATACCATTACTTTTGGAATCGGTTCGGTAGTTCTTGAGCTTATCGCCGACAAATAAACAATTTTTACCTCTTTATAATAGGAGTATGATTACTAGCAAACCCCGCGGCTTTGCTCGCGTAATATTTGAAATATGCCAAGTGATATTTATATGTCTAATTTTTATTAAAAGGTTCTAACTAAATTTTTATTTTATTAAAAGGTAATATTTTACTTTATTAAGTTTTTTCTATTAAAAGGTACTTATTACTTTTAGGAATAATTCAAAAATTACTATTTAAAACACAGTTTGATTAAACATCATTATTACACTGCATTAGGCAGAAATGAGACTTAAATTAATAAAATGAAATAAAATTAATAAATGATAATTTAGAAAATATTTTGAAACTTTTATGCTCAATTAATACGCTCATTTCAGTATTCATTTGAAGTTTTGAATTTTTTAGAAACCATCTTCTTACATCTTAAAATTAACCATCATATCAAATTCCAAGTCTTACCACCTCTTTTGACATAAAGGGCTATGTTGAAACAGGAACTGTCACCATTAATTTACCAACATTAATTTTGAAATCGGTTTGTTATTTCCTAATATTCCACAGAAACGTAATTTAAAAAGCTTTTAAAGCCCTTTTTTAGAAAGTTTGTTGTTCCTGTGAACCCCAGGTGGTAGAATCACCGGCATAAAATATAGCCTGTGTAGGATCAGAGACTGTTACCATTGATTCGCAACTATTACTTTTATAATCGGTTTATATTTCCTGAAATTGCATAGAATCGTAATTTAGAACTTTTTTAGAATGCTTTTCGCACCTCCCCTTCGCTTGACCCCTTTTTAATTCGAATTTATATTCGACGTTCCTTCGAGGGCATTTATTTTATAAGTAACTACCATGTCATATTTAAAGTTTCTAGTCTTTTCAGTATCCCAGTAATCGCAATTTAGAAAGTTTTTAGCTCCTGCAATCCTCTGGTGGTAGTGGAACAGACATAAAATCTAGCTTATGTTTGAGCAGGTTCTATCACCAAAATTTGTCATCATTATTTTTTTAATCGGTTTGGTAATTTATAAGTTTGCTTAAAAATCGTAATTTATAACGCTTTTCACTCACTTCATTTTTTTTAAATTTGGAATTTTCTTTTGACTGTTCTTAGAAAGCAGTTGCATCTTGTAAGTAAATACCATGTCATACTTCAAAGTGTTAGACCCCTCAGTTGTGCAAAAAACGCAAATTAGAACATGTTTTGCTTTTGCAACCCTCAGATGGTAGTGATAGTAACATAAAATATAATCTATGTTATAGCAGGGACTGTCACCATTGATTTGCAACCATTACTTTTGAAATAGCTTTGGTATTTCCTTAGATTGAGTAGAAATCGCAATTTAGAACGTTTTTAGGTCGCTTTTCGCGCATTTTCACCCCTTTTTAAATTTCCAATTTTTTCGAAACTGTTCTTAAAAATCATTTATATCTAATAAATATGCACCTTGCCTAATTTTAAGTTGCTAGCCCCTACTGATGACAAAAATCGCAATTTAGAGCGCTTTTTAGCTCCTGCAACGTCTTGGTGATAGTGATACTGACACACAACAGCGCCTATGTTAGAGCAGAGGCTGTGAGCATCAATTTCCTACCATTGCGTTTGAAATAAGATTCATTCTTCCTGAGATATTGCCAACAAATCGGCATTTAAAACGTTTTTAGAACGCTTTTCGCGCATTTTGCTCCTGCATCTCCTCTGGGGTAGTAGAAACAAATATAAAATAGAGCGTATCTTGGAGCGTATCTGCCACTATCACTTTTACACCATTATATTTGAAATCGGTTCAGTACTTCCTGAGATTGCATAGAAATCGCAATTTAAAATTTTTTACAACGCTTTTTGCGCATTTTGACCCACTTTTAAATTTCGATATTTTTAGGAAATGTCCTTAGAGATCATTGATATCTTATAATTAACTACCATTCCTAATTTCACGATTCTAGGCCCTTCGTAACGCAAAATCCGCAATTTAGAACGTTTTTCTCCTGGACCCCCTTTGGGGTAGTGGCACCGATATAAAACATCGCCTATGTTGGAGCAAGGGTTGTCACCATCATTTTGACGCCATTATTTTTTTAATCGGTTTGGTATTTCCTGAGATTGTGTAGAAACTACCATTTAGAACGTTTTTTAGAACGCTTTTTTCGCATTTTCCCCCCTTTCAAATTTCGAATTGTTTAAGAACTGTTCTTAGACATAATTTATATCTTATAACTAATATTCAAAATTTCATATTTCTAGGCCCTTCAGTAACGCTAAAATCGCATTTTTAGAACGTTTTTTGCTCCTACACCCTCTTTGGGGTAGTGACACCGACATAAAACATAGCCTATCTTGGAGCAAGCGTTGTCACCATCATTATGACACCAATAGTATTTAAATCGGTTTGTTATTTCCTGAGATTGTGTAGAAACTACCATTTAGAACGTTTTTTAAAACGCTTTTTGCGCATTTTCACCCCTTTCAAATTTCGAATTGTTTAAGAACTGTTCTTAGACATCATTTATGTCTTATATGTAACTAATATTTCAAATTTCATATTTCTAGGCCATTCAGTAACGCTAAAATCGCATTTTTAGAACGTTTTTTGCTCCTACACCCCCTTTGGGGTAGTGGCGCCGACATAAGATATAGCCTATGTTCTAAGTTGGACTAACACCATCATTTTGTTACCATTACTTTTGGAATCGGTTCGGTAGTTCCAGAGTTTACCTCCGACAAATAAACAATTTTTTCCTCTTTATAATAGGATATAGATATAGATTAGTATAGACTAGCAAACCCCGCGGCTTTGCTCGCGTAATATTTGAAATATGCCAAGTGATATTCATATGTCTAATTTTTATCAAAAGGTACTAACTAAATTTTTATTTTATTAAAAGATTATATTTTATTTTATTAAAAGGTACTTAAGTAAAGGTAGAATAATTCAAAAATTACTATTTAAAACACAGTTTAACTAAACATCATTATTACACTGTATTAGGCAGAAATGAGACTTAAATTAATAAAATGAAATAAAACTAAATAAATGATAATTTAGAAAATATTTTGAAACTTTTATGCTCAATTAATACGCTCATTTCAGTATTCATTTGAAGTTTTGAATTTTTTAGAAACCATCTTCTTCCATCTTAAAATTAACCATCAAGTCGAATTCCAAGTCCTACCACCTCTCTCAACATAAAGGGCTATGTTGAAATAGGAACTGTCACCATTAATTTGCCAACATTAATTTTGAAATCGGTTTGATATTTCCTAATATTCCACAGAAACCTAATTTAAAAAGCTTTTAAAACCCCTTTTTAGAACGTTTGTTGTTCCTGCGAATCCCAGTGGTAGAATCACCGGCATAAAATATAGCCTGTGTAGGATCAGAGACTGTTACCACTGATTCGCAACTATTACTTTTATAATCGGTTTATATTCCCTGAAATTGCATAGAATCGTAATTTAGAACTTTTTAAGAATGCTTTTCGTACCTCACCTTCGCTTCACCCCCTTTTAATTCGAATTTATTTTCGACGAGCCTTCGAGGGCATTTATATATTATAAGTAACTACCATGTCATATTTAAAGTTTCTAGCCTTTTCAGTATCACAGAATTCGCAATTTAGAAAGTTTTTAGCTCCTGCAACCCTCTGGTGGTAGCGGAACAGACATAAAATATAGCTTATGTTTGAGCAGGTTATATCACCAAAATTTGCCATCATAATTTTTTAATCGGTCTGGTAATTTATAAGTTTGCTTAAAAATTGTAATTAATAACGCTTTTCACTCACTTCATTTTTTAAATTTGGAATTTTCTTTCGACTGTTCTTAGAATGCACTTGCATCTTGTAAGTAAATACCATGCCATACTTCAAAGTGTTAGACCCCTCAGTTGTGCAAAAAATGCAAATTAGAACATGTTTTGCTTTTGCAACCCTCAGATGGTAGTGACAGCAACATAAAATATAACCTATGCTATAGCAGGGACTGTCACCATTGATTTGCAACGATTACTTTTGAAATAGCTTTGGTATTTCCTTAGATTGAGTAGAAACAGCAATTTAGAACGTTTTTAGGACGCTTTTCGCGCATTTTCACCGCTTTTTAAATTTTCGATTTTTTCGAAACTGTTCTTAAAGATCATTTATAGCTAATAAATATGTACCTTGCCTAATTTTAAGTTGCTATCCCCTACCGATCACAAAAATCGAAATTTAGAACGCTTTTTTGCTCCTGCAACGTCTTGGTGATAGTGATACCCACATAAAATAGCGTCTATGTTAGAGCAGAGGCTGTTAGCATCAATTTCTAACCATTACGTTTGAAATCAGATTCATTCTTCCTGAGATATTGCCGACAAATCGGCATCTAGAACGTTTTTAGAACGCTTTTCGCGCATTTTGCTCCTGCATCTCCTCTGGGGTAGTTGAAACATACATAAAATATAGCCTACCTTGGATCAAGATCTGTCACCATCATTTTTACACCATTATATTTGAAATCGGTTCAATACTTCCTGAGATTGCATAGAAATCGCGATTTAGAAAGTTTTTTATCGCACTTTTTGCGCATTTTGACCCCCTTTTAAATTTCGATTTTTTTTAGGAAATGTCCTCAGAGATCATTGATATCTTATAACTAACTACCATTCCAAATTTCACGATTCTAGGCCCTTCCGTAACGCAAAAGCCGCAATTTAGAACGTTTTTTGCTCCTGCACCCCGTTTGGGGTAGGGGCACCGACATAAAACATCGCCTATGTTGGAGCAAGGGTTTTCACCATCATTTTGACGCCATTATTTTTTAGATCGGTTTAATATTTCCTGAAATTGTGTAGAATCCACCATTAGAACGTTTTTTAGAACGCTTTTCGCGCATTTTCACTCCTTTTAAATTTCGAATTGTTTAAGAACTGTTCTTAGAAATCCTTTATATCTAATAAGTAGCTAATATTTCAAATTTCATATTTCTAGGCCCTTCGGTAACGCAAAAATTGGATTTTTAGAACGTTTTTTTTTGCTCCTGCACCCCCTTTGGGGTAGTGGCACCGACATAAAACATAGCCTATGTTGGAGCAAGTGTTGTCACCGTCATTTTGACACCCTTATTTTGACACAATTATTTTTTAAATCGGTTTGGTATTTCCTGAGATTGTGTAGAAACTACCATTTAGAACGTTTTTTAGAACGATTTTCGCGCATTCTCACCCCTTTCAAATTTCGAATTGCTTAAGAACTGTTCTTAGAAATCCTTTATATCTAATAAGTAGCTAATATTTCAAATTTCATATTTCTAGGCCCTTCAGTAACACATAAATCGCATTTTTAGAACGTTTTTTGCTCCTGCACCCCCTTTGGGATAGCGACACCGACATAAAACATAGCCTATCTTGGAGCAAGCGTTGTCACCTTCATTTTGACATCAATATTTTTTAAATCGGTTTATATTTCCTGTGATTGTGTAGAAACTACCATTTAGAACGTTTTTTAGAACGCTTTTTGTGCATTTTCACCCCTTTTAAATTTCGAATTGTTTAAGAACTGTTCTTAGATATCATTTATATCTTATAAGTAACTAATATTCAAAATTTCATATTTCTAGCCCTTCAGTAACGCTAAAATCGCATTTTTAGAAAGTTTCTTGCTCCTACACCCCCTTTGGGTTAGTGGCACCGACATAAAACATAGCCTATCTTGGAGCAAGCGTTGTCACCGTAATTTTGACACCAATACTTTTTAAATCGGTTTGGTATTTCCTGAGATTACGTAGAAACTACCATTTAGAACGTTTTTTAGAACGCTTTTTGTGCATTTTCACCCCTATTAAATTTCGAATTGTTTAAGAACTGTTCTTAGACATCATTTATATCTTATAAGTAACTAATATTCCAAATTTCATATTTCTAGGCCCTTCAGTAACGCAAAAACCGCATTTTTAGAAAGTTTTTTGCTCCTGCACCCCCTTTGGGTTAGTGGCACCGACATAAAATATAGCCTATGTTCTAAGTTGGACTAACACGATCATTTTGATACCATTACTTTTTAAATCGGTTTGGTATTTCCTGAGATTATGTAGAAACTACCATTTAGAACGTTTTTTAGAACGCTTTTTGTGCATTTTCACCCCCTTATATTTAGAATTGTGTAAGAACTGTTCTTAGACATCATTTATATCTTATAAGTAACTAATATTCAAAATTTCATGTTTCTAAGCCCTTCAGTAACGCTAAAATCGCATTTTTAGAACGTTTTTTGCTCCTACACCCCCTTTGGGGTAGTGGCACCGACATAAGATATAGGCTATGCTCTAAGTTGGTCTAACACCATCATTTTGATACAATTACTTTTGGAATCGGTTCGGTAGTTCCAGAGCTTATCTCCGAAAAATAAACAATTTTTCCCTCTTTATAATAGGAGTATAGAAGTATAGATTACTACATCTTTTCATTTACCGATATTTCTTTCTATAACAACGAAATGAGATTTTAAATCTAGCCGATATCAGATTCAAAAAAAAAATAATGTACGTTAATTAGCCAACGTATAATAATAAATAATCTATTTAAAATTTTATTGATATTGCGGCAATCTCTTCCATGCTCTGCACTATAAAACGATGTTCTTTAAACAAAAAAGTAAAAAACGTGAAGTAAATGTAGATGGAAAAACCGTTATCCAGCGCATTTTTCGTGAAACAGTACCTTTCATTTTAAAAATATAAATATTTACTCTTTCAAGAAAATTATTTTCTGAAAGAAATTTTCATATTTTTTTATTGCTTTCGGTCTTAAAAATTTGAACGATTTTGATAATGTTTTAGTGGGTATAAGCGCTTTACCTCATGCGTGTACCAGAAGCGGGATGGCATGCAGTATTTACATTCAATTTTATAATGACGCAATATGAATAACATATGTACATGTTAAAATTTTAAACCTTTGAGAAAATCTAGAGAAAAGTTGGTGTAACATTATTATACAAAAATTATTATAATAATTTTAAGTTTTAAGTTTTAATGTGTAATGGAAAAAATAGGTATTCTTTTTGATGAATAGTATAAGTAAAGAATGGGTTTCAATTCAGTTTGAAGTAACGATTTCATTTTGTCTTCAATTTCTGCATCCTAAACAACTGCTATAGATATTCTGTTTTCATTGCGACAAGTTTGGACTCTATTAAAGATATGCTAACTATTGTATTATGTTATTTTTATTCATAGTTTAATTTACCCGCTCAATGCTTTGGCAAATGGGAAGATTCTGATAGAGAAATGAAGAACTCTGTATTTTTTATGTTAGTCGGGCACAGGTGATAAATTGCCAACCATTGCTCCCTTTGCATTTTTTTCGTATTTCATTAATCCCATTTAAAATATAATATTTTCACTTGTATTGCTTAAAAAACAGAACTCATTTCATTTAAAACTGAAACATTTGAAATTCATGGCTTTCACTTATTTCTTTTAATTCTCAAAAAAAAAAAAAAAAAAAAAAAAAAAAAAAAAAAAAAAAAAAAAAAAATGAAAGAAAAATAATAAATAATACTATAAACCATGACATTTAATTTCAACATCAAAGCATTGTTTTAATTTACCATGCGAAAAAAAAAATGCTAACTGGTGTGTTAAATAATGCTATTGGCGAGATTTGCGCCCGGCTAACATAAAACCACCAAGAATTCTTTGCAATCGCGGCAACTTTTATGTAGTTTTATTCGATTTTTTAAAAATTAAAATGGAAGATTTGCATTTGAAAAGGGAAGGAGTCAGCCCGTAATTCTTTATGACAGTCACAAGACTTGGACTATTATAATATAGATAAAACGATCGCGTTGGAAAAAGTATTTGGTGACTTATCACTTGCGCCGACTAACATTAAAGTACAAAAATGGTGGCTTGGCAGACTAAAAGTGAAGCGGTCAACTCGGAACTGTTGATGACAGTCACATGACTTAGTCTTCTATTATATAGATGTTTAATTGAAAATTAGGTTTATTTTTTTTATAAAAAAATTATATGTAAAGAATCGGGTTTTATTTCAGTTTGAACTAACGTTTTTCTTATTCAATTATTACATCCTAAACAAAATATGTAAGTTTTCTGCTTTCATTGGGTTAAATGATATATAAATCATGCTTTTGAAAACTACTTTACCATTTATATAGATATAATAATGCAACTGTATGAAAGTGCAGATAAAGAAAAAAAACGCAGCATATTATTAAATTTATTCCTTTCAGTTCTATTGGATTTTGCTTCGTGTCACTAGTGTTAATTGTTTTATTTTATTTTTATTTTATACATAGAAATGAAAAAGTGAATAAAAAAAAATTCATCAATAAATTTTAAATACCTATATAGAAAAATTATTATAGTTAATTTTTTAATAGACAAAAAAAAATAAATAAACAAATAAAGAACATGGTTAAAATTCACATATATAAAACATATTTGTTTTACTATATCAAGCTAAGGAAATTAAAATAAATTTAAAAAGTATATTGTTTAAGGAATATAAAAAAATAATCAAATTTCCGCTATCAAGTTATTAAAATAAATAAATTCGACTTAAAGAATTATTTGTGCTTATAGAAACATTATATTGTTACCGACATTAATGTCCTGTACGTGATGAATTACATGCAAAATTTAAACTCGAAATATAGTTTTAAAGTGAAACTGAAACATGAGATAATGCAAACCGACACCGAACTGAAACTCGAAATTAAGTAGAATTTATCCATATTTTCATAAAATTATAGAAAAGCTAAATGGAATAATATTTCTAGTATCAAGTAGTTATTCTAGAAGTTATTTTTTATGTAAACATATACACACATATATTCAATCAAATATATATTTTTGATCTTTAAAGTTGCTGTGTACTACATATATTTTTTGAAAAACCAGACTATCAACCCCGATCCGCAAGAGTTAAACCCCAACATGAAAAATGCACTTACCAGAAACATTTACAATCATCCCACATTAAACTAGCAATGCAACGAAAATAAATATTGATAATCCACCCGTCCGTACCCGCGGATAATTACAGAATCGCTTATAATCGTATTGTACAAACTACTACAGGATTACTCTAATCCACATTTATCTTATATCACATTGTTGAAATACCTTCGCCTTTTTTACGCTCAGTATTCGATCGCATAGTAAAAATTTCGTTCCACAGTAAAAAAAGAAACCAAATACATGACGTGATCGACACAGTAGCGCTCAAAAGTATTTTGACAACCTTATATTCTCTCTTATTTTATTTAATATAAAAATGTAAAAGAAAATATATTCCGTATGATTGAGAACACTATGACTGCAGTTATTTAACTGTATCAAGTTTCAACTTGTGTGTTTACATTCGGCGCCACCGAAGAAATATGACTCCTCCTTAGCTCAAAAGTATTTTGACAATTATTTTGCATTTAATTGTTGAAGGTTTCAGTGGCGCTATAGCTTCGATTAGTGTTTATATTGACTTATTGTGATTATTTTTAAGGATCAGGAATGTCGAAAAGTAAAAAATATTGAAGTGATTCTAGAAAAGCCGCTGTAAATGCCCTTAAGATAGGTAGACTGCAAGCAGAAGTAGCTCGTTCTTTTAACGTGTCTCGACAACTTGTTATTACACGGAATAAAGTTTTTAATAAACAGAAATAAATCGAAAATAAATCTCAAAGTGGCCATCCGAAAAAAAAAAACAACAACTTGAAATGTTGACTATATTATAAAAATGATATCCACAAGTGATTGTCGAAAATCCGCTGTAATAATAAAAAGTGAATTGAAAGAAAATTACGGCATAGACATATACGTTTCATTGGTCAAACGACGCCTAAAGCTCTATGGTTCACATGGTAGAAGACCAGCAAAAACACGTTTGTTGTCTAATAAGAATAGGAAGGCTAGAGTTGCATTTGTAGAACGGCATAACCCTTTCAGGGGCAAAGCAATTCCTTTTCTAAAGTGTTGAAATTAATGATTGACACCGGAATTTGAAAACAAATTTATTTTTACATATGAAAAAGCTATATTTCACACACATGATAAACCGAATTTTTTTTAACCAAAATTCTGGTGTCAGTCATTAATTTCAACAGTTCAGCAATAGCATTGCTTTGCCCCAGAAAGGGTTATGCCGTTTTACAAATGCAACTCTAGCCTTCCTATTCTTACTAGATTAGAAACGTGTTTTTGCTGGTCTCCTACCATGTAAACTATAGAGGTTTAGGCGTCGTTTGACTGATGAAACGTGTATGTCGTTGCCGTAATTTTCTTTCAATTCTTTTTTTTATTATTACAGCGGACTTACGACAATCACTTGTAGATATCATTTTTATAATTCAGTCAACATTGCAAGTTTTTTCTTTTCGAATGGCCACTTTGAGGCTTATCTTCGATGTATTTCTGTTTATTAAAAGCTTTATTCCATGTAATAACAAGTTACCGAGACATGTTAAAAGAACGAGCTAACTTTGTTTGCAGCCTACCTTTCTTAAGTGCATTTACAGCGGCTTTTCTAAAATCACTTCAATATATTTTTTTTTTACATTTAGACATTCCTGATCCTTAAAAGTAGTCACAACAAGTCAATATAAACACTAATCGAAGCTATAGCGCCACTGACACCTTCAACAATTAAATGCAAACTAATTGTCAAAATACTTTTGAACTAAGGAGGAGTCACATTTCTTCGGTGGCGCCGAATGTAAACAAACAAGTAGAAATTTGATACATTTGAATAACTCCAGTCATAGTGTTCTCAATCATAGGGAATATATTTCCTTTTACATTTTTATATTAAATAAAATAAGAGAGAATATAAGGTTGTCAAAATACTTTTGAGCTCTACTGTATTAATAAAAACTTGATGTTGTTATCATGCTCTTAGCGCCATATTAAAAACAATTAGTTCATTTTTGTGAAAGCCTACAAACTTTTAAAAACATGAAGACATATAAAATTACTAATGATATCGCCTTTAATACTTTTCAATAAAAAATATCAAAACCTTCCGTCGAACATGCATATATATATAAAAAAAGATACAATTGATTTGTTTAACTTAACTTCCATCGTAAGAAAAGACAACACTTGTAAAACCGATTCAACGGATTTCAATACTTTTTCATTATGCCCAATAACGCATAAAATGTATCCATAATTACGAAATTTCCTGTGCAAAAACCGTTAAAGTTAGAAATATATATATATATATATATACTATATTGTTTTTCTAAATTGTAAGAAAAACAGTAATTGAGTTTTTAGTGAAATCTAATTACCTTAGCAAACTTGAACTTGCTTCCTCTTTTTTGATTTAGAGAATATAGAGGCCTTATTCTATTTCACATTAAGTATTGTCCAAAATATTTTCTGTAATACCATTCGCTAGGTTAGTTATCATAGTTATCATACGAATTGAATATTTCCAACTGAGCGAAAAAATGACCAGGCCAAGGATCAAACCAAGCTCATTGTAGGAACGAATCCAGACAAGGATCTGGGTTCGATTCCCGGCGTGGGAATTTGTTCGCACTGTTGGAAATATTCGATTCGTATGATAACTTTACCAATCAGTTTGGTTGTGTTAAAATAATAGTTTATCCTCGTTTTCATTGTTTTAATATCACGATCTGGTATGTCAAAGACGCTTCATCTGCACTTGATAATATTCCAAAATACGAATTCAAGAAAACTAATAGCAGGAGGGTTATAAAAACAGAGTATTGGGCCCATTTCTTTACAATCTAAATGTAAAATTTTCATGTTTATGCATTGGTTGCACCATTTAATTGTGATTAAAATATTCTTAAAAAACAATTAAAAATATGGAATGATAAAAGTTTTCATTACTACTTATTTTTCATTACGTTTATTTTGTATTAACGTTTGTAACGTTATGCACTTACTATTTACATTTTAAATTATGTTATACAATTTCACTAAAAATTTCAATAATAATGAAACTTTCGTACAAATGGTAGTGTGAAAACAATTAAATGCATTGTTGATTTAATGCCCGATTCAGAAATGGGATATTTATCAATCTCCTTTTATCGTAAGTTGTTTGGAAAATGTGGGACCGTTTTAGAGATGTACTCATAAATTGCGGTTTCACATAAAAAAAAATCCACAAGTAAAAAAAAAAAAAATAACAATACAATACATATGTAATACACATTTCGAGGAAGAATATGCCATTTTGAATTTACAGGATATGTGAAATGCACTTATCACTGCTCAATGACATTCTCAATAAACTGTTTTATTTTAAGTAATTGATCTATGCAGTAAAGATATTTTGATATTAGTAAACATTTTGATATTTTGATATTTTTTGATTTTATGTATTCTTAAACTATCTGAATAATCGTCACTAGTTTATAAAATTTTAGAGAATATTTACATAAAAATATAGCGACTGCAGTATTGTGCAACTTCAAACGTTTTATGTATTAATACTGTCAGTTAATCGTGTAATCGTTAGTCATGGGCAGATGCATTCTGTTTGCAAGAGCTAACAGTTTGTACAAGAATAGATGTGAATAATTCATATGTGACTGGCTGAAAAAAAAAAAAATAGAATAGCAAATCTGATCTCTGCAAGTGGGTTTTACTAGGAAGTCTCAGACAATTTAATATATCAGCAGTTTTTATATTTTGAAATTCCGTACGAGTGAAGAACCTATTAAGTTTCACTCATTTGTCCTTAATTGATAAAAGAGACAAGGTAAGTAATACACGGATCATGTTTGTTTGTTTTATCATAGGTAGTACTGACAACATTTCGCCAGTTTTTAAAAACATCTCATCTGTATCACATGACAGCAAATAACGGTAGAAGAATTGCAGTGTTTCTCTTTGGCTGGCTGTGCTCTAAAATGTGGCGAAATTCTTGCTTGAACCTCTTGACTTCCAGGCTTAATTTCGCCAGTGAAGGTTTGAATACCAGGATATGCGGTGACCAGTGCCTTATTCTATCAGTTGCGTATCACATATCACTCCGGTTCAAATATGCGACCATTACTTTATAGTGAAAGACGTATACAGTATACGTCATGGACGTTGATTACTGAAATGAGAGAACTACCAAGCGTACGTCTTGGTGCTGAAGGGCTTTATATATTATTCAATTATTTTAACGTTCTTTGCTAGTATTCGACATATTTATTCAATGCATAAGTGAAATGGGATAAACCTAAACATACATTTCGTTATCTTATTGTTTTTAATTTCTTTTGCAATATTTCAAAAGAATTAATTCACTAACTATAGCTTCAACTAATCGAAAATAGGTCTAAAGTTGGAAGTGACCGGTAACTTGTGGCTACGAGATTTTCTATAATAAGAGTCTGGTATAAAAAACATTTCTGGTCTGAGGATTCCCTGACAAGTACAAACCTTGTGTTTATATTTTTTCCTAATGAATTTGATTTATGGCATTTTCAGTATCTTAATCTTATTAGAGTCCATTCTAAACTGTACATTTTAGTGGATAGGCATAAAATGAAAACGGCATATACTTATTTTTTTAACATATAAAACACAGTTTTTTTTATATATTAATAGTTCTAAAACATTACATGTTTCTTAAATACATATGTGCAAAAATGCTGTAACGAATATTTACAAAATTGAATAGTGATCTAGAGATATTACTCTGTGGTACATCTTTTGAATGGGACAAAATTCCATTAAATGTAACACTAATAGGATAAATGGTATATATACAGTGGTGACCAAACTTGTAGGCACTTTTAGATAGATTTCAGTACAAAAATTAAAAAGCTACCTCTTCCAGGCTTAAAAAGGAAAACACTTCGGAAAATGTTGCTATATTTTCGCCTATCATGACCCCCAGATACCAAAACCAATCTCTGTTGAAATGCTAACTTATATATATATATATATATATATATATATATACATATCCTAAAACCAAACCAAAAGTTCAAAACCAAAGAACTGGTCCAAAGATAAAAATAAAATTAACCAAATGACAACAACTAAATCAACTTAAAAATTACTAACTTTAAAAAACAACAAACTTTAAAAACAACAAGCCCCAAAATATATGCAATAACTAAATCAAAAAGAAATTAAATCAATGGAGGCAGGCGGCATGACTTGCGACATGCACATCGGGGTGAAACCAGTTCTAAGTGCACAATGCTTCCACAACTACCTGTCAAGACCAAATGGAAAAAACTAACAAGTCAAATGAGCTGACAAGACCGATCGAAAATAAAATCAACAAAACGTGAAACTCCAACGTACATGCACGTAATCCCTAAACAGTCAAACTTACAGTTACACCTCCCTTCGCATCCACAATACCTCTGAATCACTGTGATAAGTCTTACACTTTACGAAATTACGCAGAAAACTCTTCAAAAATTTCTCAGGTTAGCCGTGGTGCAATGCAATAATATACCATTTGTAAATCTGTTAAACCTTTCCCCCTGTATTTGAAGTCAATCTATCTATACGGTTTAACACGTTAAAGAAATTACTTCTACATATGCACATTTGAACCAAATTGTAACATTTTTTATAGTTTCAAATTAAAGCTTTTTCGTTTGTCATATATATCAGTTTTTAACTCACCATTTTTATATCGATATTAACATCTAAATAATTGACTATGTTTTGACTTTTTGACTCCAATTTAAAATTTAAACTATTAGGATAGAAATCGACATTTTTCTTTTTCACGTCATTGCATCTCACTATTACAATACATTCAATATACCGAAAACTTTTCATATCGTCGTTCGTATCAATATGTTCCTCGTACATATTTAAATAGATATCGGCTAAAATCGAACTACAGATTCCTCCCATTGGAATACCTCTAACTTGTTTGTAAACAATTTTTTCTATCAAATAAGTACTACAAAATTAAACAAATAGGTTAACCAATTCTGTTCGATATTTGAGGAATTACATTTATTGAAAAACTCCATAATGTTCATTTTAAGATTTTCCAGATCTATACTGTTATACAAGTCTTTGAAATCATACGCTGTTAAGCTTGAAATGTTTTTCATTTGATTTAAACGCTTATCTAGCTCAAACCTGTTTTTAATTATACAAGTCGACTTAACTTTCAGTACTTTATCAAAAATCTCTTTTAATAACTTTAACAATTTTTATTACCGTTTTCCAAATATGAACTGAAACCACATATTATAGCTCTAAATACCACAGGATCTTTATGAAACTTCGGAACCATTACCAAATATGGAAAGCTAGTACTATTTTGTTTTATCTTAATTTTTTTATAATATGCTTTTAGTCTATTACCAATAACTTGTTTACTTGATTTTAAAGTTTCATAATTTATTTCATTACCATAAGCCTCCTTGAGTAATTTACTAGAGAATGTTTTACAAATAATTGCATAATTTGTTAGCTTTGTATATATATGTTATTATAAAATTATTCTGCAATTCTCTTATAGATTCTTTAAATTCATTATAATATTTTCCTGAAACCCCTTCAGAATTACCGTCAATATGTCTACACAAATCTTTTAAAATGCAATACTTCCACTCCTCGAAAACGCTAGCAGGTAAATTGTATTTATATACTAATTTTTGAATAAAAATATCCAAATTCATATTCAAGCGTTTTCTTGTCATATTTCTTGTTAATACTCTCTTAATTCTGTATCTCGCTCAATATGTCATGATTTCACTCAGTGTCTTATTAGGTACTATATCAAAACTACACGTTAATATATATCCGTAGGTTTGATCTACATATTCGTTGAATTTCTCTTCCTGACAATAGCAAACACTATTATCAATACTGTATTTTTTTTTATCTTTGGCATAATCGTTGTAGTTGTATATGACTCTGCTCATCGGTTTAACATATTTAAAAAGCCTTAGAAATCGCTACATTTTTATCCGGCAGAAGTTTATTATACGCATCTAAAAATTTATTTATGTTAACTTCTTTTAGATGTGACCCCATGTAATCTAAAACACAGTATATTTTATTATTTTCAGCATCTTTTTGGCACACGCTCTTAACATAAAAACCTAAATTTTGTTTTTTATTCTAAATCTCAATAGATCTAGAGCCATATCAATCTTGTTGTTACCATATCAATTTTGTTGTTGTTTTTTATGCAAATTCCTCAAAAGTTCTAATATCATTTTCTTTTTGACATTGAATATGATGTTTTTAATTTACTGATTCGTTACCCTTTGAGTTGTAGTTTTCGATAACTTTTTCAACAACCTTGCAACATTTTAATTTCTTTAATTCAATGTTTTTCCTATGATTTTTATTCCTGTCATAATCAATTATATGTTTTGTCCTTCCATAGACAGACATCCAAAAATTTCCCACTAAATTTCCTTGTTTCAATACTTTGATCGAACTTTACGTTCAATCCATATGGGTAAAATATTCCGTAATTTACCATCATATTTCTTTCACTGATTAATCTTTCATTTTTATTAGGAATAATTTTAAAAATTGAAATCTCAATACTATAAATTCCGTGTCTATCAAAATGTGTAATCTTAATTTCTTGTTCATCCTTACCACTTTTTGGTTCTCTTGTGTCTGTTTTAAGGTTATTGATTCTTATATTGAAAGGAGAGGAACTTTGTCCTATGCACGACATATTACAAGCAAGACATCTCAGTCTGCAGACAAAATTATAAACCTTGCAGAATTTCAAAATGATTTCCCCTATCATTAACCTCCACTATACCCTCAGCACTTACACACAATTTACAACGTTTATCTGTACAAGTTTTTAGTTTCATTTCGACCAGACTATCTTCAACCAAGATTTTTGTTACAAAAACATTTTGTTTTTTATTTAACAATGTTTTCCCAATTCTACCACCAATTTTTAAATTTTGAGCCATGTTACTGTTGAAGAAAATCCAAGTTTTATATCTTAAAATTACATAACCAGTGTATTCGGAACTATCATTTTTTAGTGAATATATTTCATCTTGCATTTTTTAATATATTTTCATGTATCTTAATTTTTTTTATTATTTTTGTATTTTTATAAGAACTAGCCTTACTTCGCGTCCCACCTTGTCAACTATAATTATCTCCATACTTTTCGCCACCATTACCAACATTATAGCCTAAATCACGGGCGCAGTCAAACGATCCCATGGGTCATTGTAGTGCAAGTCACATAGATGATAATTGCTAAGATTTCTGGACACCGTTATTTTCAAAAAGTTTTCTTCGCTTTACTCAATTAATGAGATATCTCCGATAAAATAAGTCACATTTTACGTTTTAAAATACTAGTAGCGAAACATTATAGCAATTTGCATCTATGTGACTTATACAACAAGTATGCATGGAATTACCCATACAGGTATGTGTCCATATGTATATGTATGGTATACATATGTATGGTATCCATGTATACTTCTATATATATATATATAAAAGTTTTGATTTAGAAACGGATCAATGAAAATCTGCATAGATCATCCGGGTATATTCCTATTAGATCGCATCCCTATTTTTTATGACTGGGGGTCTTTCTTCGTTAACATTAAGAAAACTGTTTCACACAAAAATATGAAAATCGGTGGTATTATAGAGACATGTTTGGTAAACACCCTGATGAAGACATTTTTTAAATCTAATAATTATTTTAAGAGATATTTAATGTTAAAGATGGTCAAAATCGTTCCATTAAAAAAGTTTTATATGAGAAAAACCATACATAGAAATTTAAACATTTTTAGATCATTTTATAGATTAGAAGTTCCCGATGTGCAGACTGCAATTATCTTTTTAATTTGACTCATTTTTTGAGGATTTATTTCCATTTTAAATTCAATTTTTCAGCAGTTCGAGAGATATTTTTTACACATTTTAGAAAAGGGCAATTATTTTAAACTGTTGCCAATTTTCAAAACAGCGCAAAGAATAATATTTCCTTCAAATAAAAAAAATATTTACACGTAGCTATTATAAACAGAAAAAAACTTTCAAATTAGAGTTAAGTGATTACGTGTTAAAAATCAGGAAAATATTGAAAATTACATCAGAAAAACTACAGTTACACGTGAATTTAAAGGTGAAAGAAAATAAAATTTTTAAATACTAAATTCATTATTATGCGTTAAAAGTCACAAATTAAGGAAATTACGTCATATTTAAAAAGGCCAAATAAATAAAAGTTGGCAAAACATTTTAAATTAAAAAATATATTTGCACGAGACCTTTATTTCATATTTTTGAGATAATCTTTCCAACTATTATCGTGAATTCTAAGACAGCGCAAATAATATTTCCTTTCTAACAACAAAAGTATTTTCATGTGAATATTAAAAAGAGAAAGTAAACTTTGGTGAAAATTTCGTCAGATTTAAAACGATACATTTAAAAGAACTTTCTCATAGCGTTGTTAAAAAGTACCGAGAGACAATGACTCTGTGTACTTAATTCATTTTACATTAGCTAACTTTCAAATTTTTAACTAATTTTTAACACTTTCCAACAAAGTTGAAATGTGTTATTGATTTCGGTTTGTCTGTTCGCGCTCTAACTATCGTAAATATACTCGGATCGCACTGAACTTTTTGGTTATTGACGTTTAGCCTAACACGAGCCCTATTTCAAATGAAATTTGTAGCATGTTTAGTTCATTTACAGGGACAGTCAAAAGTATTCCGTTATATTACGGCCAATGGGAAAAAATCATTTCAAATGAATTTTAAAGAGGTTACACCCTTTCAAACATAATACAAAATATATGCATTTACGAAGTGCACTAAAATATGCAGAATATTCTGTAGCATATGCAGTGCAACGAATTGTTTGCGGCATATTTTAATTATACAAATTCATATATAATAAAATTGATATACGTCAGTGAGGCTTACTCAAGTTATTTCATGTATAATACGAAGTGCAAAGCATTTACAGGAACATACAAAACATTTCAGACAAGTATTTTCTATCCGAAGTACTGTATATTAGCGGCGATGGCAGGGAATGAATTTTTAATTATGATATGCGCTTTTAAGTTTCACTATATTTATGCATACTATATGGTGTGTGTAAATGTTATAGTTGATATACAGGTCTACGCAAGAGAATTCGTAAAAGTTACTGAGTATAACCGTTAATTGCTGAAAGGTGGGTTTAAAATATGTTATGCTGAACTGCATGTAGTTTTCCATGAAATGTTTGTAGAATATAGGTAAAATTATATGCAGGGCCACGCAAAAAATTGGATACGTGGCCGCCTATAGATGATATATTCTGGAAATGCGATTTCAGTAATTTTAAGAGTGATTTAGTTTAAATTAAAGTTAAGCTAAATAGTGGTGTGTAATAAAGATACTAGGTAAACAACAGGGTTGAACAAAAGTATTCAAGCATGTTTCCATCTATTAGTATGAATTACTGAAAGAGAAATTTCAACCAGTTTTGCGTTTTCTTGCTAAACTAAATCTTCTATTATATAGTATATATATCAGCCTACAGATCAAATACAGGGCTGTTCGGAAGAATTGGAATAAATATTTGGCTATGGATGGTAACTTCTGAAATCAGTTTTTTAAATGTTTAGTTAGTTATCTTATTTCCCTAAATAACGAAGTTTTGTTAAAGCTTTCAGGGAGTGTTGGAAAGTGTTTCATAATCTATGCCGTACGCATGATTTTTCTTTCTTGTTATTTATCAAAGACGAAAACAGCCATTTTATCTCTTAGCAGCGGCTGATTTCGTCTTAAAAATCTCCAATAAAAAAAAAAAAAAAAAAAAAAAAAAAAATGAAAAAATGAAAACCCGTTTACAGGGAGACCGTCACTGTTTTTTGTTTTAATTATAATTCAATCTTTTTAAGGGCTATGAAATTAGCATGCTTTTAGAATCTGGGGTGTCTGAACAGGGGTTGGCGAGCGTAGCTCGTAGGGGGCAGAGCCGCCTAGTATATATATATAACTGAAATTTGACATGCTGTAACTTTCGAATTTTTTAACAGATTTTAATGTAATTTTTCATATGCATAGTACATACTAATGTCTCAACCGAGTTTATTGGCCAGCTTCATCCGCGATCTTGGTTCGTAATACCGGTCATTTAAATTTTGTGGACACTTTTGGAATTTTTTTTGTTTCCTACCCTTTTTTTAAATGATCCATGTTGTTAACTTACACTGTGGGAAAAATATCTTTTAGTGTTTCTAACATTCTATTTAAAATGATATATAAGAGTTTGCGTTTTGTGAAACGTAACATTATCTATAAGTATACAATGTTAGAAAACATAAAAAAAATTGAAAATTCAAATGGCCGCCAATTTGAAACAAGTTGGGGGATCAAGGAGGCCAACGAGCTCGCTTGAGACATTAGTATATAATATTCACATAAAAATTTCATTCAAATCGATTCAAAAACTTCGATTCAACAAATCTCAGATATATATGTATATATATATATATACATATATATATATATATACATGTATATATATAAGACAACATTTCAACATAGGATGGTTTTGTGATGATCTCGGGGGGGCATGGTCGGTGCAAATATAGCAAAATTTCAGAGAAGTCTTCGGACGGCTGCAATCGGTAGCTTTTTACTTTTGGAATGGAAGGGTGAAAGTGTCCACAATTTTGGCCACCACTGTATCTATTATCCCCTTCCCCATTTTCCGGAATCCATGTATTACATGTATTCACTGCAATATGTTTCTAACACGAATGATAAATACTTAATGAAATTATGAAGATGTTATTGTTTTACGATAGTTGCACGTAGAGATGGATTTTGATTAAATTAAGAATAATTTTACTTTTATTTTTACAATTGTTTTATATAAACGGCAAAAACACTGTAATGGTGTGTTTTCAAAAATATGCTATTCTGATCGTTTAACAGAATTTATCGCGTTAGAATTTATAGTAACCTTGTTCGTATAGAAATACCGCACAAGTAGAAATTTATAATAATAAATATCAATATTTGTTGTATATAAAAAGTTAAATCCTTACATTTTTAAAAAAATGAAATACACCTTATCAAAATTTACAAATTTTAAAAGATAGCACAATATTTTATTGCATTCTGAAATACGAGATGTGAGTGCTATGAATTTTATATGTCCTAAGCAAAGATATATCATGTGCTTTTGAAAAATACATTTATATCTTACATTGTAACATGTACTTTTGATCATTTAAAAATATCATTTCATGAATAAGTATTTTCTATCGGTTTACGATTTTATGTATAAACTATTAAGTTTCAGTTTGTTTTTAATCCCCTTGCAGGTATATTAATTTCAAATGAAAGCCGATTTGTGGGAGATTAGATTTGAATGTAGTATCCTTAGAAAGAACAAGGATGTGTGTCACTCGTTTGTGCTGCATAACAAATTTAAGATGGTTATATATATATATTTTTTTTGAAAAATTTACTGCTATATAAATAGGTTTTATGTAACTTAGTTTAATGCTTCGATCTTTTACATGTATCTGAAATTAATCTAAAAATATACATTTTATTTTATTTTTTGCCCATGGTTTAATCTATATTTCTACTCGTTAAAAATCTATTGCCAACTGTCGGGTTTCCTCTAAGTCCACACAACTTTGAAGAAATCCTTTACTATTTATATGCTGCCACCACCGATTTAATTACTTGATATCGGTCACGCTATAAGAGGATTGTTGAGAAGAAAAAGAATTCTTTCAATTAAACTGAACTAACAATGTATTTACACATTATTTACAAATAACAAGACACTATTTACAATTAAGAACTAGGATATAGGAGTTCCGGTCCAACATTAAATTAAATACAGTAAATACTTACTGTGTGATTTTAAACTACTTTATATGCCTCTCACCCTGCGCTAGTTAAATTAGATTTATCGGAGATCACTATTAATCTCCCAACATCTTAGCTCTAAGAGCTTCACTGCCTAATCAAGCTCTGTCCACGAGCTACTCTGGAAGAAACTCACGCATTGAGTTCCAGGCATGACCTCTGCTCCGCGAGAAAAGGAACACACACTTTCAGCTATACGACTTCGCTGATCTCCCTCACTTATATCACTCCTCTCCCCAAAAATATAAACAGATTTTTCCTTCCCCAATGTCAACTCCCCAACATCCAACCTCAAATGTCACCTTCCCGTGACGTCCCATCTTTCGCTATAAGGTCGGTGTAACTGTTTTGTCTACCTTATCTGTGGTATGCATTTGAATAGACAGGGGAACTGCCATTCAATGGATAAATTACATTCCTCCACCTACTCTGTATAGCCCACTAGCTCGGATTAAACTTCAGATAACAAAAGAAAATTTATTTAAAATTCCCATAACGACCTAAATTCAAGCAAGAAATTAATATATAACCATAGTTCTAATAGCATATGTTCCTGAGAACCTTACACCCCCCACCTTAGCGGAAAATGTGCCATTTAGGGGGTAATTTTCCCTGAACATATAGTAATATCTGAGAAGAGTTCAACAGTTCCTTTACAGGTTTCTTCGTTATTATCATTACATACATATTTCAAGGTGTCTGCACATTATCTACTGACATCTCTAATGAACCGTATACAAATATGATTAGTAAAGAAAAATTATACATGCTTATGCACTTACATAAACACAAGATTCAAATACAATTACACATGCACAAAAATAATAAATAAATCTGATGATACACATTTAAGGTTTGTCAATTATTTAGTCATTGATGCCGATGGACTAGCTACTGGCTGTTCTTCCCGGCTCTTTCTATGTAGTCTAGAAATTGCGTCAGCATTCAAATGTTGTGTTCCTGGACTATGAGAAATACTTACGTTCCAGCGTTGCAAGGCAAGAGCCCATCTAGTGAGTTGGGGGACCTTGGGGCTGTTTTAGTGACAAATTTTAATGGGTTATGATCAGTGATGATCTCAATTTGGGATCCATATGTCGATTTTTCAAACTTTCGCAACCCGAAGAGAACTCTCCAAGCCTCTTTCTCTATATTCGCCAAGCACGCTGAGCTCCTGATAATTTCTGACTGGCAAAAGCTATCGGCTTAAACTGACCCTTTTCATCTTTTTCAGTAACCCAATATTCTACTGCCAGGTCTGAAGCATCGGCATGAAGCTGATGTCCGGGCTTACCGTAGGTGCCAAACGCATCATATCACATAATTCATCTTTTAGGAGATTAAATGCTTTTTATGCTCTTTCATAACATGGTACAATATTTTTAAACTTTCCTTCAGTTAATTCAGTTAAGGGTATGGTAACTTCAGCATAATGGGGAATATAAGATCGGTAAAATCCCATTAATCCCAAAACAGACCTAAATTGTTTTTTAGTTTTTGGTCTGTTTAAATTCCTTATTGCTCCTATTTTCTCCACATCAGGTGCTTGCGTTCCACTCCCAATTACATTACCTAAAAACTTACTTAATTTCTCTCCAAATTTATATTTATCCAGGCTAATCGTAAAATTTCCATTTTTAAGTTCTTCTATGACTGCCCCTAATATACTCACAATGTTCTTCCCAAATGTCGGAGAAAATGATGACATCATCAATACATGCTTCTGCTCCAATGAGCTTGAAGAAGCTCATTTATATACTTTTGAAAAGTAGCAGCTGGCCCTGATTAACCAAAAGGCATATCCGCTAGGGTGGGTCGAAAAAAAGATATTTTTATTTTCGGAACACTTTAGTGCGGAAAAGTTGCCTATTGTAATAAGAAGGAAAACGGCATATTTTTTTTTTAATTGATTAACATCTTCCTTTTTGCGCATCGTAATTAAATTTGATGAAAAATTGCAAAAATCGCGCCTTTTCTCTAATTTTGTAAGTTAATTAAAACTTTAAAAATAAACACGCTTTAGCTTTTTATGCTTGTTTCATGGTTTACATAACCAAATTAAATTGAATTACGACCAATAATCCAATTTTATCCAATCGCACAAGAACTTGGAAAAAACATAAGTTTACCAATTTTTCACAATTTTCACCGTGCAACTCTTAGTTCGTTTTGCTAAAACAAAACGACACACAACTCACTACGTGGTTATGGCTGCAAATTGATTTCCACCCACATCTTACCCAACCAATCGTCCAATTTTTGGATGTGGTATTCATATTATAATAAAAAGACCACATGCATGTCAGTGTGTAATTCTAATTAAATGCTTATGTAAAAAAAAATCGTGTCTTTGAGTTGAGGTTCATGATTTTTCAAAGGAAGTAAAAGTTGGGAAAAACCGGATGTATTTACAAAACAGTTACAAAAAAGTTAAATGTGAAGACCGAGAGGAAAACTCGTGATCTTAATCACGCACTGAGTGATTCCTCAAATAGTTTTAAAGTTCCTAAAGTGGTAGTGTACTGTGAAATTAATGAACTCAAAAACATTTCTTTTGAATACTTGGAGTATGAGGAAGATAAATACAAACCGAGCACACCGACTTAAAGCCGAAATGGCAGATGATAATTAAAATTAACGCAACAGCGCTAAACAGCGATCGTTTCGGAGTTTCTGATCGGCCAAAAGCTGTAATAACGTCAAGTATTGTGGATAATCGACACAGATTCTTCTGATGTGGTTGATAAGTGTAAAATAAAAAGTCCTTCCGGCCAGTGCCGGGAGGAAGAGGTAGCTTTCATATTCCTTATTTTAAAAAAGCCAACTTATATTATTCAAACACACGAAGCTCAATTTAGTGGAAATCGAATATAGGAGATTCAATACTAATTTTTATCAACACTAAATCATTATGAATGAGAATTTCTCGAAATTAGTCAGCTTTATCCAAGCTGCTTTTATTTAAGGTAACTTATATTTGGCTGCCAAATTCGGCGATTTCTTAAAGTGCCTGCCATTTTAAGACAACATGGTGGATGAGGCTAACCAGTGAACTTGGTCGAAACCTTAGTAATTGTGCACATGCTCACTCACATCTGAATCGGTTGATATATACGAGCACTGTCGCAGGCAAAAAATAAGATTTTTCAAAATGTCACACACATTAGAAATTGAAACTGCTATATCTGAGTCATTTTTTAAGACAAAGACGAACAAAAAATGCTCCTGAATCCTTATTATCAAGGTCAAATACTTAAGAAAGAAACCTTTTTCAATTTCTAATTTTTTTGCACCTCACTTTAAATATATATATATTTTTTAATTTGATGGCCGCCATTTTGAAACAAGATGGCTGATGAAGCGGGCCAGTGAACTTGGTCGATATATTGATGTATACTATCCACAAGCCTTCTTACATCTAAATAGGAGAATACGTGTGTTATCGCGTGACAAATACAAGATCGTTTCAAAGTGTTAGCCATGCTAGAAATTCAAAGTGCTATAATTCAACCATTTTTTAAGATATAAACAAAAGAACAAATTTTCAGAAACAAAAACTGCTCCAGAATCTTTGTATCAAGGTCAAACACATAAAAAAAAATCTTTTTCATTTTCCAATTTTTTAATACCTTAAATTAAAATTTGTTTAAATGGCAACCCTTTTGAAACAAGATGGCTAATGAAGCTGGCCAACGAACTCGGTCGAGACATTGGTATGTACTATGTACAGAGACAGACCAAGTTACATCCAAATCGGTTCATAAGTACGCCTGTTATCGCGGGACAAAAATCAGGTCGTTTTAAAATGCCAGCCACAATAGTAATTCAAAATGCTATAACTCAGCCATTTTTTTAGATATAGACGAAACAAAACCTGTTCCGGAATCTTTGTATTAAGGTAAAACACATACAAAAAATTGTTTTACATTTTCTAATTTTTTGGTATCTCATTTTAAATTTTATTTTTTTTTACTTTTTTTAAATGGCCGCCATTTTGAAACTAGATGGCAGATGAAGCTGGCCAACGAACTCGGTCGAAATATCTGTATGTACTATGTACACGCCAAGGTACATCACAAATCGGTTCGTAAATACGCCTGTTATCACGTGACAAAAATCAGGACGTTTCAAAATGTCAGCCACGCTAGAAATTCAAAATGGTATAACTCAGCCATTGTTTAAGATATAGACGAAACAAAAACTGCTCCCGAATCTTTTTATCAAGGTCAAACACATAAGAAAATAATATTTTTTCAATTTTCAGTTTTTTGGTACCACATTTCAAATTTAATTTTTTCTTAAAAATTTAAATGGCCGCCATTTTTAAACAAGATGGCGGATAAAGCTGACCAACGAACTCGGTCGAGACATTGGTATGTACTATGTATAAACGAAGTTACATCCAAATCGGTTCATAAATACGCCTTTTATCGCGTGACAAAATTCCGGACGTTTCAAAATGTCAGCCATGCTAGAAATTCAAAATGCTATAACTCAGCCATTTTTTAAGATATAGACGAAACAAAAACTGCTCCGGAGTCTTTGTATAAAGGTCAAATATATAAGAAAAAATATTTTTCCATTTTAAAAATTTTGGTACCACATTTCAAATTTAAATTTTTTTAAAAACTTTTAAATGGCCGCCATTTTGAAACAAAATGGCGGATGAAGCTGGCCAACGAACTCGGTCGAGACATTGGTATGTACTATGAACACACCGAGTTTCATCCAAATCGGTTCATAAATACGAGAGTTACAGTATGACAAAGGTCAGATATATATATATATATATATATATATATATATCAATTTTGAACGGAGTGTGGTTTCGGGGTCTGGGGGTCATGATCGATGAAAATATACCAACATTTTTTTGAAATCGCTTTCCTCCGAACGGTTGCAATAGGTAGCTTTTTGTAATGAAAGCTACCTAAAAGAGACAAGAGCCGTTTTAGGAAGGATTTGGAAAGCTGATTCACATCCCCTGAGGAAAATTTGGGACTGTTTTTGACGGACAAAAATGCTGAGATATTTTGTTCGTCGAAAAATTTAATGCCAAGCAATTTCACAGGAATGTGAAATAAGAATACTATTCTCTTATCCAGGAATCTGGATTAACTTATATTGGACATGTATCTCCTTCCTTGAGTTCATCAAATGATATAAGTCAAAGCATTATTTCTTGTTTGTCTGAACTATCAATATCACTAGAAAAACTAGAAGGAATATGGTGTGATGGTATTGTAACAAACACTGGATGGAATAACAGTGCTTTCCACTGAGTAGAAAATTATAAAATGTGGAGCATATGCATCCAGCATTTTAATGAGCTTTCTTATCGCCAAATTTTCCAACATATTCACGGTCAAACTGAAGGGCATAAATCTTTTAGTGCGCCAATCGGGTAGCAGCTGTCTTGCTGTGAACAAACTCCTGTGGTTGTTTGTGAACCCGCAGATTGTATGATTCCTGATATATACAGGAATTTTTTGAACGAAGAACAACAGTATTTTTGGGACATTTTGAATGCAATCTCTTTGGGACATTGTACAGAGCACTTGCGAATTGGGCACTGGTAATTTATCCGATTCCAGACGACTGACTGCGTCCAATCGAGTCCTTCGAGAACATACGGCAACTGCTTCTATCAGATTCATTCGAAAACTTAAAAGAAATAGTTGGCTTCATCATAAAATCATACATGCCTGTGTAATTTGCCATAAAATAAGCAAATATTTAACGGATGGACCAAAACATGTATTTCAAGCAATAAAAACCTCACGCTATTTATACGACGAATTACTACAAGTTGTCGATCCAGTAATAGAAGGAAATGGGTTTTTTGTGCACTCAGAGAATGTTCTGTTGGCAATGATTGTCGATTAAAGAAAACATATTCGGGATATTGGTTATAGAAGGACCGAAGAAGCTAGACAAACCGTCTCAAAGAAGAAGACTGTTAGAAATGTAATTTCATCAAATGGAAACTTTCAAGCTTCCGATTACATAGAAATTATTAATTGGAATTCTTGTACGGTGTATCCTTCCCCAATGCCGTGGGCCCTACGTGAAGATGATGTTATATCGTTCATCACTTCTGCCGCTACTCTCATCAGAGAAATGAAAATGTTTCCCTGTCACACCGTTACTGTTAAGATGTGTGTCAAACTTGTGACAGAGCTCTCGAATAAAGTATATGTTAATGGAACTAGAGGAGACTATATCCGAACAACACTGAAGTTTAATTCGGTTATGCCTCATTTCTCCAAAAATCAGACTTTAAATGTGAAGTAGATATAAAAAAGAAAACGTAAAAAAACATAGTAAGCTGATATTTAATTGAATTTAGATCATTATTGATCGTTATTGAATTTAGATCACTATAATCTATACAATGTCTAACAGTTGTGTCTTTTTTCGCCACGCAAGCCATTGGATGACTCATTTCTGCATTTGATACTTCGATTAGATTTAATTCAAATATCCCCTGGACCTGTCTATCTACCTCCTCTATATAAGCAACAGGTACACTATATAATTTTGGCTTTTTCCTTACTACATCCGGTTTCAAATCAATACGGTGCTCCACTACTTCCGCTGGACGCACAGAACCCATAAATACATCTTTATATTCCCTCAAAATTGACTTTATATCCCTGACTTGACTATTAGGTAACACTTTTATTTCAAACCGTTCTATGTCTCGCTCTACCTCTTGTTCCCGGTTTAAAATAGGAATTTCCCTAACTTCTCCAAATTCTTTATCACCTTCAAAAACAATCTTAACTGTATTACACTTGGCAAAAAATTCCCTTTATTTTGATACACATACTTCTTTGCTATCATCCTGCAACTTAACTAACCTCCTATCTCTCACTTTCACTTTCCTAGATAATTGACATTCTAGAGATTATTTACAAAATTTGATTTGTTTCTTTGGCCATACCTTCTCAATAAAAAGATTGCCTAATCCTATCCAAGCTTTTCTTTTCCGCGTGATGTTCTCCCTCATTAGAAACATGCGATGAACTTAAGATTCCTTCTCTTTTGACTTTAGGCACTACTAATTGAGCTATAGATTCTCCTACAAATTTCTCATTATGATGCAACTAGCAAACCCCGCGGCTTTGCTCGCGTAATAGTTGAAATATGCCAAGTGATATTTATATGTCTAATTTTTATTAAAAGGTACTAACTAAATTTTTATTTTATTAAAAGGTAATATGTTATTTTATTAAAATGCACTTATTCTTTTTAGGAATAATTCAAAAATTACTATTTAAAACACAGTTTCCTTAAACACCATTATTACACTGCATTAGGCAGAATTGAGACTTAAATTAATAAAATGAAATAAAACTAAATAAATGATAATTTAGAAAATATTTTGAAACTTTTATGCTCAATTAATACGTTCATTTCAGTATTCATTTGAAGTTTTGAATTTTTTAGAAACCATCTTCTTACATCTTAAAATTAACCAAAATGTCAAATTCCAAGTCCAACCACCTCTCTCAACATAAAGGGCTATGTTGAAACAGGAACTGCCACCATTAATTTGCCAACATTAATTTTGAAATCGGTTTGTTATTTCCTAATATTCCACAGAAACGTAATTTAAAAAGCTTTTAAAGCCCTTTTTTAGAACGTTTGTTGGTCCTGTGAACCCCAGGTGGTAGAATCACCTTCATAAAATATAGCCTATGTAGGATCAGAGACTGTAACCATTGATTCGCAACTATTACTTTTATAATCGGTTTATATTCCCTGAAATTGCCTAGAATCGTAATTTAAAAATTTTTAGAATTCTTTTCGCACCTCCCCTTCGCTTCACCCCTTTTTAATTCGAATTTATTTTCGACAGTCCTTCGAGGGCATTTATATTTTATAAGTAACTACCATGCCATATTTAAAGTTTCTAGCATTTTCAGTATCACAGCAATCGCAATTTAGAAAGTTTATAGCTCCTGCAACCCTCTGGTGGTAGTGGAACAGATATAAAATATAGCTTATGTTTGATCAGCTTCTATCACCAAAATTTTTCATCATTATTTTTTTAATCGGTTTGGTAATTTATAAGTTTGCTTAAGAATTATAATTTATAACGCTTTTCACTAACTTCATATTTTTAAATTTGGAATTTTCTTTCGACTGTACTTAGAAAGCAGTTGCATCTTTTAAGTAAATACCATGCCATACTTCAAAGTGTTAGACCCCTCAGTTGTGCAAAAAACACAAATTAGAACATGTTTTGCTTTTGAAACCCTCCGATGGTAGTGGCAGAAACATAAAATGTAGCCTATGTTACAGCAGGTACTGTCACCATTGATTTGCAACCATTACTTTTGAAATAGCTTAGGTATTTCCTTAGATTGAGTAGAAATCGCAATTTAGAACGTTTTTAGGACGCTTTTCGCGCATTGTCACCCCTTTTTAAATTTCCAATTTTTTCGAAACTGTTCTTAAAGATCATTTATATTTAATAAATATGTACCTTACCTAATTTTAAGTTGCTAGCCCCTACCGATCACAAAAATCGAAATTTAGAACGCTTTTTTGCTCCTGCAACGTCTTGGTGATAGTGATACCGACATAAAATAGCGTCTATGTTAGAGCAGGGGCTGTCAGCATCAATTTTCTGCCATTAGGTTTGAAATCAGATTCATTCTTCCTGAGATATTGCCGACAAATCGGCATTTAGAACGTTTTTAGAAAGCTTTTCGCGCATTTTGCTCCTGCATCTCCTCTGGGGTAGTGGAAACAGATATAAAATATAGCGTATCTTGGAGCAACATCTGTCACCATCATTTTTACATCATTATATTTGAAATCGGTTCAGTAATTCCTGAGATTGCACAAAAATCGCAATTTAGGAAGTTTTTTACAACGCTTTTTGCGCATTTTGATCCCCTTTTAAATTTCGATTTTTTTAAGAAATGTCCTTAGAGATCATTGATATCTCATAACTAACTACTATTCCAAATTTCACGATTCTAGTATCACGATCCCTTCCGTAACGCAAAAGCCGCAATTTAGAACGTTTTTCTCCTGCACCCCCTTTGGGGAATAGCACCGATATAAAACATCGCCTATGTTGGAGCAAGGGTTGTCACCATCATTTTGATGCCATTATATTTTAGATTGGTTTGGTATTTCCTGAGATTGTGTAGGAACCACCATTAGAACGTTTCTTAGAACGCTTTTCGCGCATTTTCACCCATTTTAAATTTCGAATTGTTTAAGAACTGTTCTTAGAAATCCTTTATATCTAATAAGTAGCTAATATTTCAAATTTCCTATTTCTAGGCCCTTTGGTAACGCAAAACTCGCATTTTTAGAACGTTTTTTGCTCCTGCATCCCCTTTCGGGTAGTGGCACCGACATAAAACATAGCCTATGTTGGAGCAAGGGTTGTCACCGTCATTTTGACGCCATTATTTTTTAGATTGGTTTGGTATTTCCTGAGATTGTGTAGAAACCATCATTTAGAACGTTTTTTAGAACGATTTTTGCGCATTTTCACCCCTTTTAAATTTCGAATTGTTTAAGAACTGTTCTTAGAAATCCTTTACATCTAATAAGTAGCTAATATTTCAAATTTTATATTTCTAGGCCCTTCAGTAACGCTAAAATCGCATTTTTAGGAAGTTTTTTGCTCCTACATTCCCTTTGTGGTAGTGACACCGACATAAAACATAGCCTATCTTGGAGCAAGCGTTGTCGCCATCATTTTGACACCAATATTTTTTAAATCGGTTTGGTATTTCCTGAGATTGTGTATAAACTACCATTTAGAACGTTTTTTAGAACGCCTTTTGTGTATTTTCACCCCTTTTAAATTTCGAATTGTTTAAGAAGTCTTCTTAGACATCATTTATATCTTATAAATAACTAATATTCAAAATTTCATATTTCTAGGTCCTTCAGTAACGCTAAATTCGCATTTTAGAACATTTTTTGCTCCTACACCCCCTTTAGGGTAGTGGCACCGACATAAAACATAGCCTATCTTGGAGCAAGCGTTGGCACCATCATTTTGACACCAATATTTTTTAAATCGGTTTGGTAATTTCTGAGATTGTGTAGAAATTACCATTTAGAACGTTTTTTAGAACGCTTTTTGTGCATTTTCACCCCTTTTAAATTTCGAATTGTTTAAGAACTGTTCTTAGACATCATTGATATCTTATAAGTAACTAATATTCAAAATTTCATATTTTTAGGCCCTTCAGTAACGCTAAAATCGCATTTTTAGAACGATTTTTGCTCCTACACCCCTTTGGTATAGTGGCACCGATATAAGATATAGCCTATGTTCTAAGTTGGACTAACACCATCATTTTGATACCATTACTTTTGGAATCGGTTCTGTAGTTCCAGAGGTTACCTCCGACAAATAAACAATTTTTTCCTCTTTATAATAGGAGTATAGAAGTATAGATATAGATAAGTCACTTTGAATATAATAACCACCTTTATCTATTTTAGCTAATTCCCAAGATCTCTCTAACACTTTACATTCCATTTGGAGTTTCATAAATATATCTGAATTGCTTATCGTAACATTACCATTTTACTCTACTTCGGTCTTTTCTTCATTTTGACTTTGTAAATTTCCCGATCTCGTTTCTGTTGCGTAAACATTACAATTATCGTAGCTCATAACTTCCTTTTCCCTCAAGTTAGCAATACTAATTTTCTTACTGTCTAATTCTCTGGATTTTAACAATGACTCATCGCGCTTTACCCTGACAACTGATTAATCAAATCGAGATGTAAAATTACTTGTTAATTAATATTATCGATTACCGCGCAAAGTACTTCCTGATGAATTACATTAGTTTGTCCGAATTGCGGAATAGCTAATTGTAATCTAAACAACGGTGATTTAACTGCTTCACCAAATTGTCCTTGTAAATAAATATTACCCGCTCCTTTTAATTTCTCTTCCGGTACCAAATCTTTATGAATGACACTTATTTCACATCCAGTATCTACCAACCATTTCGCTTTCTGCCCGTTTACACTAATTTCAATTTTCTCAAGTTTGTGTAATTTCTCACCAATAACAGTAGTTCTCTGTTCGACCTTTGCCGATATCTTCGCCATAATAGCTCCTTTAGGTAAAACTTTGTTTTCTTTCACGACAATCTTATTTACACCCACTTTCTGTTCTCGACATTCGCTATTATTATTTCCCTCATTACTCACTTTATTACAAAAACATTGCTAATGACCTCTTATACCACATGTAAAGCATTTGGAATATATCTCTTAAACTCTGTTTTTCTATCGAAAAAGAATTAATCTCATTATTGCCTCAAATTACCACTAAATTTACTATCCTACCTTGTTCTCACCTTTTCACTCTTTACATATCTATCCGTTAAATCTTTTATGCGTAAATGCATAAGATTTGTGTTTAGCGTCAAAATAATTGTCACATTGTTTAGCAATTTTAGAAACTTCCAACCAATAATTTTGCTGAGTTAACCTAATATACGTCGCGGATTCCTCATCTAACGTATTTAACAATTTATCAGTAATTATTAACTGATTAACTTTTTCATGCGCGTCCAAACCCCTAAACTTACAGTATTTTTCCCACTTTGCTATTAAATGCGATACAAATAACACATGAGTTTCATTTTGGTTTCGTCTAGCCTTCTTAACATTTTCCAAACACGCCTTCGGGGTCTGCTCGTGTTCCCTTAGAACTAATTCCTTTAATTCCGAATAACTCTCAATTTGTTTCCTAGTGGTATAAATTAACTAATTATCCGCTTTATCCCCCAACATATTCAATAGAATTTCAGCTTTCAGGTTTTCCGGTACATTTTTAGTTTTGAATGCACTTTCTAAACTGTTAAAAAACACATTCCATCCCTCAGTCCTTCCCGGTACTTTGATAGACAGTGTTTTAATACTTTTTATCATTTTTTCTATGCTCCTTTCATTATTAGGTTCCCTAGATCTATTAGAGTTATTTTCCGCAACTTGAAACTTGATTGTTAACGTCTTCATTTCTAATCCATGTTCCATCCTCAATTTTTCAGTCCTCTCTTCTCTTTCTAATTTTTCCCTCCTCTCTTCTTTTTCTAACCTTTCGCGCTCTAACTTTTCCTGTTTTTCTAAATCACGCTTTTCCCGTTTTAAACGTCCCGTAACAATAGTGTTAGCTAATTCCGGAATTACCCCCTCTTCATAGTCATTTCTCTCCATTATCTTTTTCCTAAGCTGAATTCTGATATCCTCTTCGGTGAATTCAAACGCAATTATTCGGATATCATCAAAAGATTCACTCTTTTTAGTTTCACTAAGAAAGCCATACCTTCTACCGATTATTATTACCACTCTACAATAATATCTCAACTTACTAAATTATTATTTCCGAAATTTCTACCTCAGTACAGTTACCCCCACTTATTACACTAATTAATCCATTTCAACTAATCGATATATTATATTTCTAATTTAACATACTGTATAATCTGATTTTCCTCAACCATTGATATCATTCAATTTACTTCCAATAAAAAAGTAAAATAATTTCAATTTGATTACAATGCAATTCAGATTCCAATTTATACAATTAAACAATAGCATGCAATTTACATAATAATGCTAATACGTTGCAAACGGAATTAAAGTATTGATGCCAATCACTTAATAGAAACATCTACATAAAGAAAAATTAACATAAAATACACACATAAATTACTAAAATTATCCTCAATAAAAGATTTCCAAATTCAATACTGGTTCTAAAATTCTAAGAAAATGTGCCTTGCTCATTTGTTATTAACTCTTCAAACTTAAAACAATATTGTTTAATTTAAATATTACTGTAATAATAATTTAAATTTAAGTAAATTCAATTATTCCTTTCAACTATTAACACAATGCGTTAATTTTATTCATTAAAATTATCAGTACCAAAAAACAAACAAACAACAACAACAAAAAAAAATAGTGGCACCCCGGGTGTGCCAATAGAAGTGAAAACTTCAAAAAATTTGGATAAAAAGTCGAAAAATAAAAAAACCGAGAATTTGACACAGATGTGATATACGATCCACGTTTGGCACGAATTTTTAACGTCAATTTGGCGAAAGCCCGTTCACCAATACCAGTTACAATATATATTTTTAAATTATTTTCTATTGTTTTAAAAAGTAAACAACAATAAATAAACGATAATTTCATTAATAACTATAGAACAAAACAATTGTACAATTTAAAAAAATAAAATAAAAGCAAATGAACAATTTATTAATAAATAAGCAACAGTAGCCGGGTTACCTTGTAAAATAAAGTAACGGCATTTTGGTATCAATTAGGTACCCAAGTACGTATCTGACTTCTGTGCCCCGTATTTTATCTTCCGTAATCGAAATTCCCGCCAATACTGTTGGTCATTGATCAGACCATCAACACGATAAAATACCGCGTTATCGGTTTTTAGTTACACGAAATAGGTAGGTCACGGATACGGTATAATTCATTTTAACTGACGAAAAACAAAATAATAATTTGTTTTACCAAATGTTGTTTTGGTGAATTTAAATATTTCTGCAAGTCAAATAATTCTGAAAGTATGTTAACATTTCTTGATAAATAATTGCGCTTGTGATTTTGCTATATTTAAAACCACTACCATATTATTAGAAATATCGCTATAGTTCGATGCTATAGCATACACCATAACGCAAAAATAACACGAATTTTAAAAACAAGATAGTTTTTCTGGTAAACTTACCCGATATTTGATCGAATAGTTCACTTTTGCCGCCAACTACGCCAACTATTGACATAAATAACAACTGTTGAATAAAGATAATTTTATTTTGCTAGAGCAAGGTAGTTTTATTTTAGCAAGAGTCACGAGACTTGGCTAATTTTTACATGAGATGTGTTTGGTGAGATTTCCTTTTTCTAACTCGTGTACGTGTATTTCGGGAACCAATAGCGCACAGGCAAGCATGCGGCGCGCTTGCCTGTAAATTGTTGTTATTGATTAAGCAATCAATAGCAATTAATCGCCCGCCCTCCTCATACCGAACTATGCACAACACATGTACATACTTATATACAGAGGTGTCGGTTACAATAACAGTATCACGAGTTCAATGGTTTTTCCCATCTCAAAAAATGCCAAACGCGCCAAAAGAAGCTTTCACTTCACTAATGAAAGTATCAAGTATTTGTCTTTAACAATAAACACAACAGCGTACTGCAACGAAAATGTAAATTTTGTGTGTGTTCCTGTGTGAACGCCGGGAGAAAAAGTGAGTTTTAGCTTCGTTCTTCTTTTGCGGATTGAGCTGAAGAGGGAAAAGTTCCTGTCATTCACCGCTTTGCGCGCTAGTGTCTATGTTCCAAAATGCTAGCATGTCAGTTACGTAACAGTGTCTCCAAATCAGTTGTTTTTCTCCATCTCAAAAAAAAAGCTCAACGCGCCTAAAGAAGTTTTCACTTTAAAGAAAAAAAAAATCAATTTTAGCATAAAGCAAATTTTATTTTAGAAAACTTTCTCTTAAAAGAATAGTAATGACGGCTGTTGCTGTCTCATTCCTATCTCAACACAATTATTTGATTGCGAATAAATTATCAAAATTTAAACATAATTTTTCTTAAATTACCACCAGTTACACACACACACACAAAAAAAAACAGTGGGTTCGAGAATGTCAGCAGAAAAGAATGTTCAAAACACCTTACATTATACTTTATCTGCTGGGTTACTTCTCTGCTCACAAGTTGTTCCACGACGAACTATATTTTTTTGCAATTTACAATCACTTTGATGAAATAAATATTCAACACTCGGGCTGTAACACACTGTAATTTGATTCACTATAAATGACTTTAGGGAACAAACACTAGTTCGAATCACTGTAACGATAATAGGGCACAAACACTTTAGCTCGGTTCGCTGTAAAGATGATGGGGCACAAACATTGTAGTTCTGTTTACTGTAACGACGATAGGACACATACACTCTTTACTTAACACCCGACGCTCGGTTGTTAGCTCTCTAAAATTCCTCTTGACAATCCGGAATTACTACGCAAAAATCCCTCTGGGCGCTCCCTCATTAACACTGTGTAACTCGGCTCACTGGTCACTGGTCACAGGCGATTAGATCCCGTCGCTGCAACAATTTTGTTGGGTTTCCTCTAAGTACTCACAACTTTGAAGTAATTCTTTACTATTTATATGCTGCCACCACCGATATGATTACGTGATATCGGCCACACTATGAGAGGGTTGTTGAAAAGAAAACCAACTCTTTCAATTAAACTGAACTAACAATTTATTTACGCATTATTTACAGACAATAAGACACTATATACAATTAAGAACTCGGATGTAAGAGATCCGGTCTAATATTAAATTAAATGCAGTAAATACTTGCTGTGCACTGTTAAACTACTTTATATTCGTCTCACTCTACGCTAGTTAAATTATATTTATCGGAGATCTCTATTAATATCCCATCACCTTAACTCTATACTCTAAGAGCTTCATTTCCTAATCAAGCTCTAGCCAGGAGCTACTCTGGAACAATCTCACACATTGATTTCCAAGGGTCAGCTAGGTGGAGAGGCCTACCAAATGGCTTAAGCACTCACAAGCCTCACCCAGTGGTTTCCATCTACTACCGCCGTCACCACACACACACACACACACAAAAAAAATAATAAAATAATAATAATAATAATAATAATAATAAATAAATAAAAGGCCCGGAGGGACATACAGGAAAGCCAATTGAGAATATTAAGATTAAATACAATATAAGTACAATATATACACGATGGAAAGCCCAATTTTTACTGGGCGTTTACGAGAGAAATTTAGATATTTGTAATTAATAAGATCATGAGATAATAGATAATAGGATTTTTAAACTTGTTGCCCATTGATTTCCAGGCATCAACTCTAATCCGTGAGAAAAAGACCACACACTTTCAGCTATACGCCTCCACTTATCTCCTTCTCTATATCACTCGTCTCCCCAAAAGCTTAAACTGTTTTTTTCTTCTGAACCCAGTGTGAACTCCCTTCATCCAACCTCAAATATCACCTTCCCGTGACGTCCCTTCTTCGCTATATGGGTGGTGTAATTCTTTTGTCTGCTCATCTCTGGTATGCATTTAATAGACAGGGGAACTGCTCTTTAATTGATAGACTACATTCCTTCATCAACTCTGTATAACTCACTAGCTCGGATTAAGTTTCAGATGAGGAAAGAATGTTACTGTAAAATTCCCAGTACACAGACAATATACACGCGAGAAATTAATATGTAACCATGGTTCGAATAGCATATGTTCCTCAGAACCTGACACGAACGATCCCTATTATAGACAAATAAGCTTAATGAATTACACAAAGGTCACACATTTTTACTTTTTTATGTAAACCATTGTAAATATATATGGTAATTTTCTGAACTACCTAAATGTATGGAAAAATATGTTGGTGTCATATATTTTATTCCTGGTTTTATCAGATGTAAATTCATTGTAACTTAACATATTATTTCTCACTTTAGAAAGTCTTTGTGTAAGTAAGAAATTAAAATATTAAGTTTTATTTTTTCTGTCTGTAAAATAATAAATATGATACCGAGATGAGTATTATAATAGCTAGGAGTTCAGCATGCTGTCTAGATTTTTTTTTTTTTAAATATAAATTGAATGATGCTAAAAAAAAATTTAAATAAAAAGGAAATACTCGTATCATGATGCACTTTTACATATTGTGTTTAATATTTAAAGATTTTAAACATCTTGACAAACCAAGGGGTTACATACACAAATAAAAAATGTTTACGCAGTGCATTTTTACTATATTTTAATGATGTAGCAGATTCTTTTGAAAAATACAAATACAATGTTCTGCTATATTGCAGTTTCCATGTGATAAAACAGTATTGTTTTAAGTTCTTTATGATTTTTTATTCACGCACTGTGTGCAACGACGTTTAAGTTTATATTTTTCTGAAAAAATATTTTTTTTTATGCTAAAGCGTAATTTCTAACACAAAAAGCGAACCTCTTCTCGTTATAAAAGTTAATTTGTTTTGTAGTCATTACAACTTAAACTTTAAAAAAATTAAGATTTTTTTTAATATATAAAAGCACATTATTTATTGATTATCTGAAATATTTGAGTGCATTGGAACAATTGGATACATTCCACTTAATACAAGAAATCAGAAACATAAAACGCCAAATATTATTTTGGAATTAAATTAAAATACTTGTGATCAGTAAATATAAAACTTTTTTTTGCAACCTATTACTATTTCTTTAAAAACATTTTAAACATAAATGCAAAAAATTATGTGAACCAAAATACATATATGGAAAATATTTTCTGACAATCAAATAACATAGTACGAAAATATAAAAAAAAACAATATTTTTCCCAAATATACAAACAAGTAGAATATATTTATTAACAAACAAAAAGGTTTTGAGCGACTTTCACGCATTTTTTTGAAGGAAGCACATTTGTGTGAACAAAAGAATTTAAAACAATAAAAGAGTTCTGCATCAAATGACTTTGAGAAGTAAAAGAGGAAAGTGATGTTAAAAGTTTAAAATGATACTGCAGAAAAAAATAAAGTTTTTTATGGAGTTACGAATCAAATAAGGTTTCTAATCATATAATATTTAATATTAAAATTTTAACGAATTTATCAAACCGTTATTAATGAATTATGTAATATCTATCTATTTAACTTGGCGCAATAAGTTATTAATAGCATTTTGATAAATTTTGATAAAATTTTAATATTAATCAATATTTGATTATAATCGTAATATGTTTAGTAAAAATTTGTTATTTGTGTTATTAATATTTTTAGTTATGATTTACGAATATCTAACAATATATTTCGTGATGTTCAATTTTTTTTTAACCAAAGAAATCCCAACACTAATTTAGGTTGGTGTTGATCTGTGTTTTATAATTGTAAAAATATCATATTAAGAAAAAAAACATATATTTCCCGAAACTTTTGAACTAACAGAATATATTTTTATTCATAGGTTTGTTCATTAATATGACTGGCGTAACTGATCCACACAATCCCATATATACGATGAGCTGTAATTTTTAACAGAATTTTCCATCTGAGTCAAACATGTTTCAGAACATTATGAATATATATATATATATATATATATATATTTAACAAAACTAAAATTAAATCATATTTCCAAATAAGTTTAATATATCACGTTTTTTGTGCATTTATCCGGTCATAACATATTAAGAATTATTTTCAATCAGCTATCAATAACAAAAGTAAAATCATTTTGATATCAGTAAAATAGTTACAGTAAATCTTACAGAAATGTAATAAAAATATACTATGTAGGTCTAAATTTTGAAACATTTAATATAAATTTCATTTTTTTTTTTGCAAATTACAATGTGGGATGATTTTAAAAGGTAACTTAAAAACGTTTTGGCAATTGAGCTGTAATTTTTTGTTTGCATATTCAAAGCTTTTGGAAATTGATTTTTTTAATATATATATATATACTATTACCAGTATGTTTTTCTAAAATTAATTTTAAATTCAATATTTGTTCGCAATCATCAATTTTCGAAAGAAAAAAATCACATGCAATTGATAAATTGTTGTAAAAAAATCATTTTAAAAAAATCTTCAAATATGCGAATGTAAAATTACAGCTCATTCGTCAAGTAATTGTTGTGTTATTTTTTTTAAGTATGCACATTATAACGTGTTTTACAGTAATTAATTCGAAATTAGGTTTTTCAACTATTAAAATTTAATAATTCCTAAACTACTATACCGAATTTTTTTCTCCTTGGTATCTGAATGCAATATATGCCAAAAATCTAAATATGTTGTCATAATTATGCATTATTATAAAAAAAAAAAAAAAAAAAAAAAAAAAAAAAAAAAAAAAAAAAAAATAACTAATCTTTGTTAGGTGGCTATCTTCTAAGCAACATTTAGGTTTAGAATAAATTAATGGTTTGTCTGCCATCTGTCTGCCGTCTGTCCCTGTTCTCAATCTCCTGAATATACTATATTTTATATACGTAATTTATACATGTTATTGAGGTTTGCCATGCCATGTTCGGTACTGAGAATGAAGTGTGCAAAATCCATTGTTCATTTACATAGGCACACAAAAAGTTTCTGTTACATTATGGTCTATTTAGAAAATATTTTTCAATGTAATTTTAAATGTGTTACACAATTTAAACATATTAAAATTCATATACAATATTGGGACGCGCTAGAAGATGATTCCTATGGAATATGTTATATACAACACATACAGTACTAGTACAGGGGAACTCAAAAGTATTCCGTTATATTATGGTCTACGAAGCAAAATGGTTTTCGGCATTATTTTAATGATGTTACTCAGATACAAACATGATGAAATTATATAATTTTTAATTAATTTTTCAATTAATTTTCAGCAGTGAAATTACGCTCGAAATTATTGAATATATAATGCATAATTTATTACATTGCTAGCGAAGCATAGAACCAACAATGTGAAATATGTCCAAGTCGGGGAACGAACCAGCATATATAAAGAACCCACATACATTGGTAAGGCTGCAACCGCAACACAAGATGGAATAGGCTGCATTAGCACACAAACTTGCATCAAACAAACTCAGCACCGGTTACTTATATATAATTTTTTAATTCATTTTTAAATTAATTTCCAGCAGTAAAACTTACTGCTCAAAATTTGCAGCAGTTTTTTCAGCAGTTTCAATGCTGAAAATTAATTGAAAAATTAATTAAAAAAATATATATGTGTTCACCGATGATGGGTTTGTTTGTGTCTCATCTTTCGTCGCAGGATTCTGTGCTCAAATGGACTATTCCATCTTGTGCCGCAAGTGCATCCTTACCAATATATGTGGGAAATGCTTAGCTGGGCATCGTTCTCGTATCTTAAATGGTAGTGCACTTGGAGGACTATTCCAAGGGTTCCGGTGTTCGATTACCGACATGGACATTTTTCACATTGTTGGTTTTAGGCTTCCTTAGCAACGTAATAAATCACGTATTATATATTAAATAATTTCGAGCATAATTTCACTGCTGAAAATTAATTAAAACATTATATATGTGTTCACCGATACTGCGTTTGTTTGTGTCTCATGTTTTACTGCAGGTTTGTGTGCTCATGAAGACTATTCCATCTTGTGCTGCAGTTGCAGCCTAACCAATATACGTGGGAAATACTAGGCTGGGCATCGTCTTCGTGGCTTAAATGGTTGAGCACTTGGAGCGCTATTCCAAGGGTTCCAAGTTCGATACCCGACTTGGACATTTTTGACATTGTTGGGTTTACACTTCGTTAGCAATGTGATAAATCGCGTATTATATTTTCAATGATGAAATTAATTTGGATTTTTGAGTTTCACTTAAACATTATTTCTTTAGAATAAGGGGTGCAAAGCATTTATCATTTATTTGCACGGTAACACAAAAGACTTGGTTATATTTTAAAATAAGGGGGAAACTATTCGCAGCGTATTTTAATTATGTTGCACTATTTCAAACATGATTAAATTAATATATATTACAGAGGATCAATACAAGATGCGTGCATTAGAATATAATGTATACCGCATTTATTTTCAATTACAGGGGCACTTAAAGTGTAACAGATACAATACTGTATCTGAAGTTTTATCTACTAGGGATCATTGCAGAAAGTGTGTTTTTTTGTTACGGTACGTGTTTAAAGTTCAAATATCTTTTTACACACTGAGTGGTGTATTTAACTTCTATAGACCATATACAGGGATACACAACAGTATTCATAAGCATTAATGAGAATGAGTGTGAATTGCTTGAAGGCTTTTCTCTTTTATTTGAGTTATGCATGTACAAGGTCAACTAGTATATCATTTAGTATACTGGGATATATTTATAGCATACAAATACAATCATACACAGGTGTAATAAAAAACTGGATAAATGTCCTCTCATCGTTCATAATTCCTGAATGTGTCAATTCAGAAATTTAAACCTGTTTTTGCCTCAATTAAAGTTCAACTTAATATGTGGTGTGTGTAAAATTTTTAGATAATATACAAGGCTGAACGAAAGTATTCGAGTACCTTTCCATCTAATGGTAGAAACTGCTAAAAGTGGATTTTCTATTCTGTAATTCGTCTTCTTAATAAACTACATTTTAGCATACTGCGTAGAAAATATTCAAATCTATACATCATATACAAAAGCTTTACAAAAGAATTGGAGTACTTTTCAGCTATGGGTAGTAATTGTTGAAATCTGGTTTTGAAATGTGTTATGAATTTTCTAAAATGTTTTCTTGGGTATCTTCTGTAACGTATTAAAAGAAAAAGTTTTGTTAAAGTATTCTAAAAGTGATTTCATAATATATGCTTGACGCATGAATTACCTTTATTGTTTCAGAATGCTATTGGTCGAGTTCGTACTTTTTGCCAGTTGTCCTATCATACAGAATACCGAACACAAGGAGCAATTTTCATTTTATTTTGAATATTACATTTGAATCTAGTTACACAATGGCAGTTTAGAAGTTTACATGGATTATACATTTTCCTCTCAAGGTTTGGAATATTGTGAAAAAGTAAATTTGAACAAACACTAGCGGCTGCTTTGCAGACTTGTAATAAGGCAATTGGGAAGAACAAAGAGACATCCTGCCACTTTCCTATGGCTGTGAAAAAATATTTATGGAGAGCTACAGCAAGTGACCTATTGTATTTGTAAGAGATCATTGGTTAGGAAAAGATAATTCATATGTGTGTCAAACAGACTGGTAGGCGACTATTTCCGTGTGAAGAGACCTCCAGTCATATATCTTAGAAAAATCGATTTTCGGCCATTTAACAATGCGAATGTATAGCACATAGCGAATTCAATTCCAAAATTTAAAGTCGATCTGATAGTTGCTCAGTGAAAGTTTCCAGGGTACTTGTTGTTCCTTGTAGCAGCTTTATCTTTTTATCCATGCAAACAATATGGCCTACTTAAAATGTGAAACACATGTTATATGGCATTTTTTACATGTCTTTTGGCATGATATGTGCATTTTATTTCATTTCAAAACTTAAAGTCGTTTTCTCGAAAAGTCATTTTTCGACATTTTTTCAGTCGGTGTACATGATTACAAATACGGATTTCAGTGAAATTTGGGGAAATTATAGTTATTTTTATTATGTTGCTATTGGGTGAAGGAAAATAATTTCTGTTTAAGTTAATATTTTTTATGCATATTAAAATAGTCACATTTTAGTCTAAAAAAATTCGCCTTCAATTGGCAGCTACTTTGTTTAAAATCAACGTGAATTTATTTCCTTCTTTCAACAGCAAGTTTATTTAATTACACTGTATGGAAAAGGTGACCGGACACTTGCAATTTTAGAAGTTTTGTTAAATAACTAGAAACTACATGAGGAATTATCCTGAAACTCCAGGTGTGTACACAGAATAGTACAAGTCAAACATTTACGTGAGGATTTTTACCCGTATCCCCATAGGGGACTGTCAACAAATTGAAAAAAAAAAAACGAATATCTTTTGGATAACCCTGTAAAAACTAATGTAGCAAAAGCGTTCAAAATCTATATTATGATTAAGTGCCTTATTATAATAAATTGTGTTCATTTTATGAGGATAGCATGTATACTTATATAAAAATTAAAGTTTTTATAAAAAGAGTCCCAAATCTTGTCAATTTTTTTGCTTATAATTTGCAAAGCTCTTAATATAAAGAAAAATTCATTTAAGAAAATATGACAAACAGGATTATACAGAACACCCTACAATCAGAATTGAATAATAATAATAATTGTATGAAAAGTGGGTACATTTACTAAATAAGGATTCGCTGCGCATGCTCGGATGTAATCAAAATATAATTTGCATAATGTGTTTGCTAAATATATAGAGATTCTTTTGTAACAGTCTCAAAAACATATCTTGAAAAGTCTGAAAATTATCGTTGCTAGAGTAAGCCCAAAACCGGTCATTCTCAATAGGAAGCAAAAACATGAGGGGTCTATCCAACTACAGTAGTGCGTGCAATATTCTGTATGCTATATTGACGCTAATCAGTGGATATATGGATACACCCCCTCATCGTTTTGCTTCATTTTGGGAAGAGGGGATTTTGAACTTATTCACTCAACGATAATTTTCAGAATTTTCAAGCTATGTTTTTAAGTTTTACAAAAGTTGATCTATGCATTTAGCTAACACTATATGTGCATTATGATTTGATTGCTTTCGGGCATACGCAGTGAAAAATTCTTCGCTAAACCTGCTAATATTTCATACAATTTTTACTATATTTTAATTCTGATTGCAGGATATTGTGTAGAATATTTTTTATCATATTTTTGGAAAAGAACGTCTGTTTATATTAAGAATTCTGCAAATTATAAGCCGAAAACTTAGCAAACTTTGAGACAGTTGTTATGAAAACCTGAATTTCTCTTCAAGCATACATGCTATTCTAAAACAAATGAGCACAAATTATTACAATAAGCCTACTTAATCATAATCTGTAGTTTGAGCGTATTTACTACATTAGTTTTGACAGGGTTATCCGAACGATATTCGTTCTTTTTCAATTTGTTGACGGTCCCCTATGAAGTTTCGTGAAAAACTCTTCGAGGAAATATACGAACTATTTTTATCTCTTTACACACCTGGAGTTTCAGGTTAATTCATTTCCTAGATATTTAACAAAACGTCTAAAATCGCAAGTGGCCAGAAACCTTTGACCGTATTATTAAAATAGATTGGTTTGTTTTGTTTCAGGTGGGCCGTTTCCAAGTTAACATATCCATCGCACGTCACTTCCGCTGACAGGTGTACGGAGAACCGGGCTGTAGGTCTGCCATTTTTAATCATATTTTATACAAAAAAAGAAATCTTAAATAAATTTTCAGATTGAATTATTTGAATTTACGAAAAGTGACACGTACAAAAAAAAAAAAGAAAAAAAAAAGTTACTAAAAATTTTTGAGGAAACCGGGATGCCTAGATATTTTTTATTTAACGGTAACAACAAAAATTCATGTAACAGACAAACTTTTGCGCTGTAAATCAAAAAATCTGTAAGGTTACTAAGAATGTTTTAGGAAACTGGGATGCCTAGAACTTTTTATATAACAGCAACCCCGGTTACAGATAAAATTTTTGTAAGAGTATTTTAATTTTAGTAGATTCTTTTATATAGCTACAGACTTATATAGCTAGCTTTTGAAAAAGCTAGTTTTGTAGATTTACATCTTTTTTGTGCAGTTTACAAATAAAATTTTAGTAAGTATAGAGATTTCTTTAACTTTGCATCTGTATAATTACATCTTTTTTTTACGTTGTAGTTTGGAATCTTTTTATTTCAATAAATAAAGCTTGTCTCATATTTAATTTCATGTATAAAAAAATATAAAAAGACGAAATATTCAGTAGATAAACTCTAAGAAAATCAATGTATCAAAGAAAATTCTCAGTTTATTACAATTCTTCGAATAAACATTTAATGATAATCTTAATTTAATTCACTATAAACTGATAACACGATCCGATATTTTAATTTAAGTAATTTGTCTTCTGAAAACGACTTAATGACAATTATCTATGTCAAGTAACCACCGTAATGATGATGAGGTCATTTTCTGTTTTAAAATATTCTTATACAGCAATTGTCAATGTAACTGTTTCTATGGAGTATAAATTAAGTAAAAGATAAATTACGGTATTAAATACGTATTTAAAGCATTTAAAAGCTTTTATATTTCAAAAATTCAAAAAGTCCATCTAAAAATACTATTGTTTTCAAAACAATGTAAAGACTTTTAAAATTATAAATTCCTTTTAGGAAATTAAGAAGAACACTGATATTTTTTTAATTAAATAATAACCGTAATAGAACAGTAATTCAATATTTCTAATGTCACAATTTCGCAGTAACGTAGGTGAATGAAACGTGATACCTTTAATACTTCATAGTATCATAATCACTATGTAATTGTCATTTTTGTAAAATCATTGTGAAATCGCAGTGTCCTATTTTCAACTAATACGTCTCAAAGCAAATAGAAAAACCGCACTAGCGATTCGTCTCAAAATGTGACATACTGACATGACACAAAATACAAACGAGGCTAGCGTATACACGTGTCTGTTTTCTCTGGCCACTTGCGTCAATTGATGCCTGAATGCATGAATACAGGTGCAAGACACTAGACATCTAATCAAGAGACACTAGACATCTAATGCGAATTGTAGTACGGCAACCTGTTTTTTTCGTTAGCTACTAAACACACAGTTTTCCAATTTCATCGACACATGAAAGCAATGAGAAAAGTACGAGTTACATTTGGATTACGATATTTTTCATTTTGGTCATATTCTAATAATGGCGATATTTAGAAAATAACAGATACTAATGAGATTTTGACATGAAATCTAAAGGAATTTTCACAAAATGTAAAGAAAGTATATGTCTTAATATGGTGTAATCCAAACAAATTTTTAGTTACTTTTGTTAATTAAAAAAGACGTATTTTAATTAATAAAACTAAAATCCCACTAGCAACACTTATAAAATACTTTTAAATATATCTATATATTATGTTTATTAAGAAGATATTACTGAATATATTTAATGATGTTAACAGGCTTTTTTCTGTTTAGAATTCTATTTTCTATTTCTCTTTATCGAGTAAGAATTATGAATTATCACTTTCGCTTACCTTGATACATTAAATAAACATATTTCTTCATTTCATATCTGTTTTTAAATAAGATATAAATTTGGAATAGTTTTTATTTCTATATATTTATTTTTCTACAAACATTTGCTTCAGAAATGAAATATACATTATTTTTCATAACTTAGGAATGTGAATTTTCTTACTGAAATATTTCATTATAATAATAATAATAATAATAATAATAATAATAATAATAATAATGTGAATTTGCTTTCTCAAATATTCTATTTTTACTTTATCTACATGTATTTAGAAATACAAATAATATTTAATTATTTTATATACGTTATATATTCCCACTGAAAAAAAAATACCCATATGCGTACGATTTTACTTTAAGTCTTTTTAAGGAAGATAGTAAGTCATAAATTTTCCATATAACAGAAGACATCATTTTTACTTGTCATATCGCTCGTGGAATGTTAAAAACGGATATGATCTTTCACAGACAGAAAATTCGAAAGTTTTTTTTTTTCTTTTTTTAATTGATTGCAAAAAATGAAATTTTGAATTTAATTTCCGTAACTGATGTTTTGGCCCACAACTAAGTGTTTGGATGTGGCCGTTTGGCGTACTGGATACAGCATTCATTGCTAATGACAATTACGCAAGCCTGCAAAATTTGGAATGCGTCATATTTTTCAGTTTTTTATTATGGATTCTTATATATATTTTAGCGCTGAATCCGGAAATCACATTAATTTTTTTTTTTTTTTTTTTGAAAACATCTTTAGGTTCAACTGAGCTTTATTAGAGATGGGGAAAAACTACTGATTTCGAGACACTGTAACGTAACCGACATGCTAGCATTTTGACACATAGACACTAGCGCGCCAAGCGGTGAATGACAGGAACTTTTCCCTCTTCAGCTCAATCCCCAAAAGAAGAAGAAAGCTAAAACTCACTTTTTCTCCCGGCGTATTGCTAAAACAAATTATTATTTTGTTTTCGTCAGTTAAAATGAATTATACCGTATTCGTGACCTACCTATTTCGTGTAACTAAAAACCGATAACGCTGTATTTTATCGTGTTGATGGTCTGGTCAATGACCAACAGTATTGGCGGGAATTTCGATTACGGAAGATAAAATACGGGGCACAGATGTCAGATACGCACTTGGGTACCTAATTGACACCAAAATGCCGTTACTTTATTTTACAAGGTAACCCGGCTACTGTTGCTTATTTATTAATAAATTGTTCATTTACATTTATTTTTTTTTAATTGTACAATTGTTTTGTTCTATAGTTATTAATGAAATTATCGTTTATTTATTGTTGTTTACTTTTTAAAACAATAGAAAATAATTTAAAAATATATATTGTAACTGGTTTTGGAAAACGGGCTTTCGCCAAATTGACGTTAAAAAATCGCGCCAAACCTGGTTCGTATATCACATCTCTGCCAAATTCTCGGTTTTTTAATTTTTCAACTTTTTATCCAAATTTTCCGGATTTGTTAAACTTTCCCTTTCATTGTACTCCAAACACTACCTTCATACCAAATTTCAAGATTCTAGGGATACAGGACGTACCTCTGAGATTTGATGATAGGTGAATCAGTGTCGAAAAGGCGAAAGTTTAAGTTCATATATCTTCCGAAATAATAGAGATAGAAACGTGAAATTTCAGCATTTAGTTCCATTTCCACATTACTTTAGATTTACGATGTTTCAAGTTTCTGGGAATCACCAACACAAAGATATTGGGGTGTCAAAAGTACCCTGAGTTGCTTCCAAACAAGTAATATAAAAATTTTGTTTTTAAAGTCAATTCCTACTTAGGCCATCAAAGAAAAATTTAATATAATCAAGCTAATATTAGTTTTTGTTGCATTAAAATATCTCAATTTGTTGATTTTCTATAAGCAAGTAGGTTTACAATGGAACTCTATGGGAATTTGGCGAAATATTACATATATCACTTTTGGCGACTCATTTTGGTCGCCAAATTCGGCGATATATCGCCAAGTTTGCGACAAACTTGGCGGTATTTGGCGACGGAACAGGGTCTCCCCCATGGTAAGCCCTTATTGAAAATACTTTCATTGATCTTCGATAACCAATGGCCGCCAATTTGTTTCCCATGCAAAACTAAAATTAATTAATTAAAATTTAATTAATTAATCAGTATTTGAAAAAACTGTATTAACATCAATTGTCATCCAGTACAAGTTTTAAAAAAATATTTCAACGTGATAGGATGAATAATGAGTATTTTATTAACGATTGAAAATTTGAACAAGATAAATATATAAATATATAAATATACAAATAAATAAATATAGGGAAAGTGTGAGCTAATAGTACGAATGGAAAAAAAAAGATGCTTACGGCTGTGCATTCAAGACTTGGCAGGGGCACTGCCGTGTCCCCAGATGCTTTCATTAGTGCTGCTACACAATTCAACGCATAAAACATTTCCTGACGATTAAAAAAACACACACTCAATTGTTGAAGTTTTCACTTCTATTGGCACTCCCGGAGTGCCGCTGTTTTTTTTTTTTTTTTTTTTTTTTTTTTTTTTACCGTCACGTCAGGAATTTTTGCAAATAGTCAATATGAAGTTTTTTCTAAAAGTCAAAATAATTCCCAAATCTGATATAAAATATATGTAAATAGTTTTTTTCCATAAAAAAAGTATTCTTTGGGCTATACTACGCATGAAAAATGTTCCCTTTCACGTCACTGATCATCTCACGATCAACTCACGATCATTGAACTAATTTTATTTAATTGAATAATTTATATTTTTTTTTGGCTTATACTGTGTATTTTTATAGTTAAACAGCTCAAAAGGTCCAATGTCAGGAAGAGGTTCACTTTGAACTTTGAAATTTTTAGCTTTGAAATTTACCATTTGCGAAAACTTTTGAGGTGATTGTTAAAAATGAAGGTTATTAACAGATTCAACACTGAAAAATACATAAAATTCAATAGACAAAAGTTAAAAAACCATAACAAAAACATCTGTTTTATAGTATCAAGTTTTCGCTGTATTTTAGGTAGATTTCGTATGAAATACTACCTATTGGGATCGTTCCTATGTTGGAATTTCTGAAAAAAATTTTGCAGATCTACACCCATCATGACCCCTAGAACCCAAAACCACCCTCAGTAAAAAACTCTCTCTCTCTCTCTCTCTCTCTCTCTATATATATATATATATATATATATATCACTTTCTTATGGACACGATAACTTTCGTAATTCTGCACCAATCTCTCCCAAACTGATACATAAAATCAAAGGGCATAAAATCTCGTCAAGTTCGTTAATGGGCAAAATCGGACCAAGGGGATGGAAATAGGGAGGGGTTTTGTGAAAACCGAACACCCCCCCCCCATAACGTCTTAATTTTTGTACATATCAAATCAGTTTAAAGTTTTTATTACTTCTAAAAATAGGGCCAAAATTCTATGTATCACAGATTTTTGATAAAGTTAAAAATGGGCTCAAGCGGCGCCAAAAATAGGGTTTTTGGGAGAAAAAAATTCATAACTTCGTCAATTCTCAAGATAACAATTCCAATTAATTTTATTATAAAACTCCTTAATGTTATCTACAACTTTTATTTTCACAAGTTATTGATAGGACCAATTCGTACTGCAAAAAAAAATTAAAAACGAAAACAAAAAGGGGGTTTGAAGAAGTAAAAAATCCATAACTCCGTCAATTCAAAAGATATAAAATCCCCATGAATTTATCATATATCTTCTTAATATTGTCTACAACATCTATATAGACAAGTTTTGGATAGGACCAATTCTTACAGCAAAATCAAATTAAAAATACATAGCGGTTGAAGAAAAAAATCATCTAAGCAAGGGTGTATTCAAATCCAAACTGTGTATTTTCTGACTCATTTTACGATTCTTTTTTGCTCTCAAAGACTTCCAATTGGTACGTTTTCTTACTCAGAAACTATATAATGTACCGTAATGGTCGATTTTTTGATAGAGGCAGAATATATTTTTTTAAAATGATGTTAAAGTGGGCATTTTGAACCGAATTTCCCGAAGCGGATTGTGTTTGAAAAATCACTGCATTAATGATGCACTCAAATCCAAACAGCTTATTTTCTGACTAATTTTTAAATTCATTTTTGCTATCAAACGCATTTAATAGGTAGATTCGCTTATTCAGAAACTATATAATGTACAGCAATGATCGATTTTTTGATAGAGGCAGAATATATTTCAAAAAATCATGTCAAAGTGGGTATTTTGAACGGAATTTCCCGAAGCAAAATGTGTTATCACTTTCTTCTGGACACGATAACTTTCGTAATTCTGCACTCTTCCAAACTGATACATAAAATCAAAGGGCATAAATTCTCGGTCAAGTTCGTTAATGGTCAAAATCGGACCAAGGGGGTGGAAATAGGGAGGGGTTTTGTGAAAACCGAACCCCCCCCATAACTTCTTAATTTTTGTACATATCAAATCAGTTTAAAGTTTTTATTACTTCTAAAAATAGCGCCAAAAATTCATGCATCACAGATTTTTGATAAAATTTAAAATAGGTTCAAGGGGCGCAAAAAATAGGGTTATTGGGAGAAAAATAACCCCCTTACTTCGTCAATACTCAAGATATCAAATCCAATAATTTTATTATACATCTCCTTAATATTATCTACAACTTTTATATTCACAAGTTTTTGATAGGACCAATTCATACCGCAAAAAATGTGTGTGTGGGGGGGGGGGGGGGGGTAAGAAGAAAAATTTTCATAACTCCGTCAATTCACAAGATATAAAATATCCATGAATTTATCATATATCTTCTTAATATTGTCTTCAACATTTATATAGACAAGTTTTTGATAGGGCCAATTCTTACAGCAAAAACAAATTAAAAATACAGCGATTGAAGAAAAAAATCATCTTATTAAGGGTTCATTCAAATCCAAACTGTCTATTTTCTTACTCATTTTTAAATTCATTTTTGCTCTCAAACGCATCCAATTTCTAGATTCTCTTATTCAGAAACTATATAATGTACAGTAATGATCGATTTTTTGATAGAGGCAGAATATATTTCAAAAAATGATGTCAAAGTGGGCATTTTGAACAGAATTTCCCGAAGCGATTGTGTTAGAAACGAAAAATATTGCGCTACTGAGAAAATAATTCTTTTTTAATCAGGTTTTAATTAATTGAAAGAAAAATAAAACCACAGGTCGCTTATAAATCTTTTCAAAAAACACGTCAGCATGTCTCATATATATATATATATATTTTTTTTTAATGAATCTGAAAATGTGCCAGAAAATTTCGAGTTCTTGAGTATGGAAAAATATTTTTCTTTAATATCGCCTTAACATGCTTCTGATAAAACCAGCTATTTTATAAAAATGAAATAAAAACTCGTCAAAAGCAGACAGATAAAACTGTTAAAGTGGATTTATATCTAATAATGATTTAGTTTTTGTTGGTGAAATTAGTATACTTAACTTCGAAATCTACCTCTGCCTTTAGACTGGGCCGGCAGGGATTTTTTGATATTTTAACTTTGAAAACCAAAGAGCCAGATGCAACACTTTACTATGTTACGTTAATTGATGAATCAGCTTTCTTAATGAATGAAAATCTGATTTATGACAAGAACTACACATCGTGTGTGAGAAGACGTGTCTGTTTCCATAAAAAGTGTTTCATTAACGAACCACATTATTAATCACAAAAAGTGATAATGCACTTATTATGAATGCTCGGTATAGCGCAGTAAAAGATAAAATTAGAGAATAGGAAATTGCTCTTATGCCTTTCCTCGGCAGCCTACTGCTCTAGATATTTACATTTTTGTAATGTGATAAATAATCCATACAGCTTCTTGGTTGATCATTCGTTTATACATTGGTGAAATGAGAGCAGTATTAAAATTAAGTAAAAATTTACATGCATTAATTTTACAGTTATATGTGGAGCGCACATATCGTTCCTCTCTATTCTAGAGTACACAGTAGTAGTGGGGAAAATATTGCATCGAAAAAGGAAAATAATACATTTTTTATTCCTTGAATAAGTACACTGTAAAAATAATCTTCAATTCTACAGATGCAAAGTAACAGAAATCTGTATGCTTACTGAAACTTTATCTGTACACTGTACAAAAAAATGTAAATCTACAAAACTGTTTTTTGTTAAGCTACAGAAATGTGTAGCTTATTCATACTGTAACTCAGTACTGTACTCAGTACTTACTCTGTAATATTATTCAAATTTTATCTGTAAACCGGGTAGCAGTTATATACAAAGATCTTAGCATCCCAGTTTCCTAAAAATTTCAAAAAATTATTTACGGTTTAAAAATGTATATACTACATGAATTTTTGTTGTTGCCGTTCCATAAAGTTACTTTTCCGATTTCTTGTACAGCGTAGAAATAGGTGGATTTCACATATTTTACTGATCGCTTGAAATCCTATATTTAAGAGCAAAAGTCCCGAGTTTTATGGCGGTACTAATATTCGAAGGTAATTTTTCTATAATTACACTGTAAAAAAAAATCTGTAATGTTACTAAACAATTTCTAGGAAACTGGGATTCCAGGAACTTTTTATGTAACGGCAACAGCAAAAATTTCTGTAACAGAATCTGTTACAGGAATTTTTCTTGTTGCCGGTACATAAAATGTTCCTGGAATCCCAGTTTCCTAGAAAAATTTTAGTAACTTTACAAATTTTTTTTTACAGTGTACACCCGTTGAAAGAGATCTTATTAATATAAATATAGTATTTTATTTCCTTTCAGCAATTTCTTGAGACCTCTTAAGAACGGTATTAGACTCAACAATTAATAAAATAATGCAGTATAATCGTAATGATCTTACAATATGATGACGTGCTGGAGTCTTCGTAGACATGACTAAACATGCACATGGGATTCTTGATGTTGGAGAGGCAAAGTTTTATTTTAAATATGTCAACCATAAAGTTACTTTTCCAATTTCTTTTACAGCGTAGAAATAGGTGGATTTCACATATTTTACTGATCGCTTGAAATCCTATATTTAAGAGCAAAAGTCCCGAGTTTTATGGTGGTACTAATATTCGAAGGTCATTTTTCTATAATTACACCCGTTGAAAGAGATCTTATTAATATAAATATAGTATTTTATTTCCTTTCAGCAATTTCTTGAGACGTCTTAAGAACGGTATTAGACTCAACAATTAAAAAAATAATGCAGTATAATCGTAATGATCTTACAATATGATGACGTGCTGGAGTTTTCGTGGACATGACTAAACACGCACATGGGATTCTTGATGTTGGAGAGGCAAAGTTTTATTTTAAATATGTCAACCATAAAGTTACTTTTCCGATTTCTTTTACAGCGTAGAAATAGGTGGATTTCACATACTTTACTGATCGCTTGAAATCCTATATTTATGAGCAAAAGTCCCGAGTTTTATGGTGGTACTAATATTCGAAGGTCATTTTTCTATAATTACACCCGTTGAAAGAGATCTTATTAATATAAATATAGTATTTTATTTCCTTTCAGCAATTTCTTGAGACGTCTTAAGAACGGTATTAGACTCAACAGTTAATAAAATAATGAAGTATAATCGTAATGATCTTACAATATGATGACGTGCTGGAGTCTTCGTGGACATGACTAAACATGCACCTGGGATTCTTGATGCTGGAGAGGCAAAGTTTTATTTTAAATATGTCAAATATTTTTAATAAAACTGGTTCGAAAATTGAAAACACCGTTAACCATTCCACTTATTATATCCATTCTATTATTATTAAATAATATCCCATTTCTAAGAATGTTAATTTAATTTAAGCTTTTACAAAAATGTTTTAATGTAAGACAATATTAAATTCATAAAACATATTATAGTTTTAAAAATGATGTATTTCAGGACACATATAGTTGACTAAAGTATTACGTTTTAAAAGTACATTTATGTTTTATGAAACAAACTTAAATATATTACAGTACTGCCTATATTTGTCAGACAACAAATGTAACTGTGAGAGACTCAATATTTAGGAACAAAATATACTTTTTTCAATTGACTTTGCGATTGCTTTTATCATAAGAAATTATACTTTACTGGTTTGAAATATATTTCTATTCAAAAATTTATGTAAATTTAATTGTTATTCTATTACATTATTATTTTTTAAACATAAAAAAAAATGCGCATACATTACAGTAAAGAAGATTATTGAAACATAACTTTGTACTATAACTATTCAGAAAAAAATTAAAATTCAAGATTATTATAATTATTAAGAATAATTATTTGAGACGAACTATACTTTTCATGCATTCTTCATTGCTGGATGTTCTGCATTTTAATTTACTGCTCATTAAATTTGAAAATTTTAAATAATTTCGTTTTCTTTTAAAATAACGAAAATTCATCATTAAGTTTAAAGTTATATAATCTTTGTTCATGAAATGTGAATCCCTACAAATTAGAAATTATTGTTAATTTTGAAATAAAATTTAGATATCGTGACGAGTTACTAAGTTTACATTTTATCACTCATTTTAAAACATCATTAAATGAGACTTCTACTAAAGAGAATCTCATTATTCCATCAAGGACTACATGTGAATCAACCAAATTGTGTAAAACGTAATTAAGATAGTCTGGACTGCATGACACTAATCACAGTGGTAAGTTCAAAATTAGCTTTATCATTAGCAGAATTATAAGCTTGAATTTTTATTATGGAAATCGTTCTAATGAGTGGTTAAAGATATTTTTTTTTAACTAGGCGGATGTATTTTTTCTTTGAAAATAAGGAAAAAATTATATAAAAGTTTTAGATTTTAATCTCACATAATAATCAATTAAACAACGTCAAAAAATATAGGTTAAATAAGCATATATATTTTTATATTATTTGTGAAATTCCTTTGATACTTCTACAATAAAACAGATGATTTTTTTCAACAACTGTAACAAATTAGGAAACACACAATGTACCCGTAGTGTGAATTTTTGTGTCTAATATTGATAGTATTTTTCTCCGTGCTGGAAAACAAGCACTTATTGTTATATCAAGTAAAAATAACTATATCGTTCAACAAAATTAATAAAAATGTACTTTGCACAATTTAAAAGTTCATTTAAATAATTTCTAATCATAAATATTAATAGTTAAAATTAAAATTTCAAATGTTTTTTCTTTCCAATTTTAAAGTATTACAGACGAATGGTACGGACTAAGAGATAAATAAATAATAATAATAAAAAAAAATTATTTCTGTCATTTTTTTTTCTTTTATCTATTTTTCATTCACATTTTTCTATGAAATTGCAATAAACAAGTCTCAGGTAATATTATATTTCCTATTAATGATGTGAATTATCACACTGCTAACAAAGCGTAAACCAACTTAGTGAAAAATGTCCAAGCCGGGAATCGAACCCGGGTCCCTGAAATAGATCTCCAGTGCTCTACCACTAAACCACAAGGACGATGTGCAGCCTGGCATTTCTCACTTATATAAGTCGGTAAGGCTGCTACCGCAGTACAAGATGGAGAAGTCTTCATGAGCACACATTCTAGCGGCGTAACATGAGACGCAAATAAACCCAGCATCGCTGAATATACAATTTTAATTAATTTTTCAACTGCATTTCAGCAGTGAAATTACGCTTGAAATTATTGAATATTAATGATGTGAATTATCACACTGCTAACAAAGCGTAAACCAACTTAGTGAAAAATGTCCAAGCCGGGAATCGAACCCAGGTCCCTGGAATAGATCTCCAGTGCTCTACCACTAAACCACAAGGACGATGTGCAGCCTGGCATTTCTCACTTATATAAGTCGGTAAGGCTGCTACCGCAGTACAAGATGGAGAAGTCTTCATGAGCACACATTCTAGCGGCGTAACGTGAGACGCAAATAAACCCAGCATCGCTGAATATACAATTATAATTAATTTTTCAACTGCATTTCAGCAGTGAAATTACGCTTGAAATTATTGAATATTAATGATGTGAATTATCACACTGCTAACAAAGCGTAAACCAACTTAGTGAAAAATGTCCAAGCCGGGAATCGAACCCGGGTCCCTGGAATAGATCTCCAGTGCTCTACCACTAAACCACAAGGACGATGTGCAGCCTGGCATTTCTCACTTATATAAGTCGGTAAGGCTGCTACCGCAGTACAAGATGGAGAAGTCTTCATGAGCACACATTCTAGCGGCGTAACATGAGACGCACATAAACCCAGCATCGCTGAATATACAATTTTAATTAATTTTTCAACTACATTTCAGCAGTGAAATTACGCTTGAAATTATTGAATATTAATGATGTGAATTATCACACTGCTAACAAAGCGTAAACCAACTTAGTGAAAAATGTCCAAGCCGGGAATCGAACCCGGGTCTTTGGAATAGATCTCCAGTGCTCTACCACTAAACCACAAGGACGATGTCCAGCCTGGCATTTCTCACTTATATAAGTCGGTAAGGCTGCTACCGCAGACTGGAGATCTATTCCAGGGACCCGGGTTCGATTCCCGGCTTGGACATTTTGTATAGAGGAAAAAAAAAATACTTTATAAAAATAGCATTTATTTATAACAATGAAAAAATATATTAAACCAAATGTCCACTTTATCAATGACAATGGAAAAATTTCTCTAATAAGTTTAAACCATTTTTAATGACTAAAAGAGAATGCAATAAAACTTCCTTCCACATCATCTTAAATATTCAGCTCTGTTTTACATTTAAAGAAATGAAAGAAGACATATGGAAAAATACAACTTAATTTTGTTTTCGAATAAAATGTTCTAAATAGTATAAAATTTAATGTATTTTGTAAATTTATTACTTAAAGAAAATGTTAATATATTGACAAAAAATAAACCATTCCCTTTAAAACTAAAGAAATATAGATAGCTCTAATGTATTTTTTTTTTTTTTTTTTTTTTTTTTTTTTTTTTTTTAATAGAAAAAAATATAGAAAGAAAAACGATACACGATAATTTCTTCTAGCGTAATTTAAAAATATTTTTTTTTGTCTCATATACATTAAAAAGGAGTTTATTTTCAGCATCTAAACTAAGCATCCAATAACTAAAAACAAAAAGAAATTCCACAAAAGTTTTACCTATTAAAAAATATATATATATTTTTCTAAAATAATACTTTTTTTTTCATTGTATAGCATATTTTTTTTTTTTTTTTTTTTTTTTTTTTTTTTTTACCTAAATGGAAACAATATGTCGTTTTTGCATTAAAAAAAACAACAACATTTAACTCTTTTTTTTGTTGTTTCTTCATTTCGGTATTATATAAAGAAGAATTATACAGTTCATTGAAGAATATTAAAATGAGGAAAACTACCTTTTTTATTGGAAAAAGTATTTTTATAAAATTTTTGGAAGTTTAATCATATTTAAAATACATCCGAATCCCGAAGATGACAGGTCGTATTTAACTGGTGAAACCGATGAAATTAAATATAAAAAACGGCTCAGAATAATTTAATCGAATTAATATGCTTTAATATATTCCTAACAATACGTAGAATATTAATCGTATAAAGTGACATAATCCTTTACTGAGTAAACTTTTGGTTGTAAATTAAAATGCTTTAGTCGTAATACGTTTTCAGTGTTTTTTTTGTTTTTTTTTTCTATGACACTGATAAAGTTAATAATATATAGTAACTGAATCAAATAAAATGTAAGTTTAGTACAACGCTTTAGTAATAAATTTTCAACAAATTAATGCATCTAAGATTGTAAAAATAAAGGTTATCAAATGCAAAGTATTTATAAAAGCTAGAAAAATAATTTGAAAATTGCAATTAAATATATATATATATATATATATATAACAATAAATACATATTTTATTCTGTTCTTGTAAATTAAACGATTCATTGTAAGAAAATACACTTTTTAATTCAGAAGTTTAAACTAATCAGCAAAAATATAATTGTACTTCGCTACAAAAGGCTATGTTCGGACATTAACTTTGTAAATGTGCACAATTTGCTGATTTATCTATGCTAATATGGGTAAGTTTGAATAATATGTCTTCTATCAAAAAACGCATAATACATATATATAATATATATACATATATATATAAGAAATTTTATAGAAATTTAGGTATAAGAAAAAAAAAAGATGTAAGAGATTTCGTATAGATATAAGATACGAAATTTCTTATATCGATATATAAATTTTCGATATATATAAGAAATCTATCGAAAATTTATCTTCTATTTTTTTCTTTTTCGATAAGCGCTTTCCACTTATTATTAAAAATAATTAAATTTTGAAAATGAGACTATGATAATTAAAACTATATTAATATCGATAAAATAAGAAGATCATTTATGACAAATAAGTTATATATTTTTAATATATTATTAATATACTTTATGAAGATTTATACGATTGTTTCAATCTGTCAGAATTCATAGATGATACATGAATGAAATTGTGAAATGATTTTACTCAACATGTACTTTTACAATTTAAATGTTACCTTATATTGAAATAAAAACCACTAATGGTATTAGTTGAATATATTTAAAATATTATATGCAATTTATTATAAATTATTAATCAATGATGAACAAATATGAAGAACCAATGAAAGAATTTAAGAGAATAACAGAAATTTTAAATTGAATACTTATGCTGTTTGAAAATCTCATGAAGTGGCGGTTTGTATTCCATTCAAATGATATATTATTCACGTGCTTTTAAAATATTCTATGTCTTTTAATTAGGTTTTATAGATAAATGTTGGTTTCAGTGATTTATTACTTTGTAACTACAAATGCTTATATTAATGCATATATTAATCAAAAAGATGAAGCGGTTGAAGAATATCGCTTTAAAGTATACAAAAATAAATTCAATATATATTCTTATTGAATATATGAATGAAAACTATTTTTTTTTAAATCATTGTTTTAACCGAATACAGATTACATTTTATGGTGTTTATATGAACGTAAAAATAGACTAAAAAATTTGATTCTGTAAATTTACTAAGCAAAATATATTTCTGGTGATGTTTTCTTTATAAAATAGGATTTTCTAGCGAAACTTTCAAGCGAATGCTCATTTAGAGAAACTTTCACACATTTATAATTTTATGTCTATTAAAGTATATGCAAAATTTTTACTGCAAATGAGTATTGGTTTCTTATTTTTTGAGTTATAATTTATACTAATATAATTTAAACCAAGTCATCAGTCGTAGACATTTAAGAAAATTAGCTTTTTGTAAAATATATATATATATATATATATATATACAAAGAGATAAATAAATGTTGAACATAACGTGACTGATTAAGAGAATGCAGTGAACATTAAAACGCATTCCCTTAGCAAAAAATAAAATGTGGGCCATTTAATTGAAGGAACAGTTAATGTATATTTTCTGTAGATACAAAAAAAAATAAGTTGAATTTTGTACACATTTATAAACAAAAGTTAATCGATTCCAATTTTTAAATTTTTACGCGGTTGGTTTTGTTCGATTCTATTTTCTACACAATTGAATCAGTAATTTTTCATCTATAATCTATATTCTAGTTTTGAAATTTCCCATCTCATGGACATAGTTCATTTTAACATTCAAATTTTAAATTGTTCCAACATTTTAACTTTCAAATTTTAAATTATACCAACCATAACATTTATAGTTAGTAACATGTCCGAGTCCATTCTTCGCGTAACGGTAAATAAACATAAACAATATTGAAACCGTCTTAAAAGTATAAATGTCAAATACTGGACTTGTTACAATTTAAATTTAAAAATTATAAAGATTTAAAGCTGATATCTCCCATTAAAAGCCAACGCAATAATTTTATAATGTAAAATTTAAGTATTGTTCCAGAATAGAAGCAAATTATCTTTTATAACAATAAATAAAGAAGAAAAAATGCGTCAAACATATATTTTGAAATACTTTCCAACGCTTCCAAAACGCTTTCACAAAACTCCTCAGTTTAATAAAGTAAAAAATATATCTATGAAAATATTTTTAAAAACATAAAACACATCTGGGGACGAGATTTAAGATATTACTGCACATAGCGGGAAAGGTAATTTAATTATTTTGTGTAGCTATGTAAATGATCTATAAATTTGAACAGAATCAACGTAGTCCATAAAGAAAACGCATAGCGGAGTTCAAAATTCACCTTAAGCAACTTCTACAAACACGGAGAAACGTACTTGATTTATTTTGTACAGCCCTATATACTACATACAGATTTTTATGCACCAACATATAAGATGATATTTAATTCAGGCAAAAACACGCTTAAAACAACTGAAATCACGCGCCCATGAATTACTATCGACACGCGGCCACGCATGCAGTTCTTAGCCCCATAGCATAGCTCTGTATATGATTTTTTTTACATGCTACAAACGTCTATTACCATACTAATTGTACTTGAGCTTGAAAATGCCTAACTTAAATTAAATAAAAAACATCTTTAAGCTATACACGCTCATTCTCAGTAAGGCTAACGAATTGTTTTGTGTATGCCTGTATATGGTCGATAGAATTTTTGCACACTGCCTTGTATGCACAAATTTAGTTAATACTAGAACGTTCAACATTTTCGAAATCCTAAAACAGCCGCTGGTGTTAATTCGACACCACTAATTAAATTATGCAAAATAGATGCTAAAAATTCTATATTAACAATGTAATGGATAATTGTACCTTAATTATGAATATATTCTTAAACTTGCACAAAGGAACAATGATTTATTTTATAGAAAAATACATTAAATGATATTAAATTTCACACTTGTGGAAAAGGAAAAATATATATATATATATATTTAGAGAGAAATAAATCTGTAAATTTTCTTCACATTATAGAATTTAAGAATAAGTTAACACTAGCAAAATATTTTATGTCAGATACACACCTTACTTACAAATTTTCCAGTAGAAGGGTATTATTTTGGTACATTTTAAACATGCCATCTCCATGCACGAAAAGAATATTTTATTTATGGCGTTATCTTTGTGCATTTTAATTTTACATTTTCTGCGTTTAAGAGAAATAGTTTTGTTTAATTCTGGTGTATAATTTTGATTAGTGGCACATTTTTTATCCTTTTCACAATTTGAATTTAATTCATTTGCTAACTATTCAGTATAACATTTCCTTGAAATGTAATGGCTTGACATCTGACATAAATTTGAAAATAAGCCAAGCATTTATATGCAATGTCTACAGGGTTGTAAAATGTATCTACAGGTAATCTCCTTGTTGCGGATTTTACAGAATATTTTATAGCCATCTGATCTAAAATGTCCACACCACATTTGCTTTTATTGTAGAATGTTACAGTTTCTGTTGTTTCCTTTTCCTTACTTGCAGTAGTAACGTTTGAATGGAAATGATTTCTTTTAGTTTTTTTCCCCCTTGATATATAGTAAGTATGTTACCGGTAGTTTAGTGTTTTATATATTCGTGGAATAAAAGCTATCTTTTTTTATATTTTACAGGCGATCTCGAATTTTTCTTTGAGCTTGATTCACAGTTTCTAGGACACTTGTTTTACATTTTATCATATCTTTTGCTAGTTCTAGCAAAGTAAAAAAAATACCAACTGCCACATTATGATCTATATTTTTATATGGTTCCATTGGTTTTAGAAATACGAATTCCGCTATCGTTTACTATCCGGTCGAGATTCATTTTTCCTCCAAATAAGGATTTAAGTCACTAAGTTCGAAGTAAAAAAAAAATAAGTGCAAAAGGCCACAAACATCCGCTTCATTATTATCCGATTTAGGATAATTGTCTGAATAGATTTCCAATGTCTTAGGGAATGAACCTTTTTTGCGGTACATAATCCCCAAAAAATTAATTTCTGAAAGTATAAAATACCTTTCAGGAATAAAAAGCTTTCAAATGCTTTCAAATATTATAACAAAGACAAAGAAAGTAACTGGAGAGATTTAGTCGTATGAAATGGAATAAAACATGTCCGCCCTTTCTTAGCAGCGCAAAGTATAATAGACATTCCGTAACTGAAAGAGAATGAAATCACGGTCACATGAACAGGAAACAAAGACACAAGTAAACCATTTTTTTTAATTTTCTGCTTGGTGTCGAAATAACTCCAGCGGGCGTTCTAGGTGATTTTAGCTATAAGTAAAAAAAATAGAATCACACAGTACTACTTTAGACAGTTAGTTCGTTATTTAATTATTAAAAGTCACTGAATTTGAAGAATATAGGTGAAAAAATGTGATAGAGAGATAACTCTAAATTCAGTTCTGTGTCTAAATGACACCAACGGACTTTGTAGTGTTAAACTTAAAATGGGAAACCGTTTTTCGAAACCCAATTCAGCAGTCATCCATGATATGCAGCACTTCAGATACAGCATTGTTACCGAAATCTTTTACGTTGCACTGTACAATAAATGCAATGCAAGCCACATTCTGCTATAAGCAGCTTGTGGCGAACCTCAGTAGTACGTATAAATTCTGTAATGTTTAAAACAGTGCAACATTATTGAAATATGCTGCGAACATATTTTCCCTACTTTGCATTATACAATCGAACACTTTTTTGTTCACACCGAGTAAATAAATGATAGATGCTATGTACCCCATATTCTTCAGAAAACATGCATTACCGCTCATCAAAATTTCATATCAATTTCATTATATTTGTAATAGTCGGACATCATTAAAATATGCCGCAAACATTTTTCATCAAAGATTACGCACTTCATAGAAATGCGCAATTGCAGTATAGAAACAAGAACCTTTCCTGAAAAAAAAAGGCAGTATCAAACTTTCAAGGTAGAAAAATTCTTTCGATATGTTTATATTGTACTCTATCACTGTTGTACTATCTCTCTCTTTCTCTCTCGCTATAGATATATATATATATCATCCCAATATATATATCATCGTCATCATCATCATCATCATCAATTGCCGTTTTAAATCCTCTGCTGGATGTAGTCTCCCCCCACATTTTTTTTCCAATTTTTCCTGTCTATTGCTTTAGTCATCCAATTAACACCAGCTACTTTTCTGATTCAATCATTACATCTCACTTGAGGTCGTCTTCTTAGTCGTTTTACATCTCTGGGATACCACTGTAGGGTGTTTGTTCTCCATCTATTGTCTTGTCTTCTTACAATGTGCCCAGCCCATTTCCATTTTAGCAGTTTAATTCTTTCATTGATGTCAAAAACCTTTATCTGGCTTCTTATCCAGGTTATTCTCGTTCTGTCTCACCTGGTTATACCTAGCATACATATTTCCATACTTCACTGTGTTTTTTGTAATCTTTGTACCGTCCGTTTTGTTTGCGTCCATGTTTCTGCACCATAAGTCAGCACAGACAAAACACATTGGTTAAATACCTTTCTTTTCAAATAAAGAAGCATGTTATCCTTCAGAATAATATTATTCTTCTCAAAAGCACTCCAACCAGTTCTTATACTTCTATTCATTTCATTTGTCATACTATTATCTGATGATATTTCCTACCCAAGGTACACATAACTTTGCACTTCTTTAATCTCAGTGTTTTGTAGACGATTTTCCTTTTGATGGAAATGAATTGAAGATCACCTTAATCTTTTCCAGGTTTATTTTTAATCCCACATTAATGCTAGCTTCTGCCAAATCTGCCATATTTTCAAATTCTTCAGGACTGTTACTGAAAATGAAAATATCCCCAGTGAATCGGAGATAACTTAAATATTCCCCATTTATTTTAATCCCTTTGTTTTCCCATTCCAGCTTCTTGAAAATATTTTCTAAGACAGCAGTAAAAAGCTTAGGCGAAATGGTGTATCCTTGTCTTACCCCTCTTCCAAGCTTGATCTTTGCTTTTCCTTTGTCCAAACGCATGGTAGCTGTTGCTTTCTTGTAAATCTTCATTATGATATTGATGTAAGGTTTTTTATACCAATGTCCCCCAAATATTCTACTACTGCTGATGTGTAAACCGAATCAAATGCTTTTTCATCATCAATTAAGGCACGGCAAAGAGGTAAATTATATTCTTTATGTTTTTCTATGAGTTCCCTTACCGTTTGGATAGGATCCATCGTGCTGAATCCACTTAGGAATCCTACTTGTTCACTAGGTTGAGCTTAGTCCAGAGTTGATTCAAGTCTTGTCGTTAAAACTTTCGTGAAAATTTTATAGACACTGATAGTAAGCAGATCAGACGGTAGGTTTTAATGTTTTCCTTCTATCCTTTTTTTGTAAAATAGCAACATTACAGCATCATTGTAATCTTCTGTTAAATCTGACTTCTTGAGAAATATGGAAAACAATAAGGATAGCACTTTTACAAATTCTTCTCCTTCTTCTTTGATAAAGTCGATTGTAATTCCATCTTCGCCAGGACATTGACCTTTTTTCATAAATCTAATGGCTTGTAAAACTTCGTCTGTCATCACTGGGATTATCGTTTCAGTTTCTATTAAGTTTTCTAGAGGATCCCGAAGGTTGATATCCCTTTGTTCTTCACATTTATATAGGCTGTTATAGAATTTTTCGACAATGTATATTATTTCTTTATCGGTTTTCGTGATTGTTCCATCTGCCCTCTTTAGTGCAAAAATGCCTTTTCTTCCAACACATAGTTTGAGCCTAGCTGATATTAAACTTTTGTTATCTTCTACACCTTTCTTGACAAGATCACAATTAAATTTTCTGATATCTTCTGTAACACATTGTTTTACCATTTTACATAATTCAGCATATTCAACTCTAAATTTAGGATCGTTTTTCTTCATTTTAAATCATTCTCTGCGTCTCTTCATAAATCTTCTATTTTCTTCTGTTATTTTCTTTCTCTGCTTGTGCATCGCCGGCTATCTTCTTTGCAATATCTTGTAGAGTATTGTTTAGTTTCTTGTTCACTACTGTAATATCTTGCTCTTCTTCTAAATTTAACTGAAGTACTTGGAAACGGTTTTTAAGTTCCAAATGGAATTCCTCTTTATGTTTTTGGAGATTTGTAATATCGATTGATTTTTTTAAATGTTACAGAAGCTTCATTATTTCCACTTTAGTATTAAACAGCAGTTTGCATCTAACCATCCTGCGATCGCTTCTGTATTGAAATTATTGAGAACGCAGCAATCCTGAATAAAATGCTTTTTGATTGTTAAGATGCGGTCGATTTCACTTTTTCAGCTATTTGCACAACACCATGTCCATTTTCTTTGTGGCTTTATCTTGAAAAAGGAATCCAAGATATACATCTATTCACATTCTGAAAGCTCAATCAATCAGTTTCATCATTCAATACGCACTCCATATCCATGATTTCCTACTGATAACTCACCTTTCTTTTTTTCCCCAATTCAAGCATTCCAGTCTCCCATTATTAATTTTATGTAGCATTTTTCCGTTTGATGCTTTGAAGCTACTTCTTCATAGAAATCATCAACATCTTCATTAGTACAGCTTAATGTTGGTGCATAAACTCGGGTAATTAACAGCTTGTATCGTCAGGACATCTGTATTACTAACCTTGCAACTCTATTTGATGCACTATCCTATATTACGATGTGATTCTTCCACCTTTTATCAATCAGAAATCCTACACCGCTTATTTTTCCATCTTCTGTGCCTCTGTAGTATAATACATGTCCTCTGGCAAGACCAATCTTCTCTTCTCCTTTTCTTCTTACTTCACATAATACTAGGATGTCCCAGTTGATTCTTCCTGATTCTTCTTTAAGTTCCTATAAACGATTTTCAGAACATGGGGATTGTCCCTTATACGTGGCCAAGGTCATCATCTTATGGCAGCCAAGCCGAGCTGATTCTTAGCACACTCTGTCTTCATGCCTTTCTGATCGCTGCTGTAATCAGGAAGATGGAGACTGCTGGACATTAAAGGCAGGAATGTTTTTTGTGAATTCATGGTAAAATAAGGGAACAAGGGAAGTGTGGTGTCTCATTCCTCCACGCTGGCCAGGCGGGTTGGAGGAAGTCCATCCGCGTTCATTCCCCATGCACAAGGCAAGGGTACTAACAGGCTGAACCGGTAGAAGATGAAGATTAGACATTAAGTCTCCACTCCCAGTCGATTCCTTCAAGTCCTCCTCGAAGGCAATTAAAGGGTCTTATTCGGGTTAATAAGCAGAGGTTATTAAACAGACCATATATATATATAATTTCAAATATTTTTTTTTATGTTTCCTTATGTTTGCCAATACTAGGTCTTACAAGATGTGTACACCAACATAACATATGCTAACACTATTTGTGAAAAACAAAATGATGTCATTTTTCATAGAATAACTAAAATATCCAATATTTAAGAAATTTCTGCAAACTAAAATTCTGAACTCTTGTAATTATTTATATAATGCTTTATAATAAAGAAAAACACTAATAAAATACTATACAAAATGCATTACGAGAAAAAATGAATCAAATCAGGAACCTTTTTTTAAACTATTTGAAATATTCTGTTCATAAAATTTCTTTTAACTGACTTTTTAATTATCATAAGTTCAATGTTAATAACAAAAATATCTTAAAGAAATATCTAGTCAAATAAAGGTTCTTCCAATAAGGTTAAATTTCCTGTTTCATATATTGATGGTTTCTAAATGTTTGTGAATCTAATACTTTTATTTTCCTCTTGCTCAAACGTATTACCTTTTATGATCATAAAAGCAGAACAATGTAGGGGATGTTTCCTTTGAGGCAATGTACAGTACCATAATCTATCTTCAGGAATAATATGATCCCTGCCGAAGAACAAAATATTTACATCTTATTAGGTGCTTTGTTTGATTCTATAGATCGATAAAATTTGATGTTTTAAAGGCATGTTATAATTTTCATTTATGCATTGTTGTTTTAAAAAAATTCTTGATTTACAAGTAGTACACAGGAAACGTATTAACAATATATACGTGAAAATCTGAATACAATTTGACTATAATGTTATATTTTATAAAAACAGAATATTATTTATTTGCCATTTCCTTTGAAGCCGTTTTAATCTTCTATTATAGTTTTTCAATTATTAGAATATAAATAAAAAATTACAAGTTTATCTACAGTTTCATTATTTGAATTTTTAAAATATATAAGAATTTTTATTATTTTTTTAATAACTCCATATGAATAAAAATAACACGATTCTTATTTTATATACAAACATTAGAAATTCCAATAAATACACTGGTTTCCATAAATTAAGGAATAACAACAAAAATAGCGATTAGTCAAAATGATGTAGATTTTTAAAAAACTGCGCCACAATATACAACACTTTGTAAGGTATAAAATAACATTAAATGAAGATACCGGACGATTGTGATATTGGAGAAATTAAAGCAATTAAAAAATAAACAAAATAAATGTGCCACTTTGGTATAGGCAAAGTACCTTTAAAATGGAGTATTATCACACTTAAAAGCAATACATCACATATAGCGATGTGTGATATTATCAATTATGCGAATGATAACTTCGCTGGGAAGTGCGAGCGTTGCTCTAGTAAAGTAGTTGTAAGCGTGGCATTGGTCTGAGGAAGGGGATTGATAGCAGCAACACATCTTCCTAAAGCATCCCATACATGCTCGATGGGATTCAAATCCGGTGATCAAGCTCGCCATTCCATGCGCTGAATTGTTGATGCTGAAGATAATAATCCACGATGCGAGCCCTGTATGGTCAAGCGTTGTTGTCCTGTAACAGGAAATCATTACATATTAGGCCGTCATAAGGGCCCAAATAAGCATCAAGGATGTCATCTCTATAGGGTAGATAGTCCACACTTCTAAGTGGAAAGACATAGAGGTCTATACGTGCACCCAAAGTGATACAAACCCAAACACAGGCACTGCTTCTCCCATATGAATCTCTTTCACTAATGCTTGATGGATGATAGCATGTTCTACTTTCTCTTAAAATCAAACAGTGTCAACTATCGCTTTGGAGGCTAAAGTTGGACATATCCGTGAAGAGACATGCCTCCATTGATCAGCCGTGCAGTGGACATGTTGACATGCCCATCTTAAACGTTCCCTCCGGTGATGTGAGTTGGTCGCCTCGCGTAAAGACCTACCTCATAAAGTCATCTACGCACAGTAGACGTTCATACCAACCTTCCACTGGCTGCAACAAGTGAGGCTTTTAGATAAAGGGGGTTGCTGCTCTATTTCTTCGTACACAAAACCGCAAATATCGGCCATCCATTTTTAATCCATTTTGCATTATAAATTTGAGCGCCTGGGAATTTGGGACACATATGTGTGAGATATAGGATGTTACTTGTATCGGTTTTAACTTTATTTTGCTAATTCTTTAAAAAATGTGTAGTATATTTTGTTCCGTCCAATTTATAAAATTTTTCACAGAACTATGTGTTTGTAAATCAATTATAACCATTTTAGAGTACATACAACTTATAAGATCGTTAAATGTTGATCTATTATTTTTTTTCTTTAATTCAAATACTTGATTATTTTTTTAAACGTTTCTGTAACTTATAAAAATATATACCTCTTCGTAACATTTAACCAAAATTATTAATAAGATCATGGTAAAATAAACATTATTCAAACTATGAAATTTTCTAATTGTGCATTGTATGTAATTATTGCAGTTGTATGTAACCTAAACCAGAACACCAACAAACTTTCAAAATTTCAGTAATTAGGATTTTTCAATATATATATATATATATATATATATATATATTGAAAAATCCTAATTCATATAATTTAAAACACGGAAAAAAACATCTAACGAACTGTAACTAAAACAATAAACAACAAATCTAAGAATAACTAAGAAAAAAAAATTGAGTTTCAGAGTTAATAGGTGTGTTTGCTTTTTTATTTCCACGACTGTACCTATAATGAAATGCGTGAAGTGTATTAGCTAGATTCATCTGACGTAGTCAATAGTTCTACGGTATTTGGTATGAAAATTACGATTTGCAGTAACTAAAGAATTTTTTAGATTAATGTTTAAATTTTTATATTGCTGTTAATAACTTTATTTTGTATCATTATAAGCATCTTGTAATAATAATAATAATAATAATAATAATAATAATAATAACAATAATAATAATAAAAACTCATCCATTTAAAATAATAGATTTCTTGCAATAAGTTTGCAAAAACATTATTATTATTATTATTATTTTTTTTTTTTAACTTGAAAATGTGAATTGTGTATTTTATATGGGTCATTTCACATTTCTTCCTCATTACTATTTGTGATGTTAGAAATCTTATATTCTGTTTGGGTGTTTCACTGAAATACAGATTATGAACACATGACGTGGTGGCGGTCAGTGCTTTAGTTGAAAAAATTTAAAAAGGATGATATACACTACAGACCAAGGAATTACGCAAATGTGCAGCTTTACATAGGGTACACTGAGCTTCTTAAGGGTACCTTCTACATTAGGATACCAATAAAAAGCACATTTATGATTTTTTTTGTAAGAAAACTGCATGATGGATCTTTTTCAAATTTTAGCAATTTATTGTGCATATCTTAAGGTATACACAATAATTATTTTATTAGATTTTGTTGCTTCTACTCTATGTTATGAACAAATATGTTCAACTGCTTTGGAAAATTTCGTCTGGACTGTGGGCAGGATAGCCCGTTTTAGAATTCTCTGAAACACAAAAATAAATTTGTTTCGTAAACTTTGTGAGTATAGATTCTAATTAAATTAAAGGAACCTATAAATTTATTTTTAAAAATGTAATGGCTGATTAAAAAAAAAAAAAAAATGTTCTTATATGTTAATATTTTTTTTAAATAATTATAGCAAAAGATTTAATTCATATCGAAGGCAATTAAATAAGCTTTAATTTAAAAAAAAATCAGGATGATCCATTGAGCAGGTTTTTTTTTTTTTTTTTTTTTTTTTTTTTTTTTGCCCACCGTGTCATAAAATGTGGTTGAACATATTTGTTTATAACTTAGAATATACGCAACAAAATGTAATAAAAGAAATCTTGTGTATACCTTAAGATATGTACAATAAACTGTTAAAATTTCAAAAAGATCCATCCTGCAGTTTTCTTACAAAAAAATCATAAAAAAGTGCTTTTTTTTCTCCTAATGTAGAAGTCCCCTTCAAAAAAGAATAAATACGGCATATACCATCACGTACACTCTACTACATATATGTACGTAATGAAATGAAAGTATTAAAGACTAACGAAATTTTCAAAGTGCATTAGTATATGTACAGTACACGTATATGAGTTAATATAAAGGAGTATCAAATATGATAAATAAAATTTACATATTTAATTTTCTTAAATTTCAATTATATTAAAGAGATTTACTCACATCTACTTACTACACCTTAAAGTTGTCCATTTTGAAGATATAACACATTTTAGTAAGGGAAAAAGCATATTCTGTTATAATAAACGATATTTTTGACGATATTTTTATATGTAAGTTATAATGTTTTTGTACATAAGTTATCTCACTACGGATATTAATACTGAAAATAAAAAAACACATAAAAAGTGAGTGACACATATTAACATATTACTGATAAATTTATGGTCTTTAATATGCTATTCTGCTCCTTTCGGCTTCTTCAGCAAATTTCATGAGTTTTGGCAGGTTGGTGTCACTCATGGTTTTAGTCTATGATTGTGTTGTGCCGAAGTTGACTGTATATTGTGTAAATCATAACTTTTGAAAAAATATTTAATTTACGCTAGACTGTTAAACTACCAAACATGAGGCATGTTTTCACTAAGCAACGGTATTTATCTGCTGAATTTTCTGAAACTTACGATTTCTTTTAGAGAAAGTGATATGTTTAACACTATCCAAATGAGCAAGAAACGTTACTCAAAAGATCTATTCATGAAAAATTTTATTAATGCATTTTTCAATCTGAAATTTTAAATATTTATATCATGGTGTTCGATTCTAGGATATGGTTAATGCTATGCATAAACTATGAGAATTTGTACTAAAATTTGTCTTAAACATTTTAAATTATTTAAAATTAATGTAAATTTTTATGTTAATGCTACTTTAAAAGTTATTTTTGCATAAATTAATACTACCGTATATACTCGCATATACACTGGCCTCCAATAGTTAAGGTACAGAGACTGGATGCTCCTTTGCACACGTTTCGTCGAATATCTACCAACATTTTTGGCGAATTGTTCTTCAACTTCCAGAATGTAAAGAACATGTTTGATTTTATATTTCTCTGTGAAGATTTAAAGGGGGTACAATTAGGGAGCTAATAATAAATTCAATAATAAAACAATATTTGCGATCAACTATGTAACAGAAAAGGCTGGAAATGGTTTGTCACTGTGTTAAATGACTATTTGGGTTTTGCTCAACGTTTGTGTGCATTTGTGTAAGCGTAGCACTCATGTTTGTGAAGATGTTATTGTGTCTGTGAAACATTCAAAAGTTTTTTATTTATAGCATACAGAGGTTTCAACCAAATTTAACGCAACTTTCCAAAAACGTGACAAAGAGCAGTAGCAACAGTATACGGTAATTTAAACATGAATATATTGAATATCTGATGAGATATGGGCATTTGGATGAAATAATTTTTAACTTTGCATGCGTGGAAGATGCTACAATTTTTATTATATAATTCGGTAGTCAGCTATTTAGGGCAACTTATATAAAAAGTCCAGTCAAATATCGCGAAATTTCACAAAGATAGGGTCGATATAGTAAATTCCTAAAAATCCTCTTCCTAAAAATAGCTTCATTATAAGGGATTTTCCACAACTTTTCAATAAGCTCACTATATCTTTCTAAGTTTTCACAACATTTGACAGGGCCTTTTTAGAGAAGTTTCCCCAAAATACTCACCACCAAATTATGAAATAAAAATTTTGAAATCTTCCGCACATGCGCAGTTAAAACTTATCTCATAAAAATGCCCATATCTCATCAAATATTCAATATATTCATGTTTTAATTACAGTATACTGTTGCTACTATTCTTTGGCATGTTTTCAGAAAGTTGTGTTAAATTTAGTTGAAAACTCTCTATGCTATAAGCAATCAACTTTTGAATGTTTCACAGACACAATAAAATCTTCACAAACATGAGTGCTATGCTTACACAAATGCACACAAACGTTGAATAAGACCCAAATAGTTATTTAACACAGTGACAAACCATTTCCAGCATTTTCTGTTACATAGGTGATCGCAAATATTATTTTATTATTAAATTTATTATTAGTCCCCTAATTGTCCTCCCGACTAAATTTTCATTGAGATATATGAAATCAAACGTGTTCTTTACATCCCAGAAGTTCAAGAACAATTCGTCAATAATGTTGGTAGATATACGACAAACCGTATACAATCAAAAGCATCCAGTCCCTGTACCTTAGCATTTGGAGGCCAGTGTAAGTCGACTCGCTAATAAGACGACCCCGTAACTTTCGAATGCAAGATCTGCAAAAAATCAAAAACCCGGGTATAAGTCGACCCCTTACTTTGTACTTCAATTTTGCTCAAAATCAAGCTAAATATTTCTCTTGTTAATGAGAAAAATGTAGTAATTAAACAAAAATAAATAATTGAAAAAAAATTATGATAAATTATTATTATTTCAATATTTTATATAATATTTTATTTTTCATACACATAAAAAGACAGAATTTTGCAGTAATCGATGTTTTTATTTTTAATTGACTCGCGTATACGACGACCCCCCCCCCACCCCCCAATTTTCTTTCTGAAAATGTTCAGAAATTCCTCGACTTAGACGGCAGTATATACGGTTTTTATTTTATAAATATTACAACATATATTTTCACCATGGTCTATGTAACTGAAAAAAACCCTCACTTTTCATCCACAAATCTCGGAAAATGACTTCATTACTATCGCTATGTATATACGTTGTCATCTTCACATTTTAAAATGTTAATCATAAAAAGGAAAAAAAAATAGAAGATAATAAAATAACATATTATTCTAGGTTATTGCCACGTTTGTTTTCATCGATAAGTGAAAAAATTTCTTTGTTGAGACATATTCTAAAGTCGTTCTGTGTAATCTGTCAAGCAAAATTGAAAAAGTATAAACAATATTTTACGCTTTATTTAACATATTTGTTGTTTGTTTTATTTTCTTTCTGGATGTCTGTCTTAGTAAAAGGTTTCAATTAAATTCGGGTCATTTCCAGTAAACAATTTTTATTAACTGTTGTAGAGTCGTTTCTTATCTATGGCAATGTGCTATTTTAAGCCCCACGTGTCTTCACGTGCAATGACGCATATATATATATTATTCTCTGGTTTTTTTTTTTTTTTTTTAACCATTTGGAAAAATGGTTATTGTTCTCGTCAGGGTAGGAAATGAAAAGCATATCTGAAGGTTTTTATTTGTTTAATCTGCATTTTATTCGTTTTGTGATTGGTCTATACAGTAATCTGTATTTCCCTTTAGTTTCAACAGAGATGGACAACAGAGTGTTGCCACTATGACAAAAAAGTAATAAAAACTATAAAAAAAAATTAATAACTCAGAAACAAATTGAGATACAGCTTTCAAGCAAATTGCATTTAAAAGTACATTTTTTTCTCTACACAACGATGTAAAAAGTAATATTGTGGGATGTTTAGAAGTTTAAGAATGAAATTTCATTTAAAATGTGTCATCAGATTTCTTGTAAATCTGACAACGGAAAAGCCTTTTCCCAAACAGCCAATGAAATGCTTGGTTAATACGCAAGTTTCAGGTGGATAATAACTAATGAAAATGAAAGAAAATGAAAAACAGTTTCTGCCAAAGAGTTAATTTTAATTTGTAAGATTTTCACGTGCAAAAGAAACATGGAATAAGCCAATTAAAAGTAACAAAAAATATAAATAGGACAGGAATGAATACATATAAATGTTTCACACCAAATACGAGTCGCAGGCGATTTATGTCGCTTGGAATTTTTAGGTGTAATAACACTATTAATGTTTAATTCACGGCGTACGTAATGTATGATCAACTCCGTGCGATTTTTTTAGGTCCTAAATTTTAGTCTTTGAAAAAATCATTTTCCAAATGGTCGTTGTAATTTGTTAAATTGCCTTTTTTTTTTTTTTTTTTTTTTAACCAGAATCCCACAGCCAACGTACAAACTAGGTGAAATTATATAGGATTCAGTGTTAATGTGACGGTTATGCATTTTCAAATCCGTACATCATCCTGGGCGGCGTTTAGATTTAAAACTAATCTTTTAAGATTTTGAGTGAAATTGCGCATACGACAATCCGATTTTTCTAAAAATATGAATATAAATTGATTTTCAATGAGAAATTAAAGTTCATATAACATTACAGTCAAACATAATATTGCCAGACATCAGGGTTAATAATTTTATTTTATTTTATTTATTTATTTTATTTTTCATGGAATCAATATTTTTGAAGGAACTGATCTTTAAAGAATTTGTCTCCCAAATTTATCAGCAATAACAATACATATTAAAGAGATTTTAATGCCGTGCTGTTTTCAGAATCAAGATATAGGTGCGATATTTCTTAAAATCATGTTAAATATTAGATACAACGCGTGCTATTTAAAATTTTGGATAGAATTTAAATGATTAATTATTTATTTACTATATAACATTTACGATGGATCATCAAAAGTGTTTATGCTTATTAACCCTCTAATTCCCATGGTACGTTCTACAAATTCTTTTGTTCAAAGAAACTTAATTCACTTCAGAAAATTTCAATAATAAATTTCAATTTATTTAAATATGCAATTTCTGTTATTAAATAAAGCAAATATTGCTATGTTTAATTTATGGTATGAATTCGGAAATTTCGAATTAAAAAATTCGCTAAATTTGAGACACTGTTGTTAGCATATATGCTACCATGGTCATCAGAGGGTTATCAGTCTACAAAATCTCACCAAATATTTATTTATTTATATCACTTATTGCATTTATCATATATGTTGTGGTGTAATGGTTTTTTGTGGGAGTTCTGGAAGAAGCCTATAGGGTTTTAATATAGAGCTTTTATTCAACAAAGGGGAAACGGTTGGCAGACAAGATCTTATTAATTTCTTCCTCACTCCATGATAGCAATAAAGCAATCTTGATTACATATAAACTCAAAAGTCGACTTGAATAACTTTATTTTTTCCGGAGCGTGCTTAAGCTGCAATGGCGGGGATCACTTCAAATCCACATCTACATTTCATCTCACTCTAAAACTGTTCTTTTCCTCAGGCTAAGCTCCAGTCACAGAGGCCCTTTCTCCACCACCAAAACTACTTACGCCAACTAACTGCTAACTCACTGAACGTCAACTACTGCCCAAATAACCAACTGCTTATCATATTTTCGCTCCCTATTTATACTCTGGCAGACTGGGAAAATAAATTTGAATACGGCTACCGATAACTCGAGGAACAGTGAACTCCTAATTAAAAATGCATCACGGACAATTAGAGTGCCTCTAGTCTAGAGTTACGTCTTACACCATGTCCACCTTCAAACCACTAGACAGCCTCTGTAACAAAGTTACTGTTTCCTTACAAGGTAACTCGAATATTCTAACCGACAAATTATATTTTGCATTCTACAAGCAGATTTATAAATATTTACTTTCATATTACTGTTTTATTTATAAAAGTTTATTAGTACTTACATATTAAATGTTAACATATTTTATCTTTAGGCAACTAATAAACATATAAATAACCTTTAACTACTGTTCCAAAAATTCCTTATATGTAAATCAAATAAAAAATAAATAATAAATTGTAATAGAAAAGGCTTACATTTTTTTAATCAAAATTCTATCCGATTATATGTGAATTAAAACAGTTTTTAACATTTTAAAAATTTACACATAATTTTACACTCTTTAATCTTCTTAATCATTAAGAACTTAGCAAAATTATTTTAATGACTTCATTTTGGATAATTGTAAGCGTTTTCAGTCCCATTTTAGAACGAAAATAAATTACTTAGATTTACTCCGATAAATTCAATAAATCTGGAGCTTTTAAGAAATTTTATACTCCGTGTTAAGCCGTTGACTTGACTAAACATTTTTAATGTACCAAAGTAAAATTGGATAAAGTGTATGGTGGGCAAATTTAAGCATATTAGAATAATTGATTACTTAGGTACAGGTATTAGGATTTTCTGCAAATATTTATATATAAATATACTATATATTTATCTCCACATTTATATAGAAATATATGCAAAACTAAGCGAATGTAGAATAAAAAGCAGAGGTATACCTATAATATATATATATATTATAGATATACATATATATATATATATATATATATATATATATATATATATATGTGTAATATAAATATGTATGTTTAAATCTGAAAATCAGACACATAACAGGAAGTAGAGAGATAGTGCTAGCAATGAGAAACGAAGTTTTACAAATCATTAGATCATTAAAAAATATATTAATGCCATGGCGAAGATTACATTCCTAGAGATTATCAAAGAAGAAGGATATGAATTTAGTAAAAGAAAAATAATAACTATATATTTTTTAAAAACATCCAAAGACTTCAGATGTATTAAAAGACTAAGACTGATACAGAAGACTGCTGTAATGGTACTACTTTAGACGAAAGGCGGGTAAAACATTAAAAACTAAACATTAAAAACTACCGTCGGTCATATTATTGTCAATTATTTATAAACTTTTCACGAAAGTTCTAACGATAAGATTTGAATCAGTTCTAGAATTATTTCAACTTATTGAACAAATAATATTCCGAACTGGATTTAGTAAAATAGATTGCATTTAAATGAAAGGGAACTCTTACATATACAACAGGGAAATAATGTAGCTTTCCTCCCTCGCTCTATTTAAATATGAAAAACACCGTATTCTGCTTACACATTGAACGTAGTAAATTCTATGGAAAACATCGAAATACAGAAACTTACAATAAGTATTATAAAAAATAATTAAAAGAAATCAACCACAACCATCCGATTAGAAAGTCGGAATGCAAATGTCAAGCTTGGGAGTGAGGTTAGACAAGGAGATGACATTTCGTTTAGCCATCACCGGTCACTCAAGTCATTACCGGTCACATAAGTTATCATGGGTTTCGAGAACATATTCTAGTTTTAGTTAATAGCCATAGCAAATTGAAAGATCTGTTAAAATATATGGCAAAAGTTAGCAATAACGTGGGATTAGAAATAAATTATGAAAAGACTAAAGAATTCTTCATTTCAGTTGCACTAATATAGATCATTTTCTAGAAAATTACTGAGTTTAAGTTGGTGTAACTTGGACAGGAACTAATATCGGACAAGAGCATCATGATTGAAATGAAAAGAAGAATAAGAAATGGATCGAGAGCTGTTAGCAATTGCCGTATTATACAAAAGAGTAACATGTCTCTTTCTTTGATATGTTAGCTTGAAAGTTTGTCACCAATGTATTTACATAATGAGCTTAAACATGAACGCTAACAAAACGAATGATACATATGTTACATACAACGAAACCAAGTATAGAAATTGAGTAGGAAAACTAAACTAGAGCTTACAACTAAAAAAGAATAATTATTCGGTGTCAGACGGAAATTTCGAGTTTATTAAAATGATAAAATGTGAAAGTGCTGAGTACAATGTAAGAAAATAAACAATAGATGAAGTAGAAAATCCTACACTAACATCACCGAAATGTAAAACGACTAAGAAAACGACAAGTTAGATGAGGCGACGAAAAAAGAAACAGATGGAGTTAATTGAGTGACCACAGCAGACTTAAAATAAAATGAATTTTAGACATTTTTTTTTAATCCTTCGGCGTTGATGAGGACAATTGCTAAGGAGATGCAGGTAGGTGAGTCCAAATTATGATGTGTGATTCATGAGGACCTTCGTTAGAGGTCGGTGTGATGAGAAGAGTTTTTGCCCGAGATAACCTGAGATAACAGCCTAACTAGAGACAAGCACATTCCTAAAGAACGGAAACATCAAGAGGAGCGAGAAATGTTCTTGTTTCTTTCCAGTGAGATAAAGTTTGCCCAGGTCAAGAAAATGAACTGCAAAAAAATACGTGATGGTGTAAAATCCCCGTAGATGCAGTGACGGACATTTGCAGAAAATGTCCAGACTCAGTGATGAATATGTAGGGTCCTGAGATCGAAGACGATCGGATGCCTCCGCATTTCTTCAAGGCAATTGAGTCCACCCCGTTGTTTATACCAAGGTGTTAAAGCACTGAAATACTTCTGTAACACGTGGGAGGCTGTACATTTAAAAAAAGACTCTGTACTGCCCGATACAGCCCACACAAACCAAAAATGGATGGACGAAACATTAATGAAAATGTCATCCTCAAATTATCGGATCCCAGCTACACAGATATTAACCGCAAGGCATATTACGTATGTGGTGCAGATGTGGCGAAGACATTCCAATTGTCACCCACACCTGTTCCGGTTTGAAAGCAGTCGTTTATTTCTTCTCAAATACTTTACGTAGCTTGTAATAAAAAAAAATATTTCCTTTAATGAAATCAAATCTGAGTTTTAATATTCAAATTCTTCTTAATATTTATAAATGCAAATTAAGAATAGCCTCCTATAGAATTAGTTATTAATTAGCCGTATTATGTTCAAGCTCATATTAAAAATTCAAGACATACATGTAATAGAATTATTTGGAAATCCATTCACATTAATATGCTTTTAAAAGGAAAACAACCACAATCTTAAGCGGACTGTGGACATTTATTTGATCTGAAATCGACATAAAAATTGACATTTCTTTTTGTGTATATTATTATTTTCCAATTTATATTGAGTCATTTGTGAACACCTGCTTGCAGATGCGATGATTTTTTGTAAAGTTGCAAGTGTTGTAATTATGTACACAAACAATTCTTTGGCCTTATAATATACGTTAAATCTGTTTTTCACAAAACGGATTTTTCAACGTTTTAAGATTTTTGAAATGCCTCATGCGTCTTAATTTTTTAAACGGATAATGAAGATTCCTGATATTATTTACAAAAAAACCGTGTATGCATTTTAAAATTCGCCTTCATTAAGATTATTAAATATATTTTTTGACTTGTTAAAAGTCAAAAGTTTGATGAAAATCGATATGGAAGTCAGGAAATATCTCTAAAAAATTAACTATTCAAAGGATTAAAAAATTGATTCACATATTTATTTGTAATAGAGATTTTAGGGACTAAAAATGTAAAGTCGAGGGAATATCTCATGAAGCATTTTAAAATTTCGTTTAAAATTTTAAAATATTTTTAAAAATCTTGAAATTATAATATGATATAAAGTTTCTTTTAAGGTGTTCTATATACTTATGGCAAAAAGCCTATTGGCTCAAAATTTCATATCCCTATGATGAAAATTAAAAAAGAAATTTTTTAACGTTCACCGTCCATTTAACGGTCAATTGCTTCACCCCAGAATTTACTGCGAAGTCTAATCATACACTAATCTAATACACACATATCTAATAGTAGCAGATAATGGAATGGTTTGTTTATAAAAATAGAATAGATAATAAAAGCATGATTTTCTAATTGATTGCGTTAACGATGGTTTAGAAATATTTGATTGCCATTTAGGGTGTACTAGACCGTTACACGATAGAAAAATATTGTATTAATTTTATTATGTATGTAAATTGCCTACACTTTTTAAAAATTATCTAGATACTATAAGCTTCAATATTTTAAACTGTCAAAATATTTCACAAAAAAATATCAAAATATCTTTTCTTGGACTCTTAATACCATTTGCCCCACCAGTGGCCGAGAGGTTCTGCTCTCGAAGCTGGTAGACGGGAAGTGCTGGGTTCGAACCCAATCGCGCCTGTCGGCCTAATCGTTCGGAGTTTTCGTGGTTTTCTTCGAACCTTGGATTTCCAAGCGTTAATACGGGATAGGTTCCCTTAGAAAGACCCCCACGAAAGGCACTCCCCCCCTTAGGGCCTATATCCCTCGTGCTGATAATTGGCCGTCATAAACACAACCAACAACCAACCTTAATACCATTTAATAGAAATAAGTCAAGTCAGACAACGATATTATGGAATAAAATTTTGAAATTGCTTTTCTAAAATTAAATAAATATACGTAATGTATAGAAATATAAATGATTAAAATTAAAATAAAGATATAATGGTAGCAATTCCATATTTTTAACATTTGTGATTTAGAGATAGAAAAACTTAATTCAAATAAAAATTAATTTAAACATGGCTTTAGATAAAATACATTCAAAACAAAAGTACTTTTTTCATTTGTTTGTAAAAGTGAGAAACGAAATAAAGTAATATGAATACATGGAATGTTTTTGTCCTATATGCGATTTTTTTAAGTATCAAAATATGGAAAATCACAAAGCATGTTCACAAAAGAAAACAAAAATAATGATTCATTTAGTATTCATTTCCAAAGATGAATGTGAGTTCAGCATACCTCCTCGTATGAAGCGTATACATTCAGTCTACACTGTAAAAAACCACTGTAAATTTGCCAGAACAAACACGATCACAGCGAATGTGCTGTATCCATGTGCTGTTTTCCATGTTAATATAGTCAGGAAACCAAAGAAAGATACAGCACATTCACTGTGATCGAGTTTGTGCGCGAGATGAACAGTACTTTGTACTGTAAGAATTTTTTTTTTTTTTTTTTTTTTACAGTGTGTATTGCAAAGATGATAAAAGACTATATGTATTTTTCTACATAATACCTTAGCTGTTTAATGCTAGGATTTGCCGTTTGATATTTAAAACACAACTTTGCTGAATAATCCAAATATGGTGTCTATAGAAGATGTTTGTATTAAAACGGTGAAGCAATCTCAGTATGTTGATGACCCCAAAAGAGAATGTCACTGTGACAGGAATGTGGAAAATAATAAACAAGGAAGTTTGGACGAAACATATATTTTAAAGACTTTTAAAAACGGAGTAATAATCATCGTTTGGATTTTTTTTTCTTTCTTTATTGTACGAGCCATTTAACAACGCTGGATATCAACGGTTATATAGGCTTCGAGTGAAGAATTCCCGGACAATTTTCAACAAATTTAAAAGCATACACTTCCGTGAACGCTCTTAGCGAAAACGATATGTTATCTTTTTTCATCCCGAATATATGGATTAGGTGGTTGGACAACTTTCGGAATCGCGACGTAGATCGAAAATGTAGGGGCGTTATATGTTAACTTGTATTTGATAATTTTTTTCCGGTTTTACTGCGAAATGCATTTGTAATTTTTATTATACATTGTGATGATCACTCAATGAAGGAGTAAAAACTTGTCAATATCGGTTTTAAAAATATTTTAGTGTGTTTTTAGTAACGTCTTTTAATCAAATAAATATTTTAATATATGTTTTGACTTTTCTGTTGGGAATATATATTATTGTGTTATGGAATTGTATTTTATAAAGATATATTCTTATATTTTCTTGAAAATAATGACGATAAAATATTTAATATATAATAAATAAACTTTTTATGCTGTTTCTTGTATTAATTTTTTTAGAGAGAAAAACATAACGCATTGAAATTTTACGATGTTCTCCTTTTATTTAAGAAAAGTTTATTTTTTCTAATATTTCTTAATGAAATTTACCAAAAGAAGATTACCCAAAGCAATAAAAAAATATGTATAGCTCGTTTCAAAATATGTTTTATACATTAAGAATATACATTCAATTATCCTTTCCTTGAAAAGAATTTACTACTTTGCGTTTCCTTCATTAAGGAAAATACCTGTAAAAGAACGGTTATCTTTTAATAGAATTTTAATGACGCTCATTAATATTTTCTGAAAAATAAACACAGATACTTTTTTGTGGGTTAAACATCAATTCATATTAGTAAATTATACAAGAAGGCCAATAAATTTATCAAAAAAATAATTATATATATATTTTTAAATACATATTAATAATAAAAAATTCTGCCTTTTATGTATAAAGTCTGTGTCATTAAAAAACAGAGTTTTATTAAAATGAATTTGGAGACCATTTTTAGTACAATATAAAATAATACTTTTACTTTTAAATCATTTAGAGTAAGCTGCCTTTTTTGCGATATTTCAGCGAGCAGTGAAAATGAAAAAGATGAGACTTTGTGAATACAAAAGTCTTTATAAAATATGGGTACAATGGCCGAGGTGGCACAAATAGAGTAGTTTAAAAACACAGGCTGGCTTTTTTATCATTAGCTTTCTGACATCAGTGACAAGGAATAAAACGCAATATTGCTGACATATTATATTGTATAATAGTGAATTCAAGCTACAGATTTATGATCAAACCATCTGCTAGGAAATACAGGGAAACAGTTATTAAGATCACGAAAGGGAATTGTAAAACACAATTTTGTTCCGTATATCTGCGATTATTTTGATGATTAAAAAGTATGGGGCATATAGCATTTCCTACGCAGAGTGTACAAAACTTCTTAAAAGTTAAATTCTTTGGTTTAGATAGTACTATCACAAGGAATATGGTAAGTGGGAGAGAGGTACTGGATAAGGAGATTTTCATCTCTAGTAACGATGACATTTTGGAAAATTGTTACCATTGTAGATTCCTACATTTAGGCTGCATGCTACATCAGCGTTGTGCTACTTCTCGTGTCCCAGAATTTTTTTTGGGGAATTGACTTGCTGTCTAGGTCTGACAGAAACAAATACAAAAAAGTAACTAAAATTCTGCCCTACCTATCAATCACATTAGGCAATTCGCATGAAACATGATTTTATAAATACCTGTCTAAAATATAAATCATGTATAATATTACATATATAAAATGCATAATTTACTACATTAATAATAAATACATTACTTTAAGAGATCTCTAGGAAGATGCCTTTGAAAATTCATCGAAATTGTCATCAAGACTTAACTGCGCGATTTATCTAAGTAATTGAAATGTCGCGTTTCATGTTAGAAATGTATTTGGAAAGGAAACACCCGATAACTTAACATTAGTTATTTTCTGGAGGTAAGACCCATATATTGAACTATTTTTCCGTTGAGAAGACACATTTTTTAGAAGATGAATCATGGACGAGAAAATTTCAGTTATGGGAAGAGGCGTTTTAACGAGACCCCAGAAAGGCAGATAAATTATTTTCCAAAACTACAGCTGATTTCCACACTCTGTTAAATGGATTTCAAGTTTCGAAATGAGTAAAAACTTAAGGTCTGAGAACAAGGACAAAAAAACTCTTAGTCAGGAGTCACTTTTAATCGCCAAAACTGCTTGGCAACGTCGCACTTATGTTAAAGGCGGCACTCACTTGTATCTGGTTACTATCAGAAGCACAAAGCATAATTCTCCGCTGATTTACTAAAGTCAATTGCGAAATACTAATTATCAGTGGTAACAAAATGTGGTTTTACAGCAAGGCAACATACATGAATGGAAAGTATCTGGCACATGATTTACTAGCAATCGTTTTAGCCATTTGGGCTTAATTAAAAAATACAGTGTTGCAGATTGTTGTAAACATAACACCATGCACGTTTTGATGTAAATATCCCCGCGACGGTTTTACCTATACCTCCAAAGATTGCTTCTTTGGTTAGTGACTTTACTTCCTATTGACACTCTGCATATCTAATCACGATATAGCATTAGGTTTTTTTTTTTTTTTTTTTTTTTTTTTTATAAATATCATATTAACCAATCAGTGTCTGAATTTCTTTCTCAACTAAGTATGCTTAATTATAGTAAATAGTATAAAATGAACGTAAAAAATTCTCTTTGAAAAAAGATTTATTTAACTTGTAAAAATCTAAACCTCGCAATTTTGGTACACTAAGCACGAAAGGGTAAGGGTTTTCTCCGTCCCTGTGTATGCATTAAATCAATATTTTATGTCATGTATCTTATCACAAAAAGGTTATACATCATTCGAGTTAGTATTTGACAATAAAAATTTCTTTATTATTACTATAAGTGGGGGTGGGTGTAGTCGGCGCAATAAACGATGTACTGTACAAATTTTTTCATAAAAATTTAATATTTTTGAACATTTCAAAAGTATGCACTTTTGGTGCAAATTATCTGATTTTTTTTATTTATACAAATAAGTACATATTTTATGTTTTCAAAACTGCGCACATTGTCTCGATGTTTTTATATGTGTATTCGATGTTTTAAAATATGTGCACATATTTTTGAATAACATAAGTGAATAATCTATGTTTGCAAAAATTCGTTTTTATGAACAAAAAGTCTGTACAGTAAAACCTCTGAATAACGGCCGCTTCGGGAGACCGGATTTTGTTCGCTATTCGGAGGTGTTCACTATACAGAGCTAATAATTGTACAATTCTATAGATTTTGACAATAGCAAAATAGAGGCGTTCGCTAAATAGAGGTGCCTGCTATACAGGAGTTTCCTTTTTGGAGGTTTTACTTTATATTGCAATTTTGCAAGATGTAAAAAATAACTAATATTTTTTATTTATTAACTTTTAGGAAGAGTTTAAATTCTACGAGGGATTTAACTTGCATGGAATGCGTCTAGGTAGAGAGACACCACCTTTAAAATAAATTTTTTGTATCTTCCTTTTTTTTAGTATTTAAATATTTTAAGTTGCGGGAAAAGAAAAAATAATGCGGAAAATTTCGTTCATTAAAATTTAAAATCCGCCCGGAGATGTTTTACCGCCACCTGAATTTAAGGTTGTCTTAAACTACCCATTTCAGATTAGTTTTAAACACAAGTAAAATAACTAAAATTTAATTTCCATAGTCGATTTAGAAGACTAACTCCTCCCACACACAACAGAAATTTTTTAAATGATTTTTCTCTCAGTGTTCAACGCCACCTGCATTAAATATTACCACTTGAAAGCTTTTGAGATAATGTTTTAACAAATAAACTTAGAAAAAATAATAATAATTTCCATGATGTCCCCCAAATTAATCCCCAGCCCCCGAAATGAAAGAAAAATCATAGCTGCACTTTCTCTTAGTATTTTACTTTTTAAGTTACTTGAAAATTTTAAATTTATTGTGTTTATTAAAATCAGAGAAAAGAAAATAGTTTGTTAAATTTTAAAATGTAGCGGCAGTAGATCTTCTTTTCGTGCTACTACAACGTAAATTCAACACTGCTTTCGTCCACCAGTTTTGGATAAAATTTTAACACATGAATATAAAAAAAAATCTTAAGATTAATTTTCAGGAAGGATTTTTGGGTAGAGTCCCCACCACACTCCGCCCCAGACCCTCTCGTCAAATTCGTAGCTGTCCATTCTCTTAGTGATTAATTATTTTAAGTTATTAAAACAAAATATTGTGTTTTTCAAAATCGCTTCAAAAAGAAAATTTCTCAGTTAAATTCGAAAATTCAAGGAACCTTTTTTCACTTAAAAAAGTACGTTTATAACAATTGAATTGAAAAAATATATATAATTGATCCCCCCCCCCCTCCCTCCAATAAACACTAATGTTATAAAATCATAACCCCCACATGAAATTAAATTTACCTGTATTTTATTCTATCAAAAATACACTGCAAAATACTTTATTTCTTTACAACAAATAATTCTAACATCATTCAAACAACTTATTAACAAAGAAAATTACACCATGAATAGTATTAATCAAGTCAGATTCTAATTATTCATTAACCGTAGAAAAACACTAATAATAAATTAACCTTATTAATTGAAACTTTGTTGAATTATAACTGTCATGTCATTGGACCGTTAATAATGATAACGCTTAACTTACCTAATATATATTACAAATAAGCGTATCGGAGCACATCATTGGTCATATTATTGTCTAAATAAAGTTAAATTACGGTTTTTTGTGTTTTATGTGTGCCTTAGTTATTACACCGTGTGTTTTAATGTATGTTGAGAAGCATAATATTTAATTATAAATTATAGCTTAAAATTACTTTATGAAATGTTTTTTTATAAACATCATTATAAAAATTTCGAACACTTAAAACTCTGAATCAAACTGTCCTGTCATTGAGACTTTTTAATGATAAAGGTTACTTAACCTTATTAATAAGAGTATCGGAGCATATTATTGAATATGTTATTGTCCGGAATAAAGTTAAAATACGGATTTTGTGTGTTTTAATGTGTGTCTTAGTTACGGTATTGCGTGTTTTAATGTATATTGTGAAGCATAATATTTAATAATACAATATGATAGTAAATCATTTTATGAAATTATTTTTTTTATAAACATCATATAAAAAATTCGAACACTGATAAAATTCTGCTTCAAACAGTCCTGCCTGAGGAGTAAAATTATATGAAAATCAGTTAAGGTAAGAAAGAAATGATGAAAAACCGAAAGAATGCGTTGTAAAAAGGAAACATTGCAACTTTAATTAAACGAGTTGGAACCCGTCGAAATTCACCGAACTAAAATGGTAGAAAGGAGCAGTCAGATCGAATTTATAATAAACCTACAAACATAATTACAATGAAAAATTCATCTTACATTGATTGTCTCACTCTTAAAATAAATAAATTTTAAACCTAAAATTACCAAAATATTATTTCCACAAACTTCAACTGCTCACTTTTACAATAATTTAATTGAAAAATTAAACTATATTAAAGTACGTAATCAAGATGAGTAATTATGACGAAGTTATCGATTGGGGCTCTTGTGTTTGTTTTTACGGGATGAAAAAACAGTAAAAAGGATTTTGCTTTGTCACATCATAAAAATTTCCCCCATAAAATCTAAACTATATCTAAATTATGAACTAAATCTAAACTATGTTATTTTCACATTCTCATAATTTACATACGCACCACTCAAATTCACCATTTGAAAGTATTTTAAAGCGCAATAGATTATTAATGAATGTATTTCCAAACTTAACGTCACCATTGTCCGATACAAATTTTCATGTGAACATTCGCAGTAACTTTTAGTTATAATCTCAGTACCCGCGAAAAAAAAATAAAAAATTAACATTCAGCTGTTATAGTTTTGGCCAAATATTTAGTTATATATATATATATATATATATATATATATATATATATATATATATATATATATAGTTTTGTTTTAAATATGACATCATTTTTATTCACTGAATCATTTTGCCTAGTGTCTCAAACTCAGTATCAGCGCAATGTAAAAATATTGAAATGTAACTTATTTATAAAGAAGAATGCGTGTTTTCTAATGTCTGACATAATTTTCTTTTCAAAAATTATGAAAAAAGTTACTTTTATTTGTAATGTGAAAATGGCATCAATAAGGATATAATCAATAAAAATAATAAACCATGACTACTTTCCCTTTATTAATATAGCAATTAAAGCCTTTGTGCAGGAATATTAAAAAGCAGTAAACCAACGTTTAACACTAGAACGGCGGGAAAATCTTACCTACTGGAACGGCGGGAAGGGGTCATTTTGACCCCTCGATGAAACTACTGAAATGACAACGCTAAAATAATTTTAAAAGCCATACATTGGCAAAAATATGTAATTTACGTGCATTTCATAATTTATATTTAATATTATTCGATAATTTATTGAATTTTTAAAGTACTGTATATGTAACGCCTACAGGGCGATTAATTGGATCATACTACGACTACTCAAAAAACTCATTAATTTGATATGAAAATCGATTTAAAATTAATGTTTTCACAAATTAAAACTGATGTTAACTAAAATAAAACACAATTTATAAAATAATATATATTTATATTTTCATCTACATACTCGCCGAATGATTCACTCTCTAAATTCATAAATGAGAAATATGTTCTGTTGTTTCCGTTATTTCATTATAAGTGTAGCTGAAAGGTTAATATGTTAAGCATTGTGTTTTAATTTTATTTAATGCTTATAATACTCCAAATTGTACACATATATTAGGAATTAATTCAGTTGTAACAGAAAGAAAAAAAAATAGCAATTTTTGCAGTACATTTTTCGCACACAACTTTGAAACATGGTGAGCAAAATTCTTGAGATTTGTTTCCATTGCATGTCTGTACTTGACATTTTTTCTTTAGATATATATTTTATTTTCGTGTTTTTTTTTTTTTTCTGAAGACTCAGGAAAGATCTTTGGGAGATTTGAAACCATAAGATCCATTCTGAACACATCTCCTAAATTTAATAGAAAATCTCTTCTACTGATAGGCTTGCCTGTTACACTTTTATAAATTATCGAGGCATTTAAAGCTGCATGATCCAAAATATTGAAAAGGATATGTACAGGCCATCGTCTAGAAGCCGATTTCACGGAGTATTTTCGGCACATCTGATCATGGATATCCACACCATACTTCGTTGCGTTGTAATAGTCTATTGAGTCGGGCAACCTCTTGAGGCCGTCTTCAGTTTTTACAGTAGAATGTAATGAGCTCAGTAGAAAAACACTTTTTTTTCTTTTGGCTTGATAGATGGTAAGTGTCATATTATCACATTCCACTCTCTTCGATGAATAAAGAGTACTGTGCATATTTTTGAATGATATAGGAATTTCTCTTCTGTTCTTTTTCATTGTGCAACCAAAGTATTTTTAGCTTTGAACATTTCTGCTAATTTGATATTAGTAAAATAGCTATTTGTCGTAATATTCCTCCCTTCGTTTAGATGGGGATCTGTTAATTTCATGACAACATTTTCCGATAAACGTAATTAAGGATTGGCTGTTTCATCCTTTTCTAGATAAATAAATTCATTCAAGAGGTATTTAGTATCAACGTCAACAGATCACCAAAATTTTATTCCAAATTTATCAGATTTATTTGGCATATATTGTATAAATTTATCCTGAGATGGGAACAATTGTTCATCAACTGTAATATTTTGTCCTGGTCGGTAGCATGTTTTGCAATTTTCAATAAATTTATTCCACATTTTAGATGCAAGAGCAAATTTAACAGACTGTAGTCAGCTAGATCTTGTTGTCTTTTCATCAAACCTAAAAAATCATTTCTTTCTTTGAATCTATCTCTTGAGATAGTTTCTTTGCAAAATAGTATTCCTCATGCCTTGGACGACAATGAATATAAATCTAAACCCTTTTTTTTATTGCTCCTCTAACATATAATATAGCAACAAAAGCAGCTTAGAGTACAAAGAGTATTTTACTAAAGGGGTCAAAATGACCGCCGTCCGCCGTTCTAGGAATACAAGACCACATTTCAAAAACTAACAAATCTAGAATGCGCAATTTTTTTTTAGAAATATATGTTATCTATTTAGGAAAAGTCAAAAAATTTCAAACGATTTCGCCCAAGCAAAAAAAAGTAATCAACGGACGAAAGTACTCAGGTGTCAAAATGACCCCTACCGCCGTTCTAGTGTTAAAATGCACAAAAATGCGTGAAAAGCAGCAAACAGCTGTTTCAAATCTACAACGAAATTTTCCTTCAGTTCAAGATAGGGAAAAAAAGAACAGCGTGCTAGAAAAAGCAAGGCTGAGCGAGGCTTTTTTGTGCATTTTAAACGTTGGTTTACTGCTTTTTAATATTTTCCCTTTACTTTCAATATAAATGGAGTACTTCAGCTGCCACGATTACGAAATTTGTATTAAAAACTACAAAAATTTAATATCTGTAAAATAAATTGAGATGCAGCTTTAAAACAAATTGCATTTAATGCACATTTTTTTCCCTCTGCGAAAGTGTAAAAATTGAAAATGTGCGATGTTTAGAAGTTTAAACATTTGCAGTTGCGAAAATTGCAAAACCAAAATTTCATTTCAAATTTCAAAGTGTTGCCATTCGCAAAATGACGTATGCGTTACGCACAATATGTTTGTCCTTCATAATATAGATAGATATGAATGAGTCTTGACCGCGCTGAAACAAAGTATTAATATAAAAGACGTATAAATGGAAAAGATGTACACAACTCTGAGCCAAGAAAGGGTAAACATAACGCTCGTTGGCAGTTTGACATTCAGTCAAATTAACGGAAAAAACCCTACGTGTATTTGTGCTTCGGTTTGTATGTTTTATTTATGCGGTAATTTCTAATCTTCATTCTACGATTTTTTTAATTTTTCAAAAAAGATATATCCTATCGTGAAAAAAAACGGTCAAGTGCGAGTATTACTCGCGCACAGAGGGTTCTGTACAATAATATATGAATTAGTAAGGGTATTATTAAAAAAAATACCGTTGCTAAAAGAATACTAAGACTTTGTAAAAAAATTACAACGTAGGGTTGGGTATAGCTGTATAGTATACAAGGTGCAAAGGAAAGTCCCTTTAACCTGAAAATACTTCCAAACGGAGAGAGCTACAGCTATACAAGTGAGGCAACGGTTCAGTAAAGTGACTACGCCCGACTAATGCAAATGACAGCAGCACCCCTTGTGGCGAAATTTGGAAGATGACCATTGCGAATTAAAAACGAAAAGAGGTGGAGCAAATTTTTTAATAAAAAAGTTTCAGAGCATCAATTAATTAGTACGAAACAACATTTGGTTCACACGGATAAGATAAATCGTCGCCTGCATACCCATAAAATGCCCGAAATCGATGAGTGACGATTCTACTTTGCCTATTCACATTCCGAAAATGTGCCAGTGCACAATTGCAGATTATGACTCTTGTAATGTCTGTAAAGATTTAATTTCCAATGAATTTAAAATTTTAGAATAATCTTTTCAGTGCCAGAAGAATTCTATTCGTAATCTAATGAAATAATTGACTGACAACAGACTATTCAAACGAATTTCTCAGAAAACAAAAACCCGATGATTTGCACTTTCATTACAAAAGCAAAATTTTATTAAAATGTTCTTGGTGCCATTACTCAGTTTTGGAATTAAAATTAGATGTCTAGACCGTCTAGCCACAGCCCTTGAAAGGGTTAAATCTATGTCGTCGTATTGAAGAAGCTTGCAATAGACGTTCCATTCTGAGAAATGTGCATGTGTAACGCTCGAACAATACGCATTCCATCATATTTGTTCTCCTTTTCTTTTTTTTTCTTTTCCTTCAAAAGAACTGACAAGCTGAGTAAATTAGACTTTACGAGTGAGAAGAATGTTTACAAAGTGGTTGCCGACAAGGCATTTGTGCTATGCCGTATTTTAAATTAACTGAATTATTTTGTAAATAGTAACATGTAAATATGTTGTAATTATTAAACTTATTAATCGATAATAAGTTATCCAGTTTTATTTCGTATCATAAGATAGTTTCCACCCCGGATTCTGAATAATATGTTACAGAAGTGGCTCCCCAACGTCTGGCACGAATAAAAGCAAAATATGAAGATAAGTATTATTTTAAATTGTATTAAACTGCTTTAATAAGAAAATTTAGATACTAAAGTACAAAAATTATACAAAAGTACTTTTGATTCATCCGGAATCTGTGGATTTTTGAAAATTGTATTTGATTCGTCCAGAATCGAAATATTTTGGAATTGTTCTATTCAGCTGAATGATATTTTCCATAGAATTGAAATACGAAAAGTCGTCTACAGCTTCAAGTATTTTAGTATCTGAATTAAATGAAGATATTCATAAGAGAAATAATTCTAATAATTATTTTTGAAAAATAAAAATCGTTTGCTTTATTTTATACATTTATATAGTTGCACTGAGCTATTTATTATGAAGTTATTATTGTAAATGAGTGCTTGGCATTATTTAATTATTATATGATTGATATTATTGTGTAAGAAAAAAAAAAGGCAAATAGTTGATGTCATTATATTGAGTTTTGAAAGATATTGTATGCTATTTATGTTCTATATATGTTAAAAATTACGTATTTTGCTAAGAGTTATTCGTAACACGAATTAAGTTTGAAGTTAGCTAAAACATATTTAGTTCAAATGATGGCGTTTCTTTCAAAGGGTAAGAAAATTGATTTAATCACATTAGCTTCAGAATTAAAAGTAGAAGTAAGTAGCGATGATAAAGTCCTCGAATTACGTGATAAAATTGTAAATAGTGAGGCATTTAAAGATAACATAGATTTTGTACAGGGAATTTATGAAAATATCGTAGAAGAAAGAAAGACTCTTGAGGAAGAGAAACGTTTAGCCGAAGAAAGAGAATTTGAGCTACAGAAGCTCAGGTTAGAAGCAGGAACAAGAGATGTTGTTGCAAATACAAGCAACCCTCTAGAAACTTCTTCAGTCCGCGTTGACTTGAAGAAGGTTTTACCCGATTTCAATCCTGAAGAGGATGATATGAATTTATTTTTAATAACTTTTGAGAGGCAAATGAAACTTTTAAAGGTTTCTAAGGAACTGTGGATTACGTATTTAATTGGAGTCCTTCCAAATGAAATCGGTAAATTAATAGCGCGTGAGCCGGAAGAAAAATTTGAAGATTATTCTTATATTAAAGATATATTGTTGCAGAGGTTCAAGTTAACTGCAGAAAGGTTTAGAGTTTTGTTTAGTCGACATCCAAAGCGAACCGATATTAGCTGGAAAGAATATTATTTTGAAATTAGAAGCTATTTTGAGGGATGGCTATCTGAATTAAATATAAATTCCTTTGAAAAATTATCGAAATTAATTATTGCTGACCAATTAAAGAAAAAGGTTTCCCCTGATTGTAAAGAACATTATTTAGATCACTGGGAGAATTTAACAGATCCTGTTGAATTAGCTGAAAAGTTAGATTTATATGATAATTTGAGGTCACACAAAGTTGAAATAAAGAGATCAAATAAAATCAGTGAGGTCGAGAATTCTAATCGCTTTAAAAAAACGCCTTTAGATTTTAAAAGAAATGATTTTGGTAAAATTGGCAATCAAAAAGAGTCCAAGAGAAATAAAATTAATTACCCTTCAAATTTAAATCGACCAATGTTAAGTTGCTATGGTTGTGGAAACCAGGGAGTTATTAAATCCAAGTGTCCAACCTGTTCTCCGAAAAATGTATCGGTGCACTTTCAATCACTAGAATTTCGTACATGTAATATGCAAACATCACCAACATTACTGGTAAAAATAAGCATAAATGGTCTCTCTGGCACAGCTTGTGCTGACACTGGCGCAACACATTGAGTTGCGGGTGAAGGTTTGTATTCTTTATTAAAAGACCAAGGTGTGAAGTTTGAAAAAACTCAAATGATCGTAGTCTTAGCGGATGGGCTACAAAACACTACCGAAGTTTATAAAACAGAAGTTCATGTTAAAATTGAAGGTCGCGACATTAAAACAACACTTTATGCTCTGCCGAATGCAAAAATAATCGTACAATTTTAAGAATCGATTTTTTACGCAAAGCAAAAATTGTTTTGGATGTAGTAAATCAAGAATGGTTCTTTGCTGATAGATGTAAGTGGAAGTATAGATTCGCTGAAGATAAATATAGACCTCCCAATGAATTAGCGATAAAATCCGTTGAATTAGACACCGTTTTTCTTAGAGAAGATGAAGGTAGACATCTCACTTCAGAGCAACAAGTTAGGTTGAATGAACTGCTTGAAAAATTTACTAGTAGCTTCCAACTAGGGGAAGAGGCTACACCTAAAGTTAAACATTATATTGATACTGGATCACATCCTCCTGTAGCAGTACCCCCTTACCGCATGTCACCTGCGAGAAAGGAAATTTTGCGTAAAGAATTAGACGAATTACTCTCTAAGGGTATAATCGAAGAGTGCGCGTCTCCTTATGCCTCTCCTGTAGTATTGGTCCCAAAACCAAATGGAAAAATTCGCCTTTGCATCGATTATCGAAAATTGAATGCCATCACAAAGACAGATAATTATCCATTACCGCGTATAGATGATTTGCTCCATGAAGCCAAACATACCCCTTATATGACCACTATTGATCTGAAGTCTGGATACCACCAAATTGAAGTAAATGCTGCTGATAGAGACAAAACTGCATTTATTTGTCCATTCGGAACTTTTCGGTACATTAGAATGCCTTTCGGATTGAAAAATGCCCCAGCAACCTTTCAGAGATTAATAGATAACTTTAGAAAGTCCCTCAAAGACATCTTTATATTGTCTTATTTAGATGATATTATAATTTTGTCGGAAAGTTTTGAGAAACATTTGTCTGACTTAGAAGCAGTTTTTAATAAACTATCAGAATTCAAATTGTATGTTAATCGTGAAAAATGCAATTTTGCTTGCCCCCGTGTTAAATATTTAGGACATTGGATAACGAGCTCTGGAATCGAAGTTGATCCTGGAAAAACCGCTGCATTTCAACAAATGCCTGCTCCTAAGTCTGTAAAACAATTTCAATCTTTTTTGCAGTCCTGCTCCTGGTACAGACGTTTTATTCCCAAATTTTCAGATGTAGCTAAACCTTTAAGTAATCTTACGAAGAAAGATGCAACTTGGAAGTGGGAAGAAGCAGAACAAAGCGCTTTCCAAACATTGAAAAGTTCATTAATCAATCCTCCAGTACTAAAACAAAATGATCCGACCAAGCCCTATCTTCTTCGTACAGATGCCAGTGGATATGCTCTAGGTGCTGTCCTCCTCCAGGGTCAGGGAGAAGAAGAGCATCCAATAGAATATGCAAGTCGTTTGTTAACTGCACCAGAAAGAAACTATTCTACCACCGAGCGCGAAGCACTTGCTGTCATTTGGGCTTTAAATAAATTCCGTGGCTATATTGAAGGACATGAAATAACAGTTGCATCCGATCATCAGCCCCTAAAATGGCTTATGAGTTTAAAGTCACCGTCAGGCAGACTAGCCCGATGGGCTTTGCAGTTACAATCTTTCAACCTCAAGATTGAATATATCCCTGGAAAAGCAAACGTTGTTGCTGATATGTTGTTTCGACCTATTTGCAGTCATGAAGAACCTTCTTGTGAAATTTGCACAATTTCGATTGATATGCCTATTAGATCTCCTAACGATATCCGAGAAGAGCAATTAAAGTATGAAGATTTAAAGAAAATTATCGTAGCGTTTGAATCTAAAGAAAATAATACAGATTTTGCTAATTGGACTGAACGTGGTTACCTCTTAAACCAAGGAGTCTTATATCGTTACTCTCCAGAATCAGATTCAGAAGAAGCACAATTGGTTGTTCCTGTTCAAGAACGGAAAGAAGTCTTGAAGAATTACCATGATTCACCGACCGCAGGCCATTATGGAGCCGAGGGAACCTATTACAGAGTATCCCAGAGATATTACTGGACCGGAATGAGAAAAGATATCGCAGATTATGTTAAATATTGTGTAGACTGTATTCGTTATAAAGCGAGTAACCAAAAACCTGCTGGACTTTTACAAACACCTGTTCATAGTCAAAGATTTGAGACCCTCTCAATAGACTTATTTGGACCCTTGCCAGAAACAGCAGATGGGAAAAAGTGGATTTTTATAATTGAAGACTGTAGCACAAAATGGGTAGAACTTTTTGCATTAAATAACGCAACAGCCACGGAATGTGCTGTTACCTTAATTGAGGAAGTGTATTTAAGATATGGTTTTCCAAGAAAAATCATTAGCGACAATGGTCCGCAATTCATCAGTGCTGTGATGCAACAAGTTTGTTTTCTCTTAAAGATAGATCAAAGTTTAACTCCGGTGTACCACCCTCAAGCAAATCCGGTTGAAAGAAAAAACCGAGATCTAAAACCCCGCTTAGCGATGCTAGTTGGAGATGATCATGCAACTTGGAGTGAAAAATTACCAGTAATCCGTTTTGCCCTTAATAGTGCAAGATGTAGTTCCACAGGTCACACAGCTGCATATTTAATGTTCGGTCGTGAATTACGTACCTCCGATGATGTTCCTCATGAATTACGCACTGTAATTGCGAATGATAATTTCATACCCGAAATAACTCCTTATTTAAAAAACTTTGCTAAAATTACTATGCTGATAAGAGATCGCATAGAACAAAGCCAAGATAAGCATAAATATTATGCTGACAAACATTTAAAAGCTTCTGAACAATATAAACCAGGCGACCACGTCTGGGTTACTTTGCATCCGATTAGTCAAAAGAAAAATAACAAAACAACTAAATTCATGCCCCGTCGAGATGGCCCATATGTTATTTTAAAACAAAGATCTCCTACTTCTTATACCATTGCCACCAAAGAAAACCCCTTTTCTCCCTTAGGAAATTATCATATATCAGCTTTGTGTCCTTACACGCAAGATGATGGTGGATCTTCTAAAGGCTTTATTCGTCCTAGAGGCAGACCCGGGAAACATCAGGCGCCCAGCCAGCAAATATTTACGAAAGGACCACAAAACACGAGAGCCATAGAGGATTTTAGGCACCAGAAAGCATCCGAAGGAATCCACCCAGGAAATGCACACTGCATCTGAGGGACCAGTAATGCAGTGTGAGGGGAAGAGTGTAACGCTCAAACAATACGCATTCCATCATATTTGTTCTCCTTTTCTTTTTTTTTTCTTTTCCTTCAAAAGAACTGACAAGCTGAGTAAATTAGACTTTACGAGTGAGAAGAATGTTTACAAAGTGGTTGCCGACAAGGCATTTGTGCTATGCCGTATTTTAAATTAACTGAATTATTTTGTAAATAGTAACATGTAAATATGTTGTAATTATTAAACTTATTAATCGATAATAAGTTATCCAGTTTTATTTCGTAACATAAGATAGTTTCCACCCCGGATTCTGAATAATATGTTACACATGCAGAATTACTCTCACGAATAAAAACGTGTATCGTGAGCAATGGCGAACGTTTCGAACATACTGTATATTAACTTTTTATCACTGTGAGTCAGTTTGTCTCTTTTTGTGTGATATTATCAAAATGTATTGAGATAAGTACGTATTTATAGCATAAATTGTGCGTATTTCTTCATACTTCTGACTATCCCATTCAAATATTTACACAAAATTGAGCGCATCGATTTCAGACATTTTTGGGTAAACAGGCGAAGATTTATCTTATCCATGTAAACCAAATGTTGTATTCTACTAATTAATTGATACCCTAAAACTTTCTGACTGGAAATGTTGCTCTCTTTTTGTTATCGATTTGCAGTGCCTATCTTCCAAATTTCGCCACTACTGGGCGCTTCTTTCGTTTTCATTAAATCGGGCGTAGTCGCTTTACTATACCGTTACCTCACTTGCATAGCTGCAGCTCTTTCCGTTCACAAGTATTTTCAGGATAAAGGGACTTTCCTTTGCACCTTGTATACTAGAAAAGTATAAATGGATATGCCATAAAAGTTCAAAGATATATGGAACATAAATAATAGCAAATATAGCTATTCAGTATATTTATTATTCCATATAATTTTTAGTTAACCTATAAGATATAGTAGGTGTATTGAGAGAGCCACTCAATGGAAACTAATCGCGAATCCCATAGTATTTATGTGATTAATTCTCATTAAATTAGTCTGTTTTTAACAATTTCACGTCTATTGCTTTTATACTGCTACTGGGCATTCCATTACATAAATATATCCTTAAAAGTAGGCTTTAAAAGCCGATGGAGCATAGAGTACGCCGTACCTGTCATTATGTATGTCCAAACCGTCCGTGTCTTTAAGGGTTAATATATCGGCTAATTACTGACGATTTTTTTCCAAAATTCATGTTCAATAATGCTTTTATACTTCTGCTACGATAGATACCTCCAGCTCTGCTCAACACTTTTGCTGAAGTCCGTAAGTCGAAATTTGAGTGTAACGGAAAAATGCGATTTTCTCAAAATCTATGTGACTTAGGGTAATTGTTATAATTTTCCTACAATGATTAAATTGATGTCTATTACATCTAATTTTTTGATAATTTTAGTTTCAATAGATTCAAAATCAAATGGGGGTGAACATATTTTTGCACTACATTTTCCACAATAACTTTGAATATAATACCTAAAATTAAATGAAATATATTTTTGATTTCACCGTTACGAAAGCTTTCACACGATACCCCACACGATATACAAAGAAAAGATTTTTTTTCAAGTAAATTAATTAGCCCCTCTACATTTTTCCTAAATATATTTATGAATATTTATTAATCTGTAAATATGTGGGCCAATAATCTTCATTACTTTCCCCAATTTGAACTTTCCACGTTGTATAGTTTACGAGTTAAAGGGCTGTGACAGACAGAAAGACAGACAGACAGACACAGGAATTATTGTATAATGGTTCCGATTTCTTTAAGTACGGAACCCTAAAAAGAACAAAAATTGCGCATATGATACTTATTATTTGCTATTTTCAACAGACTAATGAAAAATAAAGATTTATCAATATAGTTCACTACCGAAAATTAAATCTTAATTGGGAAAATAATTACATAGACTGTCTACAGTTATTATCACTCTTTATATTAATGTTTTTCACTAAACGGCATTATCTGCTAAATGTATTGTTCCTTCCTGTAAATGTAATTTTACATATCAATACTAGAGTTTAATAATGAATCCATTTATCTAATTTGCATTTGGGGCATGATGTGTGTGTTATGGACAGATATTGAATTGATAATGATGAGTATAAATAAACACTAGCATATGACGTTGGATAAACCTATTACTGCACATGTTTTTGATTTATAATATGTTTAACGCAAAAAACAGGTAACGATATTAACATCAATTTCAGTTTTATGTAAAACTTATTAGATTTGAAAAATCGCAGAATTTGAATTTTTACACAGTTCAATATTTTGAATTTGTATTCAACCAAATGCAATTTGTTTGAAAGCTGCATGTAAAACTCCTCATCTTGAAATGTTTTAAAGTAATTTTAATGTTATTCAAAAAATAAAATATGTATGTATTATTCTACAACGCGATTACCGGAGATTAACAAGTTTAACAAATTTGCACTTAAAAAAAAAAAAAAAAAAAAAAAAAAAAAAAAAAAAAAAAAAAAAAAATCAACAACAATAACAAAAAAACACTTTATACATAAATAAATATAATTAAAATAAACAAAAACACTGATTTAACAAATAACACATCGGCTGATATGTTTTCGGTCTGACACACAGATGGCGTCACAAATACAGAATTATTACTCTGTTTAGTAAGTAATAACTTTAAAAAGGTAGCTGTAAACATTTTATGAAGATCTGATGGTTGCTTCAAAAGTTACAGTGGTTTTAGTGAAACTACTTTTTGTGTTTTCAAAACAATGAAAAAAAAAAAAAAAAAAAAGATTTTCCCGTTTTGATAAAACATTGCTGTTTGAGGGGAAAAAACACCGTGGAAACAAAAGTTTGGCTTGATAAATGTTATGCGGACTCTGCACCAGGAAAATCGACCATTATTGACTGGTTTGCTGAATTTAAATTTTATCGTGCAAACATCGATGATGAGCATCGCTCTGGTCGCCCAAAAGAGGTGGTTATACCGAAAAACAAAAGAAAGGTCCACAAAATCGCTTTAGAAAAACGCAAAATGAAGTTACAGGAGATAGCAGATACGCTAAACATATAAAAAACCGTATAGGATTTATTTTCGGTAAACATTTCTCTATGAGAAAACTGTTTTCGAAGTGGGTGCCGAGTCTCCCCTATCCTGCACCCTGTCACAGGTCAATGACTACGATGGCAAAATTGCACGAATTACACTTCGAGAATTGATTGCGGCTAAACCCATTTTCCAGATTTGGCTCCTGGCGACTTTTACCTGTTCGCAGACCTAAAACAAATACTCGCCGGCAAGAGATTTGGTCATGTTTTACTTCCAAGAACATAAACATAGGGATATGTTGTTATTCTCTATTGGTTTAATATAATATGTATTTTTTTAGAAATAATTTGTGCATTTACCATTGCATATTTATTAAGCAACATTTATTTTAAATACATATTTAGAAATATATTTCTTAATTATAACTATTCATAAAATTCGAACTTTATTCATTAGCATTATTTTTTATAACAAGGTTTGATAATCATTTAATAGGTTTTGAAAAAAAAAAAACACTGTCAATATTTTTCATAAGTATGGTATTATCAATTATTTCTTTTCTGAGAATAAAGTAATTAACGCGTATAATATATGAACAGTTCGAAACATAATTACAAAAAAATTATGTTAAGTTAGCTATTGTTTAAAATTTAGTTTTTCACACACATAGCAGTTTCATTAAAAACAATAATATATAGCGATGAGATTAAATTATTTATAACTTACTGATAAAGACATTTAAGTGTCTGTTTTTTGCATTGTTTAGTGAGATTTTATCTGCCTATATGTCATTAAAAGTACATCTTCATTTTATTTTGTATCGATAAAACTATTATCTGTGATTCAATATAAAAAATTAAAAATCTTTTATGAACATTATTTAGAATGTTATCTTCTAAACAAAATTGAATCGTGGATTCATTCATATCGAAGAAAAAAAAACACAAATATAAAATATTGTTATATAAGCTTAAGAATATCATTTTCTCATACAGTAGAGTAGAAGTTCCAAGTTTACTCCAAGATACAAATACTAACTGTTGTACTAACTACTGTACTAACAAGCTCACTTATGAATAACATAATATAATGTTTGCTATCGGGTTCCAGGGTATGAAAGTATCACATTTTGATAAAGAAGGGTGATCAGTAGTAAGGAACAGCTGATTTATCGTTGCATGTGCACGTGCAGCCCCTATTAATTTTTAAATCACGTATTTTCTGTCATCTAAATTTTATCAGGTAAGTGCCTTCGAATTTATGTACATTTTGGTCATTAACTATAGCAAGTTCTTTTCGTTTCACTCAATTAATAAGTTATGATTTGAAAACCTTGATGCAAAGATGTATTTAACTGATAATAGCTGCTTTTGGTTGGCCTAAAAATGAGTCAGAAGAACCGTTCTAAATGTAGGCTAAACAAAATTTAAACCATTTTCTCCCTATCACATATCATTTTATATAAATATCGCATTTACTTTTCATTCTATATCTAAAGATTTTTTTAAAATATACTTACAAACATTCGGTTGTTAATATTTCATTGTCTGCATCATTATGTTTTTATTATTTATCGACACCGGTGTCCAAAATTATATTTACATTCTTTTCCAAACAAAAGTAGTCAGAAGATAATTCTTCTGCTTTTTTTCATATTGTATTGTATTCACTTTGCTATAATGGAAAGGATATTCACTCTATAAATTTCCGAAGATGTTTTGATTTGTGAAATGCATGTAAAAAAAGTTTTTGAAAATGATCTGTGCCTTCTAATAGGTTATTTTGTTTGTGAACATACATAGCTCGAAAAAGAAGTATCTTCCATAAAATATGTATAAAAAACAACAGAGCGTAACAAGAAATATATAATTTCTGTGATAGGAAATAAAGTGTGAACCTTAAAGGCTACCAATGACTACAATATTTCACGAACTACGTTGTAGGAGCTAACCACAAAATTTGAGATAACACCTTTCGAAGCTTATCGTTGTACGACTGGTCGGGATTCCAACTTGCGGCTGAAATTTGAGAAGGAACCAGTTACCTCACACTAAAAATGGAGTAGAATTTTTTCAGGTCCATTTTGTAGGAATTGAAGCAAATGCCATACCAACTTCATGTTCGAAATTATCTGCTATTATCATTTAAAAAATAGAATTTAAAACGGTATGGGCTCATCTGTTTCTTAACATTTCTAAGTATTGTTTGTCTCTTCGACCATCTTGTGGAACATATTACGCTGTGGCATTAGGTTTCACCAAAATAAAAGAGCCGCTGACTTTAACATTTTAGAGGAAGCAAACCATAAACCTAATTTTTTAGACATATATATTAGGGTTGGTCGAAAAAAACGAAATACTTATAATCGAAATATAGTAGAGCGGAAAAGTTGCTTTTTGTAAAGAATAATAAATTCGTAAAATATTATACCGAACGGTTAATATCTTTTACCGCCGAAAGGGGACCAAAGTTTCCAAAAATCTCAAGAAACATGTTTTTTCAATAGTTTTTTTTAATTATCTAAACATACGAATATAATTTCTAATACGACGCAATAGCTACATGAAGATATAAGAAATGTCTCGGTAAATGTTCATTATGATAAAGTCATGTCTTTTGCTGCCGCAAAGGGACAATATTTGAAAAAAAAAAAAAAAAAAAAAAAAACTACAAATTTCAAATATTCATTTTTTCTAAATTTTTATAATTTCTATAATATGTCTATAAGAAAATAAATTGACTCCATATATATTAATATGTCATAAATTTTGTTACCTATTTGTTATGAACAGGAAAATAAAAGTAATCATTCATTTTTCTTGAAGATCGCTTCATCTACTGCTGTTTTGCTGCATGTTGGCAGTTCATATACCAAAAATCACCAAAATGATATAAAATGAACAAAATATTTTAGTATTTTATTAATTAAAATACAGATATGTTTAATCGAAAAGGATTAAACAATCTTAAAATGAAGAAGTATTTAACACTAGAACGCCCGATGGAGTCGTTTCGACTCCAAATGCTCCTAAAACACCCATATCTCTGAGAAATTTTGATTTTTTTTCTCCCGCTTCCTTGACTTTTATTATTTTTATAGTCTCTATTTATTCTGAAATTTATAAATTATTTGCACATTTCATAAATTTATAATGAGGCATTATCCCTAGAACGCCCATCGGAGTCGAATCGACTCCAAAGTAAGATTTGTAAAATTCTTTCATTATTTTTGCGTAACATGACCTTGGGATTCATAATATTTTTATCTGTTATCAGGAAAGTAAATGTTTCTACTCCTCTTTTCTCTACACCCCTTTTGTTGAGAAAAATGGTTAGTTCCATGCGCCTGCTGAAATGATTGCGTACTGCTTGCGAAATTCTTTGTATCATTCGAATTGAATTTTTGTTTCAATTTTTATCAGTCTTGTGTTTCAGCATAGCTAAGCAACTCCGTTCTTCCTTTTTATTAGAAATAAAACATAATGTCACGGAAAAACCGGACGAAATAACTGCTCTATTACGAGAACTTTCAGATAATGAATCTGAAGGTGGTGAGTTATCAGAAAATGAAAACGAAATTCAAGAAATTAGTATTGGAAATAATTTTTCATCAAATTCCGATACAAATGAAGATGCGCTAATTATTGCATCTGAAAGAGATGGAATTCATGTCGCTCCAGATGGCACACAATGGAAAATTTGTGCAAATAAGAAAATTTCTGGAAGATATCATGTGTCAGACTTCTGGACCAACTATTTATGCTAAGAAATTCGTGAAATCTGAAAGCATTTTGAGTGCATGGCTGTTATTTGTAGATAAAAAAATGCTGGAACCAATACAAAGATGCACAGAAACAGAGGCAAGACGTGTTCTTGAAACCGATAACTGGACAGTTACGTTAGACGAGCTATATGCCTTTATTGGAATTTCGTATGCCCGAGGTGCATGTGGTGCAAATGGAATTGATATTCATTCTTTGTGGTCCAACTCATGGGGTTTGAATTTTTGCACTGAAACTATGGGAAGAAATAGGCTTTGGGAAATTTTACGCTTTTTGAGATTCGATTTGAAATCTACCAGATCTATACGCTTAAAAACAGATAAATTTGGAATGATATCTGATATATGGAATAGATTCACTGAAAACTGTATTGCCTGTTTCAAGCCTGGTGAAAATATAACAATAGATGAACAGTTATTTCCAAGCAAAACGTGTTGTCCTTTCACGCAATTCATACCTTCAAAAGCTGATAAATACGGACAAAAGTTTTGGCTTGCAGTAGACCTTCGAATAAAGTACTTTCTGAATGCGTTCCCTTATTTAGGCAAATGTGAAGAACGGCCTTCAGATCAAACTTTATCAGAATATGTAGTTATGCGATTGATGCAGCCATTTCTAAACAAAGGCATTAACGTCAAGTTTGATAATTATTTCACGTCACTGCGTTTGGCTAAACAACTGAAAAAGAAAGGTACTAGTTTAGTAGGCACTATGAGAAAAACTAGGAGAGAAATTCCAAAAATTTTGAAAGATTCGAAAGATAAATTATACGAAACAAAATTTCTAAAACACGAAGAAACCGGTACTACTCTAACCGTGTATCAAGGAAAGAGAAAGAAAAATGTTATTATTCTTATCACTCTCCACCCATTCATTGATATCGAAAACAACGAAAAGAAAACCCCAGAAACTGTTAGATTTTATAAAGAAACTAACTGTGGTGTTAACGTTATTGATCAAATGGCTAGGAAATATTCAGTGAAGGCGCCCTCCAGAAGATGACCTGTGCATACTTTTTACAATATCTTAGATTTAGCAGCAATAAATGCCAGGATCATTTATAAAGAAGTTACCGGAGAAACAAAAATAAGCAGACAAGCATTTATTCATTTATTAGCTGATGTATTGCGTCAAAATTATACATCTGCTAAAAATAAACCAACAAGAAAAAGACTCGCTGATACATCATCTGAAACAAAATCCCTAAAGAGAAGAAAATGCGAAGTAAAACTATGTAAAGGCAACATGACTTTCAATGATTGCATAACATGGAAGAAAATGGTTTGTGGAAAATGTTTGGCCAAAACTGACTACACTCGCAAAAACTGTATTTCAGATTGAAAATTCGAAACGATTCTGTAAGTATTTCCTTTGAAAATATTTTCCAATTTCTTAAAAAGGCGTATCTAAATATTGTTCTTTCAATTCTAATATATATATATGAATCTTAAATTCAAATATAATATTTACATTCTTCTATTCATTTCTATGCGTTTCGTTTATTTTTTCTCTTTTAAAACAGACAGGAGTCGAAGCGACTCCCTCGGGAGTTCTAGGGGGAAAATGGTAGCGGGCGTTCTAGTGTTAAAGTAATTGAATTTTATAATATGGCGTGCTTTCAAATAAAGCCAATGTTCCTCGAGTGGCCGAAATTGATCACATGTGATCCTCCCTCTGTTCTGGCCCACAAATTTTACCACCACTTCAGAAACTAATTTCACGCATCTTTCTACTGATTGAGTGGGACAAGGAAAATTATAATAACTAGTATCATTAATCGAATATTCTAAACTCACCAGCGTCGTTAGATCATTAGTCGATAGACAAACCGTAACAGGTGGTTTCGTTAGTTTATAGTTTTGCCACTCGATTAAATACATACAAATTTATGCTTCAAAGTTAATGTCTGGAATGACAAAGTGACGGATGGCACTATTTCGTCCACAGAACTTCATGCTTTGGCAAATTTATTTGTGGCTGGGGTCCTTATATCATCTCCTTCATATGCTATCATTCTTAAGAGACTATTTTCATGATTTCCGAAACAGCCATTTCGTGAAATTACAGGAACTATAATCTTTCGTAGATGAAATGGCAAGTAACGGGGGTTTTAAATTATAGTCACAGAATCCGAAAAACATGATGGATTCGTTTTAATTGTGAACCAACTGATGCAGTGCACTTTCAGGATGTACTCATTGAGTTTATCCTGAAAGTGTACTGCATCAGCCGATTGCCAAAATTGAAAATTGCCAAAGCACGCAGCTCTGTGGACACGAATAGTACCATCCGTCATTTCGTCATTCCAAACTTGAATTTTGAAGCTTAAAATTGTATGGCTTTAATCGAAGGGCAAAACTGTAAACTAAAGAAACCACCTGTTACGTTTTGCCTATCGATTATCGACTATCTAAGAACGCTGGTGAGATTAGAATGTTCGATTAAATATACAAACTATTATAACTTTCCTTGTCTCACTCAATCAGTAGAAATATGCGTTAAATTAGTCACTGCAGTGCTGGTAAAGTTTGTGGATCAGAACATAGTGAGGATCACATATGATCAATTTCGGTCTCTCGAGGAACAATTGCTTTATTTGAAAGCAGGTCATATTATAAAATTCTTTTACGTTAAATACTTCTCATTTTAAGTTTATTTAATCCGTTTAGGTTAAAAATCGCTGTATTTTAATTAATAAAATGTTAAAATATTTTGTTCATTTATATCATTTTTATGATTTGTGGTATATGAACTGCTTATATGCAAAAAAAGGCAACTTTTCCGCTCTATTACATTTCGATTGTAAATATTTCGTTTTTTAGCTCACAGGCTATCAAAGCCTGAGAGCTAATGTGCCCGCCCGTTCTGTATGTATGTACGTACGTACGTACGTACGTACGTATGTATGTATGTATGCATGTATGTATGTATGTATGTATGTATGTATGTATGTACGTAACGCGATAACTCTTGATACAAACATCCGATTTACGTCAAAATTTTTTCCTAGGTTCATTGTGATAAGGAACATCCCTGATTAGTTTTGGGGGTTCATTGGTTAAGGATAAAGGGGGAAAAGGGGGGTTAGTCCACCCCCTTAATTCAGATAAATGGGTTTTTCCTGCAGAATCATTCAATTTGCTCCGAATTTGGTATACCGGTTTATTATGTTAAGGAACTTCCCTGATTAGTTTTGGGGGTTCATTGGTTAAGGATATAGGGGGAAAATGGGGGTTAGTCCACCCCCTTAATTCAGATAAATGGGTTTTTCATGCAGAATCATTCGATTTGCTCCGAATTTGGTATACCGGTTTATTATGTTAAGGAACTTCCCTGATTAGTTTTGGGAGTTCATTGGTTAAGGATAAAGGGGGAAAAACGGGGTTAGTCCACCCCCCTTAATTCAGAAAAATGGGTTTTTCATGCAGAATCATTCGATTTGCTCCGAATTTGGTATACCGGTTTATTATGTTAAGGAACATCCCTGATTAGTTTTGGGGGTTCATTGGTTAAGGATAAAGGGGGGAAAACGGGGTTAGTCCACCCCCCCCCCTTAATTCACATAAATGGGTTTTTCATGCAGAATGATTCGATTTGCTCCGAATTTGGTATACCGTTTTATTATGTTAAGGAACTTCCCTGATTAGTTTTGGGAGTTCATTGGTTAAGGATAAAGGGGGAAAAACGGGGTTAGTCCACCCCCCTTAATTCAGATAAATGTGTTTTTCATGCAAAATGATTCGATTTGCTCCGAATTTGGTATACCGGTTTATTATGTGAAGGAACTTCCTTGATTAGTTTTGTGGCTTTATTTGTTAAAGATAAAGGGGGAAGGGGGGATAGGCCACCCCCTTAATTTATATAAATGGGTTCTTCATGCAGAATTATTCGCTTTTCTCCAAATTTGGTATACCGGTTTATTATACCGGAGCTTCCCTGATTCGTTTTGGCGATTCATTGGTTAAAGATAAAGGGGGGCTAGTCCACCCCCTTAATTTAGATTTTTTTTTTTGCAGGATTATTTGATTTGCTCCAAATTTGGTATACCGGTTTATTATGATAAGGGGCTTCCCTGATTAGATTTGGAGGTTCACTGGTTAAGTATAAAGAGGGAAACGGGGGCTAATTCCCCTCACTTTTTTTTGAGGGGCATTATTCTTTAAAACAGGTGTATAATATACAATTAGTGTCACTAGCCTGTGAGCTCAATGCCATCAGTTTAGCTGGGCACTTTTCTTTTTTATTTTTTTACCCACCCTATTTATTATATGTGTATTACGAGGGCAAATAATGTATTTCGAAATGTATGTCGTCAAATAATATGTTCCATATCTTCTAGAGCGAGAAAAGGAAATCGTTAAAATAAATTTGTTCGAACGAGGTACAACGATTACAATCGTAATTCTAATTCTTTCAAGTGATTCTGGTCGTTTTTGTCTAACCACACTTTTCATTGTGAAACGTACTCCACATTGTTAAAAGTTTGCAGCATTCTGTCCAGTCATTTGACCGTTTTTATAGAAAGCGGTTGCAGAACCGTAATTTAACACTATTCTGACCATATTATTGTCCATTTTATGGTCAGAATATCGTTAAATTTCGGTTATGAATCCATGTTTTCAAAAAGCGGTCGAATGACTGGACAGAATGCTGCAAATTTTTAACTGTGCAAACATAATGACGGGTATTCAACCAGAATACACCGCTAGAGGAAACATATCTGGATAGTTGAAACTGAACATTTTAATGAATGCTTTGATTATCGCATTCAAGAAATAAAGCCAACTGACACGTCACCTGATCTTGTTATTTTTTATAGCAAATATTCTCATGTGCAAGGTGACGGATATCATTGATATGGGTAACAATTGTGATACAGTCTTTATTTTAAATGCCAAAATTTCAAATGCCTGTTGACCTATGAAAACCAATTAAAATGTATAAATAAATGTATTTATGCACAAATATCGCCTTCCTATGACACCTTACTGCAGCATGGATCAAATTAGAAAAGCTTATCCCAAAGTGCAGATGGTTTATTTTAAAGTGATTCTTAACAAGTGATTAGTCTTCATATCTACGACATAGCTGCTCAAAAGAACATTTTCAGTTTAACTTATTTCATTACCACTGAAATCAAAGCTGCAGTAATATACAGTGCATCATCTACCGAAGCTTAATGATGTCGGTCAACTTATCAAAATGAGCCGCACAAACGCTCAATCATTAATCGTCTGATGATGTGATTTATTCAATCTCCAATCAGTCCTATATTCGCAAGTTACCATATTTCATATCGCTTCAGCGGAATAGTCTCTAAGGTGAAAATTCTACAAAGTCAAGACTTTTGTCGAGCTCACGGTAAAGGAACGAATTTACCCAGTCCTTGTGGAAAACAACACTAAACAGAAACATGACGAAGCTGATTCGATGGTTTTTGTGTCATCCAGAAACCACAAAATATAAAAACTAGATCTAAAAAGGACAGTCTAAAAGTAGCGTAATTAAAACTATTAAGAATCACACTTCTGGCATTTAGGAATAATATAGTGAAAGGAGTTTGATAATAGTTGTGGCGAAATTTATACTCCAAAAGGTGGTAAATGAGAACGACGCCACCTGCATCTTTGTGAAGGATATTTATGTAGTGTCAGAAGAAAAGAAACGTGTGTGAAATGTCTTCATTGCCTAACGTTAAAAAACACAAAAATAAAAGGTGCAATAAATTTATGCATATATCCGCGACTACTGAAAACAAAAATGTATCATTTTAACGAATTTGATATTTTTGAAATTATATTTCATTTATAGTTTTACACAAATGTTTTGAGTGACTACAAGTTTAACCACTTCACTTATGGCAGGTATGGGGAAACAGTGCTTTTTCCCCGACTTATCTCGGGGAAGACGGTGAAGTGATTAAGAAAACTACAAATTCATAAATTTTTGCAAATAAATATTATGTAAAATACAAATAATGTTGTAAGCTTCATTTCTTCATCTTTACATGATTTAAATTGTATTAATATATAAATAACTATAAACTAATGAACTTGTATCTAGGCAGAGCTGGAAATGGAAGATGAAGCTAATACTTTAACCTTTCCTTCTAATATTATATAAACTTATTATACCATATTTATTTTCTTATTTTCAAAATCCATGAATAATGCAGCTTAAATACATTTATAATTAATAAAATGTTTCATTACTAAATAAATAAAATACTTTCAAGGAGTATTTAAAGTTGAGACCTAAAAACATGCATTTGTTAATAATGGTTTAAATTTTTTCTCGCGTAAAATGTATTTTGTTTAAAAAATTAAGAAAATGACGAAATTGATTATGAACTTTTTCTTGTTGGGAATGTGCTGCACATGCAGTCAGCATAATCCTTTCCGTATTTATAATAATCGGTAAAAAATACTTCTAATGTTTTATATTATAAAAATTATTAATTCATATTGTATTAAAAAAATTATTACTTATATGAAAGTAGACTTAACGAGAGTTTCACAATACTAAATATTTTGTTCCATATATATATATATATATATATATATATATAAGAGAAACATTAAAAAATCAAAGTGAAATATTTATTATAAATAAGAGATAAACATCATTCGTAAATATTGTCTAGCTGAAATAGTTAATTTTATATTTATTGGACGAATGTAATAAAATTAAATATATATTAATAAAGTAGCTACAGTCATTAAAAATATTATTTTTTTTTACCATAAATAACTGGATATTGGATAATATATGTTAGTTTTCGTAAACTGAATGAATTTCTGCCTGTGTAAGGGTATTAAACTGAAAATTTCTTGACCATATGTTAATTAAAACTTATGAGAACACACGAATGTACTCAACTACTTAATAGATAGAACTTCATTAACTATATTTCTAATTTCATCAGATACCGCTGTTTATAATGTAAAGCTTGAAACTTGTTCGGCTAGTGTGATTAATTCACCGTTCCGAACTCTATTATGAATATAATTAATAGAGTACATAATTCATATACATTTATTTTCGTTAATTATTTAAACACTAACATGGACAGTTCGTTTTTGTTAAATTCTTTTGTTATTGGTGTATTAGCATGCTAGAGAAATGGACAAAAAGATAATTTTCAAGGAAACGTTATTAAACAAAACATTATACTTGAATTTATTTATGATTACAAATCATAACTATTTTTTTATCTTATTTAATCATTTTTTTTCTATTTATAATATTCTAAGTTGAGGTTTATTTGAAATTATAATTGCGAAAGAAAATTTCGGCAGAAGTTTTTTCTAGTCAGTCTGGTTTAAAATAACAGTTAAATTACTAGAAATTAAATTACTAGAGTAGAAAAACCGGTGGTTTAACTCGTGGTTTATATTCTTTGTTTGTATTAGTTTTCTCGGGATAAAAAACCATTCTTCTTCGACTAGCTTTAACAAAACCACATAATTCCTATGCCAACACCCCCCTCCACTCAGAATGTCTTAGGTCACTGAGAGTTACATACAACTCATTTAATATACCAAATTCTTTTTCTCTTTACATGCACTATCTTCAAATCCTTTGTGACTTGTGGAATTATTTTACCAAAGATTAATAATTCGTGGCGATATTTTTGTATTTCTTACGTATCCTGTCCTGTTGTTATGTCCTGTCGATGATACTTGGAACTCTCCTCTTTCATCTAAATTCTAAAATTTTTACAGCTTTAATATATCAACTTTACTATGAAAATATATTTTTAGGCGTGTTTGTCAGATCATGCGGATTAATACAAGCTGGTACAACTAGAAATAGCTGGTACAACTCAGAAATGTTATCTATGTATTGCGGCAGTTAATAGGCAGCGTTGCAGTTTTATTCTAATGCAGGACTGTGTAAATATTTCATCAGACCACAGAACTTTTCCTCCGTAGACTACAAATCAAAATCAAATTACATGTATACATTTAAAATACACTGCTCAAAACAATTAAAGGATATTTGTAGTTTTATATAAAATAAAGATATAAACGAAATTTTTTTTGCCGAAAATAGAAGAAGAGAATCACAAATGTAAATTTTTCTGGTTTTCAAACTGTGGAGTATGCAAATTTTGAGTTCGACGTCAAAAACGTCGCTTCAGCGGCAGCGAATGAAATTTGACTTTCAACTGGATAAAAGAGAATGAAGACAAGGATGATCGGCATTCAGTGATTGCTTTGTTTCGATGAGTACGGTGTCTCAGCGAAGTCATTTGACAGATTCAGAAGCTTTGAGAATTGTTGGTAGGTTAGAAGGGGGCCAAATTCAAGCCCAAGTAGCGCAAGCCATTGGAGTGTCACAAAGTGTCATTTCCAGGATCTGGAACCGTTTTTTGGAGAGTGGATGTGCAGGCCGAAGACCAGGGCAAGGTCGTAGACGGGCAACAACGCCCAATGAAGATCGGTATTTAGCGTTAACAGCTCGGAGACACCGAACCATGAACGCTACTCTTCTCCAACAACACCTTCGCTCGGCTACAGGCACCACGATTTCAACTCAGACTGTCCGAAACCGGCTCCATGCTGTAGGTCTGTATGCTCGCCGACCGATGGTATGTGTTAGATTAACATCAAGGCATCGTCGCGACCGCAGGGAGTGGGCAACCGAGCATGTCAACTGGAGGAGAAATGAATGGAGCAATATTCTATTTTCTGACGAGTCCCGTTTTTCTGTGCATCCGGATATTAGGCGTATTTTCATCTGGAGGGACCGTGGCAGAAGGAATAATCCTGCGTTCGTGCACGAAAGTGTCAGATTTGGCGGTGGAGGAGTGTTGGTGTATGGTGGCATCTCCATTGACGGGCGCACTGACCTCTACATCATTCGAGATGGAGCTCTGACTGGTCGCCGATATAGAGATGATATCCTCAGACCTATTGTAATCCCTTACGCTGCAGCAATCGGAGATAACTTCATTTTAATGGACGACAACTGCAGGGCACATCGTGCAAACCTGGTGGAGGATTTCCTTTTCGAGGAAGGAATCGTTCGAATGGAATGGCCAGCGTGTTCTCCAGACATGAATCCAATCGAGCACGTTTGCGACGCTCTAGGAAGACGAGTTTCTGGTCGCCAACAACCCCCACAAACTCTCCAAGAACTGGAAAGAGCTCTTCTGGAAGAGTGGGGCAGAATACCCCAACTCGTCATTAATAGCCTCATTGAGTCCATGCCTCAAAGGTGTTCAACGTTGCTGGCCGCCTGTGGAAACCATACCCCCTACTGAAAATGATTTTCTTTGAAGAAAACACCTTTTCTTATTCTTTTTTTCTCATATGCACAAATTGTGTTTTTTTTCCTTTAGTACACAAATGCGCAATAAAATGCATTTTTTTCTGCCAAATATGTGTAATTTATTCTCATATAACCTACTATGTCTGTCGACCATGTATCAATCAGCTAAACAGTTTACCAGATACAAAATCTACCTAAAACTGCAATATACTTTAATTGTTTTGAGCAGTGTATATTGTATGATATATGATTCCGTTAAAGATTTTCCTATACCGAAACAGTTTTAAATTAGTTGTATAATTTAGTATCCAATTATGAAAACTTCAGAGTCATTTTTCGATTTGTAATGTACTTTTATGATTCGTCGGTATAAATACATTTGTGTTTAATATATAATTATGCTAATTATCATTTATATTAAATCAAGTTAGCAATTGTTCATATTTAAACGAACTAACAAGCGAACCACTTTTGGTGTTGCTCGCACCTAGCATTGAGAGCTGGTGCATTTTAAAGCCCTGTATTATGAAGTTTGAGAATCGATAAAACTTTTCTGTTAAAATAATATTTCTTGATTATACAGCAACATATCTTTCTGAAAATGCAATTTTCGAGACGACTTATCGAACTATTAACATTGCTTTTTTTTTTTTTTTTTAAGAAAAGCATTTAAAATAAAAATTAGTTAATAATGAGTATAAAATATTGAAAAAAGTTTGAAAATTCCTTCAAAAACCCACGAATTTGATTTTGAAAAATTGCAACTGTATATTCATATTTTTGGAGGGGAACAGTTGGCGTTTATTTTCAAAAGTAGAGCTTTCCGGCAACACTAGCCAAATGTCATAGCTGAATTTGTAATAGCTAGGAATTGCATTGTCCGACCTATTTCGCCACAGTAATTTTTCTAAATTGTGTAAAAATATTAATTTACTTTATGATTACCTTTACCGAATGACTATTTAATACATCAACATTTCATTTTAAACATTCGAAACTTTATTTCATTCGTTGTTTTCAATAAGAAAACAGTTTGCAGTATTTCACAAAAAAAAAAAAAAATAGTTTTCAATGATCTTCGAAGCTTTTATAGAATTTTATTTATTACTTATATATTTATCGTCTGCATAGAAAAGAAAAGAAAAATCTAATATTTGTTTCTTATGCTATCAATTATAAAAAATAATCGCAATCTGATATAATTCTAGTAATATGTTTCTGTACATTTTCTCTCTGGATAAAGCGGGCGAAAAAAATGTAGCGCCAAATTTGGCGACTTAACTCACTTTTGGCGTGAAATAAACAAATAAATATGTAATAATAAAAAATAAAAAGTATAAAAAAGTACATAAAATATTGTTTTAACAGAGAAATTTTTTCGGTTCTCTAACTTTTATGTATAGGGCTACAAAACGCACCAGGTCTCGATGCTAGGTGCGAGCAACACCAAAAGTGTTTCCCTTGTAAGTTAATAGGTAAGTTCATTGAAAATTATTCTACATTACCCAACAAAAGTATAAAACAAAACCAATAAATATATTTACATTAGCGTTCGTCTAAACGTATATATGTGTAACTCTTAAAATGAAAGCTATTTCGTTGTAGTAGTGAAATAACAATGAAGTAAGGTTTAATATTCAAATAATTGGTAAAGAAAAGTAATAAGTTGCTGCTTGATTGATATGCTTAACGGAGAAAACCATGTTATACGAATTTGAAAATTTCACTTTTGAGCATATCTTTAAATAAAAGAAATTTGTTTATATAATTTGACCTACTAGGAGGCTCGGCCCCCTACGAGCTACGCTAGCCAACCCACGTCCAGACACCGCAGATTCTAAATGCACGCTGATGTGATCGGCTTTAAATAGATTTCGAAAGATTGAATTATAATTTAAATAATATAATATAAACTCCCTATAAACGGATTTCTATTCATTTCTCTTTGATTAGGGGAAATTTTAACGCCAAATCCGCTGCGGTACTACTTGATTATCCCGTCGACTAATTTCGCCAAATTATATAAATCGCCAAACCACTCGCCAAATTATACAAATTGACATAATTTTTATTTTAAATAACGAAAGAACAAATAAATTAGTAAACATTAATAAAAATACAAATAAAACGTCGAAATAAAAATAACTTGATGACGTAGATACGTGTAACAACATTTCAAAATAAGCTAATATAAAAGGAATTAAGTAAACAGAATCTTTGTCTCCCGGTATTTTTTAACAAAGCGAAAAGAAAGTTCTTTTAAATGAGGCATTTTAAATTAATCGTTTTTAATCTGACGTAATTTTGACCAAACTATTCTTTCTCTTTTTAATATTCACGTGAAAATACTTGTGTTAGAAATAAAATATTATTTGCGCTTTCCTAAGAAAAATAGTTGAAAAGTATCCTCTCAAAATATCAAATAAATGTCTAGCGCAATTTGTAAATTTAAACCGTTTTGCAATATTATTTTGTGTTCATTTTATGTAATAACTGTAATGTGACGTAAATATGACGTAATTTCTCCTATTTAAGACTTCTAACGCATGTTAATAAATTTATTATTTTACAAATTCCTTTCTCTCTTAAAATTCACGTGTAATTATAGTTTTTATGACGTAATTTTTAATAAGTTCCTGCTTTTTGTACATAATTATTTAAGTCTAATTCCAAATGTTTTTTTCTGTTTATAATAGTCACGTGTAAATAAATTTTTAATTTATTACACTTATAAATATATATATATATATATATTTTTTTTTTAAGCAAAACATTATTATTTCCGCTTTTTATACAGTTGGCAACAGTTTAAATTAATATCACTTTCTAAAATCTGTAAAAAAATATCTCTCGAAATGCTGAAGATTTGAATTTAAAATAGATATAAAACCTCGAAAAATGAGTCAAATTAAAAAAAAATAAATCAATTCTGCACACCGGGAAATTATAACGTATAAAATGAACTAAAAATTATTAAATTCCGTTGTATAGTTTTTGCTACTATAAAACTTTTTTAGTTGAACGATTTTGTCCAACTTTAGCATTAAATATCTCTTAAAATAATTCTTCGATTTGAAAACTGTCTGCATCAGCGTGTTTAACGAACATTTTTGTATAATACTACCGATTTTCATATTTTTGTATGCAACAGTTTTTTTAATATTAACGAAGAAAGACCTCCGGTCACAAAAAATTCAAAACCGGCGGCGGTGACAGCGGTAGTTACTTTTTTTTAGAATAGAGAGATGATTGCACATTCTCTAATATCACACACATGTCATACCACGCTCTTTACTATTTTACATGTAAAAAATATTTCAAATGATTTTAATATTCCACGTATTTAAATTGTATAATAAAATTTAAGATGAAATACTTATGAATATTTTTATTTCAGTATTTTCCTGCATATCGTGCATGCCTAGACTGTCAGGCATAATTTTCTATTTTTAAGTAATGTAATGCGGATATTGTTTCTTTGAAGGGTGATATTCACGAGATACTAAACAAATAAATTGAAGATTATTGTAAAGCATACTAACAAGGAGAGGGTCCGAGGTTGGTCTCACGGAATGCGATGAACATTTGTGTTTCGATAGAGTATAGTTAGTTTATAAACATACTAGCAGGCTGAGTCCGTTGCCCTGGACCATTTTTCAAATAAACCTTCAATCAAACGAAATGGAAAATCCGACCCTGTATTTTAAATTAGTATGGACCTTCACCTGGAAGGTCCTTCCACATTTTCTGAATACGCAATTGTGCTATTATATTATCTGATGCGTTAGACGAAATACGGGCAATTCAGAAGCAACTCTATAGTACACATGTAGAGTTTGGGAGGGAAATGTGGCCATTACGATCATATCAGCACACCACCACACTACTAAAAAAGAGAGAATTACAATGACTGCAGAGATTGAACATTTAACTTAAAGAATGTTCGGGTTATTCACTTTCGTTTGTTAGTTCTTTTACTCCAGGCTTCTCAGCTTGGTACTTTGTGCGGATCTTATAACATAAATACAATCTCTCTCTACGTTACATTATATTTGGTAATATACGTCTTCTTTTGCCAGGTTTTCTGTACAGTTTCTTATCTTCGATTTCCAGTAGAGTAAATACAATCAAAACAGTATTTAACTTTTATATTTTAAAATTAGTGAATCATGTAAAAGTGGATATTTAAAGCGCAATTCTGTGAATAAAATTAAAATAATGTCATTTTAACTGCCGTTTCTTTTTACATACCAGATTTAATCATGCAACTATTAACGTAGGAAAATAATCTCGATAACTAATTGAAATAGAAAAAAACTAAACCTCTAGTTTTCATTCAATACAATCTTCCCAATCATCCGTAATCGCATCCATAACCAAGTATGATGTGCAACGTTAGAAATGTTCGTAACGGTATGGCTAAAAATGTACCAGAGTTAGGTACAAAACAGAGTTAATTACGTTCCAAACTACATTCCATTAAATAATGTCAAATTGCTGTTGATAGAATTTAAGATCTTTCACTATCAAAACCCTGATACAAAACTCTGAAACAAATGATAAATAAAGTTAGTTACGCAAAATTTTTAGTTGTGATCTTTTTTGGCAAACCGAAGATTTTTTTCGCATTTCTCTAATGAGCGTAATAAGACGGAGAAATAAACATGCTTTTATTTTCAAGATGTCATTATTCATCAGTTTGTTGCCTAAATAAAACTAAAAACGTTAATTTGTGACGATCAGCTGCTCGGGCTGTGCACCAGCGAAAATTTCTTTATAATGATTGAAAATTTATTTGAATCTGAGGTACTTTTTTTAAAAACCTAGTGTAAATGAACAAATATTGTTCCATTGACCACCTTTGGCATTTGAAAGTTTTTAATACGTTCAAAGTAATCCTTTTTTAGTGATAGTAAAATAAACCTAAAATTTGTCATTACGATCAGCTGCTCGGGCTGTGCATCAGCCAAAATTTTATAATGATTGAATTTTTAATTGAATTTGAGGTACTTTAAGCTAAATGAACATAATTGTTCCATTGGCTACGTTTGGCATTTGCATTTTTTTTTTTTTTTTTTTTTTTTTTTTTTTTTTTGTACATTCAAATTAATGCTTTTTTAGTGATAGTAAAATAACTGCACATGAAAAATATCTATTAGTAAATCTTCTTTTGTCCGTTTGCTCGATAATAAAAAAAACATAAATTTACTACTCGCTAATTGCTAAAAATACAAATTTCGCGTAATTTTCTGAAATCGGATTTACCGTCCACGGTTCCTTTCAAATGAAAACGAATCTTCCAACACTATATAGTAAATTCGCCAATTGTAAGGTACCTGATTATGGAAGATTCATCTAATATCTTTATATAACATTTCTAAAAGAAGGGAAGATATGAAAAAAAAAAAAGAAAAGAAAGAATTGACGAATGAAATGGAATATCGAAAAGTGATTTCAGAAAGAAATTTTATTGCAAAATGTCTTTTTTCGTGATAGAAATAACGCATAATTGCTTACATTTTCTTAAGAATAATCTTTACTACCTAACATTGCAAACATTGAACGTTTGTATAAGGGAAATTGGCGATATGTTTTTTATTTAAAAAAAAAAAAAAAGAATGGACAATATTAGCTAATCTGACTTCGAGGCTATAAAAGTCACACATTTGGGGAAAACAAACCGACATGCTTTCGCTGTAAAGTATGATGAGAATTTTTTTAAATGTATAAAATTAAATTATTTTACAATATGTATGAGCGTGTGTGGGAGACATTTATACTAAAATTAAAATATTTGACTATATTTTTAAAATATTAATTGCTATTTATATATTGTACATTTAAATTTTAAAAAATACTCAAAAAATGCTTTCGTACACTTGCAAAATCACCTTTATTGTAAACTTCGCTTGAACCCAATTCATGCTTCCGTCGTTTTGGCTGAAAATCAAATTGTTTGGCGAGAAAAGTGAACTCAAAAATCACAAATAAACGTATAACATGTAAATCATAAGTACCATCATTTTTCAATTACATCTGCTAGTTTCGTCGGTAAGTCACATGGTGGAAGAGTTAGAAATAAAAAAGAACAAATCAAAATTGTTACCACAAGGAAGGTCTCCTACTCAAGCATACTCAAATTATTTTGAAAAGAAAAATGCTTTTAAAACTTTTCATGTCTCTAGTAAAACATCAGTCAAATTTGGCGGCGGAATCCCAGTAAAATTCTGAAAAAAAAAAAAAAGAATAAATTCGAGTATTTGGCGCAAAAAAAGACGAACGTTCCACGCTATCTGGCTAGCCAACACATTTCCATCCCAAATGCAAGATATTTAAACGCATTTGAAAATTGCTTGTTAAATAAGTGTTTTATAGTGTTAAATAAGTGTTAAATAAGTGTTAAATAAGCTGATTTTTTTTATAAACGTATTATATGTCACGAGAATAATCTTCTATATATTCCTCATGAGAAGATATTTTTTCAAATATTTCTGAGCATGCACTTATCGAAACTTCCTTGATATCATCCTATTAATTTTTCAGATCCATTTTTCATAACCTGACGCAAAAGATAAAGAGCCAAATCCTATTTCAATTACAATATTTTAACTGAGGAATTTTTCAAGCATTACGAGCGTTCCCTTTCATGTTTAAATTAAATATTTTCCTTTTTTTAATATTATCACTCATTAAAACGGACGTTTTTCTTCCTTCTTTTTTTTTTTTATTATAATGAGTAACAGTTTTTTCTTCTATGTTTCAAGGTGTAATAGCTGTTTCAATTTTTTTTTTTTTTTTTTTTTTTTTTTTTTTTTTTTTTTTTTTTTATGAACGATAAATTTCGCCAAGAAATAAAATTGTAAACCTTATCGTTCAAAATAACAGATCTTTCCGTCATAATTCTATACGTAATCTAGGTAGAATGATGTGTTATAGCTTAAAACATTCCCTGAAACAATAACTATCTAACGGTATAAGTTCCGTAAAAATCCATCCGGTAGAACGCGAAATCTAGGCGTTCGGAACGAAATTTCCGTTTGGATTTTATGTATACTAGGTCATCGTACCCGGGCTTCCCGGGTTACACAATATAGGTGAAAACATTTTTTTTTTAAATTGAAAACTAATAATTTTTTATATGCAATAAATTTTTTAGATGTCCACTTACATTAGAAGAGCATTTTTAATATGAAAAATATGAATTATACAATCAAATACATTTTTGAAATTTATCATAAGCGATATTTTCTCATTAGCCGCATGCTAAAAGATTTTGGCCAAGATTTTGCATCCTTTTATATTCTGATAATTTCAGAGCTTACATGTCTGTTAAAGTTGTGTTTTATTTATATTATTTTATTTATTTATTCATAAAGATGTTTTTTAATGGATATTTTCCGTAAGAAAATAATGAACTCTTTATTTTGTTTTAAGGGCAAACGGATTAATCTTTCGTAATCGAGCTCCGCGTGCTATAGATACATTTAAAAATATTTCATGCTTTAAAATTGTTTTTAAAACAATAGAAAATCAATAACCTGAGATGAACTTAGCAAACAAATATCATTTGAAAAAAAATTCCTATTTGGTGATCTAAAATTTTAAATTGTACGATTACAGATATATTAGATTTGTGTTTTATCAACATTATTCTTTTATTTGTTTATAAAAGCAGTATTAATTTCGTTAATTTGTCTTTCACAAATATGTTAAATTGGTGTTTTTTTAATATTATTATTTTATTTGTTTATAAAGGAAGTATTAATTTCGTTATGCAAAAATAGTCAGAAACAAATGCTGAACAATTTTTGTTGCTTTATGTGCAAAATGCTTATTAATATTATGTATTGAAACAGACAAGTGATAAGATAAACTTTAAAAAAAATCAGGCTTAAAAATTATTTTAGAAAACATAATACAACAGTCAATTAAGGTACAGTTTTTAAACAAAATGTCTTTTGAAAGTAATTTTTTTCCCTGTGCGACGAAAATTTTAAATGTACGATGCTCAGTAGATTAAAAAATTGCTGTAGCGAAAATTTCAAAACCTAAATTTGATCGTGAAATGTTGCCATTTCAAAATGACGTCGGCGTTACGCACAGATACGTTTGTTCTTTATAATATAGATACATAATCAGTAAAATGTAATAGAGATCAGTTATTATGATGTGGTTATCAATTGAGGCTCTTATGCTTGGTATTCCGGAATGAAAAACAACAATTTTCACCTTCTCAAAATTTGTATACGCACTTCTCATATCCATATTCATCATAAAAAAAAAAAAATTGTATTTTGTTTGATCATTTAAAAATCATTTTAACTCAAAACTTGAGGTGACGATTGTCAGCAACATCTTTTATGTGAACAGACAAACTCTTTACTTGAGATTCTAACCTCAATTCCGGAGAGTAAAAATTTCGTAATTTATGTTTTTTAGACGCATTTGTGTTAAAATGTTTAGTTTTATCTAAGAAAACGATCGTTTGTTTGTTGATGATCGTAAATATGACTTCCTTTTCACTTAAATAAGCATTTCGGCTAGTGTCTGAAACTTAGTATCAGTACACATGCAGAAGGAAAAACAATATAGATAATTTATGAGGAAAAATGCGTGTTTTCAAAAGCATTAAGTAATTTTCCGTTATTATGCCCCAAATATAATATTCTGCTCCTAATGGGATTTTGCGCCACTAAGCCCTATACAACAATTTTTATCAACAATTTTGAATTTTTATCAGAAAATGGCATGAAGAAAGATAAAAATATCTAATTATATCTCTCTTGGCTGCAATAATGAAAGCTCTCTAATTTTTACCATTTTGAAGAAATTTCATAAAATGCTTTTAAAATTAAAATATAAAAGTGGGGACATTAAAAAAAAATGATAGTGCGGTTACATCTACAAATGGACAGCTTTCAGTTAAAAAAATATTAGTAAAATTGGTTCAGCAGAAAGATCAGGGCAGATGACTAAAAAGCACACTTGTGTTTTAAATAAAATTATGAAAAAATAAATTAAGCAAATTATGTTAGTTTGATAAAATTCTAGTAGAATGTCCTAAAGAATAACATTAAAATTTTATTATTCGAGAGAATTTTGGTCAAAAACTTCAGGAATATAATATTATTTTAAACCTCGAATTATTTGTTTGCCTGTCTAATTCGGCGAAGCAAATCCATGCAGGCGAGAATCATCAATTTCTGTAATATAATTAAAAATCGCTATTATTTGCATGTCACCTCTCTTTTATAAAGACATTCTAAATTTTTGTAAAACATTGAGTTTTATCAGTATGTGATTTCGATTAAATTATTTTCAAAAGTGAAGCATTTTCACCTGTGAAGAATTTCAAAGCAGCTGGGCTGCAAAAATGACGCACTTCTACAAAACATAATTCAGGTTTAAGAATTAAAATATACGCTTTTTTATAAAATGACGTCATTTACACTCGCAAAAGCAATCCACTTTTACAATCAAGTCTCAAACTTCGTCTATAGAAAAGTATGCATTTGACGTCATTATCACGGAAGAACAGACAATATTCTTGTCATAGCCCATATTTTAATTTAAACTTTTTTTTCTGGTTTTATGAGAAAATGGCAGCAAAAAGATACAGTATCTCGTATTTTCGACTATTTTCCGTTTACTTTCAATAGAAATGGGGTACTGTTGTGGCCACGATAACAAAAATGGTGTTAAAAACTACAAAAAAATTAATATCTCAAAAATAAATTGAGATACAGCTTTCAAACAAATTGCATTTAAAACAGCATTTTTTTTCCTCATATAACGGTGTAAAAATTTAAAATGTGCGATGTTTAGAAGTTTAAAAATTTACAGTTGAGAAAATTGCAAAACCACAATTGTATTTCAAATTTGAAAGTGTTGCCATTCGCAAAATGACGTATGCGTTAAGCACAGATATGTTTGTCCTTTATAATATAGATAATACTGGTAGATGAGCACCATAAAGCGGAACCCCCAGGGGGTCTTGAGAAAATAAGTCTCAAAGTTTAAGCTATAGTTTATAATCGGATAAATTTCCATCTTTGTCAAGCGCTCCGTGGCTTGGTCGGCAGCATGCTGGATTTGAGTTTTTCTTTTTACCCGGGATCAAACCCGGCTCGGACTTTTTTTCGGAACGAAAATTTTTATGCATAATTTTCGAACGGCAATTGAAAAAAATATGTAGTATAATAATTGAAATTTACCTAAAATATGAATTATATGTATGTTTTGTAGCATATAAGTGCTTTTTTAACTACGAAATTTTGCGTGCTTAAATATATAAAGGGGGGGAAAAACGCATATTTATATGTCTATAGAACAGATTTTTTTTTTTTTTTGTTTTTGTTTTTTAAAATTATTTACAGTTATTTCAATGAATATCTACAATTTTTAACAGAGAAATAAATTAAAATAAGTGAACAAATATATTATTTTCATTTTGTTTCCTCATTTAAATACTTTAAATATTTCATGGTTTAAATAATATATTTTTATATTTTTAATATGATTTTTTTTAAATCTGGGATTCTTAATTTTTATTTAGAATAAGTGTCTACGTAGTAATTTCTTTCGGAAATAATTTATGTTATTGTTTAATATTTTTATATAATGCAGTTTAATTATATAAATACAATTTTAAGGGCGAATCTTTGCATGTTTTTGTATTTAACGAAAATTAAAGATAAAATAAATAATCATAACAAACTAAAAAAAACATCAATTGGAACATTTATAGACCATAAAATTAAGCTAATTTTAAAATTTATTTACTGTTATGTACATAATTACATAACTTTTCACAGTGAAATAAATGTATCGTTTTTACCAACTAGCTTTTTAACTTTTGAATTTTTTAAATCTTGGATTCTTATGATTATAGTTAGAATAACTGTCTTTGTGCTTAAAAATAAGTTCTAAAAAGATATTGAACTGCTGAAAATAGTTATTACGTAGTTAATAATTACAAAACCAAAAATCCGAAATACAAAAAGTTATATTAAGAATTTTAAAATGGGTATTAAAAAAATCATGAAGATAGAAACAATATAGAAACATATAGAAACAATATTAAAGTAATATAATTATTCATGCATTTATATGACGTGTTTTAATATATTTCTCTGTGCAAGATAGTGGATTATTCATTGAAATAACTTTAAATAATTTTAAATAACAACAAAAAATTTCTGGTCTATAGATATATAAATATTCGGTCTTTTTTTTTTTTCATTATATATTTAAACACGCAAAATTTCGTAGTTAAAAAAGCACTTATATGCTACAAAACATACATTTAATTCATGTTTTTGGTATATTTCAATTATTATACATATTTTTTCAATTGCGATTCGAAAATTATTGATAAAAATTTTCGTTCCGAAAAACAGGTCCGAGCCGGGTTTGATCCCGGGTAGAAAAAATCTCAAATCCAGCATGCTACCGACCACGCCACGAAGCGCCTGCCAAAGAGCGAAATTTATCCGCATTTAAGCTGTAGCTTAAACTTTGAGACTTATTTTCTCAAGACCCCATGGGGGTTGCTCTTTATGACGGTCATATATTTATATACTAACTATACTCTATCGAAACACAATTGTTCATCGCATTTGGTGAGGCCAACCTCGGACCCTCTCTTTGAAAGTAGTTTTTAATTACTTCTTGTGTAATCTGATAGCGAAAAGTATTATTCTTTAAGAGATCTTAAAGCTTTAAAAATTTTGAAAATTTAATTTTTTTTAGCTCCTAAACTCCTATTGTTTCTGAACATTTTGATATAATGGTCTCCTTCAAATTCCCATTAGAACAGAAGAGATGGCTTTTAGAGTTATACTCGTTCAATAGCTGAAGCGGCGTTTCTGAAAGTTTGAAGTCTTTTTTTTCTCCAAATGACGTTTTTGGACATAACGCGCACCATATTTCAAAAACTCCTGATTATTTTTTATGAAATTTTCAAAACGTATGTTTCATGTTAGTCTGTATAAACTAAAACTAAATTTTCCTTTTTATTGTTAAAAAAAAAAAAAAAAAAAAAAAAAAAAAAAAAAGGATGATTATATTGTTGAAATTTTCTAAATTTTGCATTAGCTAAATACAACTTTGTATTAAGGGGTCTTGTACCTTTTAAACGCGTCGAAAATTAACGAAAATCTTCAAAGTTTGAATTAGTCTATCTTCAAAACCTTTTTATGTATAAACATGACATTTTGGATATTGATTAAACAGATTGTGCTTTGTAATATACTACCAACAGAAATTTATTAACCCTTTACAGAATTTGGGTATTTTTGAAATCAAAATAGCTCTTTTTTTTACCCCATAAGTCATTGCGCGCATGATATGTTGAGAAAGCATGAATGGATTGTCATGAAATTTGGTAAATATACTAAACAAATATGCGTGTTTAAAATGATCTACTTTTAAGTATTTACAATGGTAATATTTTTAGTTATGACTATTTTTATTCATTAAAAATACAAAATTTTTATTTTTTTTTACGAAAATATTTTTTTATATAGTTAATGAAATAATTTTAGCCTAAGAGTAGATCATTTTAAACACACATATATGTTTAGTATCTTTACCGAATTTCATGCCAATCCATACATACTTTCTCAAGATATCATGCGCGCAATGACTTATGGGGTAAAAAAAGAGCTATTTTGATTTCAACAATACACAAATTCTGTAAAGGGTTAATAAATTTCTAATGGTAGCATATTACAAAGCACAATTTGTTTAATCAATATCCAAAAATTCATGCTTGTACATAAAAAGGCTTTGAAGATATACTAATTCAAACTTTGAAATTTTTCGTTAATTTTCGATGCGTTTAAAAGATACAAGACCCCTTAAAATATAAAAATGCTTTAAATGCAAATTTATTTAGGTTCACAGAATTTATTATAATCTGAAGTATAAGTAGGCACCAAAAGTTTCATTCTAGTTACAAAATCTATTTTGTAACACTGCGCATAATCTGTTATGTCGATTTTTTTCTTGTGAAATGACTAATAGTTTGGAGTCCACTGTAAATGCAAATTCTGCATCTTACAATTAATTAAATGTTTGAAATGAAAGAATTTAGTTATATATTTTATCCAAATTAAAATTGTGACTTAAAATCAAATACATTTTAAGATATCAAATGTTAAAAATGGTCTTCTTGTTTCTTTTTTTTCCGAATTTAATTCCTAATCCCCCTTAAATAATTTGCATGTTCATTAAATTATAGACATTAGTTTTTATGAACATCATTTTTTTCTTCTTTTTTTAAAATATTTCATTTTTATATCAAGAGTATAAAGTCATCAAATCTCTATAAATTTCATTGTATCAAAAGTACGTGTAATACACCGAACTGTGGAGTACTAATTTCATTAATTAAATTAAATGTTATTTGTTCAATAAAATAGATTTGTTCTCTGATTTATGAGTGTAAATTAGAAGCAATTTATCTCCCCCCTTGTCAAAAATTCTTCCATTTCCACTAGCTTAAAAACTTATATTTAGTATTCTAAATTGAAATGTAAACGGGTCATTTGGAAATACTTCGACATTAAAATGTTCATTAATAAAATATTAACCATAATCTTAACGAGATCTCACCTCATCCTAGTCTTTACTGGAAAATTTAATGATACACTAATATGCATGTGTAACTGCTAATGAAATGGTTTGTTTAAACTGATAGCAACGATAATGATGCATTATTTTCATTATTGAAAGAGTAAACGATGTTTTATAAATATTTTATTAAATTTATTGCTCCTTTAAATCGTTATATGTTTAATAACTATGGAATATATATGTATATATAATATTTGAATAAAATATGTACTTAATTTTATTCATAGCAGCAACAATTTATTTAAGGTAAACATATCAAAGTGCAATGAAGAAATTCAGATTGTTTTATAAAGGGAAAGTTTTTGATTGGGGAAAGTTCATTATCTGCAGAAACAATAATGTGAAATTGTCAATTAACTTTTTCTCTCAAGCATACATACATACTATAAAGTATGTGGATCTAATGCAGAAATGGGTAATGGTGGTTCTCTTTCCAACTCTAAAGAAATTATGATTCCTTATTATGAGTCACATAACGGTACAGTGTTCGTCCCACCATTAACAGTCACTCCCATAATAATATCTGAGATTCAGGATTTATTGGGAACAGGGAAAAAAATTAGATGCTTTATTTATATGGCTTCGGTAACAATGCAGACATAAACTAAATTATAATTCATTTGTTTTTACAGAGAAAAAACGTTCATATGTCAAAGCATGCTTACCGTAAATATTGATCACATGTGGTCACGACAACATTCATAAAACACAGTCTTTGGCGCCATAAGAATCCCCGTTTACTGCAATGATGGAGACGATTTACAATTATCGAACAAGCAAACACATTTAATCAGAACACTTTAACGAGACCAAATAGATTAATTTCGAATGGGATGCCTAGAACTTTTTATGTAACTGCAAATTGGGTTACCGATAAAATTTTAGTAAGATTACTATAATTTTAGTAGATTACTTTTTAAAGCTACAGATTTCTGTAGCTTTACGAAAACTAGTTTTGTAGATTTATCTTTTTTTTTGTATAGTGCACAGGTAAAATTTTAGTAAGCATACTTATTTCCTTAACTTTACATGCATATAATTACAGTTCTTTTTCTTTTCAGTGCGTGAAAGATTTGTTTCCGAATTTGGTCAATTAAATGTTTACTTTGTACCTGTATCTCCTGAGCTGTTCTATCTCATTTTTTGCTTTGCACGGATACAAAACTTCGCATACAACACGTCTAATAACTCATATGACGATCTGATCCCTTGAATTAGCTGAACAACTGTAGAATGAAAATGTTACACAGATTTTCCGAATACTTCAATATATTTGTACTTTTCGTTGTTGCCTGTTATTTTTTTCTTTTTTTCTTTTTTTTTTTTTTGTGTGTATATGCTTTCTGTTTCTTGATATTTGTAGTAATAAAAGTAGATTTTGTCGTTTATATAGAATTTAAACTAAATTTTACGCATAATATAAACATTATGAACTTAATTAAATGATCTTATCATTTCATTTATATAGGGTAGACCAGGGAATGTTTACGCATGGGGTACTATTACGAAGTGCACTTTTTCCAAAACGAGTTATAACTGGAGCGCAACCAGTCATGTCAGATTGATGCTGCTCCCTAGCGGGTATTCTCACACGTTTTTGAGCGTCAGTCGAGCTTCGGTCTTGCATGCGGAAAGGATAACATGTTTTCTGTCAATGTGCGAAAATTTCGTGTTGAACATATTGAAACTTATTCTGAACTAATAATACTTAGTTAAGGATACACCGATATATAAACATTAGCAGAATTTTCTCATTTTTGGATGACTGTATTTGTATGAACAGAAATGTTATTAATTTTCGTTGCACATTAAAAATAAATACAAACATGGCAACGGGGCACGTTTAAGCATTGACATCGGCGTACCTTTACGCACGTTTTTACTTCGTAAACGTGAACAACTGATACCATTTGCAAAGGAAGGACCAAGGATTGGCACAAAGAAAGGGAAGAAAAAGAGGAAGTCCGAAATCCTGACTGATGCTCCGGTTAAAGAAACTCTCAGACAAGAGCAGTGAGAAGCGAAAAAGAAAAAAAAATGGCACAGCAAAACAAGAAGAAGAAATTACATAAAAAATTACTAGTTTCCATGGAAGCAGGACAAGAAGACAGGAAAGGAAAATGTATGAAACCAAAAACTGCAAAAGAGGAAAAAAGTTGGTACACTCTAGAAAAAAGAAAATAAGGAATGAATCTGATGACAAAGATGAAAACTGTGTATACATTTATTGTTTGAAATCATACAACCAATCCAAAAAAGGACAAGACTGGGTTCAATGTCTTAGATGCACAAGGTAGTCGCATGACAAGTAGCAAAAGGAAATACTTTATTTTTGGCTTTTAAAAACTGTAACAGTGATGTTGAAGATAACTAAATAGCTTCTGTTTTTAATTAGCAATAAGTTGTTTTCTGTTTAGCCTATAAAATGTTCTTTAATTAATTCTCTTTATTTATTTTTCTTTTAAACAGTGCGTTAAGCTATAAATAAAACATTTCAATTTGATGAAATATTTATTTCACTTACTCCTTGGTATCACTTGTAATATGCGTAAACGTACCCCACTTGATGCGTAATCTTCCCCGCTTCCGGCGCAAGTATATGCAAAAGACTTGAAACTATATATATATCTATTTATATAAAATCCAAGTCTCTGTGTGTCCCTCACTATTCCGGTAGGACCGCCTCATTGAAATGAGTAATTGTTTAAAAATATTAATGCAGGGTTACCACAGTAGCGCCAAATGTTAGCCAACTTGGCGATATCTGGCTAATTTGGCAAAATTCCCATTTAAAACCATTAATCATTCATAATGGAGGTCACCGAAATTTAATTTAAACTCCACTCTTTTAAGATATTTTTTCGAAATCTATGAGTGAGAATTTAAAGTACATCTTTACATCTTCCTCCCGATGCTACTAATAAAATAACCGCCAATAGACAACGGTGTACTGTGTGAGTTAACCTAACTGCGCGATTTTAATGTGCTTTAGGTACTTTTCCAGTATAGGTGCCTTGGCGAAAAAGAAATTTGGTAACATATTTTTCGAGAACCCATTCACTGTTTCATTTTATATACATACGCATTTTTTTCGATATTTATACGATTTATTTAACATAAAAAAGCTATTTCTCTAATTTTATACAGAAACAGATGTAATTTGTACATAAAAACATCAATAATATATATATAAAACAAACAAAAACGCTCATCAAATTTGTTTTCATAGCTGTTTATATGATTTGACAACCAATCTCGATATTTTTCCGTTATACGGACACCATGCCAAAATGTATGCTAATGCGCCAATTATTTCAAAATGCTAAAAGATATTTGTAATTTTATGCCAGCAGTTTAATATGAGTTTTATTTTATTGCTTTACTTTATAGCAGTTATTTTTTCACTTATTTTAAGTATATATTTGTGATTTGATGAAATAGTTCGTAAAAGTCTGGAATTTTCAAATGTTATATTTTTTAAATGCTCACTTTAGTATCGACAATGGTTTTTCTTTTATTTTTCAAATGCTTCAATTCACGATTTTGCGCCAACTATTACGCTTGGCGACAATGATGTCCGCATAACGGAAAAGTACCCAAATCTCACTTTCTGATGCCCAAATTACACCAAGCATTTTTAAAAAAAATGCCAAAGCCCCTACAGTGGAAAAGTACCAAACTGTCTATTATTTTGCGCTATCCATGTTATAGTTTGTACTATATGCAAGGGGAGTGGAGCGAAGAGTATAAACATTAAATATTAAAGTTTCGGCACAAGTGTCATATACGCCCCATATTGGCGCGATTTTTTTCTGACGCCAATGTCATATACACAACCGGTACTTAACTGGCGCCAAAGTGTCGTAATTTTGCTTGATATGGTAATCCGGATGTTGTTGTTTATGCTGTTGATGTTTTCGCCAAATTGGCGTCGGAAACAAATCGCAGCATTATATAATATAACGTATATGACAACTGTGCCAAAGTTTCTATAAAGCAGTATAAGACTAAAAAATTAAGAATAAAATAAATGCAAAATAAGACTAAAGAAGAAAGAAAAATCATACGTTAAGCATAGAATATGAAACACTTTCCAACACATCCTGAATGCTTTAACAAAACTTCGTTATTTAGGGAAATAAGGTAAATAAGATAACATTACTTCTAGATATCCCGTCGACCAATTTCGCCAAATTATATAAATCGCCAAATCAATAGTAAAACATTAACAAAAATACAAATAAAACGTCGAATTAATGGTTTTATTGGCCATTATTGGCATTTAATCTTACAATTAATTAATTAATGGCAACCATTATTGGCAATTAATCTTACAATTTGGCGACAGTAATTTGGTCGACGGGATAACTAAGAAGTACCAAGCAAGTACTAAGAAGTACCTAAGCAAACATTTTAGAAAACGCATAAAAAATTTTTAAAATTGATTTCAGCAGTTACCGTCCATAGCCAATAGTACCGTTATTACATGCCACTATTTAGCTAAAATTTAATGTAAACTACTCTTAAAACTACTGAAATCACATTTCCAGATATTATCATCCATAGACGGTTATGTATCCAATTCTTTGCGTGACCATGTATATCATTTTATCTATATTCTACAAACATTTCTTAGGAAACTAAATGCAGTTCAGCGTAAAAATGCATAACTCCTTTAAAAACCACCTTTAAGCAATTTACTCTCATAATCAGTAACCCTTACGAATTCTTTTGTGTAGCCCTGCATATGAACTGTAGCATTTATACACACAGTATAGTATGAATAAATGTGGTGAAACATAAAAGCGCATATCATAATTAAAATTGCATTTCTAGCAATCATTGCTTATGTACAATACTTCGGAGAAAAGTTTCTTGGCGAGAAAGAAGTTTGCCAACGTATTGTCTGGCAACCTATTTACTGCTTCATATTCACAAGCAATTTTTTCCATATGTATACAATTTGGCACAGATGTCATATACTCGCGATTATATCGCCCATATTGGCGCGATTTTTTTCCGACGCCAATTTGGCGAAAACATCAAGAGCATAAACAACATTCGGGTTACCATTACAAGCAAAATAACGACACTTTGGCGCCAGTTAAGTACCCGGTGAGTATATGACATCGGCGTCAAAAAAAAAATCGCGCCAATATGGGCGTATATGACATCTGTGCCGACAATTTAATATAAAAAAAGCTATTTACCCATATTTATAAAGAAACAGAAGTAATTTTTGCACAGATGTCATATACGCATGGGGGTTGGCGTGATTTTTCTATGACGCCAATTTGACAGAAATCTCACTTTCGAATGCCAGTTACTTATATATTTTTCAATTATTTGCTATCATTTTGAAAAGGAAATAACTATAAATAAATAAAACTTTGAATAATAACTATAGAACAAAGCAGTTTATATAATTAAAAAACAGAAAATAAAAGTAAATAAACAATTTATTAATAAATAAAAAACAATAGCCGGGTTACCATAGCAGGCAAAATAACACCATTTTGGCGCCAGTTAGGTATCCCGGTTCATATCTGAAATCCGTGCCGTAATTTGTATATATAAAAAAATTATATATATTTAGAAACTATTTTTTTATGTATATAAGTGCATATATAAACAAAGATAAAAGTTCATTACATTTGTTTTCATAGCTGTTTATATATTTCCGCAACATATCTCACTTTCTGATGCCCGAATCGCGCGAAGCTTTTTTTTTAAATGCGCTATAATGGAAAAGTACTTAAATAAATAATTAACAGAAATAACAAATTATACAAACTAAAACTTTTTATTTCGAGATCAAAGCATTGTTTTTAATTTCGATTAAAAATGCATATATCCTTGGATAACTTTAATTGAAATTAGGTTCACAGCTTAATATCTCATTCCATAAACCTAAACAAACACAAGTGATTCATTCATCGTGAAACGTCAAAAATATTAAATCATTGAGGTAATCATTCACAAAGTAAGTTCTCCAACAATCAATGGGCAATATTCTAATGACGTCATAGTAGGTAAAATGGTGGCTGTATCGTTTGTTTATGGTTTGTAATCACAAAGATTTAATTTTGCAATGTCTCTTAGTTACATTATTTTATTGTCATATTTATGAGCTCAGAACAAAAGCCTATTTTTTCATTATTTATTTATTAAAGACGGAAAAAATTCATAAATGCATGATTTGAAAATTTTAAATAATTTTCTTTCTTAATACTAAAAAATAACATCGGGAAGTAACAGCGGGTTTAAGTTAAATAAGTTTAACTGTTTAATTCTGTTGTAATATTCAAAATAACTGTATTTATTAGATTTCAGTATTCAACATCAGGGCCCGATTAAACTTTGAAGTTAGAGGAATTACAATGTCATTTCAGGACCTTTCTTTTGGAGAAGCTTTTCTAAATTCCATATATACATGGAAAATCTTCAGTGTTAGAAATATTATTCCTAGGACTGACATAACACGAGAACGGCCTGCAATTTTACACAAGTTTTTGAAAGCTACTTTATATCAGAAATTTTACTAAAAACTGGTTACTTTTTTGTTATAGCGGCCCACACTATTAGGATTATGACAAGTTGCAGCCAATTTCACCAACGTCGTAACCAAGATCGTGAAGCACACACATATAATACCATATAATACCATTTCATGAAATCGTATACGATAATTTAATAGTTTTTAACCTTATTTCAAGTGTGTTATTTATTTTTTTTTAAGGCTCAACAATCTAAATTGTCCAATATATGAATTTAAAAATATGTAAACAAAGATTGAATAGACATGACCGGAACTAAAACTGTGGACCGGAACCAACACTTGGAACCAAAACTGTGCAGATTAGTAGTCTTCTACTGTACACAGTTTTTCATAAATGTGTTTCGTTCTTAAAATGTGTTATTTTCATCTATCACTGCGGAACAAGCGAGAAAACTCATATTCTTGCACATGAGTTGTATATATCTTTATATCTAAATTTCCGTCATTTTTGACGGGCTACCTTTCTAGTATATATATATTACCCATAAAATCATATTTCGCTTACTCCTTGGTAACACTTGTAATATGCGTAAACGTACCCCACTTGATGCGTAATCTTCCCCGCTTCCGGCGCAAGTATATGCAAAAGACTTGAAACTAAATATATATATATATATATATATATATATATATATATATATATATATATATATATATATATATATATATATTACCCATAAAATCACAAATAGAGCAATAACTGAATACACAAATTTTGTCTTTATTAACTGCTTTATAAAACCACGATGTTTAAATTTTTCTAAGTTAAGCCATAAAAATTAGAAAATTCATTGAAAAAAAACAAACAAACACGTAAACATGCCCCGGTCTACCCTACTTTAAAAATGTGTTGTTAACGTAAATATTTTAAAAATATATATCTTTGAAATAATGATGTTATAAACCTATATATAACCTGAAAAAATGTAAAACAGTTGTAAAGCAATGCAAAATATCTTCTTAAAATTTTCAATGAACGGTATTTCTTTCCTGGTAATTGCCTCACTGGGTTTACTGGAAAATACAGATTTTTTCCTCTAGCAAAGACCATCACCTCATCGACTGAAATTCCAGAATTAGTTAACACTCGATTCGCATATTAAAAGCAATCGGTCTGCCAAGTCATATCTTCCAGAAAAACACATAAAAACCCGATTTTAGCGATTGATTGGTTGGTTGGTTGGTTGTATGGAGTTTTATGGCGCAAATTTTAGCGATTGACTCGTAGGTTTATCTTTGTGTTTTTCTGGTCCAATTCCTCCATGTTTTCATACATTTGGGTGCAGGAAAGCACAATGGTAAACCTACCAGCCATCCGCTAAAAACGGGTTTTCAGGTGTTATCCCACCAAGATATGACTTGGCAGACCGATTGCGTTTTAATATGCGATTCAAGTTTTAACTAATTCTGGAATTTCAGCCGTGAACTCGATGAGGTGATTGTGCTGCCGGTTCCCGGTCTACCAGGTTTTATATACTTAAAACCAAATCAGTGTGCCACCCATGAAAGTGTTTCTTGTCACATGCCACATAACATTCCAACGTATGCTGCATTAGAGAATTTAAATTTGTATCCTATGTTTTATCATAAATTAATTTTAAATTATCATAAATTAAGTTGTTAATATTATAGGGTAGATCGGGGCACATTTAAGCGTTTTTTTTTTTTTTTTTTTTTTTTTTTTTTTTAATGAATTCTCTAATTTTTATGTAAGGGTATGTATGTAATTATTATGTATGTATGTATTTTTACTAAGGAAATTTTAAACATTGTGGTTTTATAAATCAGTTAAAAAAGTCAAAATTTGTGTATCTAGTTGTTGCTCTTCAAGTTCAACAAAAAATTTACTCATCTTGACAGAAAACAGGTTATTGTTCCCGCATGCCAGACCGAAGCTCGACTGACGCTCAAAATGTGTGAGAATACCTGCTAGGGAGCAGCATCAATCTGTCATTACTGGTGGCGTTCCACTTATAACTAGTTTCTGAAAAAGTGTACTACGTAAACGTACCCCATCGGTAAACGTGCCCCGGTCTACCCTGTAGTAAATGCTTAAAAAATTCCGAATATATTTTTTACTAATGATATTATTATAGCTTGATTAAATATTAGTAATTTCTTCAGACATTAGACATCTTGTAACGCTAACATACATTTTACTTTCAATTTAAGTTCAAAATAATTTAAAATATTAATAGGTGTTTTTACTCTAGGTTTGTTTAAATTTGCAAGTGAATTATGATTAACAGCACCCAGTTTAAAATTTCACATTATTTATAATCTAACGATAATTTTCCAGTAACTTTATCACGCCGGTGTTGAAATATAGGATTTGTGAAAATACATGTATATTTTTTATATTCAAATCCTAATCAAAAATATACTCATTATTGTAGTTTCTACAGAAGTGAAAGTCCACGCGCTAACAGTTACGAACCTAATTCCAGTTTCAATTTTTGTTCATTATACTAGGCATCATATTAGATATACCATACTCTGCATAGTTTTATAACCAGGTTAATTTAAATTAAGAATGTAGTCAAAAATTATCAGTGACATTTATCTCCTGCTAATTAAGATATTTTTCCAGATAAAATGATTTTTGGATATGTGATTAGAATCTAAACAAACTTCTGCAAATCGACCAAGGCTCATCATATTTATATCAAATTCCCTGCTCAGTTTTGTACTAAATTAATAAATAATTGAAGTATACTGACATTACTATCATATTTTTTTAATATCATATTTCGCCTTGTTTAACAACAGAAAAAAATAACAATAAATTGCACTTGTTTAAAATTTACCTATGGATTTCGATATATTTTTTTTTATTTAAAAACTTTGAAAATATATTTAACAATTGACCTTTAACATTAAATAGATCCATACCAGAGAAACACATTTATATTTTAATCTCGAGTAATTTTTTATTCATCAGTTGATCGATTTAAGCGTTAACACATTTTCAAGAAAAATTAGTTTGAAGTTATACTTTATGAATTCCCAGCAGATCCTCCTCTCTGTTCATACGACGGTAACTTAAATCATTTGAGTCACATATTCTACACATTTGAGGCATACAACAGACGTAAATACACTATTGTTTTACACCCAAAGTGATAAAAAAATTAAGTTATTGTTAAATTCCTATAAAAAAAATAACAGTTTTTTCCGATTAAATTCGCATTTATAATTACTCTGCCTTTACATTTATATAATTGCACATAATTTATGCGTTCTTAAAACATCACGATGCAAGGAAATGCGTACCTTTTTATTTTAATTATACTAATTATGCTTTCCAGCAACCATAGGAAATGGTAAGTTTTCTTGCAAAAGTCCATAACACTGATGAAAACACTTTCGGAAGGTATTTAGACAAATTTCACTAATATAAACACAAAGGGATGAAGCCAAACTATGTTGTAACAGTTGATGCTATGTCGAGTGTCCAAAAAGTGGGTTTTATAAAAACAGAACTTTTCTCCTGTGCTGTGAATTCAGTCTAAGCAGTTTGTTTACACATCACATTTTCCCAAATAATTTTTAATAATCATGTAACATTAGGTTATTACGCCTTTTTAAAACTGACGATTTTAATACCCTTAACAAATATTTTAATATAAAATAAAGCGGGTGAAGACTCCCGTTTGTGGGGAGCATTTGACCATTATTTTGCCATGATTAAAATTAATCATTTTTCAAGTTTCTTATATATTACACATATGTCGATATTTTATTTTGATAACTGATTGTATAATGAATAAAATGATATATGAAACTTTGGTCTAGGTTCAATATTTAACAATAAAGAAAAGTCATGCGTCAAGCATAGATTATGAAACACTTTCCAACACTTCCTGAATGCTTTAAAAAACTTCGTTATTTAGGGAAATAAGGTAAATAAGATAACTAAGTAAACATTTTAGAAAACACAAAAAACTTTTGAAAAACTGATTTCACCATTTACCGTCCATAGCCAAATATGTATACTAATTCTTTTGAACAGTCCTGTATTTGATCTGTAAGTTGATATATATAATGTATAATGGGAAAATTTAGTTAAGCAAGAAAACGCATAACAGGATGAAATTACTCTTTCAGCAATTTATACTAATAAATGGAAGAATACTTGAATATTTTTGTATAATTCTTATTACACGCCGCTAATTACCTAAAATTTAGTTCAAGCTAAAACACTCTTAAAACTGCTGAAATCAGATTTCCAGAAATTGCCATTTATAGGCAGTAATATATCCAATTCTTTGCGTGATTCTGTATATCATTTTATCTATTGTCTACAAACATTTCATAGTAAGCTAAATGCAGTTCAGCGAAAAAATGCATAACTCGTATAAAAACAACCTATAAGCATAAACTTACACTATGTGCAAAACTATTTAAAAGATGAGGCAATATTAAAAACATGTTAAATTATTTTAATACCTTAGTACTTTTAACTATAAAAAAAACATAGTCCTCGTCAGAGAAATATAAGAAATACAATTGTTATTGACGTCTATTTTTCAAAATTCACGTAGATGGTAACGAAAGGAGGGAAAATTGAAGTTAATTTTTAGATTAGGAAAACATTGGGAAAATAAAACATATATATAGGGAACTGGAATATTACTCGTTTTATGATTATTTAAGCAAACTGAGCCAAATTCTGGGTATGTTGTAAGATAAAACGTCATTGCAAACAGTATTTTCTTAAGCAATAACTTATATTGATTCGCGGATCATTAAATCACAATAATTCTTTGAGGGACTTTAAGTTTAACTTTTTTAAAAATGAATTAGGCATTTCTATCTACTTATTCAATAACCTTTAAGCAATTAGCGTTCATACCCAGTTACCCTTACGAATTCTTTTGTGTAGCCCTGTATATCAATTATAACATTTATACACACCATATAGCATGCATAAATACTCGTATAGTGAAACATAAAACCGCATATTATAATTAAAAATGCATTTTCAGTAATCAACGCTAATGTACAGTAATTCGAATACAATATAGTATCTGAAATATCTTTTGTTTCCCTGTAAATGTTGTGCACTTTGTATTATAAATGAAATAAGGTATAGTAAACCTCAGTGACGTATATCAATTTCAACAATTCTTTCACCCGGATATTCTACACAATGCATATTTAGCGCAATTCATAAACGCATATAAGTTTTATCGTGTATGAAAGCGTGTAACATCATTAAAAATCATTTGAAACGATTATATCCCATTGGCCTTAATGTAACGGAATTCTTTTGACTGTCCCTGTAAATCAACTAAACATGCTACAAACTGCATTTGAAGTAGGGAACGTGCTATTATAAATGTCAATCACATCCAAAAATTTCAGGACAATCGGAGTATATTTATGGGAGTTAAAGCGATGACAGACAGCCAAACTTACAGACAAACCGAAATCATAAACACTTTTCAACATTCTTGGAAAGTGAAAAAAAAATTAAAAATCACTTTCTAAAAAACGGGTCATCCCCCCCACACACTTAGGCACCCCTAAATAAATTTTCTGAACAGATGATTGTGTTTCCTTTTGCTTTGAAAGATAAAATCTATGATGGAACTCCATATTAAAAGGAACAATCACGATGTTTCAAAAGTTTTATATACATTAATCTATTTTGGGATTCAAGATTACTTATTTTAATACACATTTGCATTATGTAACTTTATTTTTGTGTGATAGATTATGAGATTTCTAAATTTATATATTAATATTCAAATACATGATAATTTTAAGCGTTTGTATTTGAAATTATTTTATCTGAGATTTATCTGAACTATCATGTAATCTTAAACCAAATTGAATGCAATCCCAAACAGAATTGTATGCAATATAGTGAAATAAAGATTATTAATCAAGAATTAAATCATCCGAGATATGTATAATTTCAGAACAATGAATATTTATTAAGAATGGGTGAACGTTCTCTGGTTGTTATATGTAGCTGAAACCATATGATTTAAGAGCATGTTAAAATTATATCTGTCTATTCCAACGTTTGAGATTTGAAGGACTGGAAAATTACTGACCGGTATCACTCTATGTGATTAAAAAAATCCTATAATTCTTACAGCATAGGAGAATGAAACTTTCTAGTACACAGCATAGATTCAGGTTCATTTAAACATTAAAAATTATAAATATTCAAAACTGTTATAGTCACGTATATTGGAAGCATTTATTTTATCATTTAAAACTGCATATATTATTTAATAAATAAATCCTGTCATAATAGATATTTCTTACTACAAAATTTTATTTTCTGTAAGACAATTTAAAGATAGATTAAATAATAATAATTTGAAAAATAAATTCCAACTATAAAAGAAGGTGCGATACAAGCATTCATTAGAACATATTGTACCGTTGAAAATTAAGTGAATAACTCTGCTAACGATACAATAAATTTTCTCATTGTGTTTAGAGAAAATCAGATTGCACTGCCGTAATTGCATTTTATAAAATTTAGTTCATTCTCTAGCGAAGCAGTGGTGAAATAATCCTTTTAATATCTTTTAAATTACTCCTTAATAATAAATACGAACGTCCCAAACTAATAATTGACACTTGTATCTAATTAACAGGATTTTCCATTGTGCTATGCTTGTCTGATAATGATTATATGAAAATGCTTTTTAATTTAATAAATATATATATATATATTATTTTGAACGAAATTTATAATATTATCTATAGCAATTAAAAAATATATATATATTTCTGTGTGCGTGTGGCGGTCCCTGCTCGCGATGGCTAGCAAAATCTACTGCCCGAATGAGGCTGAAAATTTTTGTGACGGTACTCGAAGCCCTCTCCTGGTGCATATGAGACACAGAATTTTAAATTTCTAATAATTAGATGATTTATTAATTAAAAACCCTAAATTAAAATAATTGAAAATTATTCTCAATTAAACCAAAGCATATATCCTTATCATGCCACACAATTTTATCTCATTCAGAAGTAAGAGGCCAAGTGTCTAACACTTTCACATCCAATGAGCTTCGTTCTTCCAGAGGGAATCCCGAAATTATTTCAAGAAACACGTGACTAATAATAATAAGCATTTTTTTAGATCAATAGAGGTTTTTTATTGCATTTATCAATTTAAAATTAAATAATCTAGGCGTATTTGTTAGGACGAATCGAAAAATCTTATTTTCTGTGAAATCCGGATGCAATCAGCGATGATATATTAATTAACAATTTTAAATTTTAGTGCGATTTTTTATGAAATTATTTGCGCAAAGAAAGCTGTCTGTGAATACGACTTTTTGAGGGCAAAATAAAGTAATCCCTTTTTTTTATATATTATATTTGCGAGTATTGGAAGGGGAAAGAAGTACGGTGTCATTGGAAACATATCTCCCCGTTCCATCCCTTCGTTCCCCGTGGTAGTTGTCATCAGCCGTTTTACCACTAAATATATATATAGTTTTTTACAGTTTTTTCACTCAGTCAGCACTGGCGTTCTACCGTCAGTGCACTATACTGATGGCCCGGGTTCAAGTCCATACATGCAATCTTTATCACTATGTTGGCCTTTGCGCCTTTTAAGCAATTAATTTGAATTTTCATTTTCATTTGAAATATTGGAACAGATGTCATATATTCCCGTGGCCGCCATCGTGGACTTTTTTCTTGGTGTAAAACCCCTTTTTCCGCCAAGTAGTAAATGTCGGCAAACAGCCATTTATTCGCACGTTAAGTTTAACGAAAATAAAATGTAAATTATAAAATATAAACCTGAAAAATGCAAGAAACCCTTAAAGCAGCAATTAGTAAATGCAAGTATGAACGCTATGCGTTCATACTTGCTCAACTGGAAAAAAAAATCACTGTATTCAGCAAACTAGTTGTGCAGTAATCTAAAAAATGCACGAAACTCATTAAAGCGGCAATTAGTAAATACGCGTATGTTATTGTGTAGAAATCTAATAAATGCAAGAAACTCGTAAAGCAGCAATTAGTAAATGTACGTATGAACACGCAGCGTTCATAAACCGAAGAAAACATCACTGGATTCAGCAACTAGTAGTACAGCAATCTCAAAAATGCACGAAACTAGTAAGGCACACATGCATGAGAAATATACAATAAACGGCTAATATAAAACATTACAACAAAATATGCATAAAATTATTAACATACCTTAACAAACATCTCCTTTCTTGAAAGCTCAAGCATCCCAAAGTAAGCCTATGACTACACGCTCTAAACAAACCTCATTTTTCCTTCAAAATTTCCTGATATTTCTTTATTACATTAGCAACAGTATGTAAACAGACTACTGAAGCCATAGTATAGCAAATAAACTCATTAAAATCAAATTCAATCAAAATCGCAACATAAAAACATCGTCATGTACCAGCTAAATCCACTAGTAAAGTTATTTCAAAAAACAACCTCGCAGAAAAACAGTTTTGCCAAAACACATCACTCGTCGGGGTTGGCATCTATATATTTAAAACGCTTAGTTTTTTCTTTCGACAATCCGTGAGAAGAAACTAATGCATCAAATTACACCATTTTTTTTTAATTAAATATATTTGACAACAAATTTGTTATCGTCCATTCGTTTGTTCAAATATTTTATTAAATAGCCCTAATTTTAAATTAAAATTGTATAGTTGCGCAGGCGCTGTATATAAGTACAAGTCTGCCTTTGGAGGGACGCGTTGCACATGCGCAAAGATGCTCGCTGAGTTGAACTATCACATCACAGGTCGAAGTTGTTTTATGTTCGTATGATATTCGATCTTACTGTAAACTACATTTTTTTTTCTTTCACAGAGTTAATATTATTAGTGTCTTTCAGCATTATTAACAATTAAAAAATTTATTGCGTCTGTAGCCAGATGCAGTTTATTTCGGGGGTGTCATATTGTTTTGGTCGCCTTACATACAGAAGATAAACACGGTGATTTGAGGCTAAAAGTTATGGGCTGTGATCCGTCTTATGATCCGACTGTAATCAGTGCCAATAGTTAGACACGAAGGAAACTAGCATATTAAATTATCATCATCATCATATATATTAAAACGTAAACCTGATTCTTTAAGTGCAGTCAAAAAAATTCACGCATTTGCGCATGCGTGAAGTTAAATTTGCTAAATCTTCTATTTAGGAGAAAGAAAGAGCGGGTCTGGTTAACAGGGTGTTCTAAAGCACCAGTTTTAGGTTCTGAACTTTTGTAGATGACGCAGGTTCGAACCCAAAATGATTTCTGTACCATTTTTGGCGATAATTTATTTCGATAATGACATGTTTTATTAAGAGGAGAAGTTATATGATTTTGATGTTATTATTATTATTTTTTTTTATTTGAATAGTTTATCATTAAATAAAATTTAACACTCAAAAATATTTTGAAAAATAATAATTTTATGTTTAAGATATTTAACATAAAATATTTTGCATGTAATTATAAATGAAGTAAATTGAGCTAGCTGATCTACAATTTTGTTTTCTGACCATTATAAAGAATATATAGTTGGGTGAGTCAGTAAGAAAAGTTTGCCATTCTTTTCCGTAAAAAAATAAAAAATAAAAAATAAATAAATAAATAAATAAAACGGAAAGAAAGGAAAATATTCATATAAGAACTATAAAATAAATTTCCTTGATATCCGTGGTTTAATATTTAAAAAATGAAGAAAAAATATCATAAAATGCAAGTAATAAAAAAAATATATTTTATAATCGTTAGTTGCATCAAGTTTCAAACTAGCATATTAAGCGATCATCATATACATTAAAACGCAAACCTGATTCTGTAAGTTCAGACAAAAAAAATACACACATTTGAAGATGCGTGAAGTTAGTTTACTAGATCTTCCATTTAGGGGAAAGAAAGAGCGCGTCTGGTTAGCAGAGTGGTCTAAAGGACAAGTTTTAAGCTCTGACTTTTGTAGATGACGCATTTTCAAACCCAATGCCCGGCAAAATGATTTCTGTACCATTTTAGGGATAATTCATTTCGATAATGACATATTTTATTAAGAGGAGAAGTTTTATGATTTTGATTTTATTATTATTAGTATTATTTGACTGGTTTATCATTAAATAAAATTTAACATTAAAATATATTTTGAAAAAATAATAATTTTATATTTGAAATATTTAACCTAAAATATTTTGCATGTAATTATAAATTTAAAAAAATGAGCTGATCTACAACTTTTATTTTCTGACCATTATCAAGAATATATAGGTGGGTGAGTCAGTAAGAAAAGTTTGCCATACTTTTCGTAAATAAATAAATAAATAAATAAATAAAACGGAAAGAAAGGAGAATATTCATATAAGAACTATAAAATAAATTTCCTTGATATCCATGGTTTAATATTAAAAATAAAAATAAAATTGTATAATAAAATTCAGTAATAAAAAATATATATAATAAATCGTTAGTTGCATCAAGTTTCAAAATTAGGCTTTTAGAGAATGACACTGATATAAATAAAATTCATGGCAGCTTTTAAAGACCATGTATTTAAAAAAATAAAAATGGATATTTTATTAAAAAATAAATGAGACCGCAGTAAGCAAAAATAACGATTGTATGTATGTTTTCCAGTTCAAAATTTGTACTTTTTGAATTTTTTGTGACCGGAGGCCTTTCTTCGTTAATATTAACAAAAATAATGCATACAAAAAAAAAGAAAATCAGTGGTTTTATACAGAAATGTTTGATAAACACGCTGATGCAGACAGTTTTCAAATCGAAGAATTATTTTAAGAGTTATTTAATGCTAAATTTGGACAAAATCGTTCCACTAAAAAAGTTTTATAGCAGCAAAAACTATACATGGCAGTGTAATCATTTTTAGACCATTTTATGCGTTAGAATTTGCCGGAGTGTCGATTGCATTAATTTTTTTATTTTGACTCATTTTTTCAGGTTTTATTTCTATTTTAAATTCAAATTTTCAGCATTTCTAGAGATATTTTTTACAGATTTCAGAAAATTGTACTAATTTAAACTGTTGCCAACTGTATAAAAAGCGCAAGCAATAATGTTTGCTTCAAATAAAAAATTCATTTACACGTGACTATTATAAACAGGAAAAAAACTTTCAAATTAGAATTAAATAATTACGTATAAAAAGCAGGAACTTATTAAAAATTACGTCATAAAAAGTATACACGTGAATTTTAAAAGAGAAAGGATATTGTAAAATAATAAATTCATTAACATGCGTTAGAAGTCTTAGGAGAAATTACGTCATATTTACGTCACATTTCAGTTATTACATAAAATGAACACAAAATAATATTGCAAAAAAGTTTAAATTTAGAAATTGCGCTAGACATTTATTTGATATTTTGAGAATTAATTTAAAATGTCTCATTTAAAAGAACTTTCTTTTCGCTTTGTTAAAAAATATCAGGAGACAAAGACTCTCTTTACTTAATTCCTTTTATATTAGCTTATTTTGAAATGTTGTTACACGTGTATACGTCATCAAGTTATTCTTATTTCGACGTTTTATTTGTGTTTTTATTAATGTTGTACGAATTTATTTGTTCTTTCGTTATTTAAAATATAAATTATATCAATTTGTATAATTTGGCGATTTATATAATTTGGCGAAATTGGTCGACAGGATAATCAAGTAGTACCGCAGCGGATTTGGCGTTAAAATTCCCCAATCAAAGAGAAATGAGTAGAAATTCGTTTATAGGGAGATCGCCACTGTTTTTTAAAATATAATTCAATCTTTCGAAATCTTTTTAAAGCCGATCAAATTAGCGTGCATTTAGAGTCTGCGATGTCTGGACGGGGGTTGGCGAGCGTAGCTCGTACGGGGCCGAGCCCCCTAGTTACTATGATTTTTGGTGGTTACCATTAAACGTATTTTACAGGATAACACAAAAAATTCTGATAGATTACCTCCAAAAAGATTTAGATTAAATAAAACAAGACTGCGATAGTTTTGTGTTTTTTAACTTTTATGATTTTTTAGCATTGAATTACATTAATATTTAGCAATCATATCAGGATATTTCGCAAATAAAAAACTGTCAAAGTAAAAAAAGAACAAAAAATGGATACTATAAAATAGATGGACTGTGTTTTTCAACTTTTGATAATTCATTTTTATGTACTTTTTACTTTCTTCTATCTTCAATAGAAGAAAGTATTGTAATCGAAATTTTTTTCGACTTCCGGTTTTCGACGGATTTGCATGTTTTAGGGGTCAGAGATTCCAAAAAACATGTTTATAGAAAATGTCTGTCTGTCTGTGTGTCCGTCTGTCCGTCTGTCCGTCTGTCCGTCCGTCCGTCTGTCCGTCTGTCCGTCTGTCTGTCGCCATTGTACCATCAAAAAGTGTATGAAGTTATGTATAGAATTAAACCAAAATTTTATTATAAGTTTTTGGCTATGGCAAGCAGGACCTCCCGGAATTTGGAAAAAATTCGCCGGTAGGGGGCGCTGATATAACAATTTTTGTGCGATTTTGAATATTGTACCATCCAAAAGTGTATGGAGTTATGCATAGAATTGAACGAAATTTTTAGTTTAAGTTTTTGGATATGACAAGCAGGTCCTCCCTGAATTTGGAAAAAATTCGCCAGTAGGGGGAGCTGTAAATGCGTTTTTTGTGCGATTTTGAATATTGTACCATCGAAAAGTGTATGAAGTTATGCATAGAATTGAACCAAATTTTTATTTTAAGTTTTTGGCTATGGCAAGCAGGTTGTCCCGGAATTTGGAAAACATTCGCCGGTAGGGGGCGCTGTAATAGCGATTTTTGTGCGATTTTGAATATTGTACCGTCCAAAAGTGTATGAAGTTATGCATAGAATTAAACCAAATTTTTATTTTAAGTTTTTGGATATGGCAAGCAGGTCCTCCATGAATTTGCAAAAAATTCGCCGTTAGGGGGCGCTGTAATAGCGATTTTTGTGCGATTTTGAATATTGCACCATCGAAAAGTGTATGAAGTTATGCATAGAATTGAAACAAAAAAAAATTTTAAGTTCTTGGCTATGGCAAGGAGGTCCTCCCTTAATTTGTAAAATAATCGCTCGTAGAGGGTGCTGTAATAGCGATTTTTGTACAATTTTTGTGCCATTTTGAATATTGTACCGCCGAAAAGTGTATGAAGTTATGCATAGAATTGAACCAAATTTTACGTGTTTATTTTTGGTCATGTCACGAAGGTCCTCCCTGAATTTGGAAAAATTCTGCCGGAAGGGGGCACTATAATTGCGATGTCTGTACCAGTTTTATTATTCTACCATCGAAAAGTGTATGAAGTTATCCATATAATTGAACCAAATTTTTTGTGCATGTTTCTGTAATAAATGTTGGCTATGGCAAACAAGTCCTCCCTGAACTTGAAAAAATTCCGAAAGAAGGGGGCGCTATAATTCCGATCTCTGTGCCATTTTCATTATTGTACCATCGAACAGCATATAAAATTATGCATACAATTGAACCAAAATGTTTGTGCTTGTTTTTGGCTTTGGCCAACAGGTTCTCCTTGAATTTGGAAATATCGCGCGGTAAAGGGGCTCCGTGCTAGCGATTTTTGTATAATTTTCTTGATTTTTCGTAGATCTATTGTGCATCGGCGGCTCATGCAGCGGCGGGAACTCGCTTCCTGCTATGCCGGCTATTCGCAAACAGCTGATAACGACAGAATAAGGAAAAATTAATAATTTTAACAAATATCATGATATAGATTAACTCGTTTTTAGTCCGTTTAATTGACTTGAGCAGAAATTTAAGATGAAAATCAAAGTTGGTATAGTATTGAACTAATAATATTGAAGTATTAACTTGTGTAATTAGGTTTTGAAATATTAAGATGTATAAGATAGAAGAAAGTTTTGGGATTGGCACATCCAACTAGTTTGCATTGAATCTGAAAATGTCCTTCATTTTTTCCCGTCACGTTCGAATTTTTTTGCAAATCGTAAATGTCACAGTTACAATATAGCGAAAAACTGATATTATAAAACAGATGTAAAACATTTTTAATTTAATTTAATTTAATTTAATAACTTATTAAATTTTTTAACTTATACTGGTATTTTTACAGCTAAACAGCTGAGATGTCCGATAAGGTGTGGGAGGAAGTTCGATTTTAACTTCGAACTGTTTAACTTTGAAATTTACAATTTGCGAAAAATCGGGAAATACAGGTTAAAACTGAACGCAGAAGTAAAAAAATGCATAAAAATCAATTATTAAAAGTTTAAAATACAACAATCACATCTATTTAATAGTATCAAATTTACGCTATTTTTTTTCTTTTTTTAACTTTAAAATTTACGATTTGCAAAAAATCTTTATATGATGGTAAAAAATGAAGGTCAATTTCTGATTCAGTGGTACACAATAAATAAGAATCAATTATCAAAAGCTAAAAAAACATGACACATCCCAACTTTTGCAGGCTAGTGTAATCTAATATTTTAAAATGTGTATGATTTTGTAAATAATTCAGGCTCATTTTTAAACAAAATTTCTGTTTTTTTTCCTTATTATATGTTTATTACAAATTATATATTTTGCGTTAATTTATCAGAAGATTAAATATTTTAAATTTATATTGCAATGTTAATTTTACTCATAACAATTTTCTTATTATATTTGATGAAATCATATTTCCACAAAATTTGTCAATGACGCCTAATTTGCAGCAAAAATTTGCTCCAACTTTAAACACCTATTAATCTTTCAATTTTAATCGTAGAATAACGAAAGACCTTTTCTCTTACATGTCAGTGTAACAGAAACATTTTACTAAATACCACTTACAGGACATGGAGATCGTATAAAAATTTAAATTTTGTAACTTTTTAAGAAATATTTTTATTAACCCCCTCACTGACAAGCCTTTGTTAATACGTTCACTAAGCTCCAGGTTTTACTGCAATACAAGCAACTCTTAAAATAATATAATTCTATTAATTTAATATGTATTCAATTCATTGAACAATGATTAATACGTCCAAGGATTGCATTCATATTCGTTATTAAGTTTTTTTATAAAATGTTGAAAAAATCATCTTTTTTTTTTTAACATTTAAAACAAAATGCAGGGAAAACAACATTAGAATTTTGCCCTTTTCCAAGACCATCAGAGGGTTAACCTAAATCGCTCTTAATATACTTTTTTTCCCCATTTAAAACATTTTTGTAATTAGAACTATATGTCTATGTCTAACGGTTTAGGAATTAGCTTTTGGTCACCGTTGAGGGTGGATGCTGTATTTACTTATTTGTTAATAATAGAAATGAAATTAAAAGATGTTTCAAATTGTAAACGATTGCAGTTTCAAATAAATAAATAAATAAAATCGATTTTTTTTTTTTTTTTTTTACGGAAACGGCCATTTTAAGGTGGGCAAATACGTACGACAAATCTACTCAAAAATCTATTCCACATGCCTGTAATGAAAAAGATTTAAGATAACTGATAGCTAAATTTAATGTATTTTTGGTGCTGATTTAAAAAAAATAATAATGAAAAAATTCTATCACGTCAAGTTTTCTTTAAAAATTCAATTTTAGTTGGATTTTTATGAACATTCCATCATCCATACGCCCCGTTCATCATGGACCTCATGTGCCAGTCAATGCCTTTGCCTCCAATTGAATTGCAAAGTCATCTTTTTCTTCTGGGTCTTCAGACTCGGAACATTGAGAAGTTCAAGTCTCCGATAATGAGTATAAGCCCACTGGAATTGATTTACATTGTCCACCTCTCAGGTTGAACTTAGTGATCTGACTATAAATCTGGGCTATTTCAAAGAGGCAGCAGAATTGTACGGCTCCTGACTGACAGAAAAAAAATATATTGGCCAAAGGAACCGCTTTTTATTAGTACAGGAATCGAGAAAAATAATTTGTTAAGCAGCACTTTGAGGAAAAGAGGAACCTGGTCTATTTTTCTGGCGCTCCCGGATTGGTGAGCAATTTTAATATCACCTACGATAAAGATGAATGGTGACATTTTATAGATTCATCGAAAAGGAGTCTTAAAGCTGTCCTTCTTCATCACGGAAAATAGTATGTATCTGTACCAGATGGACATCGGTGCATTTAAAAGAACGCTATGAGAACCCGGCTCTCTTCCTCAACAGAATTAAATATGCCGACCTCAATTGGACAGCTAGTGGTGATTTGGACGGGTCTAGCCGGATACGCATAGCAAAATGGCCCCAACCGGCGATGTTTGAAATAACATGTGTGGTAATAAAGGTCACCACGAGAATAAACTATAGAATGTTTTTAGCCCCTGCCCTTGAACTGTCCTTGAGATAATCGAGGAAGTATGCGCCGGCGCCACTATTTTGCAAATACGTTTTTCTCAAAAAGTACAAAAGTTGAAAAAATGAAACCAGCGCCAATTATTGAAGAATATATTACTTAATATTATATATTTTTTTCATATTCTTACACAAATTTTAGCATAGAAAAATAAACAAAAATATTTCTAAAAAAATTATTAATCTAGTAATTTTATATTTACACCAACGAAAAAATTACAGAATAATGCTCGATTTCTCTAAAAATTTCGTTAAAATTGAAGATGCGCTTTTTGAGTTATAACAAAAATAATGCTAGCAGCTCGCTAAAATATTCGTAACTTCCCTTGTTTATATTTGAAGAAATGAGATGCTATCAATACATTGGTCGATTCGTGGCATTTCCACTCGGCAGGATGCGCAGTTCGCCAAAATAAGAGAATGTTTCCATACATACCACTTCTCTATAGGTTTGTTTTGCGTTTGTAAACATCCTGTTATTTTGCCATACCACGCATCCTTCTCGTATAATAATAGCGAGTCGGTGGTCTAGACGATTGCGCAGATGAAGCTGAATAGGAGCTGTAAATATATAAGATTATCAAATTTTTGGCATTGTCGAACCCCCTCCCAACTTTCCGATATCATGCTTTATCATTCCTCGACCCCTCCCCCCCCCACCTCTCGCTTATAATATTGTTATCAGCGTCTAATTTATTTATTTTTTTTTCTTTTTCTTTTTTTATACGTTTGCAATGGTATACAGATATGGTTGTGCATTTTTTATTCGCATATTTTACAGATTTAAATGAAGAGAAGAAATTTATATAATATCACTGTTATATAAGAAATAACTTTATATCAAATAACATTTTAAAGAAATATTATATAAAAGCTTTTAATAATAGCTCTTTGTTTCATAATGCATTGAACAGTAGTATTGTCTTCTTGCTCTTCCTAATGGAGGATATTCCATTTACGTTTTGATCACGTGGTCAAGATAAAAACTTCTAGCGCAAAGAAGGGAAGGCTCCGTAGACGTGTAATATAAATCCCCGCTAGCCAATGAAACAGTTCATGAGGCAAAGCAGTAGTATCTTCCCTTCTTATCAGTTATAAGGTATTTGGGTAAATTACCGGTATCACGTGACTTTTTTCAGAATCGAACCCAGATTTGGAATATCCACCATTGCATTCGGCTAAGCAGAATTTCTTGTAAACAGAACAGGTGGACAGCATTCTTTCCCATCTTTTACTAGCAAAAATAACAAGTATCATTTCGAATCTGGTTTCTCTAACAACGAATTATATAAAAATATGGTAGGGGAATATTAATGACGAATGTTGGGTTATTCCATATTTTGGAATGAAATGATTTTATAATCATTCAATGGTTTTAATAATAAACTTGTATTTTCATAAAAATAAGAAAACAGACTAAAAAATTTTAAGATAACACATGTAAAAAAAAAAAAAAAAAAAAGTTAACAAAACAGTAAATTTTGATTTGGTTAAAAATGATAACGATATCAAATGGCAAATCCCCTCCCCCTACAGATATCTTCCTATGTCAAGTACCAGACCCCTCCCCCCACATCCCCCCCCTAAAGTGATACGTTATATATTATATATATACACTATACAGCCCATAGCATTCCTCTATCTTTAAATAATGGTAGCCAAATGTTACCATTTTTTTCGTCAGTTCTAGATATTATAACGCGAGAACGGTGCGCAGTACGCCAAAATAACAGAATATTTACAAACACGAAAAAAACCTATACAGAAGTGGTATGTATGGAAACATTCTCTTATTTTGCGCACTGCGCATCCTGCCCGAGTGGAAACTTGACAAATCGACCAATGCATTTATAAGAGCGCATTTGTTCAAATACAATCAGCGAAAGTTACGAATATTTTAGCATGTTGCTAGCCTTATTTTTATTATAACTCAAGAAGCACATCTTCGATTTTAACGAATTTTTTTTCCTTAAAAGTACATACTTTGAGCATTATTCTGTAATTTTTTTATTGGTGTAAACATAAAATTACTACACTAATATTTTTTTTAATATTTTTGTTTATTTTTCTATGTTAAAATTTGTGTAAAAATTTTAAAAATATATATAAAATGAAGTAATATATTCTTCAATAATCGGCGTTGGTTTCCTTTTTTTAACTTTTGTACTTTTTGAGAAAAGCGTATGTGAAAAATAGTAGCGCCGGCGCATACTTCCCCGATTATCTCAAGGACAGTTCAAGATCAGGGTATAAAAACACGCTATATATTAATCTCGGGGGTGAGCCTTACTACCACACATGTTATTTCAAACATCGGCCGTGGGGGCCATTTTGCTATGCTTATCCGGCTAGACCCTTTATCCCGTGCTTCTTGGTCAACAAGGCAGATACACAAAGTGGGTGGATTTGTGAGTGAGACAGCCGTGATATGACTCAACATTGGCTGAAAAAAGAATGGTCGAAAAGTCAAAATCTCAAACCAGGCACTAAGAATGTTATTCGGAACAGTTTAGTTGAGCCAAAAATTGCACTGTTTCAAATGTTTCTAATAACTGTGTGAAAAGTTTCAGGTTTATCCGAAGACAAGTTGAAAGAGGAAATCTTTGTTGGTCCAGATATCCGCAAGCTTATGAAGGATAAAGAATTTCAGACTAGCATGGCAGTAAAGGAAAAAGAAGCTTGGGTTGCCTTCAAAGATGTCGTCAGCAAATTTCAGCGTCATTACAAGAATCCTGATTTTTAACCAAGTGTAATGAATGTGATGTGTGATAAGTGTCAAAATACATTTCCTTCACTCACATGTGAACTTTTTCACCTGGAAATCTAGTATCAGCCAGTGAAGAACTAGGTGAAAGACTCCATCAAGACACCAAAGATATGGAGCGCTCAAGGTACTTAAGATAAGAACATGCTCGCCGACTCCTGCTGCATGTTAACACGGACACGAGATAGGCCTGACATGGAACATAAAATACGATCAACAAAAATAAGATTTATATGAAAAAGTGTACGTATTTAAATAGAAACCTTTTGGTTTTGTTTTGTTTTTTGCTCAGTTTAACATTTGTTTGAAACTTTTATGTACACATACATAATGTTTGCTCCTCTTGGTCAGTCGTCTATTTTATGTACGTTTCCTTAATAAAAACAAATTAAAATAGTATGTAGATGATTTTTTTTTTCTAGAAATTGCATAATTTACCGTGATTTTACATAAAAAGTTTAAGCTCGAGGGAACTTTTTGTTTTACCCTCGACCAGAGGCGGCTCGTGCAATATGGAGACAGTTGTTTTCATCCATTTAAACCTATCAAAATTAATCGATTACTGAGAAATCAATTTGCATCAACGATAATCGATTATTTTACATTGCTAGATAGTAGTTGCAAAATTGTTCGAGAGAATTCCTTTTCAATTAGGAATTTAGCAAAAATATTGATATCGATTATCTTTAATTTCGCAAGCCTGTGTTATTTTAAGATCATTCAAAATCAAAGAAATTCCAATAATTACGCCAAGGAGAAAACAAAATCCATTAGCGTTTGATTCCTTAAAAAACAAGTTTTCCTTTGCTTCGCCGCATAATACTGGCAACTACCTTTAAAATGTGCACTTTCTATGCAATTCATGCCTAAATATTAATGCTCTTGTTCTCACAATTTTTTAGTCACTATTTGAACAGCATAAATATTTATTTAAAAACCGAATCTATGTTTTAAAGTTTAAATACAAATTCACTAACTATTTTTTTTTTTATCTTTATCTATACGTATAAGTACTTAAATGCAACAGCTACATTTTCCAACATTCAATTACACAAACTCATTTATTTTTCAATTCTTAGTGATAAACATTTAAAATGTTTGTGGGAATTATAAAATCTTCTGTAATATAATATTATACTTTCAAATCAAGTAGATTTTTTTTCCTTTAATCAGAAAATGTGACAAAAAAGGTCTTCAAACTATAGAAAAATCTTTTAAAAAATTTGAACTAAAATCTTAGATTTTCACCAAGATAACATTACACTGTGAAACATTTTATTTTCGTTCAATCTTCATCTATCTTATGGTTCAAACTCAGCAAAATTACCAAAAGATGATTCAATCTTTATTTTAAAACTTCTATTTTTGTTGAAACATGGAGCCAATCGCAGATCGTCCACCATTGAGTCTACCGTGTACGAGTAGAATAACAGAGATAATAATTCATTTTTTTTTCATTTAATCATAAGGATTTATTTATATTTCTAAACTATAATTTGTGAATAAAGTATACTTCCTTATTGAAACCTAACTATATTTAATTTTTATGTAATGATGATAAAATGTAACAATGTTTTACAATGTGTCTGTGTCTATTACGCCTAGTTGAGTAATATATATATATATGTGGCTGGATTATCCTTTTTTATATCTTCCGTATCATATATTAATTTAAATATGTATATTCTGGATTAGGCATTGATATTGTGAATTAAGCTTTGTTAAGCAGCTGAACGTGACGTTATGAGTCATGAGATGTATCCATCAAGAATTCGAATACTATTTACGTTTTAACCTGCATTTGAAATGTATAGTATTAGCATGTTTCTTGCAAAAGTCAATACAATAACTCTTAGCGTTCAAGTATTACGCAAGCATTCAGGGAGGGGGTCAAGATTTTCTTATTTTTTCAGACAATGAGTGTAGAGATTTGAGCAGTACTTGCATCAGCGCAGAAAAGTTTATTATTTTTTTTTTAATGTGTAGCCTTTGAAAATTGTAAAATTTAGGAGATCAGGTACATGCTTACATGATACGCGATTTACTGCATTAGAAATGCCATAAATATGTTTCTCAGACAATGTTTGATAACAGAATTTCTAGTACCTTGTAAAATAATAATTTCGGTTTAAGAAATAAATTTGTTTGATCAAACACGCTGGTTTTTAAAGCTTAAAAATTAAATACTCATTATTCATAGATTTGAAAAGGCTTCAAGAATGATAGTAATAAAAATATACAAACATAAATCACAAAACAGTATAATATTTAAATTTAATAAGAATTTTTCGATGGTGTACAAAAAAATTACTATTTGAGAATTATGTGCAACTAATCATTTAAGTCTGAAACGCTACATTTTAAATACAAGCAATGGTCATACATTTTGGTTGAAGAAAACCACACACACACACACACACACACACACATATATATATATATATATATATACAGTAAACCTCGATTTAACGGACCTCGGTTCAACGGACTTCTGATGCAACGGACTAATTAAAAAAAAATAAGATTAAAAAATTAAAATTAAAAATTAAACAAAAATTAAAGTAAAACAAGTGGGTAAGTGTGATCGCAGATCGCACAGAGGCTTTCGTTTAATATACCTTTTAAAACACTTTATCCTTAAATTAACAAATCAAAATATTTAATTTAAAATTATTCCCCTCTCCCTAACCTGAAATTCAACGCCCGTATTTCAAATTTTTATATTTGACAAATGTCAAATATTTATTTATCACTATTATTTACTGGAAGCCTCCATGATAAAACAGCTTGTAAAACGATGAAACACGCTTCGAAAAAAAATATATATATTACTGCCCCCCTCCTCCGCCCCTACTTGAGAATCAACACGCAACCCTCTTTTAAGCTTTTATATGTAAAAAATCAAGCAATGAACAACGACAAAGCATTTCTTTTTACTATTTTTAAAAAGCGATTTCTCGGTAAAATAAAACTAGTTGGATGTGCCAATCCCAAAACTTTCTTCTATCTTATACATCTTAATATTTCAAAACCTAGTTACACATGTTAATACTTCAATATTATTAGTTCAATACTATACCAACTTTGATTGTGATCTTTAATTTCTGCTCAAGTCAATTACACGGACTAAAAACGAGTTAATCTATATCATGATATTTGTTAAAATTATTAATTTTTCCTTATTCTGTCGTTATCAGCTGTTTGCGAATAGCCGGCATAGCAGGAAGCGAGTTCCCGCCGCTGCATGAGCCGCCGATGCACAATAGAACTACGAAAAATCAAGAAAAGTATACAAAAATCGCTAGCACTGAGCCCCTTTACCGCGCAATATTTCCAAATTCAAGGACAACCTGTTGGCCAAAGCCAAAAACAAGCACAAACATTTTGGTTCAATTGTATGCATAATTTTATACGCTGTTCGATGGTACAATAATGAAAATGGCACAGAGATCGGAATTATAGCGCCCCCTTCTTTCGGAATTTTTTCAAGTTCAGGGAGGACTTGTTTGCCATAGCCAGAAATATGCACAAAAAATTTGGTTCAATTATATGGATAACTTCATACACTTTTGGATGGTACATTAATGAAAATGGTACAGACATCGCAATTATAGTGCCCCCTTCCGGCAGAATTTTTCCAAATTCAGGGAGGACCTTCGTGACATGACCAAAAATAAAGACATAAAATTTGGTTCAATTCTATGCATAACTTCATACACTTTTCGGCGGTACAATATTCAAAATGGCACAAAAATTGTACAAAAATCGCTATTACAGCGCCCTCTAAGAGCGATTTTTTTACAAATTAAGGGAGGACCTCCTTGCGATAGCCAAGAACTTAAAATAAAAATTTGGTTTAATTCTATGCATAACTTCATACACTTTTCGATGGTGCAATATTCAAAATCGCACAAAAATCGCTATTACAGCGCCCCCTAACGGCGAATTTTTTGCAAATTCATGGAGGACCTGCTTGCCATATCCAAAAACTTAAAATAAAAATTTGGTTTAATTCTATGCATAACTTCATACACTTTTGGACGGTACAATATTCAAAATTGAACAAAAATCGCTATTACAGCGCCCCCTACCGGCGAATTTTTTTCCAAATTAAGGGAGGACCTGCTTGCCATAGCCAAAAACTTAAAATAAAAATTTGGTTTAATTCTATGCATAACTTCATACACTTTTGGACGGTAAAATATTCAAAATCGCACAAAAATCGCTATTACAGCGCCCCCTACCGGCGAATTTTTTCCAAATTCAGGGAGGTCCTGCTTGCCATAGCCAAAAACTTAAACTAAAAATTTGGTTCAATTCTATGCACAACTTCATACACTTTTCGATGGTACAATATTCAAAATCGCACAAAAAACGCATTTACAGCGCCCCCTACCGGCGAATTTTTTCCAAATTCAGGGAGGACCTGCTTGTCATATCCAAAAACTTAAACTAAAAATTTGGTTCAATTCTATGCATAACTCCATACACTTTTGGATGGTACAATATTCAAAATCGCACAAAAATTGTTATATCAGCGCCCCCTACCGGCGAATTTTTTCCAAATTCCGGGAGGACCTGCTTGCCATAGCCAAAAACTTATAATAAAATTTTGGTTTAATTCTATACATAACTTCATACACTTTTTGATGGTACAATGGCGACAGACAGACGGACAGACGGACAGACGGACAGACGGACGGACGGACAGACGGACGGACGGACGGACAGACGGACACACAGACAGACAGACATTTTCTATAAACATGTTTTTTGGAATCTCTGACCCCTAAAACATGGAAATCCGTCGAAAACCGGAAGTCGAAAAAAATTTCGATTACAATACTTTCTTCTATTGAAGATAGAAGAAAGTAAAAATATATTTATTATATCTGTGGTGTCTCGTGATCAAATTAACGAAAACTTAAAAAAGGGGAAAGAACGCAAAACGCCGAAAGCGCGCGCTTTGATTCTCACTGCAGCGTGGTTTTCGTTCTAAGCATGCGCAATGATGCTGGTGACCTATGCGGCGATTCGATATGCTTTTCGTTCTATGCATGCGCTAGCGTACCCACGATCCATTTCTGCTTCGGTTCACAAGTGTATTTTGCTACTAGTGCTTTTTTGAAATGGCTTGTAATATTAAATGGAAACGCGTTAATTTATCTATAAAACAGAAACTTGAGTTGATAGAGAAGTTGGAGAGTGGTGTGTTGGTCGCACGCGTTTGCGAACTATACGGAGTTAAAAAACAAACCGTTTCAGACATTCGCAAAAATAAGGAAAAACTAGTCCATTTTCCCCTAAATACAGCGTGGGTGATTCAAAAAGCGGTTTCTCAGTGGCGGACAGGAAATGTGTAAAAGTGGCTCAAAATAAAAACCTGGAGGAGGCAGTATACAAATGGTTTGTACAACAGCGGTCAAGTGGCGTCGTCGTCTGTAGTGTTGATTTGCGAGCAGACGCAGAAAAATTGGCGAAACATATGGGTTTAGTGATATTTCGTGCAAGTGATGGTTGGCTTTGGCGCTTTCGTAAACGCCATGTTTTCACAAACAGGAAAACATGCAGTGAATCTTTAAGCGCCGACATCGAACAGGTGGAAACTTTTCGAAAAAAGATAAAGAAACTGATAGAATCCGAGGGCCTACTTTTGTGTCAGTTACACAATGCTGACGAGACAGGACTCTATTTTCGTTCTGTGCCGGAAAATACCTTGGCGTACAAACATGATGCCCAGACGCCTGGCCGCAAGCTAAACAAGGAGCGTATTTCTGCACTCCTTTGTGCTAATGCTGATGGTAGTCATCGTCTTAAACCAATGGTATTTGGAAAGGCCATGAAACCGCGTGCTCTAAAAAATATTAGTATGCAACAACTGCCAGTCATCTATTCTAATTCAAAGAATGCTTGGTTCACATTCGATATTTTTTCTGATTGGTTTTTTAACCAGTTTGTTCCTGCTGTTCGTCACTATCAAGGAGAAGTTATGAAAATACCTTCCCACGAAGTAAAAGCTCTATTACTCCTTGATAATGCTCCCTGCCACACTAACGCGGAAAAGTTAGTTAGTAGGGATGGACGAATAAAATGTGATTTCCTTCCTCCAAACACAACTTCATTAATTCAACCGATGGACCAAGGAGTCATTGCTGCCTGCAAGAGGATTTATAAGAAGAAATTCCTTGAAGAAGTAATGGTAGTGTTGGAAAATGAAAATGATGCAGTAGAAGATTTGAGAGGAGCCAGAACGCTGCAAAATTTGCGCACCTACAATTTAAAATCAGCTATCTTTAACTTTGCTGCTGCGTGGAGGGAGATGAAGGTATCCACACTGGCTAACGGCTGGTCAAGACTACTCAACGACGCAGATCCTGAATACGATTTTACAGGGTTTGAGATTTCGGATTTTAGGAGTACAATAATGGAGGCTGGTGATGATATCCCTGAGAAAGATATAGAACAGTGGCTCGAGAATGACGAAGCACATCCAGGCTACCAGATTCTAAATGAGGAGGAGATCGCAGAAAGTATTCTGCATGATGATAATGAAGATGAGACCGAGGACGACAAGAAAGAAGAATTAAACGAATTTCGACCGAAATTATGTACAGTACGAAAGCATATGGATGACGTCATTACTTACATAGGGGAATCTTCAGATCCCGAAGTGTTTGCGTATTCTGAACACTTTAGACAATTTCGAGCTCTTACAATAATAAAAAAAAGCATTCAAGTGGGAAACAACTAAAACTAGATCCCTTTTTTCAATCCAGCAGTATGGAGCAACCTTAATCTGATGTAAATAACATAAAATGATGCCTGTTGTTTTGGGGGCATTGTAATTTTTTTCCATTTATTTATTGCTTGTTTATTAATTATTATTTCTGTGTAAAAAGTGTTTCATTCCCATAAAAGTTGCATATGTGTTAATTCGTTTGTATTTCATTACCAATATTGTATTATTAAAAGTAATGTATTGTGTTTATATATATATATATACAGGAGTATAAATGTATATACAATATATATTAATGTATATACATATCTTGCATATGTACATGTATATATACTGTATATATTGTATATATATATGTAATGTGCACTGTAATAATATATGTAATTACAAGTACGTAATAATATATATATGTACTATAATAATAACAAATTATATTATAACTAGTACTTTGAGATTTAACGGGCACATCTTAGTCCTAAGTAGTCCGTTAAATCGAGGGTTCACTGTATATATACGTGTGGTTTGAATTTCTAAATAAATGCTTTAAATTTTCGTTTTTCTCAAAATCGAATCGAAAATCGAAATTGTCTGCAGTCAAAATGACTTAAATAGATTGCTTGAAATTAGATTTGTGTTTGCAGAAGATTTAACTTCTTTATACAGTGATATGAATGTTATCATTGGTTTTCAAAATATATATAATTCATTTTATTTTTGTTTCAAAATGAATGCTTTAGATTGTCTTCATAAAATGTATGAGCATTGTCATAAACTGAATTTATGGTTCAACCTATTTCCAAAGTATGGCTCAGCCAAAATTCAGTTTATGGTTCAACCTATTTCCAAAATTGGCTCAAACAAAATTCAGTTTATGATTAAAGCTATTTCCAAACGAAGGTTCAAATTATTAGCAAACCAGGATTCAAACTATTACCAAACCATGTTTTCAATCTATTACCAAATTATTGTTTAACCTATAGCCAAACTATGGTTCAAATAAAGCACCAAAAGATGAAGAAAGGTTTTACCATTTATGGTTGCATCAACACGTGTACCATCTCTTGGTGAAACGCTGAACCAAAATTTTTAACAGTTACTTAAAAAGAAAAAGAAGAAAATATACCTAGTTTGAGTAGATTTTTCTGTTTAAGAGTAGGTAGGAAAATCTTCCGACTGAGTCAAAAATATTTGATGTGTCAATGTAATTAAAAGGGCTAAGAAAAGGCTTGTACTCCTAAAAGCAAATTTCTCTTAAAATATTTAACCCTTTAGTGCGCAGTTTTGCATATATGCAAACATCAGTGTTTTGAATTAATAGATATTTTTTATTCGTATGTACCTAATTCAGACAAGAAAATTAAAATAGCAATATTTGCTTTAATTAATAAACGAAATTCTGTTTTTATATAAAGTGTAATTAGCCATTGAAACTTTATGGTGTAAAGTCAGATTTTCAGAACTACGTAATTTTTAGAACGTATGCTATCAGGGGAATTAAAGAGTGGAAGATTAAGTTTTATAAAATAAATAATAGTACATAATAAGGTAGTAGTAGACGTACTTATTAAAGTATTTACTAATTTGCATTAATTTAGCGTAAAACAGCCACACGACAGTAGTTTTTACTTGTATTGCACATGTGCAACGGAAGAAAAGATTGGCGTATTATAGGGAATTGCATCTTTGATTTTGTTATTATTTTTCTTGTGTAATAAACCTTTTAGAGAATGATATATATTTTTTTCGAAGCAAAATAAAAAACCGCGCATTTAAGGATTAAGTTCATTATTTTTGTTGCTTCATTACTGCACATAATCGTTTGTTTTGGTACAAACGACGAATTAACCCGTTTTTTGATGTATTTTCTGTATTTGGCGCAAAAAATAGTTTTATTTTATTTTCGCTTTAGTCTAATTTTACAAGTCACCCATGTCATGCTACTGAACGACATTTTAAAAATCGATAACTACTTATATAATGTAATGTTAAAATCTATGTCTTCAGTAAGTTTTTAGTACCATTTATCTAATTCCGTTTCGCACTTTCTATCTCTTTGCTGGAATAAATTATATAACGTACATTTTAATTTCTTGAATTAGATGCTTGATTTAATATCCCTTTACAAATCTTAAAGTATGTTTTTAGATTCTATATATATATATATATATATATATATATAACTATTGAAGTCATTTCATCTATTTTATTTTGGTAAATCAAAAATTAGAATTTTTTAATCAAGCATAAAAAATGAAATTATTTAAAATCTGTAATAGTAATGTTGATAACGTTTTTCTTACCATTCGTCATATAGGCTATAAATAAATGTTGATCGTAATCGAAGTTTTCTTATCTATAGTAATTTTCAGCCGTAAGTAGGTATAAAAAAAACTTAATGCTTTGAATTTCCTGAAGAAGAAAATAATGGATAGCCACTTTCTTTTAAATTTTTTAATTAAATTTGTACCATCAGGAGAAACAACAAATATGACCTAAAAGAAGTCATTGTGCGTGTAGTTTCATTCAGGAATTTATATTTTTTTCCCCTTAATAATCGCAGAAAGTCTGCTTTATAGAGTATAAATATTTAAGGAATGTAAAATAATAACTAACCAACGCATCATTGGCGGAATTTGTATTTGAATACTTTGCTTACTTATATGTTCGAACAGATGCAAAAATGTTACGTTTGAGAAATTGAAATGATTTTTTAAATTTTTGATTTCTAAAATTACGTGTCGGTTTAAGTTATTAAGTTCTAAAATAATTTATGTATAATATCATTTCTGCCTTATGGTTTTTAATTTACTCGAATAATTATAAATAACTAAAAAAAAAACAAATGCTTTATGACCGACAAAATACTTTAAAAATGCTTTTTCACATTCCATTCTAAAGGACTTTATATTTATGGCTTTTAAATATTTAAAGTTACAACTCTGACATATTTTCTTATCAATTTTGCAATACTGGAAACAAATGTCATAAATTAACTGGATAAACCATTAATTTTCAAAAATAAGTGTAGAAGATGACTGAGTCGCAGCAGAATCTGAATATTTTATCACGCGAAAAGCATGAAATCCCTTAATTTACTGCCGTTTTAAATATTTTAAATATTCCATCTGGTAGTTCTCTTATCTTGTAAAGTAAATTTTCTATGATTTAAAATACTTTTCTATCTCAAGGATTACTTTATACAAATTAATAAGAGTAATATTCTGAGAAATTATGACGTTTTCTGTGATTGAATTTAAAATATTCTCAATTCTTCTTTTATAATAAGCATATAAATTATGAAAAATAATTTTCTATTATAATAAAAGAAATGTTGATATACAAAAATACCTTATTTAAATAAAACTCGGTTCTTCTTTGTCGCATTTTTTCTATACATAAGAAACTGTTTTCTAGAAAGATTTTAATTTAAAAAACAAGGGTCAATATCCCTCGAGTAGATAATCGGCCGTCAAAAATCAACTTTTAATTAAAAAATATATATATATTACTATTCAAACGTCTGTTTTAAAAGTATATCTCTATTCTAAAAAAAAGTAACTACCGCTGTCACCGCCGCCGCCGCCGCCGCCGCCGGTTTTGATTTTTTTGTGACCGGAGGCCTTTCTTCGTTAATATTAACAAAAATAATGCATACAAAAATATGAAAATCGGTGGTTTTATACAGAAATGTTTGATAAATAGGCTGATGCAGAGAGTTTTCAAATCGAAGAATTATTTTAAGAGTTATTTAATGCTAAAGTTGGGCAAAATCGTTCCACTAAAAAAGTCTTATAGCAGCAATAACTATACATGGCAGTGTAATCATTTTTAGATCATTTTATGCGTTAGAATTTGCCGGAGTGCAGATTGCATTAATTTTTTTTTTTTGACTCATTTTTTCAGGTTTTATTTCTATTTTAAATTCAAATTTTCAGCATTTCTAGAGATATTTTTTACAGATTTCAGAAAATTGTATTAATTTAAACTGTTGCCAACTGTATAAAAAGCGCAAGCAATAATGTTTGCTTCAAATTAAAAATTTATTTACACGTGACTATTATAAACAGGAAAAAAACTTTCAAATTAGAATTAAATAATTACGTATCAAAAGCAGGAACTTATTAAAAATTACGTCATAAAAAGTATACACGTGAATTTTAAAAGAGAAGAGATATTGTAAAATAATAAGTTCATTAACATGCGTTAGAAGTCTTAGGAGAAATTACGTCATATTTACGTCACATTATAGTTATTACATAAAATGAACACAAAATAATATTGCAAAAAAGTTTAAATTTAGAAATTGCGCTAGACATTTATTTGATATTTTGAGAATTAATTTAAAATGTCTCATTTAAAAGAACTTTCTTTTCGCTTTGTTAAAAAATACCAGGAGACAAAGACTCTCTTTACTTAATTCCTTTTATATTAGCTTATTTTGAAATGTTGTTACACGTGTATACGTCATCAAGTTATTTTTACTTCGACGTTTTATTTGTGTTTTTATTAATGTTGTACGAATTTATTTGTCCTTTCGTTATTTAAAATAAAAATTATATCAATTTGTATAATTTGGCAAGTGGTTTGGCGATTTATATAATTTGGCGAAATTGGTCGACAGGATAATCAAGTAGTACCGCAGCGGATTTGGCGTTAAAATTCCCCAATCAAAGAGAAATGAATAGAAATTCGTTTATAGGGAGATCGCCACTGTTTTTTAAATTATAATTCAATCTTTCAAAATCTTTTTAAAGCCGATCAAATTAGCGTGCATTTAGAGTCTGCGGTGTCTGGACGAGGATTGGCGAGCGCAGCTCGTAGGGGGCCGAGCCCCCTAGTATAATATAAACAACTTAAACCTAACTAATAATGAATTGTGAAAAAAAAAACTGCAATATAACATTAAGTAAAAAATACTGTTAAAAAAATCATATATATTTCAATAAAGTGTCGCAATCATTTAATTTCAAAATTTCTTATGAAATCTATGTTAGATTAAATGAATTTATAGACTTTTAATTTTAAAATACTTTAACTTTATTGCACAAAATGGTCACCTTTTGTTATGTCTATTGCAGTATCATATTCATGTCAAATAATAAGAAAAATACCGCATGCTTCACTGTGGGTATCGTATTTACTGTAATAATATACAGGTGTAATAATATTTTTAAATGTTTGCAGCTATTTTAACTTTTAAATAAAAATGATGTTTCGACAGTGATCTAGGTTTGCATGTAATATGCACTAACGAAATTGTAACAACCAATTCTCACATCTAGCTTTAAATAAAGACATTTTATCATAAAAAAACAATAGTTTAATAATTAATTTCAAGAAGAAAAAGAGCACTCTCATTTCAATAAAACGCAAGTACTTGACATAATTAGAAATGTTTGGAAAAAATCTCTTTTTTTCAATGAGCACAATCTTCAATTAATGCTATTTAATTATAAATATTCCGAAACCAAGGTATTGTATTATTCTAAGCAAAAAAAAACGCACTTCATTACAACACTCGTGGCATTGCAGTAAACTGTGAAATATATGCAGCATTTGCTGCACAGTCATCCCGGCGCTTTTATAGAATGTCTCTATTCTGACCAATAAGAATGCTCCATAATATAGTCAAGTTACAGTTTCCTATATAATCAATAGGATTACTATGAAGCAAATGGTGCAGATTTTTAACAGTGTAATTAACTTTTAACATGCGACAAACCAAAACATAAGGAATGAAATAAAATTGTAAGAAGACTTTTACTACGACACGTTATTGGTAGCAATAGGAGTACCATATGGGACGAGATCCACCAGAACGCTTCTGCTGCCACGTTTGTTGCTAATGTATCGCAAAATATATTTATAGCTATATTTTGCAAAAAATATACTACAAAAACACATATCTTTATAAAATAACCATGGAAACTGGTCCAAAGTATCATTTCGCAATTAGTGATTTTTAAGGAAAGACAGTATAGCCTCATTAGTAAGTAGTTTTTTTTATGCTTACTTGTACGTAAATGTGGAGTCGAGACTTACGCACAAATGTTATCGGTCCAGAAGAACACAATCATAAAAATTCACAAAAAAAATTTCACTCCACCAGATTGCCCTTATAAATGTGTAGACACATGTGTAGACACAGACACTCTCATATAACCATGCCCGCCACCCTTTTTTTAGTGGAAAATAAAAACAAAAAACATGGTTTGCTTTAAAATTTCGTCCAAAATGCATTTTTTATGTCTGCTATGGTCATCTGATTAACTCCATTTTTTTTTTTTAAATTCGCTGCATATGTCCTGCCACCGAATTCTTAGACGTTTTACATGTTTAGTATAGGATGATTCTACTGCATCTATCTTACATTTTATCGAGAACTTTTAAATTTTAACAATATAATTATATCGATGAACTCGTTTTTTTCGTCTGGCATCTTATCCAGCTTTTTTTTCGTGTGCCTAGCAAACATCTTTCCATATTTGGTTTTGTAGCTTGTAATATATGTGCCATCAGTTTTCTTAGCGACCGTGTTTGCGCTCTTTATGTAGTGCATGCAATTTAGCATTGGTGGAAAACTTTCAAGCAAACTTTTCAATCAAATAGACATATTACACTATAATGCGGTATCTGATAAAAGAACTCTATCCATTTCTTTTTCTTATTTTTATTCCAATCCTTGTGCTCTTGTCCGATATTATTTCCTGTCCAAGATACACATAACTTAGCATTTCCTTAATCTGAGTAACACCCTAGAAAATGTTTTTTTAGTGCATCTAAAATGGAATGAATCTCTTTATTCTTTTCCAAATTTATTTTTAATCCTACGGTAACGCTAATCTATGTCAAATATTTAAACATATCTTGCAATTTGTCATGGCTTTTAACTAAAATTAAAATGTCTTCTGAAAATCGGTAATGACTGGGTTGCGCTTAAGTTAGGTTACAGAACTTCTATTTTTGGCACCTTTAATCTAATCCCTTTGTTTTCAAAATGGGGCTCATTAAAAATATTTTCTAAAACAGCAGTAAAAATCTTAACTAACCTGTCTCACAAGCTTGATCTTTGTTTATCAGTTTTTTAATCGGCTGATTGCTGTTGCTTTCGTTTAAATCTCATTTATAATAATTATGTCTGCTTTGTGTTTACGGATGTTTTGCATAGATTTTATTACGATTTACCTACGATTTTACTTTATTGATGCGCAGATAAAATCAAGTGATTTTTTATAATCAAATAAAGTGAGGTAGAGAGATAATGTATATTCCTTATCTTTCTCCATGAATTAAGTTTTTGTTTAAATACAACCCATTGATGTAAATTCAAATTATTGTTCTCTAAGTTGAAATGATTCTAAAACTGATTTAAGTATTGTCATTAAAACTTTCGTGAAAAGTTTATATATCACAGACAGTAAGACGATCGAGCATAGATTTTAATGTTTTAGCCATTTTTTTTCTAATGCTTCAACTTTGTTTCAATCTTCTGGCGTCTATGAACATTTGGAAAAATGTACAACTAATATTTCTCGAAATTCTTATTCTGCTGCTTTGATAAGGTCAAGGGATTTCTTCTTCTCCGTAACATTGATATTTTTTTCAATCATGTAATGACAAGTAAACCTTCGTGTGTCATTATTAGGACTATCTCTTCACATTCTGAGAGGTTTTATCTGTATTCAAATTGGTTAATTTTTCTTTGATCTTCACACACACACACACACACACACACACCAACACACACACACACACACACACACACACACATATATATATACATGTGTGTGTGTATATATGATTTACGAGATTATAATATTAATATGTTTAAGTTTTTCAATACCTTTTTTATTTCTTAGTGGGTGCCGTATACTAGGGTGGTCCTTATTTTTGAAGTTTTATAATTTGCTGTTCTCACTCTCTAAATTGGTTCCATTACATATAAAACAATTATTGTAAAATTTAATCGCTAACAAGTAATATTTATAGGTAGATCAAATAAGGAAAAGTTTATAACATAGGTTCACTTTGTTATTTTCTTCTCCTTTTACATGAAAAAAAAATATATGTAATACCAATATTAATAAAATTATTTTTATGTGTTAAAGGCTTTAATCTATACTATAAAATTCATAAAAGTATGTGTAAAAACAATTATGTCTGTCACCTCTCATAGGTGGCAGTAGGTACCAGCATCTAATATTCAACATTTTTTTTTTTCATTATTATTACTTTTTAACTGGTTTGCCGTATTAGATAAGCTAAGAAGATTGTTAAATAAATTTTACTTTTTTAATTGTATTTATTTACTGTGAGTTTTAAACTTTTATTGAGATAGCTTAGTTATAGCTGTATATTATTTATGTCTTAACTGCAGCCAGCAGTAATTCATTTTCTTAATCTGTATCTTTATTTAATTGCAACTGATACCATTTTATTTTTGAATTTGCTTTGTTCTTCGTTTGTTTATAGATAAATATTTTTTTAATTTGATTAATCAATCGTTTAAAATTAAGTTTTTTGCTTAATAGTTAAATAAAATTATGGGAACAAGACTTAAAAACAATGTGTATCTTTTTGATAATGTAATTACTGAAATGACTAGCAACAAATTGATTTCCATAGGCATGTCATTGAGATCGTTCGTTTATCACCACAATGACCTTAAAGCTACAGCGCGATAAGCATCTAATATCACAACAGTAGAAATAACAAAATTTTGGATGAACGCCAGATTTCCTATGCATCAGATAAAAATTAGAGGAAATATTGAACAAGTTGGAAATTGCTCGTCAAACGTGGCAAATGAGGTGCGTTCGTACTATAACTAGTTTTATAATTATTTTTTGCACCCCATATTGTACTGAATGTATATTTTTTTGCGCTTCATAAGTGCATAGTCTGTAACATCATTAAAATGCACTTACAATAATATTTTCCCCATTCCCCGTAATGTAACGGAAAACTTTTGACTGTCCCTGTAATTAAACTATACATTCGACTTTCATAAAATTTGAAATGGCTCGACAAAAGTTTGCAGCAATTATATATTTAAAAATTCAAACCATTCGGAAGTCTGTAAAATCATTAAAATGCATTTGCTATAATTTTTTCCCATTGGCCGTAATGTAACGGAAAACTTTTGGGTGTCCCTGTAATTAAACTATACATCCGATTTTCATAAAATTGGAAATGGCTCGACAAAATTTTGCATCAATTATATATTAAAAATTTCAGACCATTCTGAAGGCTGTAAAATCATTAAAATGCATTTGCTATAATTTTTTCCCTTTGGCCGTAATGTAACGGAAAACTTTTGGGTGTCCCTGTAATTAAACTATACATCCGATTTTCATAAAATTGGAAATGGCTCAACGAAATTTTGCATCAATTATATATTAAAAATTTCAGACCATTCGGAAGTCTGTTACATCATTAAAATTCACTTGCAATAATTTTTCCCATTGGCCGTAATGTAAAGAAAAACTTTTGACTGTCCCTGTAATTAAACTATACATCCGATTTTCATAAAATTGGAAATGGCTCGACAAAATTTTGCAGCAATTATATATTAAAAATTTCAGATCATTCGGTCGGGTAGTTTTTGCTCTGTTATATGCGGACGGACAGACAGACGGACGGACAGACGGACGGACAGACGGACGGACTGAACGACGACTATAGGTGCTACGTATTTATATAATTACGAACGCACCTAAAAAGTAGAGACTTTTAAAGAAAAACAAATGATGCAAAATGCCTAATCCGAAAGTCAAAGTTCGAAAGTCATTTTCTTCAAAATTAAATATTGCTCATATTGATGCTTAGGCATAGTCAAAATAGCTGAAGAGTTTTCTCTCACAGCGAGAAGATGTCAGACGAGGATCAATGATTAATGTTGACTTAAATCTATTGCGGGAAGAATGCTCAAATGAAGAAGATGGAAACTAAACTGAAGAACGGGATCACAAAGTAAAACTGTTTGAGGGTGAAGCATCAAGTCTTTGTCATTCGAAAGTTAAGAGAGGTTGAAGGGTATATGAATATTATAACTCCAGAATTAGCAACTGTTGTGGGCAAGATAAAAGTATCCGAGAGAAAAGCAATAATTGCAATTTCTGAAACTATAATAAGTTTAGGATATGATATTAAAGAAGTGAGCCTGAACAGGAGTACGTTTTGTCAAAAAAGAATTATTAATAGTATTAAACAATCACAAAAATTGATAGAAAGGCTACAAAGAAATGTTTCCTTTATTGTCATTGGCATGGGAAACCTTTACCAAAATTAACTGGTAAAGAGAAAAGAGATAGTCGACCAATTATAATTTCTGGAAAAGGGGTTTCTCAGGTACTCTCAGTTGATAAAATTTCCTTCTGCAACATATCATGAAATTTATAAAGCTTTGAATGACTGGGATTTTGCAGATAAAGTGATAGGAGAGAGCTTTGACACTACAAACCATGTATCTGTTTCAACAAAAAGAAGGTGATTAAAGTCTTTCACTATCATAAATGTACAAAGAATCCTGAGAAGAGGACAAATATTTCCCTTAAAACTGGCATGAAAAGAAGTTTAAAGATTTCATACCAAAGCATTTTTCACGCTCTTCAAAGAAAGGAATTTACCACAAGGATTCGTTCAAGTAGACCCTGAACATTGGAGCTTTGATTATAGGATTCCGTTAGAAAAGGTGAAATCTATTAATGTGTCAAATGATAATACTGAGAGATATATTGCTCTGATATAATAATACACTGGAATCCTTATACGAAATAAAACTCAGTTTTAGATGTTGATGAAAGTTGCGGAGGAGCACCGAAAATCTTATCCTTAAAGCACAGAATTGAACTTAACAAATTAAGGTAATTACTTATACTCTCACACATTAAACATTTTATATACATAACACATTAACCGCCAAAACTATAAGGTTGAGGTTTCCAACTATTTAGCTGAACGTCGCGTCATTTGCCACATCAGACTCCGAAAGATAGCTTTCGCTTTATTTGATCATAAAATTTTGTGTCTTTAAGTAGAACGAATATTTTAATTGAAAAATAGTGGTGGGTATGTAAATATTTTAAATATGTGCATTTATTTTGACCGTTGCCACAACACAACATCTGCAGGTAATGTGCGGATAGAGTGCGGGTAATACTGTGTTTTTCCCTTAGCAAAAAATGACATAGAATTACCATAAAAAAAAAAACCATAAAAAAAAACCATAAGTGAAATCCTATGGCTTTTTGCCTAAGGTAAAAAATATCCTATGGAAAACCATAGAAACAATGGCATAGAAATGGTACTGTATGGTAATTTTTATGGCACTGTATGGTAAATGTCTAAGGAGTTTTTGGGATAGCATTTGTATGGTAATTTTTATGACACTGTATGGTAAATGTCTAAGTAGTTTTTGGGATGGCATTTGTATGGTAACTTTTATGGCACTGTACGGTAAACGTCTAAGGAGTTTTAGGGATGAAATCCTATGGCATTTGTATGGGGTTTCTGAATGAAATCTTATGGAATTGGCTCACAATCTATGGTGTTTTTAAAGTGAAATCTTATGGCATTTAATAGTATAATCTATGGTGTTTTAGAATAAAATCATATGATATTGATAATTATCAAATAAAAAGGGAGCAATATAGGAGGGAGTGCGGAAGTAATTAGTTAGTACGCAATTAATGCTTTAAAATGATGTCCCATTTATGAAATTCCAAGTAAAATTAAGAGAGTTACACTCAAGAAAATGGTAAAAAACAGCCAGGAACTTTTGAAGCAAATTCTTTTAAATCCTTTTTTTATTTTTTGGAAATTTCACTTTAAATATTATTCAAGGGTACATTATATGCATTATGAGATACATTTATCACAAAAAAAAAAAAAAAAAAAAAAAATTAAAAAACAATTTTATTTAAAAAAAAGGGAATTTTTTGTAATATTTTAGATGTTATCGAGAACTTTTCAAAATGCCCCATGCACATTCCATATCAATGAAAATCCCCAATATTTTCTATACAAGTTTGGTTTATACATATAAGTAAAACCGTGCATCAAATTTTATATATTTGAATATAAAGATCAGAAAAAAAAAAAAAATATTTTCTGAATTTTTTTAAATTTTGAGCATTTTTGCACCATTATTTCTACAATTAATTACCTTTAACTTTTACAATTATATTTATTTTCAAAAAAACATGCACAGTTTTATGACATATATAATGACAAATAGCTATAAAAAATTTCAAAGCAATTGGAGGAAAAATTATGCTCATGAAACATTTTGAATTAATATCGACACAATTTTTATACTGAGAAAAATTAATTTTAAGGCTTAATGAAGACAGAAATATTAAAATATGCCTTCTAATTGACCAAGTTCACATATCACCACAATTTCAATAAGTTTATTCAATAATTCCATCAAGTTAATGCGTTTATACAATTTAAATTTGTTTTGAGAAAAATAAAGAACATAAGAAATCATTCGTTGATGAAAAAATTCGTAGTGTTACGAAGAATTTTTCGAACTGTTCTATGCACATTTCACAGCAATTAAAATCACCAATGTTTTTAATGCAAGATTGATTTATACATATAAATGAAACTGTGCATCAAATTTTATCTATTTTTAATATACAAGTTTTTAAAAAAATCTTAGTTTTATGAAATTTTCAGGATTTTTGCATCATATTGCTGCAATTAGTTGCTTTTAACTTTTGAAATTATTTTTAGTTTTAAAAAATCATGCACAGTTTTATGAAATATATAAGGACAAACAGCCATAGAAATTTTTGAAAGGAATCAGAGAAAAAATTATGCACATGGAGCATTTTGAAATAATCAATACCGTTGAAATTTATTGAAAAAATGAATTTTAAAATTTAGTACATGCACAAACATTAAAATACATCTTGTAATCAACTAAATTCCAATATGCCATAGCTTCAATAACTTTATTAAATAATTTCATCAAATAAATGTGTTTATTAATTTAAATTTATGTTTTGAGCAGCATAAGAAATCCTTCATTGACGACAACGACCACATAAACATATAAGTACATATATATATACATTATATATATACACATGTATATGTGTATATATAACACTGGCACCCGGTTAACTGAAAAGTACCAAAAATTGTTGCCAAAAAGGGGCGGTAACGGTTATCATATGTGTAAAATATTTAAAAACAGCTGCCTAGCGCTCCGCTCGGAACTTTTCCGTTATACGGATGCACCAATTATTTCAACCTTGATCACGAAAAGGATTTTTATTGTAAACCATGTGACGTATTACCATAGTTTGTAATATATGCCATCATATACCGTAAACATATATAGACATCATATACCATACACCATATACATATAGACATGCCATAGTTCGTAAAAGTCTATAATTTTCAAATGTTATATAATTAAAAGGCTCACGCCACAGATATCATATATACCCCATACTGGCACGATTTTTTTCTGGCGAAAAAACTTGTTACCATATCATCTATATCCGGTTACCATATCAAGCAAAATAATGACACTTTGGCACCAGTTAAGTACCCGGTGCATATATGACATCTCTGCCAGGTTCACTTTACTATCGACAATGCTTCACGTGATTTTCATTTTGCACCAACTATTATGCTTGGCGACAATGGATTCCATATAACAGAAAAGTACCATCTGCTCTGCCAAATTGGACTACAGTCAACAGTATTGTTAATAAAAAATAAAAATAAAAAAAAAACTGAAAATTATTTGAAATTTTGAAAAACAGAAGAAAAAAAGAATCTTAGCTTTCAGTCGCAAAAGGGCAAAGGAAAAAAAAAATTCAGTTGAATGGGAAGGGGGAGTATCTATCTGCCACAGGATAAAGCCATGAAATTCATTACTTGGTTGCAAAGAAAAATCTCCAAATTTATCAGTTGGTCACAAAGAAAAAAAAAGCCTGTCTTGTGCGACATTATGCAGCTGCTCAGCAGTTTTTATGCAAGCAAAGCAAACATACTATGAACTATTATTTTTACACAATCAAACTGATTAGTAAAATTATCATACAAATTGAATATTTCCAACCGAGCGAAAAAATGCCCAGGCCGGCATTTGTTTGCAAGTCAAAGATCTGGGTTCAATTTACGGCTTGGGCATTTTTTCGCTCAATTGGAAATATTCAATTCGTATGATAACTTTACCAATCAGTTTGATTGTGTTAAAATAATAGTTCATCTACGTATCCATCGTTTATATGGAGTTCCTTTACCCGCGGTTTATTCTGTTGAGCTGTCTACATGACAGACCAGATGTTATTACCAATAAAGTTTTCTAAGCGAAATATGCTTGCTGGTTGTTAGCCCAGTTAGCTTAAAAGATAAAGCAATGGTCTTGTAAGCTAAGGATCTGGGTTCGATTCCCGGCCTGGGCATTTTTTCACTCAGTTGGAAATATTCAATTCGTATGACAAACATACTATGACTAGAGGTTCGATTACGTCTGACTAAGCAGAACTTGATTCCAGAAACACTCGAAACATGCACAATTTACAGCTTTCAAATGTGAGATCTATTTACAGTCAAAGCAGGATTGACCCCCTGCCCTTTATCCGAGGCAAATGAAAAATACAGGCTACCACAGTGCATCCCAAGTGTCTTTTTTTTACAGACTGCTAGAGTGATATAATGCTCTTTTCATACACTTGCATTGGTGTATTCGAACATCACATGACTCCAGCAGGAGTGGGCTGACCCTTTTGCTTTCCATGTGCAAGGCGATTATTTCTATAATAAAAAATATTTTTTTGAATAAAAGTACATAAAAGTTGCCATGATCGCAATGAATTCTTAGTACAGTAGACTCCCTCAAATCCGCACAGCTTGGGACCAGAGGTTGTGCAGATTTTAGAATTTTGCGGAATTCTGTCACCACTTTGTTTACATTTTTAAACAGTAATTTGATTGGTAGTTAAGCAAGGGAATTTATAATGAATGCTTACAATCAAGTGAAACATTAAAATAAGTAAAATATTACAATAATTTATTAGTTTAAAATTAAGTAATTATTAAAATAATTATGTAAAATAAAAATTTAGAAAGAATATTAAATTATTACGAATGGAATCGAAATCGATTCAATTCGATTCCGAAAGTCCTATGCTGCCATCTAGTGATAGTAAGGAGAACAGTGTTAATGCTATTATCAGTATATATAGCTTATTGCGCTCACTGTAACTTTTTTCATTGTTATTTAGAGTCTTGAATGCTTTTCTTATACTGCTTTGTATGTTTAGAAATAAATTTGTCCATAATTAAAAAAAAAAAAAAATTCCACGAAAAATAATTTTAAAATAGCATTTTGAACCCTGGAATTTTTGATATAGATATGCTAATTTATATCAAAATCAAAAGTAATAAATCAGCTGTAATAGCCAAAAGAGAATGATTAACAAAAAATTTTGTAAAAAAAACATTGTGGTAGTCGCTGATTTTGGCACCATCTTGAATTTTGTTCCTGCAACTTTACTGTAAATTTCATTGTTTACATCTGAAAAAATATGCGGATTTTAGGCGTTCGCGGATTTAAGGGAGTCTACTGTACTTTTATGTTAGGCAGGCGAAAATCTCGCCAATAGCATTTTATAACTTGCCAGATTTTTCATGTGGTAAATTAAACCAATGCTTTTGATATTGAAATTAAATATCATGGTTTATGAAATTTATTACTTTTTCTCTCTTTTTTTTTTTTTAAGAAATAAGTGAAAGTCATGAATTTTAAATATTTCACTCTTTAAGTTATGTATTTTAAATAAAATTAGTGAAAGGATTATATTTTAAATTATACTAATGAAATACGAAAAAATGCGATGGTAAAAATGTTTGGCAATTTATTACCTGCATTTGGCTAACATAAAAAAAACAGAGTTCTTGAATAAAAGTAGCATGATACAAACATTAAGGGAGACTAAATATATTTTACAAGCTAAAACTCAATTAAAATCTGAAAATTAAAAATTTGTTAATTAATAAATAAACAAACAAATTTTAAGTTTTCCAAGTTGTACTGCACACATTTATTTAAAAATAAAATTCACAGAGATATATATAAATAAACATTGGAATGAAATGAATAAAAATAAGAAAAAAATTAATTATTAACAGAAAATAGTGATGTATAAACATAGGTTTTTTCTAGAAAAAGGCTGCAAATAGCTGATATATTTACGTGCAGGGACTGGGCGCATCACTAACTCTAGGCCCATTTCAGATGCTTTGGGCTAAGCTCGAAATTGTCCTTGCTGTCCACATCAGGGAGCGAACTTGGAACCTCCTGGTCGAACAGCCAGGCTTAAGAGATGAAGGAACAACAATACTGACACTCGACTCTGCTTTACATGTATATATAACACTGGCACATGGTTAACTGAAAAGTACAAAAAATTGTTCAAATTGGATACAGTTGGATACTGTTAAAAAAAAAAAAAAAAACATTGAAAATCGCTTGAAATTTTGAAAAAAAAAAAAATAGCTTTCAGCTTCACAAGGGAGGGTGAGGGGCAAAGGAAAAGACATTAAAACTTTTTAGCTGAATGGGTAGGGGGAGGAATGGTGAATTTTATCTATCTGTCACAGGATAAAACTATGAAATTCATTAATGGGTTGCAAAGAAAAATCTCAAAATTTATCAGTCGGTCACAAAAAAAAAAAAAAAAATCCTACCTTGTGTGACTGAAAAAATTTGTTACCAAAAAGAGCAGTAAGGGTTGTTGGATGTGCAAAATATTTAATAAGGGTTGCCAGGTGCTAAGCCTTGCCAAAACAGTCTACAGTCAACTATTTTTAGAAACAGTCACTATTTTTAAAAAGCACTGAAAATCGTTTGAAAGTTTGAAGAAAAAAATTCTTAGCTTTCAAATGTACAAGAAACGGGAGAGGGGGGTTCCTTTTAAAATAAAATATTTTTAAAGGGCTGCCGGGCACTGTGCCCAGCCAAATTAGCCAACAGACAACATTATTGTAAAAAACTGAAAATTGCTTGAATTTTTTTTTTTTAGCTTTGAGTTACACAAAGGGGGGGAGGAGGAGGATGGAAAAAACAATGTTTTTCAGTCAGAGTGGGGCAGGGGATTTGGGACTTTTGTACAGTATAGAGGAATTTTGTACTAAAGTATTATTTTAAACATATCTATTCTAGATTATATACATCATTCTGGAATACATACTACAATATTTATTTAATGAAACTGGAGCATGTATTACACACACATAAAGATGATCATTTATATATTATAAATTTCAATGGGTCTGAAAAATTATTATGTTTATTTTTTCGAACATTTTAATAACAAACACACACACTAATTTTTCACTTTTATGAGTTTCTAAGCGATTACAGAATTTAGTGTGAATATCAATGTTGGATTTATTTGATTTTAATTAAATCCTTTTAAAACAAAATATTTTTAAAGGGCTGCCGGGCACTGTGCCCAGCCAAATTAGCCAACAGTCAATATTATTGTAAAAAAAAAAAAAAAGGAAGAAGAAAAAAACTGAAAATTACTTGATTGTTTTTTCTTTTAGCTTTCAGTTACCCAAGGGGGGGGGAGGGGGGCAGGGGATTTGGGACTCTTGAACAGTATACAGGAATTTTGTACTACTTAAGTATTCTTTTAAACATATCTATTCTAGATTATATACTATACAACATTTTGGAATACATACTACAATATTTATTTAATGAAACTGGAGCATGTATTACACACACATAAAGACGATCATTTATATATTATAAATTTCAATGGGTCTGAAAAATTATTATGTTTATTTTTTCGAACATTTTAATAACAAACACACACACTAATTTTTCAGTTTTATGAGTTTCTAAGCGATTACAGAATTTAGTGTGAATATCAATGTTGGATTTATTTGATTTTAATTAAATCCTTTTAAAACAAAATATTTTTAAAGGGCTGCCGGGCACTGTGCCCAGCCAAATTAGCCAACAGTCAATATTATTGTAAAAAAAAAAAAAAGAAGAATAGAAAAACTGAAAATTACTTGATTGTTTTTTCTTTTAGCTTTCAGTTACCCAAAGGGGGGGGGGGAGGGGATTTGGGACTCTTGAACAGTATACAGGAATTTTGTACTACTTAAGTATTCTTTTAAACATATCTATTCTAGATTATATACTATACAACATTTTGGAATACATACTACAATATTTATTTAATGAAACTGGAGCATGTATTACACACACATAAAGATGATCATTTATATATTATAAATTTTAATGGGTCTGAAAAATTATTATGTTTGTTATTAAAATGTTCGAAAACACGCACACACACACTAATTTTTCAGTTTTATGAGTTTCTAAGCAATTACAGAATTTAGTATGAATATCAACATTGGATTTATTTGATTTTAATTTAATCCTTTTAAAATAAAATATTTTTAAAGGGCTGCCGGGCACTGTGCCCAGCCAAATTAGCCAACATTATTGTAAAAAAAAAAAAGAAGAAAAAAAACTGAAAATTACTTGATTATTTTTTCTTTTAGCTTTCAGTTACCCAAAGGGGAGGGGGGACAATGGAAAAAACAATGTATTTCAGTCAGGGTGGGACAGGGGATTTGGGAGTTTTGTACAGTATACAGGAATTTTGTACGACTTATTCTTTTAAACATATCTATTCTAGATTATATACAACATTCTGGAATACATACCACAATATTTATTTAATGAAACTGGAGCATGTATTACACACACATAAAGATGATCATTTATATATTATAAATTTCAATGGGTCTGAAAAATTATTATGTTTGTTATTAAAATGGTCAAAAAACACACACACACACTAATTTTTCAGTTTTATGAGTTTCTAAGCGATTACAGAATTTAGTGTGAATCAACGTTGGATTTATTTGATTTTAATTTAATCCTTTTAAAATAAAATATTTTTAAAGGGATGCCGGGCACTGTGCCCAGCCAAATTAGCTAACATTATTGTAAAAGAAAAAAAAAAAAAAAAAAAAAAAAAAAGAGAAGAAAAAAAACTGAAAATTACTTGATTTTTTTCTTTTAGCTTTCAGTTACCCAAAGGGGGGGGGGGGGAGAAAAATTGAAAAAACACTGTTTTTCAGTCAGGGTGGGGCAGGGGATTTGGGACTTTTGTACTACTTATTCTTTTAAACATATCTATTCTAGATTATATACAACATTCTGGAATACATACCACAATATTTATTTACTGAAACTGGAGCATGTATTATACAGACATAAAGATGATCATTTATATACACTATTTGGCCAAAAGTGACCGGTCACTTGTGATCTTAGACGTTTTGTTATATATCTAGAAAAATACATGAGGAATTAACCTGAAACTGCAGGTGTATAAACAGTATAGTATAAGTCATATATTTCCGCGAAGATTTTTTCCCAAAACACCATGGGGGACCATCAACAAATTGAAAAAGAACGAATATATTTTGGATAACTCTGTAAAAACTAATGGAACAAAAGCGTTTAAACTCGAGATTATTAATAAGTGGCTTATTGTAGTATACTGTGTTCCTTTTTATGAGGTTAGCATGTATTCTCATAGAGAAATTAAGGTTTTTATAAAAACAGTCCCAAATTTCGCCAAGTTTTTTGCTTATAATTTGCAGAGTTCTTAATATAAAAAGAAGTTCTTTTCAGAAAATATGACGAACGATATTGTACACAATAACCAGCAATCAGAATTAAAAAAATAATAGAAATTGGATGAAAAATGAACAGGTTTACTAAAAAATGTTTCACTGCGCTTGCGCGACTGGAATCAAAATATAATGTGCATATTGTGTTAGCTAAATGTATAGAGAAACTTTTGTAAAAGTCTCAAAAACATAGTTTGAAAAGTCTGATAATCGTTTATAGAATAAGCTCAAAATCTGTTGTTCCCAAAATGAAGCAAAAAGATGAGGGGTTGTATCCATATATTCATTGATTAGTGCCAATACAGCATACACAATATTGTATGTATTATTGTATTTGGATACAGCCTTTCATCTTTTTGCTTCCTTTTAAGAATAATGGATTTTGAGCTCATTCTATAAACGATTATTATCAATCTTTTCAAACTATGTTTTTAAGACTTTCACAAAAGTTGCTCTATACATTTAGCTAACACATTATGCAAATTATATTTTTATTACGTTCGAGCATGCGCAGTGAAGCATTATTTAGTAAACCTGCTCATTTTTCATACAATTATTTATTTTTTTTCATTCTGATTGCAGGGTATTGTGTACAATGTTGTTTGTCATATTTTCTGAAAAAGAACTTTTTTTTTATATTAAGAACTCTGCAAATTATAAGCAAAAAACTTGGCGAAATTTGGGGCTGTTTTTATAAAAACCTTAATTTCTCTATGAGTATAAATGCTATCCTCATAAAAATGAACGCAGTACATTACAATAAGCCACTTATTAATAATCTCGAGTTTGAATGCTTTTGCTACATTATATTTTACAGGGTTATCCAAAAGATATTCGTTCTTTTTCAATTTGTTGACGGTCTCCTATACGGTTTTGGGAAAAAAATCTTCATGGAAATATATGACCTATACTATACTGTTTACACATCTGCAGTTTCAGGTTAATTCTTGTATGTATTTTTCTAGATATTTAACAAAACGTCTAAAATTGCAAGTGACCGGTCACCTTTGGCCATATAGTGTATTATAAATTTCAATGGGTCTGAAAAATTATTATATTTGTTATTAAAATGTTCGAAAAAAAAAACACACACACACACACCCACTAATTTTTCAGTTTCATGAGTTTCTAAGCGATTACAGAATTTAGTGTGAATATCAACATTGGATTTATTTGATTTTAATTTAAAACATTTTAAATCAGATATATATACATTTTAAAAACTTAAGAAGTTAGTTATTAATTAGCTTGCATTTATAAGTACTTAAAATTATACTTATATTTAAAAAATATATAAACATATTTCAGATTACTAACCGTAAAATCCTTATTTTTATTTTCCAAATCTGTCCATAAATAAATTATTTTAACAAATTGTATGTTCACAAGGACAAAATGAAATCTCTACATTAACATGAATAAAAATACTTTTGAAGGACATATATTTAATTATTCCAAAGTTTTCCATATCCTTGCAGAAAATCTCCATTTTTTTTTTCTGTATTAAAAAAAAAATCGCATAAGGTTTAAATGTTTTCCAATAGGTAAATATACATTATATGCATTAATTGTTTAATATTTTTCACAATGTATTCAGTGTGTACAATAGAACGTGTTAGCTGAGATTATTTTTAATTTAGAATTTTTATTTTTAAATGTGATATTTCATTTAAGTGAAATTAAAAAAAACACATAGATTTTTAGTTCTCAGCCTTTCCCACCGTTTAAATTTACAATGCATTCATATGGCAAAACTTGATATTTATCACAAAATATCTTGACGTAAATTTGAAATATGTTTTTTTAAGTTGATTTAAATCAAAGATTAAAAAAAACCCCATATTGATTTAAATCACGGCCCACTTAAAAAAAAACTACTGTGGGTTTTTTCAAATTTTCTCGTGTTTTCACATCTGTATCATTATTTAATCTAAGGTATGAGAATGCGGGGAAAAAATGTAAAGGGGGGGGGAAAATGCATTGTGCGACTGAAATAATTTGTTGCCAAAAGGAGCAGTGTAAAGTATTTTAAAAGGGCATTATTTCCCTTAAATAAACATTTTTGTAAGTACATCTAATTGAAGTTTTTATTCATTCAAATTGAAAGTACCTTACAAAAAAAGTTCACATCCCTCCCCTCCTTTTTCTCCCCCCAAAATCAAATTATGAGCTATTAGAGTCCCAATGATTTGATAAATCTAGCAGGATCACTTAGCTTAATATATTATATCGTCATAAATAAATCAACATGCAAATGAAAAAATTAAATAAGAATCTCATACCATATGATTTTTTTCATGGGGGTAAAATGCTCAGTCCTCTTTAAATAATCTCTCATACAATCAACAGCATCAGCTTTCCATTTCTTAATCAATGTTTCTTCGGGGGCATTTACTAATTTTCTGAATATCCAAAGCAGACATCAGCTACAAACAAAAAATATAAAACATGACAAACATTATAAAAAACAAATTTACTTTCACAATTTTTTTCTAAAACACATATTTATCAAAAAAAATAAATTTACTCAACACACAATATAAAAGTTATATTTAATTAACCTTATTTTGCTTTTGCATTCTATTGAAACAAAATGCTTCATTTAAAAATTCTAATTGCTTTCCTTAAAATAAAATTTATACTTTAAAGTCTACAATTATATTCCACTAATGAAGAAATCAGTTATCTGCATGACATTTATCTATTCACCAGAAGAAAATTTCCTTTACCTAGAGTTAACACTATGGCCAAGCACAGTGCATAGTGGACCTTCTTTGACTTGTCCACTTTATATGTCCTGTAGCCCTATTCAAACTACATATGTGCCCGTTGATCCTTAGTGCTCTTTTTGATGTACCTTTTTTGTTAATTTCCTAGCAAAATACATCGATCTCAGATGTAAAAAAAAAGTATGAATTTCATCAATCGGGCGAGGCAAAAAAAATAATGAAATCTGCTAATCGGCTAAGGAAGAGGGGGGGGGGGGATCTGAAATTTGTCAATTGGTCGGAAGAGGGAAAAAAATAAAATAATTTGTCAATCAAACACAAGGGAAAAAAAAAGAAATTCTTAGATCAAATTGTCGTAAAAAAAAAAAAAAAAAAAAAAAAAAAAAAAAAAAAAAAATGAAAAATCTATCTGTCCATATATCGTTTAAAAAATGCACACAATTTTCAATTGCATCCTGCAAATTTCACCAGTAAGTCGCAGGGACAAATCCAGAAAATTTTAAGTGTTGTCAACTGTGAAAAAAAAAAAAATTGCAAAATTCGTTGAATGGTCACAGGAAAATATCGTGAAATTCTTCGATTGTATGCACGAATATCTCGCAAAATTCACCAGTCGTTCAGAAAAATATTATAAAATTCTACTAAAAGGGAACACTAAATAAACCATCTTAAAGTATGCTTTATGAACAGGGCAAAAGAGTGCCATTTTGGAAAGCAATGTTCCCCTATTTTATTAAATTCCTGCCAGGCAGCCCTTTTTCCCCATATTTAATACTATTACAATTGATTCATAATGCAATGATGTTTTTCAAACCTCACTGACACATGATCAGATATCCGATACTGACAGTTGATACAGGTTTTAAGCTGTGTTTCTTTCTCTCTCTTTTTTTTTTTTTTTTTACACTGCAAAAGGTTTTCAAAAATATGTCAATAAAACTTAACGAAAAATCCAAACAGAAAAGAAAATCTGAAAAAGTAAATTTTGAATTTTTATGTAAATGTTAGTAGTTAAGTAATACCTACACTAACATGAATTTGCAGCTTTAAATTTAAATTATCAAAATTCATAAGAATACCCCCCACCCTTCCCTCTTCACCAAAGAAAAGGCTAAAATACCTGTGAGTAGTTATTTAGCAAAAATGCTAAAGAAAACCTTGAGTAGACATTCATAATTGGAAAAGGAATTATAGTACAACCATTTACTGAGTGTAATTAAACTACCTTCACCAAAGTAAATATAATATTATAAGTACATTTTAATTGCATTCTAACTTAACTTGGCTTATGTATGTAACGATGAAATTTTGCACTTTCTTGCGTGCTAGAATAATACAAAATACGTACACAATTCCAACACATTAGGAACATGTCCACAACATCATTTTAATATTCTTAGAACTTCATTTTAAATTAATACATTTTTAAGGCATGTTTCCATTAGCCGGTAACAGGTAATAAATCGATAAATTGCCAAATATAGTTTAGGTTTCAGGGTTTGTAAATATTATATTTTTTAAAATATAAAGAATATGTTTTGATGATATATATTATATTTTATATGAATTAGAAACTAAAACATAATGCAGATAACATGAAAACTTAATAGGTAAAACACTATTCTGAATGTTTTTTTTTTTTTTTTTTTTTTTTTTTCAATATGACAAAATTGAAGATCATTTAATTCAAAACTGAAAAAAACTGTTACTCCAGCTCAAATCGTGGTTTCTCTGTAATTATTTTTTAAAACTTCGATAATAAAATTTTTTTATGAAATTAGATTAGATTAATAAAATTGATACTATTAATTAAGAGTTTCAGAACTTTACAGAAACGCTAATCTTCATATATACACTATATGTACATACATAAAGATTAGCGTTTCGGCATATAAAGCGGTTCTGCAATAAAAATAAAACTTTTTACATAAGCTTATGTAAAAAGTTTTATTGCAGATTTATGGCATAGAAGGTTGTTTACAAACATTTTGAATATCTTTATGCTTGTAAATATTCAGTACATTAAAAATTTTTAAATTGTTTGGGCAATCAATAATGTTGCAGTGACAAACTTAAAATCCACTTTCATTTCAGCGTATCACGTGTAAGAAAATGTATAACAATCTAACAAACATAAGAATATTGCTATGACAAACGTTATATAAGTAAAATTAAGATCAAATAAGGTAAAAAACAGATAAATAAATACCTGAATATGTCCAGTAATTATGTAGCCAGGATGCTTTGATGGAATTACTGCCTATTCGCTCTTAGTAAATATGACGCGGCACAAGCGACGCTACGGAGTGAGAGGTAATCAAAACAAGCATGGCGATGGCAGGCGTTGCCATTCTCCAAATCTAAATGTATGAGTAGCGGTCTTTATCAGTGTTGAATTCAGGCACTTTTCTCCGGGAGGGATTTTTGTGGTTCCGGGGGAGGGGAGCATTATACAGTTCCAGGGGGAAATTACATTTTTTGAAATTTAATTTCATTTTGTGTTTTTCTTTGAAAATTTTCATTTTGTGTTTTTCATTGAAAATACAAAATCTCAAATCTCCCGGGAGTGGGAGCAGACATCTCATTGCTCCGGGAAGGGAGGGGGGGGGGAGGGTCCTCCCCGGCCACCTCCTGAATTCAACACGGGTGTTTATCCAAATCAGATACAAGGTCCCGAATTAGCATACGGCTTTTTAACACAACTTTTTTTGTACTATAGTTACAAAAAATCAATATAATATCAACTTTCAAAAGGTATTGTATATTTTAAGTAGGGATGCACCGAATAGTGATTTTGGCCGAATGCCGAATATTCGGCCAACATGTAAACCGAATTCCGAATATTCGGCTTGCCGAATAAGTTTAAATTTCAGAGTTTCAAAGTATTAATTAAATAAATCGTCACTATTGGTTAATTTTCTTACGCGATGCTTTTTAAATAGCAAGTAAAAAATGTAAAAGCATTCTGTTTTATTTAAATATAATTTTATTTCTAGTTATTCTAAATATCATTGTTAACTGATAGTTAAAAATAGAAGTTGTTTTACGGTTTAAAAAAAAAATTCTTTTTAAGGCTTTTTAAATATTCGGCATACCAAATAGTTTGATATTTGGTCTAACCGAATATTCGGTAACATGGCCCAATAGGCGGGATACAGAATATTCGGTGCATCCCTAATTTTAAGATTCTACCATGCACCATGCTTTGAAATACCATACAATTTATGGTACAAGTAATTACCATATGATTTTACCATACATCATGCTATGGAATACCATATAATTTTGGTACAAGCAATTACCATATGATTTTACCATTCATCATGCTATGGTATACCATACAGTTTATGGTACAAGCAATTATCACATGATTTTACCATACATCATGCTATGGTATACCATACAGTTTATGGTACAAGCAATTATTACAAGATTTTACCATACATCATGCTATGGAACACCATTGAATATATGGTAAATTTCATTACTCTATAATTTTACCATACATCATGCTATGGAACACCATTGAATATATGGTAAATTTCATTACCCTATAATTTTACCATACACTTTGCTATGGAATATCATAGAATGAAGAATGTTTACCATATGGATACAGTATGTTTCCATATAATGCCATAATTTTTTTATGATTTTCCATATAAAATCATATGTTTCCATAAAAAATCCTATGTCATTTTTTGCTAAGGGTTGTGTTATATAAAATACAAAACTAATTTAATATCATAATAAAAATTATCATTTTAGATTATTTTTCTTTAGTCAATATCACCATGTTTTTAAGTGTAATCGCCAATCTTCAGCAACCTTGAGCTACCTCTAAATATATTTCTTTTTTATCCAAATTTGTCCTACTTTGTTTTTTACTGTATTGGAAGAAATTTTGAGGGTAAGACAAAAGAAAAAAAAAAAAAAAAGGGTATAAACGATCGCATGTACTATGACAGTATGACCATCCTACTGTATACCGATTAGCTTTACTTTAATATTTATTTATTTATTTATTTTTTTTTATATATAAAGATTAAAGTATTGTATTATTACATGCCATCTTGATAAAAAATTTTGGTTAGCATCATCATATGATATATATATATATATATATATATATATAATATGTAATTACTTTCTATTTATTTTATTTTATATTCTATTAAAAGTTATTTAACATTTATTTCAAACTGTATTAACTGCATCCTATGGTATCAATTACTGTGATTTCTTAACTGTTTTATTCACCTTAATCTTTACGATATTTTGGGTGCCATGTGCGCGTGGATTTATTCTAAAATACTGAAATATTAATAGGTATGGTGTTTATTATTTCTATTTTATATCCTATAAATATTTAAATAGGTTTTATTGATTTTTCCATTTCATATTATTTGTTTCTATTCTGTTTTCATTTTTAATCAATTCACTTGATTTTAATGGTTGTTTGGGCACAGGGGAAAATAATTTTTAGCTTTAGCTTATTTTCCTCACAGAAAACGACCATTTTGCTTATATCATTGAATTCTGTGCCCTTGACAACGTAATTCAATATATAAGCTTTTCCATTATTTGTCGGTGTCCACTTTCTTATTTTTCTTCCATAATAATTCTTATAATAAATTAATAAAAAAAAAATTTATACTTACAGCTTTAATTCATAATATTATGGTTTTTGATGGTGGTAGGTTATGTTTAATTAATGGTTATATATATATATATATATTTAAGTATATATAATTTTCTTTTCATAATTTTCATGAATCTCATACTTTTCAGGTAAAAACTATATATATATAGATTTTTCATCAATAAATAAAAAAGCAATTAGAGAACAAATTGGAAAAGAAGGTGCATATCAACAATATTTAAAACATTTAACTATAAAACCCCCAAAATAGTCAAATTTAAACTACACAGACAAATAAAACACGTAAATGATTTTCTGTTCTTCTTCAGCGGGTGGGCAGACGGACCTAACTCCACCCCCCACTTGCATGTTTCTAAACACATGTCTATTCTGCATTCAAAGCAACAGAAAAAACTAAATCATTGTCATTTTAGATATAAAATTTAAGAATTTAAAATGTAAATAAACCAAACTTAAATAGAAATATAGTATAAACAAAGCATAATTATATTGAAAAAACAAATGGTCTTGAGAAAAAAGCCTTAAAATGTCTTTGTTTATGCTTCATTTTTGTTGACATTTGGTTTATTTACCTTTTTAATTCTTAAATTTTATATCTAAAATGACAATAATTTAGTTTTTTTTTTTCTGCTGTTTTGAATTCAGGAAAGACTTGTTTTTAGAAACCTGCAATTTTTTAACTGTTTGGGTTGAGTTACGTCTGTCTGTCCACCCACTGAGGAAGAACAGACGGCATTTTACCTATGTTTTTTAACTGCATAGTTTAAATTTGACAATTTTGGTGGTTCTATAGTTAAATGTTATATATATTGTTTATATGTACCTTCTTTCCAAATTTAAAGTGTCATTTCATTTTTTTTTTTTTTTTTTAAGATGAAATGCATTTTGTTGCATTTAATATGAGTAGCTTTTGCGCCAGTTCATTTTTATTTGAAATATATATATATATGTATATATATATATATATATATATATATATATATATAAGGCTTGTGAAATAGCTTCTGATTTTTATTCTTCGTCAGCTTATCTATATAAATTTGATGATATATATATATGTGTGTGTGTGATGCTCCTGGAAATCAACATAAAGTATGATAACGAACACGCGCCTTATCTTTACTAACCATCAATTATTCCGTAGAATACCCATATTGCAGTCGTAGGGGGCGACGAAGTCAGGCTTTTTAAAACATTCGGAAGAATTTGCCTTTCGATCAAATATTAGAGGCAACATAATCCTTAAATAGCTTATTATAAAACCATCTCATGACAATTCCACTAGTAATGCAATTGGCTCTCGTATCTAGCTGTACCACTTCAAATAAAAGCTGGATGATATTAAAAGGCACTCACTAGAAACTCACATTTTAAAATCCATTCCGCTAAGTGACAGGTTCTTATTAACAAACAAAAAACGTACAAATCTTCTCTCTCAAGTCAGCGTAAGCTGTATAAATGTTGAAAGAACGAGATTTGGTACAAAGATTTCTTCTACGGTCGAGCCAACTCAAATTAAGCTAGGGGGGCGAGACTAGAGGGCGCGCTAAGCGATATGATTAAAAGCAGGAAAGATGCATTGAAGATCTGACGTAGAGACCGGACTCTATATTTAAACCTGAAACTTTAAATGGGGAACACACTAGAAACGCCAAACATTCGAAATGACTCGTGAAATATCAACAATAATTTATTAAAAGACAAAATGGTATTAATAAACATTCAAAAGTTATAAGAATTTAATGTCTCAAATTATGAAATAATAAAATAAATTGTTGTGTCCTTACAAAGAAGTGCACTATTAACATATTAAGGATTTTAGAATTAAAAATGAAATAATGCGCTGAATTTAAGGCATGTAATTAAAATATAAAGGATATTCAAGATATTATTAAAAGACAGGTAGAAAAGGTAAATATTATAAGAATTTGGAATAAATTAACTAAGGTAAAAGGGGGGGAAACATTTATTATTACACATATATATGGCATATGTTCATAAAAACAATTATTATTTCAATTGAGATTTCTTCAAAAAACAATTCACATTAATTGATAATTATCTATATGTTTCCCTTTTAATCACTTTCTGTATTTAATTTTACTCAACATAGTACAATGAGATATTATATGTTAACTTTGCATGTTCATTGAAGATACTGTTGTTTTTCAACTTTTTTACTGTACTTAAGTAATCAATATTTATAATATGTCCTAAATTTTAAAATAGCTATTTTCAGTAATTGCACCATACGCTTTATCCTATTTTATTTCGGTACATTAAAAATGTTTAGTCAAGTAAACAGCTTAACACGGAATATAAAATTGCTTAAAAGATGAAACTTTATTGAATTTATCGAAGTACATTTAAGTGATTTATTTTCTTTCTAAAATTCGATTGAGAACGCCTGCAATTATCCATAATGAAGTCATTAAAATAATTTTGTTAAGTCCTTAATCATTAAGAAGGTTTTATGCTGTAAAATTATTTGCAAATTATTAAAATGCTAAAAATTGTTTTAGTGCACTTATAATACTCGTATAAACTTTTGAAACTATAAATTTCCATGTAAAATATATTATTTATTAGCTTATGTGCCCGCCGGTTCTGTACGTATGTATGTATGTATGTATGTATATACGTATGTATGTACGTACGTATGTACGTACGTATGTACGTAACGCGATAACTCTTGATAGAAACATCCGATTTGCTTCAATTTTTTTTCTAAGTTCATTCTGATAAGGCGTTTCCCTGATTAGTTTTGGATGTTCATTGGTTAAGTATAAAGGGGTGAAAGGGGGCTCTCCCCGCCTTAATTTAGATAAATGGGTTTTTCATGCAGAATTATTCGATTTGCTCCAAATTTGGTATACCGGTTTATTATGTTAAGAAGCTGCCTTGATTAGATTTGGAGGTTCATTAGTTAAGTATAAAGGGGGGGTAGGGGGCCTAGACCCTCCCCTTTATTTAGATAAATGAGTTTTCCATGCAGACTTATTCGATTTGCTCCTAATTCGGTATACCGGTTTATTATGTTAAGAAGTAGCCTTCATTAGACTTGAAGGTTCATTAGTTAAGTATAAACGGGGGAAAGGGAGGGCTAGACACCCTCCACCTAATTTAAATAAATGGGTTTTCATGCAGATTTATTCGATTTACACCAAATTTTGTATACCGGTTTACTATCTTAAGAAACTGGCTTGATTAGATTTGGCGGTTCATTAGTTAAGCATAATGGGGAAAAGGGGTTTAGACCCCCCACCCCCCCCCCCCTTAATTTAGATAAATGGGTTTTTCATGCTGAGTTATTCGATTTCCTCCAAATATGGTATACCGGTTTATTATGTTAAGGAGCTGCCTTGTTTAATTTTGGAGGTTTATTGGTTAAGTTTAAATTGGGGGCTGGGGCTAGACCTCCTTAATTTAGATAAATGGGTTTATCATGCAGAATTAATCGATTTGCTTCAAATTTGATATGCCGGTTTATTCTGATATTTTGCTTCCTTTATTAGATTTGTAGTTTCATTGGTTAAGTATAAAAAGTGGAAAGGGTGGCAAGACCCATCCCTTTAATTTAGATAAATGGATTTTCATGCAGAATTATCCAATTTGCTTTTTTTTTTCTATGTTCATTCTGATAAGGAGCTTCCTTAATTAAATTTGGAGGTTCATTAGTTAACTATAAAGGGGGAAAGGGGGTTATACCCCCCTTAATTTAGCGAAATGTTCTTTCATGCATAATTATATGTTTTGCTTCAAATTTGGTATACCGGTTTATTATGTTAAGTTGCTTCCCTGATTATATTTGGAGGTTCATTGGTTAAGTTTAAGATGGGGTAACGGGGGCTAATCCCCTTTATATATTTTTTGTGGTCATTATTCTTTGGAATAAGAGTATAATATACAATTAGTGTGAATTGCCTGTGAGTTCAATGCCATCAGTTTAAATGGGCACTTTTCTTTTTCTTTTTTTTTTATTTAGCTTAAAGGTGAGGAATGTGTTTCTGCAATAATTAAATATAACAGTGCGTTAAATCCTATTCTCAGAATTGTATGAATTTCCTCAATATAATTGCTATGTGTCATTTCTAGTAAAAATATTTATAAGAAAAACTATATGAGCAAAGTCCTAAACCATATCCTGCGTTCGATACACATATACTCACGTATACTAACTTATACAAGTTTAGATACACAAAAACACTTTTGAAATATCAGTAAATTGGACAGTTTCGTTTGATTTCCTACACTTCTATAGTGTAGTGTATATAGCGGTATATGTCTTATATATATATATATCGTTATAAGCATCAACAGCAATTTTCAATCCATTGCTGGATGAATATCCCCACAGAAATTTTCCGGGTTTGAGACGGCCTTCAAAGGGCTGCTTTCATATTTTATTCTTAACTGCTTACACGTTACCCAGACATTTTTTTCCTAGACGGTGTATCGTTGCTAAACTACATCGTTACTCGATGTAAAACTTCTGATGAATTAACAGCTTCTTTCTATAAAATATTTATTATAATCCAATTTGCAAATAACAATGAAACCTAAAACATGGCTGTAAGGAGGAAAGAGTGGAACGAACCAACATCACCTACAGCATTTCCAATTTGAATGCATCAATTTTCAATACACCAATTTACCGTTCTGTAAGGAGATGAAGCGAAAAGATCTGGTTTATATTTTACTCATCATTGTTTTCATACAAAAATGATACGCCATAATTCTATACATGCAAAAACAATGAATTATATATATTAAGAATATGAAAATTTCGAAAGTTGGATAGGGTTCTTTGTTTAGATAATTTATAACTGCAATAATTACATAACAAAATTCAGTGGTGAATTCCGAAATTTATATTATGAATAATTGGTCATGATCTTCTTAATATTTTTCTTAAAATGTTACGAAGATTTATTTACTTTTAATATTTATAGAAACGTTCAAAAATATTTAATTACTTTTTTAAAGGTTTTTTTTTTTTTTTTTTTTTTTTTTTTTTACTACTTAAAAGACCGATATTTAATAACCTCATAAATACTGGGTAATATAAAACGAGAATCGACTTTATACGCTTTTATAACGAATTATTATGCAGAATAATACAGATGACTTACAAATTTTATAATTTAAGGTATTAAAACGGTGGATAAAATTGTATAGTTTAAATTTTTATTCTAATAATTGTGAAATCATAATAAAAGAGAAAAAAGGATTTAAATGCAGTGCTAATGAAACAATTATCAGTTTTTGAAGAAATAAAAATTTAGTCAAATTCTATTTACATTTTCGTGTATAATTTCCTAGAACGTTACCTGCGTTTTACTTGTGAATCAAATACTATTTTGGAAAAGAACCTCATTTAAATAAAAATATAACCTACCACTAAATCGTCAAATTTTAAGGATCTGTAGAATCTAACAAAACACTAACTAAGATATAAAGAATTCTTCTTTCGACGTGGATCGTATTTTTCCTGATGATAGATTGTGGTACTGTACATTGCCTCAAAGGAAACATTCCTTACATCGTTCGGCTTTTATGATCATAAAAGGTAATACTTTTGAGCAAGTAGAATGTAAAAATTTTAGATTCGTATACAATGAGAAACCATCAATCTATGAAATAGGACATTTAACATGATTACAATCTCCTTTATTTGACTCGAGATTTCTCTAAGTTATTTTTGTTATTACTCTGAAACTTAGTTAATAACTGACATAAAATAAATTTTATGCAATGATTATATTAAATAGTTAAACGTAATTAGGTACTTAATTTTATTCATTTTTGTTTTGTAAGGAAATACATTTTATATTGTATTTTATTAATTTTTTTCTTTAGTCTAAAGCATTTTTTCTAATATGAATAATTACTATTGTTCAGAATTTCTGTTTTTGAAAAAATATTAAATATTGGTTATATTTGAGATATTCATTGAAAAATGAACTCATTTCGTTTGTCGCACTCTGAGTTAACGTATGTTATCCCACTGTACACACCTTGTAAAATATAATACATGTAAACATGAGATAACACAAATAATAATTTGATATACAGGGTGTTTCAGCACAGAAGTTACAATGTTTCAGGAGAGAAAGAGTACACCTAGAAAATGGGCAATCACACAGCAACGCAAGTTCGGAAACGCTTTCCTACTGCGCTAGTGACGACACAAAGCATAGGAAAGGAAGGACACTAACAGGGTGAGAAAACGAGTTTTTTATTCTTAGTACAACGCAACACTAAAAAATAAGAACAAAAAGAGAGTCAACGATCGTCATCAAAGAAGGTATTGGCAATTACGATCCCGGCAGTGATACAATCCTCATATCACCAGCGCATGGAAGATCTAAGTTTATCGAAAATACCGGCGTGTCCCGAACTTCCCCAGCAGCTGCCACGATGCGTGCAACAAGTCCCTCAGCACTGTCCAGCTTTGTCCCAGCATTTTTGCGCTATTACAAATAATACACATGCTTTTTCACACTGCTCGTGTGATACCTTTCTAGTATTTTGTGGTGCTACTACTGTTCCAGGAAAGTTATTCCGACAATGCATTGCTATATTATTTCTCATCTTTTAGGTGTCTCTTTCTCTCCCAAAACTTTGTAACCGCTGTGCTGAAACCTCCTGTATATATATACCTATAAATAAACTTTAAGAATCTGATACTACACATCCAAACAAATGTCTTTCCTCAGAGAATGCATTGTTGAAATTAAAACGCAAAGGTGCTAAATGTCGCCGAAGGTGATGTTGTTATACGAGGCAAAAACACACAAAGAACGATTAATTGACGAAAACAAATTGGAAAACAGCTATGCTTACAGTCATTGAACACCTGACCGACTTCCATTTCTAGTTCCACAAATAAAAAGCATAAATGCATATCACCCTTTTCCAAATTATTGAAGGGCAACTTCCAATACGTTGCTACCGCGATTGACAGTTGCACACTATATCAGCTGCTTTTATGTTTTAATCGAGGCAAAATTTTTACATATGAGTTCTTATATTTCCCCATATCACATTTGCATGCTATTAGTGTCGTACGTCTCCCGATAACTCGCAACAGGAATGGACTTTAACGTTTGCGTGGATCAAGTTTCCAAATGCGCCAGCACATTTGCATTTTATTCTCGACCATGCATTATATGATAAAAGTTGTTTGTTTGGATGTGTACTTTCACTTCTTAAAGTTTGGTCCATTTTTATATTAACACTATACATATATATATATATGTCACATTATTAGATCTAATTCCTCGATTTCCTTATCTATTCTAAATTACTACTTTATATTCACTAAATCCTTATTCTTAAATAATCTTTATCGTTAACTCTGTTAATTTCTCTTTAATTTAATGTCTCACTTGTATGAATTGCTTAAATATTACGCTTTTAGTATTCTTAAATTAAATGTTCCATTTCCCCGCTTTTTTCTTTCTAGAATGTTCTTTAGCTTCCATTTTTACTTTCCCGCGCATTTCTGAGGTTATCCTTTTTCCCTTCATATTCATCCGCTTGCTCTGGCCGCAATCTTTCCATTACGTGATATTCTTAATTATTAATTGGTTGAGAGCGCGATCTACGTCATATTTGTTTTCCTAGACTTGAGGAACAAAAAGTCGATGCTCGCTGTTTTTCAGCAGATTTGAGTCGTAATTCCAGTTTACATACCATTCACTGGTCACCGTCCATTTATTCGATTATCTGCAACTTTGTTTTAGCCATAATTACCACTATAGAGAGATGGATAATATTCTTGGTGGAAACTGCGCCACCGAACGTTTTTCTAATAAACTACTGAGCTAATATTATGTGTTGTTTGAATTTATTCTGGAGAAACTTCACGGAAAGATGTATTTCCATAGCCTTCACTCGACGGCTGCAATACAACTAATTGTTATACTAATATAACAGGATCGAATTACCTGTTCTGACCACATCTATTACACTATTACTGCTGGATGTGATCCACAACTGCTACCGAGACAGCCAGCACTGCATTTTCAACAATAATTTAATCCAATGTTGCTATAATGCAACATTTATATTGTATATATATATATATATATATACATATATATATATATGTGGATAGAGATACAGAGAGTGTACATATGAACGCTGAGAAGAGGTATTTTTACGTTGAATGTTTTATACTGGTTTTTTTTTCTAGATAATATTCTTGTTTTATCTTGCAATAATCCTGCATTTGCACACGTCAGCAATAAGCAGGAATCGTCAATCATAATGACATTTCAATAAACCGTATATATATATTTTCCGATTTAATTAATGACTTTTCAGAATTGCTCTCCAAATTTCCTACTGATTGCATCAATATTTTCTGACGAAAATTTGTTGTGAATTGTACTGAATATTTTTTTTCAATTGGCATCCCAAGATATGGGATTTGTATGACCATTTTTCGTTTATATTCACTTAGTAGGGATAGTGATAATTTCCCAAATCGAAATGTTTGTATAGTTTAATGAAATTCAAAAACCATATACTTATATTCGTATACAATATAAGGTTTCTTCCGCGAAAAGTTTCACAGTTCAACTTCAACGAGTCCTTTAACTATTTGTTAAATCAATCTTTAAACCAAGACATGTCATAGAATTGTGCACTATATATATTAAATATCATAATGGATATTCCATTTTGGATGTTTAAATCTTGAGATTTGCAAAATGTATTTTGATGAGATTGCACATTTATATAATGTTTTAGGCAAGGTTTTAGTATGTTACACATCATTATATAAAACTTAGTTACAGAATTATTGAATGAAGATCTATAAGACATTGAACACGATTTCCAAAGATTATCCTTTCTTTAATGTTCTGCAGCACTGGTTTTGATAGATTCGTACCGGTTAGTTACATAATATTTCCGAAATGGTTTTATAATATGGCATAACTTTTTATATTGCATAGTTACAGAATTATGAAGATAAATTCTATGATTAATTGAAACATACTATGAAAGATTAATCTTTTAAAAAAATTCTGCAGGACTGATTTAGAAAATTTTGTACTGGTATTTATATTTTCTCAGGGATGGTTGTAGAGTTTAGCATGTATTGGTTAAATAAATATGGGGGAAATTTCTAAAATCAGGTTAGCCCAATTATGAAATATTATTCTTTAAAAAAAGTTTCTGAGGACACATTTCGATTAGACTAACATTGTTAGTTAAAAACGGTCATTTCACGGGTCATTCTTAATGTTCTACATTTTATGTAACGGCAACAGCAAAAATTCATGTTACAGGCATACTTTTGCGCCGAAAATCAAAAAAATTGTAAGGTTACATAGAATGTATTAGGAAACAAGGAGCCTAGGAATTTTTATGTAGCTGCAACCATGGTTACAGATAAAATTTTAGTAAGATTACAGTAACTTTAGCAGATTCATTTGTAAAGTTACAGATTTCTGTAGATTTACAAAACTAGTTTTGTAGATTTGCAGCTTTTTTTGCGCAGTTACAAATGAAAGTTTGGTAAGCATGTAACTTTACATCTGTAGAACTACAGATTTATTTTTACAGTGTGTGCGTTTAGGAAAAAAATTAGCGAGAGGAAATTAATCAAGTTCTCTTTCTAAGGCATGTCTCAACGTTTGCTAATTACAAGACATACACTGAGTAATTGGTCAAATAACTAGTATTAATCTGATGGAAAAATCATTTGAATTTTAGTATTAGATATGAAAACATATCAATAATGAAAGAATCTGTATTATATATGTATAAGAAAAGCTTCTTGTGTTTGGCAAAATTATTAAAATTGACTTTAAAAATATATTGTCATTTTTTAAGGGAATATATAACGTTTAAATCTGTAAAATATATTTTTTTTCACAAATTTTAAAATTTAATCGGTAATTGTTAAATTTAATTGAGTACGCATTTTGACATTTATAATTTTAAGATAGTTTCAATGTTTTTTTAGAGTTCAGTACTTAAAATTAAAACAGGGACTATTATAAGTTTACTCATGTTTCTCTCTGTTTATCCGTAATCTATGGAATGAGGAAAGTTCAAGTTAGATGAAGTACACTGTAAAAAAAAATCTGTAGGTCTACAGATGTAAAGTTACATGCTTACTAAACTTTCAACTGTAACTGTACGAAAAAAGCTGAAAATCTACAAAACTAGTTTTTGTAAAGCTACAAAAATCTGTAACTTTACAAATGAATCTGCTAAAATTTCAGTAATCTTACTAAACTTTTATTTGTAACCCTGGCTGCAGTTACATGAAAAGTTCTCGGAATCCCAGTTTCCAAAAAAATTCTTAGTAACCTTACAGATTTTTTGATTTTCGGCTCAAAAGTGTGTCTGTTACATGAAATTTTGTTGTTGCCGTTACATGAAAAGTTCTAGGAATCCCAGTTTCCTAGAAAAACTTTAGTAACCTCACAGATTTTTTTTTTACAGTGTAATAAAGTCTATTGACCCACACACTTAGATTATTAACTATTCACAAATATGTTTAGGAAAAATATAGAGAGGTTAATTAAGTAACTTTATTAAAAAAAAAAAAATCTGCATATCGTCTGAAATTTTTTGTAAGGAAGAACTCAGAAAAAAATATGTATTTTAATTTTAGGTATTATATTTTCAGGGATGCCGTCAAAAATTTAATGCAAAAATATGTCACACCCCCCGCCCTCTATTCCTGAATCTTCAGAAACTAAAATTACGAAAAAAAATAGGTGTAGTAGTATTTAATTTAAACCTTGCAGGATAATTATAGCTACTACCCTAGGTCACATACTTTTTGAAAAAATAGTATTTTCCCGTTATACACAAAATTAAATTTGAGGACGGTCAGCAAAGGCGTTGAGTAGCGTTGTGAGTACCTATCGTCGCAGAACTATAAAAGGATTGTTGATAATGATTTTCGAAAAACACTGTTGGCAATTAGCCGAGATATTAGGATTCGGACTGTTTGGACATACATAAAGACACGGACCACTTAATCTATCCGACATCCTCTTTTAAAGCTTAGATGACAGCTTTTAATGACATATTTGTGTAATGCAATTCCCAGTAGTAGTATAAAAGCAATAAAAGTAAAACTGTTAAAAACAGACTAATTTAATTACAATTAATCAGATAATTATAAAATAAACTTGTATAAAAAATACTGGAGATGTTCATTGATACTCATTTCGCATGGGACATTTTGAAAAGTTCTAAAATATTACGGAAAATTAAATGTTTTTTCTCAAAAAAAATTTTAAATTTTTTTGTGATAAATGTATGCCATAATGCATATAATGTACCCTTGAATAATATTTAAAGTGAAATTTACAAAAAAAAAAAATAAAAAAAATAAATAAATAAATAAAATAAGCGTCCATCGTCCCCTTAACAAAACTAAACTAGTATGTTGTGGCCATCACAAAACTTTCTTCTATATAAATCATGTGAATTATATCATTTAAATAGTACAAGAAATTACATCAATTTAGCACGAATTCATATCAAAGTATATCTGAATTTGAAGTTTGATAAAAATTCGCGCATTAGTTATTGAGATAGAGCTGTAGGGGAAATTCTGAAAAATGCAGCATAGCAGCGCCACCTGTGAAGCGATTTGCATCAAAACACAAACAACACTAATTCATATCAAGGTATACCGGAATCTGAAGTTTGTTGAAAATCCAAGCATTCATTCTTGAGATAGAGTTATTGCGGATATCACAAAAAAATACAGCATAGCAGCGGCACCTGTTGAGTGATTTACACCATAAGGTTCAAAACGTCAATTCATGCCAAGGACTAACTGAATCTAAAGTTTGGTGAAAATCCGTGCATCAGTTCTGGAGATTGAGCTATTGTGGATATCGTGAAAAATCCTACATACCAGGGCCACCTGTTGAGCGATTTACACCAAAACATAAACAGCACTAATTCATATTTCGGTATACCTGAATTTGAAATTTGATGAACATTAGTGCATTATTACTTGAGATAGAGCTATCACGAAAATCGTGTAAATGCTGCAAAATGTAGCATAGCAGCGTTATCTGTTGGACGATTTACACGAAAACGTTACCAGCACCAATTCATATCAAGGAATAACTGCATGCGAAGTTTGATGAAAATCTGTGCATTAGTTCTTGAGATAGAGCTATTGCAAAAATCGCGAAAATGCAGCATAGCAGCGCCACCTGTAAGGCGATTTACACCAAAAACTAGTATGCACCAACTTATACACTGTAAAAAAAATCTGCAGTTCTACAGATGTAAAAGTACATGCTTACTAAACTTTCACCTGTAACTGTACGAAAAAAGCTGCAAATCTACAAAACTAGTTTTTGTAAAGCTACAAAAATCTGTAACTTTACAAATGAATCTGCTAAAATTTCAGTAATCTTACTAAACTTTTATTTGTAACCCTGGCTGCAGTTACATGAAAAGTTCTCGGAATCCAGTTTCCAAATAAATTCTTAGTAACCTTACAGATTTTTTTGATTTTCGGCGCAAAAGTGTGTCTGTTACATGAAATTTTGTTGTTGACGTTACATGAAAAGTTCTAGGAATCCCAGTTTCCTAGAAAAACTTTAGTAACTTCACAGATTTTTTTTTTACAGTGTATAAGGTACTAACTGAATATAAATTTTTATTAAATTCCGTGCATTAATTCTTGAGATAGAGCGCCCACAAAATTTGTGTCACATACAGACAGACAGACAGACTAACAGATTCACAGACTCTCAGACAGACATTTTGTAAAAACATGTTTTTCGGGTTCTCTGACCCCTAAAATGTGTAAATCCGTCGAAAACCGAAAGTCGAAAATTTTCACGAATCCAATACTTTCTTCTTGTAAAGATAGAAGAAAGTAAAAAAAAAAATGTTGATCTACGTAAATGAGGTACAGTATACTTGTGAAAAGAATGTAATGCATTTTCAACAGACGATGAACTTGATCATAGGGGACCAGCCCATAACGGTTTTATCTTTCCTATGAAATTGCCTCTTAGCAGATTTTAATGTATAGAAATTTTTAAATCTTCATGCCATGGAATGTGCATTAATGATATTAATGCCAACTATGATGTTTACATATAATCAGACGCATTTGCAAATAAATACCACAGCTCAGAACACTTTTTTCTATGAAGAATATAAAGATAATATAGAAACATAAAATAAATGTTTTTTGTTAGGACTTCTCATACAAGACAATATTAACCTATCCCTAAAAATCTATGTTCAGCAGTTTCGAGCTTGGTTGGGCCTACCCAAGCCAATTAATTTTTTGTGCATTCTCTGCCGAAGTTTTGGATTTTATGCCGGACTTGGTAGATATTTTTTGAAGGGACCGAGTTGTGCTCGGAGCAGTTCTGGATAAACATTGATTTTTTTTTCTTTTTTTTTTAAACCGGACCAAAAGATAAATTGTTAACGGATTGTCTTGGTCAAGCTCGGCCTGGAAATTCCTTCCCTTGCATACCTCTAATTCAATGTATTTTTTATGCAAAACACCTGCATGATAATTGGGCGTAATTTTCTTTTAAAATTTATATTTTTTAAATGAAATAATTGTTTATAAAACGAATGAAAAATAAAATTTTAATTTAACGAGCATACTATATTTATATTTTTAATCATTCAATTGTGCTAAAGATTTATTTTTATTTTTTATTTATTTATACTTATTCATTTATACAAAAAGATGATTGGAATTGTGAAAGGAATAATTAGAACTATAGCATTAGTTTTCATTGATTATTTTACATATACAAATAAGATAGCCATAATCTTCGTGGAAATATATGTGCAGCTGTATTTTGAAATTAAATTAAATTTTATTCGTCTCTAATTTGTTAAAAAAGGGTAAACTTTATCCATCTTAAGTAACTTAACACGTTGAATGCCAAGCCTATTTTGTCTGTCTTTCCATTTGTGCCACGAAATAAGATTCCCATTACACAACCAATAAATGTCAGTCATCGACGATTGACTCGACCTAAACAGAAAATTCAGTGCAGTCACCGGTAACTGACGTGGCACTCAACGTGTTAAAATAATTAAACGTACAGTTAAGAATAACAAAAATTCTTTTCTCGGGATATATCTGCTTCTCAGCCTACCCTTAATCACCTGAAAAGGTAATTTTTAATTTATTTTATTTTATTATGTTTACATTATGCGTTTTAAGCTTATGTTATGCGGTAAGATGAGTTACACAATGAACTTTTTTATATTCTGATTTTGAGATATACTGTTATAAACTTATTTTTCAATATTCAATATTTCATAAATGTTAAAATATCTGAAATGCTCTTGAGGGTTTATATGTTTGAAACTATCTTGTACGAAGAGTTCTGAGAAAAAAAAAAATTCAGACTCTTTTTCAGGTATATATTTATCATTTTAAATAAAAGGGCAATAGACTTCATAGTACAGGGGCCTCCGTTCCAAAATACTGTTTCTAAAATATGTCTTTCTATATATCCTATTGTAAGCTATAGTAATTTTTTAATGGATCTTATTTGTTTGTAAATATCTGGATTATAATTAATACCACTAATACATTTCCACGGGTTGGAGACACAAACTCTGAAAAATTACATATGGAAAAACCTTCTATGACTGAAACACATGAGAGAGAAAAAAAAAATATATTTAAACTTCTTTTTTACCAGGTTCAGTTTTTTACGGATTATTATATCCAATCATGAAATTTTTCCATTTAAAACAGAATTTCGTCATATATAAATTCTTATTAAATATATATAGAAAACTATATGCAAGAGATCGTCGAATTCACCTTAATCCTTTAAATTAAAACATGAATACATTAAAATGATTAACAGTTTTTTAATTCTAAAATAGGTGTTACAAACAATTAAAAGGTTTTAAACATTAAAACCAATATTCAGATGTTAAAATTTCCCGAGCGCTTTCGACCAAGCTCTGGTCATCATCAATGGGATGAAAAAATGAGAAGAAGAACTGCAGAATGCATACCGGTTTAACTAACGCAGGGCGATACCAAAACTGGAAAAAAGAGGGGAGAGGGGGGCAGGAAGGCAGATAAGATCATGGAGCGACATTGGTCATTCCAAGCCAAATACGTATATGGCATTATAACGCATCATTACAAGTGTTCCTACCTCTGACTAAAATCTCTATAGATTCTCTAAAAATGCATGTGTTAAATTGATTTGTTTGTGCGATGATCCTTGATTTGCTAAAAAAGATGTCAATGTCAGCTTCTAAATTTAAACGAACCAAAGCTGTAGATTGGTTCCCTTTTCTTATATCAGCCATATGTTCTTTCAACCTTTCCCGTAGTCTTCTGGTTGTCATTCCAATGTACGTAAAAGTTCTATTTTTATTTTTATATTTGAATGGGATTTTATAAGTTCCTCCTTTGTCATGTTCATTTACTGGATCAACTTTCCTGTGAACTAGGTTCTGAAGTTTAACTGTGTTAAATTGATTTGTTTGTGCGATGATCCTTGCTTTGTTAAAAAAGATGTCAATGTCAGCTTCTAAATTTAACCGAGCCAAAGCTGTAGATTGGTTCCCTTTTCTCACATCAGCCATAAGTTCTTTCAACCTTTCCTGTAGTCTTCTGGTTGTCATTCCAATGTACGTAAAAGTTCTATTTTTATATTTATATCTGAATGGGATTATATAAATTCCTGCTTTGTCAGGTTCATGTACTGGATCAATGTTTTTCTGTGAAATAGGTTTTGAATTTTAGTTGGCTTCAGCTAAACTTCAAAAGAGAGAGAGAGAGAGTCAGACAGAGTTAGTTTAGTTCAAGAGAGAGATAATCTATTTTTTTTTTTACAAATATATTTTTACTTTCGCATTAACATAGTGAAAATAACTCATATTCTGTTAAAAAGGTACATGACATTTAAACTTACAAAAAATCAATTTTCGATTTTCGTTTTAATCTGAATTTATTTAAATTTCTGAACAATATGAAAAAAAAACTCCATACAAATTCTGCATTATTTCTTGATTTATAATCATTTATAGAAGATTAATATAATTTAAGGTCCTTAGATATTAAAATTTTAAAACGCATTTTCTCGGATTAGTAAATTTGGAGTTTATGTGCACAGCTACTTTCAAACTAGGGTAAGTGCACCAATAGTCGGCCATCCCCCAGTAGTCGGCCACTTTGAGATAAAATACATTATGAATAGCTTATTTTTGGTTTCAAATGAAATATTACAATCATTTTATATGTAGTCATCCTTTATACGTCATAATCCATCAGCAAAGAATTGTGGGTATTTTTATTGTATTAGTAACTAGCAAACCCCGCGGCTTTGCTCGCGTAATATTTGAAATATGCCAAGTGATATTTATATGTCTAATTTTTATTAAAAGGTACAAACTAAATTTTTACTTACTACTTTTACGAATAATTCAAAAATTACTATTTAAAACTCAGTTTGAAAAAACACCATTATTACACTGCATTAGGCAGAAAGGAGACATAAATTAATAAAACTAAATAAATGATAATTTAGAAAATATTTTGAAACGTTTATGCTCATTTAATACGCTCATTTCAGTATTCATTTGAAGTTTTGATTTTTTTAGAAACCATCTTCTTACGTCTTAAAATTAATCATGATGTGAAATTCCAAGTCCTACCATCTCTCTCAACATAAAGAGGAAATATAGAAATAGGAACTGTCACCATTAATTTGTCAACATTAATTTTGAAATCGGTTTGTCATTTCCTAATATTCAACAGAAACGTAATTTAGAAAGCTTTTAAAGGCCATTTTTAGAACGTTTGTTGTTCCTATGAACCCCAAATGGTAGAATTATCGGCATAAAATATAGCCTGTGTAGGATCAGAGACTGTTACCATTGATTCGCAACTATTACATTTATAATCGGTTTATATTCCCTGAAATTGCATAGAACCGTAATTTAGAACTTTTTTAGAATGCTTTTCGCACCTCCCCTTCGCTTCACCCCTTTTTGGTTCGAATTTATTTTCGATGTTCCTTCGAGGGCATTTATATTTTATAAGTAACTACCATGTCATATTTAAAGTTTCTAGCCTTTTCAGTATCACAGAAATCGCAATTTAGAAATTTTTTAGCTCCTGCAACCCTCTGGTGGTAGTGGAACAGACATAAAATATAGCTTATGTTTGAGCAGATTCTATCACAAAAATTTGTCATCATTATTTTTTTAATCGGTTTGGTAATTTATAAGTTTGCTTAAAAATTGTAATTTATAACGCTTTTCACTCACTTCATTTTTTTTAATTTGGAATTTTCTTTCGACTGTTCTTAGAAAGCAGTTGCATCTTGTAAGTAAATACCATGCCATACTTCAAAGTGTTAGACCCCTCAGTTGTGCAAAAAACGCAAATTAGAACATGTTTTGCTTTTGCAACCCTCAGCCTCAGATGGTAGTGACAGCAACATAAAATATAACCTATGTTATAGCAGGGACTGTCACCTTTTATTTGCAACCATTACTTTTGAAATAGCTTTGGTATTTCCTTAGATCGAGTAGAAATCGCAATTTAGAACATTTTTAGGACGCTTTTCGCGCATTTTCACCCCTTTTTAAATTTCCATTTTTATCGAAACTGTTCTTAAAGATCATTTATATCGAATAAATATGTACCTTGCCTAATTTTAAGTTGCTAGCCCCTACCGATCACAAAAATCGAAATTTAGAAAGCTTTTTTGCTCCTGCAACGTCTTGGTGATAGTGATAACGACATAAAATAGTGTCTGTGTTAGAGCAGAGGCTGTCAGCATCAATTTCCTACTATTACGTTTGAAATCAGATTCATTCTTCCTGAGATATTGCCGATAAATCGGCATTTAGAACGTTTTTAGAACGCTTTTCGCGCATTTTGCTCCTGCATCTCCTCTGGGATAGTGGAAACAGAAATAAAATATAGCCTATCTTGGAGCAATATCTGTAACCATCATTTTTACACCATTATATTTGAAATCGGTTTAGTACTTCCTGAGATTGCATAGAAATCGCAATTTAGAAAGTTTTTTACAACGCTTTTTGCGCATTTTGACACCCTTTTAAATTTCGATTTTTTAAGGAAATGTCCTTAGAGATCATTGATGTCTTATAACTAACTACCATTCCAAATTTCACGATTCTAGGCCCTTCCTTAACGCAAAAGCCGCAATTTAGAACGCTTTTCTCCTGCATCCTCTTTGGGGTAGTGGCACCGACGTAAAACATCGCCTATGTTGGAGCAAAGGTTGTCACCATCATTTTGCGCCATTATTTTTTAGATCGGTTTGGTATTTCCTGAGATTGTGTAGAAACCACCATTAGAACGTTTTTTAGAACGCTTTTCGCGCATTTTCACCCCTTTTAAATTTCGAATTGTTTCAGAACTTTTCTTAGAAATCCTTTATATCTAATAAGTAGTTAATATTTCAAATTTCATATTTCTAGGCCCTTCGGTAACGCAAAAATCGCATTTTTAGAACGTTTTTTGCTCCTGCACCCCCTTTCGGGTAGTGGCACCGACATAAAACATAGCCTATGTTGGAGCAAGGGTTGTCACCGTCATTTTGACACCCTTATTTTGACACCATTATTTTTTTAAATCGGTTTGGTATTTCCTGAGATTGTGCAGAAACCACCATTTAGAACGTTTTTTAGAACGATTTTCGCGCATTTTCACCCCTCTCAAATTTCGAATTGTTTAAGAACTGTTCTTAGAAATCCTTTATATCTAATAAGTTGCTAATATTTCAAATTTCATATTTCTAAGCCCTTCAGTAACACATAAATCGCTTTTTTAGAACGTTTTTTGCTCCTGCACCACCTTTGGGGTAGTGACACCGACATAAAACATAGCCTATCTTGGAGCAAGCGTTGTCACCATCATTAAGACACCAATATTTTTTAAATCGGTTTGGTATTTCCTGAGATTGTGTAGAAACTACCATTTAGAACGTTTTTTAGAACGCTTTTTGTGCATTTTCACCCCTTTTAAATTTCGAATTGTTTAAGAACTGTTCTTAGACATCATTTATATCTTATAAGTAACTAATACTCAAAATTTCATATTTCTAGGCCCTTCAGTAACGCTAAAATCGCATTTTTAGAACGTTTTTTGCTCCTACACCCCCTTTGGGGTAGTGGCACCGACATAAGATATAGCCTATGTTCTAAGTTGAACTCACTCCATCATTTTGATACCATTACTTTTGGAATCGGTTCGGTAGTTCCTGAGCTTACCTCCGACAAATAAACAATTTTTTCCTCTTTATAATAGGAGTATAGATGAGCCATTTTTTATTTGGTTGCGGTCAAATAACCGTTTTTGCTAATTTTTGTTTGCTAACGGATGACATAATTTTTAAAAGACTAGCATTAATTATTTTTTTCTAAAATTATAAGACTGTACTATTGAAAAGTTGAATAAACTAATTTTATCAATATAAAAATTAAATAAGTGTGTTTGTATTACTAATTAATATTTATGTGGCCGACTATTGGATATTATATTTACTTACAAGTTCAGTAATCGGCCACCGCTGTTGACTACTGGTTAAAAGACCATTTCACTTTTTTGAGTCTATTTTTAATAATTTGATTTTTTTCGTAATTTGATTTTCGTAATTTGAGATTTATATAGCTTTTATTTGTATTTTATTTTATTCACATTATATATAAGATGACCTGAGGTAATAACGACACGTTAAGGTTCTATCATTTTTAACGGCTTAGTTTTAGATTTTTTTTTTCTCCAAGCAAATATAGAGTTTGATACAGCAACATATTGATTATGTATACAAGAAAGACTCTTTAAGCAGATATTTATTCATAAAATGTAGTGGCGTGATTATCTGACGTTATTACCTACCTGGTGGGTAATAACGCCATGCAAACAAAACTATAAAATAGGATGGAATAATGCTATGTATATTGTCCAATTCTAAAGACACAAACTCTAAAGCTCTAGAAATTTGCAAATTGCTTTTACCTATCATTAATTTCCATATCAGGATACAGTAATAATTATATGATATTTTATTCTTCTAACATGAAAAAATAAACAGAATTTAGGACGTACAAAATTCTATTTAACTTTTTTTTTCAGTTTTCAACGTTGACAATAATGGTCTCTCGTGTATAAAATAAATCAAATAAAAAATGTAGTTCTGCACGAAAAAGAATCAACAGAGGTATAACACTAGTGGATGGCGTATACCGGGGTAAACCCCGGTATACATTTTGCGCAGTATATTTTAAACTACCAGCTCCCTCGCGAATACATTCAAATTCCCCCACAACATTTTGAAAGTACACGAAATGCACTACAAATTTATGTAATAAACAAAGTATTTCCTAACAAATATATAGTCTCCACATTAAAGAACTTACTAGCAAATTTTAGATCGGGCGTTCACTCTTACGACCTTATTCCAGCGATAAGGCCTACAAATGTAACAAATTAACTTTTGGTGGTTGTTTGTAATTCAGATGACGCAGAGCCTTTCAGCGCAGAAGCCGTAGAGCCATTTTTCCAGATTCCTTTGTAACTACGCCTAATATTAGCACTTGGCGTTAGTACCCACCCTGGAGTTTATGCACCAGGCCATTTGATATAAAATGCAAATTGGAATTTCGTTCCAGCCGCTTATAACTTTAGTTTTATAGAATATATTTCGGTGGAACTTGCATCGTTAGTTATATATTTTTTTCAGGAAAGATTTATTGTATATCATCCTACATTGATTAGTTATATCATCACGGGAGAAAATTCTATAATCAGGTGAACTCGATTATGAAGTATTAGCATTTAAAAATAATACTAGACGATTTTGATGAGATTTTCATTTTTTATTAGATAATGTGTTAAAGATCTTTTAGTATATTGCATTTTATCTTTCTACCATTATTTACTAATCCTACTGTAAATGATCAACTAAATGATTCTTCAATGATTCTTAACAGCGAAAATTTTCTCTGAGAAATTTAAACATATAATAGTGGAATGGTATTTGTATAGTTTACTTCAGTTTGCAATGCCATATCATTCAAAGGCTCATTTTGCTTTAAAATTTGTAATGATGGCGATAGAAAATATGTTTACTCTGAGTTTAGCCTTGTATTTACAAGGTTATTACATAGTATACACAAGGTTGTATTTACAAAGTTATTACAAGGTATATACAAGGTTGTATTTACAAGGTTATTACAAGATACATACAAGGTTGTATTTACAAGTTTAATCTCTATATAATAAAACGCAGTGTAACGCAGGGCGGGGCGAATCCATCAATCTTACCAGTCTCCGAGGCAGAGACTCAAGGGTGAAAGGTTCCATTCTCCCATTGGTTGACAAGAAACAAGAATCCAGCGATTACTTCTCAAGGTTACAAATCCTGATAATTGAGCAGTGGTAGACACTTCTTCCTAACTGTGATTATTTCAAGTATTATGTTGCAATCATATTAAATTTTCTTTGCTACATGTAAGGAATTTTAATCACGGAAAACAATGATATGGTATTTTTTAAAATATCATTTTTTCATTGCAAAAAATTGATAAAACTGACTTTCTTTTAAAAAAGTAATCAATTTAAATATTTTAAACTTATTATTTTGTAACTTATTTTTAAATTACACATTACTTATATTTTCCTTTTCTATGTACAGGTGTATGTAAATTTAAACTTAAAAAAAAAAAATCAAACATATTCCATATTTTAAAAGCAAAAAATTAATATTTATGCGAAAATAATTTTTGATTTATAGCTTTGCATCAGGAGGACAGAAGGTTAGGGGATTAGACGGATGGGATTCAACACTCGATACTTATTTATTCATCAATATACATATAAAAAATGGAGGGGGCAGGAAGGGGGGTAAACGATAAAAATACAATTTCAATGTGTTATGGAAAAAAATAGTATTATTTCAAGAGTTGCAGCAGACAGTTATAATTACACACTTTTATTGCATGTTTATTATTTTTTTCTTTTATTAAGAAATCTTAATTTTGTTATAGTATATTAGCCGGAAAACCTGATATACCCAGAAATATTGTAAAAACTAACTGTGTGTTTATTAGAACATAAACTAGCCGAACTTTGCTCATCTAAACGCTTCCATATTATCAATTATTTTTTTATCAGTTTTTCAAATTTTAAGTGAAAAACACAATTTTTACCCACCGTCATAGGACGGGTATATACACTAGTATACTAATATTATAATGAAGAAACGTTTCTTTGTATCTTTTGTAGAAAGAAATCTTTGGAACTGCTGAATCAATTTTAAAAGTAAAAGTGAAAATATGATGGTGACAATCTTCGCAGAAGTAAAACACGTTCTAAAGTATCTTTTTTACACATTCCAACAAAGTTGAAAAGTGTTTATGCATTCGGTTTGTCTGTCCGTCTGCCCGTCAGTCCGTCTGTCCGTCTCTCCGTCTGTCCGTCTCTCCGTCTGTACGTCTGGCCGGCTGTCCACGCTCTAACTCCAGTAAATATACTAGGATTTTCATGAAATTGATAAAGATTATTTAGGGTCACCAAAGTATGTTTGGTATTGTATATGAAGTATGTAGGATCAATCGTTCATTTACAGGGGTACTCCAAATTTTTCCATTGCATTATGGTATATGGGAAAAAATCGTTTGCAGAGTATTTTAATGACATTATGCTATTTCAAATGTATTGAAACTGATATAAATTACTGAATTTCAATATGATCACGTTTAAACAAAGCATTCATAGCATTTTTTATTTATTTACAGGGATACACAAACGGAATCGTTACAGTACTGTACTGTCTTTGAATAATAATTGCTGGGGTGTACGGTTTAAAATTCGGTATGCGCTTTTAAATTAAATTATTTTTTGCATCTTACTCGTTATATATAAATTCTATACCTCAAATACAGGGCTGCACAAAAGTATTCACTTACCGTTCTCCTTATTAGAGGAAATTGCTGAAGGTAAATTTTCAACTGAAGTACTATATGTATCATAAGTGAACTAAATTTTGGCATGCATGTAGTTAATAGATTCAAATCTATATATCATATACAGGGCTGCTGAAAAAATTCGCATAATTTTCCGATTGTGGATGGGAACAGCTGAAATTGTGTTTTGAAATGTATTATGCGTTTCCATATGGTTGAATTAGGCATAATATTTTATTTTTTTAAACGGTGTAGTTTTGTTACATTATTCTAAATGTGTTGGAAAGTGTTTCATAATCTATGCTTGACGCATGATTTTTTTTTCTTACTTGTTTTTCTAATACTGAGGGTGTTAGATATTTGAAACTTGACCTGGTGTTTTTTAAAGAGATAAGTGCGCAATGAAAAGGGTTAAAAAAATCTAAATATAAAAGGCTGAAATGAGTAGAAAACATTCTAAAAACGTTGAAAATTATGATTAATATCAAAATGATGAGGATAAAGATTTGAAATATTAAATGACAGTTATTTATAAAACGTAAATGTTTGCGCATAACAGTTATGATAAATTTGAAATTTAAAAAGCAAAAGTTCATCAAAAAAAACGCTACACTTGTTACAGACAGAAGTAAAAGTAATTTAAATATTGGATTGAAACACAACATAGCTGCTGCTTACTCGCACAGAACAGGTTTTTTGAATATGGAAATTTGAAAATGTGAAATGATCGGAAAATATATTTAAAACAATGATATATTTGAGAATTTTGAGAGCTATTGCTAGAAACTTGAAATTTTACATGGGTTTTACTTTTAAGACATAAATGCTCTCACAAATTAGGTTATAAGATATTCGAAATTTAAAGGGGTGAAATGTTTCTCAAAATCATCCAACGGGTTATTAGGATGAAATTTCAACAAATTGCGTTTTAATTAATAATATTTAAACTTTCTGTGGAAACATAACTTCTTCCTAATTTTAATGGGCAAATAAATATAATTTCTTTCTAATGTTAGTAAGCACACAAATATCATTTGTCATAGCTAGAATGTGTGTTGTGGTACTTGATTGTATCCAAATACAGTATTACGTGCAATATTGTGTATGCTAAATTGGCACTAATCAATGGATATATGGATACAACCCCTTATGTTTTTGCTTCATTTTCGAAACAGCGGATTTTGAGCTTATTCTATAAACGATTATCATTCGACTTTTCAAACTATGTTTTTGAGACATTTACAAAAGTGGCTCTATACACTTAGCTAACACATTATGCACATTATATTTTGATTGCATTTGCGCATGCGCAGTGAAACATTTTTTAGTAAACCTGCTCATTTTTCATCGAATTTTCATTATTTTTTCATTCCGATTACGGGATATAGTGTATAATGTTGTTAATCATAGTTTCTGAAAAGAACTTTTTTTATATTAAGAACTCTGCAAATTATAAGTAAAAACTTCGCAAATTTGGGACTGTTTTTATAAAAACCTTAATTTCTCTACGAGTATACATGCTATCCTCATTAAAATCCGCACAGTATATTACAATAAGACACTTATTAATAATCTCGAGGTTAAATGCTTTTGCCTCTTTGGTTTTTACAGGGTTATCCAAAAGATATTCGTTATGTTTAAATTTTTTGACGGTTTCCTATGGGGTTTCGGGAAAAAATCTTCGCGGAAATATATGACCAATTCATTTCTGTTACACACCTGCAATTTCAGGTTAATTTCTCATGTATGTTTCTAGATATTTAATAAAACGTCAAAAATCGCAAGTGACCGGTCACCTTTGGACATACAGTGTATTACCAACAGATTTTTATCTGTCGCACATATTAAGCTAAAAATTAATTAAGGCTAAAATGTGGTTAAAGCTACCAAAATAACACTTCCACACATTATTATCCTTGGGAGGTCATGTATTTAGTTCTTTGCGTGGCCTTATATATTATTTTATTTATAATATACAAACATCTCTTAGTATACTAAATATAGTTCAGCTTGAAACAGCATAACTCAATTAAAAGCAACCATTAAGCCATTCACACTGATACTCCACAAAGCTTACAAACTCTTTTGTATAGCCTCGTATATGATCTATATCAGTTATAAAGACCACATACTAAGCAAAGATTTAATTATACGTAATAACGCATGTCATAAATAAAATCACACTAAGAACAATTATCGCTAATAGAAAGATACAGTACTGAATCCGAATTTTTTGTGTGTCTCTGTAAATGAACGATAAATGCTATGCATGTCATGTTATACAAAAAGTATATTGTAGTAAGCCTCATCTATGTATATCAGTTTCATCATATTTGAAATAGTGTAACAGAGCTGAAAAACGCCGCAAACCGTTTTCCCTCTGACACTATTATGTAAAGAAATTCTTTTGCGTGGCCCTATAAAGGAATAATTAGTACTTTGGACCCCATATTGTCCAGAATGCATAGTTTAGTGCACTTCATAAATGCATATCAATTTCATTATATTTGAAATGATCAACATCATTAAAATAAACTTGAAGCATTTTTTTCGCATTGAGATTAATGTATCGGAATATTAAAAAAAATCAGGAATATTCGAGTATATTTAAGAGTGTTACAGCTCAGACAGACTGGAGATAATCGAAATTCACAAACACTTTTAAACTACAAAAACAATTATAATATTTTAAATTATTACTGATACATTATAAGAAAAGTATAAATTAACACATTTTATTGTTAAAACGATGTTCTGTTTATAAAAATTATATTTTAAGTTATTTACGATAAAAAAGCATTTAAGTGGCCGAACACTGGTCCAGTGATGGCCGAACACTGGTCCAGTGATGGCCGAACACTAGAATTGAGTGACCGACTGCTGGCGACTTTGCTACTTTTAAGTTTAACTTTTTATAAATAAAAACTTTAATCAGTTTTTTTTAATAATTGCTGATACTGTAAAATAAAAGTATCCATTACCATGTGTCACTGTTAAAAATGTTTTATTGCTTTTTAAAATTCCTATCTATATACAAATATAAAGTGCTTAAGTGGCCGACTCTTGGTGCTTTTACCCTATGGAAGCAACAACTTTAAATAATTAACCAAATATGCATTTCTTTATAGTCTGCATGCTAAAGCAAAAAAATTCACGTTTTTTTTTTTTTTTTTTTTCTGCGCGTGAAACACTTGATTTATATTTAAACTTATTTTTTATTTTGTGCTAAAAATGAACTTTAAACAAAACTTTTTGTGTATATTTTCATTTTAAATTAGAAGTAGATGTATTATGACTCTATTTTGCAGATTTTTTTTTTTTTTTTTTTTTTTTTTTTTTTTTTTTTTTTTTTTTTTTGCATAATTTAGAGTATTATCATGCACGCAACGCTTAATGATTTTTATTCACGCATTAGTGAGATGAACTTTTAAATTTATAATTTAAATATTAATTCGGTATGTAAAACATTTATTTGTCTCGATTATATGGTTAAGAATTTATACTTTAGGCGGATTTGTGAAAAAAAAAAAAAAAAAAAAGATCTTAATTGCATATTATCTGTGTTTTGGTGTTTTCGAAAAGACGAGGTTTTTATCCTTTCGAGAAACTCAAAAGTCCTGTGCCTCCTTAAAACAATATATTTTATTAAAATAGTGTTTCACCAGGCATTCAGTTTGACAATATCTAATGAATTTTATCATAAGTCATTATGTCTTAACTGTCTCATCTTTGTGATTAATTATTTAATTGTAGTTACAAAGCAATAAATCTTTGAAGCACCCAAGTTATCTACAAAATTTACATAAAATACATAGAAAATATGAAAAGCACTTAATATACCATTTGTTACAGTAATATACCATTTGTTAGGCGTACACTTTCACGTCAGGAGATTTTCGTTCAGGTTAATTTTCAATCTAACACTTCTGTTATCCCCTTAAATTCTTTTAATGGTGCAAATTTATTCATCATTGATGCATAATTTATCATAAATTACATACATTACTTTAAATGTATTCATCTAATAAAATTAGTGGTTGATATTTCAATATAAGGCGGCATTTAAATTATAAAAGTACGGGTTGAGCAAAATAAGATCCCAATTTCATTCATTTACCATCTAAGGATGATGTCAAATTGAAACGACAGAATTAAACAAAGTATATTTCTAACTTACTAAATAATATACTCAATTTGTTGTAAACCAACCTTCTTACTTTGTCTATATTAAGATACCTTTGATAATCACATGCATATTTTAGAACTTTAATTAATCTTAACAAGAAGAAAGCGTACGGAATCTAAATATGGTTGGCGAGATTATGCATTTTTAGGTGCGTTCGTAATTATATAAATACGTAGCAGCTATAGTCGTCGTTCAGTCCGACTGTCCGTCTGTCTGTCCGTCCGTCCGCATATAACAGAGCAAAAACTACCCAATCGAATGGTCTGAATTTTAAATATATCATTGTTCATAAATTGTGTCGAGTCATTTGAAATTTTATGAAAATCGGATGTATAGTTTAATTATAGAGACAGTCAAAAGTTTTCCGTTACATCAGGGCCAATGGGAAAAAATTATTGCAAGTGCATTTTAATGATGTTACGTTACTTCCTTCACTTATGTCCTTCTGAATAGTCTGAAATTTTAACTATATAACTGTTTCAAAATTTTGCCGAGTGATTTCAAATTTTATGAAAATTAGTTGTATAGTGTATTTACAGGAACAGTCAACATTTTCCGTTTCATTAAAGCCAATGGGATAAATTTATTTCAAGTGAATTTTAATGAAGTTGCAGCCTTTTGAAAAGAACGAAATCGGTATGCACTTATGAAGTGCATTAAAATACACATTCATTACAATATGCGGGGCAAAAAATATTTATAAAACTAGTTATAGTACGAACGCACATCATTTGCCACGTTTGGCGAGCAATTTCCAACTTGTTTTATAAATATAAATAAATTACTTTTATATACTTACTTTTAACTTACTTGTTATTAACTTACTTGTGATATATATATAAATAAATTACTTTTAAGTGAATATTATTAACAGATATAAGAAATATTTTACATATCGTATCTTTCTATGTGAATTGGGTTTTGATTAAAATAGTTTTTTCTGTCTAAGCAAAACAGGCACGAGAATTTCCAAGTTCAATGTAACATTTTTAGGTAGATTTCGTATGAAATACTACCTATTGGGATCGTTCCTATGTTGGAATTTATGAAAAATTTTTGCAGATCTACACCGATTATGACCCCTAGAACCCAAAACCACCCTCAGTAAAAAACTTTATCTATCTATCTATCTATATATATATATCACTTTCTTCTGGACACGATAACTTTCGTAATTCTGCACCAATCTCTTCCAAACTGATACATAAAATCAATGGGCATAAAATCTCGGTCAAGTTCGTTAATGGGCAGAATCGGACCAAGGGGATGGAAATAGGGAGGGGTTTTGTGAAAACCGAAAACTCCCATAACTTCTTAATTTTTGTACATATCAAATCAGTTTAAAGTTTTTATTACTTCTAAAAATAGGGCCAAAACTTTATGTATCACAGAATTTTGATAAAGTTAAAAATGGGCTCAAGGGACGCAAAAATAGGGTTTTTGGGAGAAGAAAATTCATAACTTCGTCAATTCTCAAGATATCAATTCCAATTAATTTTATTATAAATCCCCTTAACATTATCTACAACTTTTATATTCACAAGTTTTTGATAGGACCAATTCGTACCGCAAAAAAAAAATTAAAAAAGAAAACAAAAAGAGGGTTTGAAGAAGTAAAAAATCCATAACTCCGTCAATTCAAAAGATATAAAATCCCCATGAATCTATCATATATCTTCTTAATATTGTCTACAACATCTATATAGACAAGTTTTGGTTAGGACCAATTCTTACAGCAAAAAGAAAATTAAAAATACATGGCGGTTGAAGAAAAAAATCATCTAAGTAAGGGTATATTCAAATCCAAACTGTTTATTTTCTGACTCATTTTACAATTCATTTTTGCTCTCAAAGGCTTCCAATTGGTACGTTTTCTTACTCCGAAACTATATGATGTACCGTAATGGTCGATTTTTTGATAGAGGCAGAATATATTTAAAAAAAACTGTTGTTAAAGTGGGCATTTTGAACCGAATTTCCCGAAGCGGATTGTGTTGGAAAAATCATTGCATTTAAGGATGCACTCAAATCCAAACTGCTTATTTTCTGACTCATCTTTAAATTCATTTTTGCTCTTAAACGCATTTAATTGGTAGATTCGCTTATTCAGAAACTATATAATGTACCGCAATGATCGATTTTTTGATAGAGGCAGAATATATTTAAAAAAATGATCTCAAAGTGGGCATTTTGAACGGAATTTCCCGAAGCAATTGTGTTATCACTTTCTTCTGGACACGATAACTTCCGCAATTCGTCACAAATCTCTTCCAAATTGATACATAAAATCACGGGACATAAAATCTCGGTCAAGTTCGTTAATGGGCAAAGGCGGACAAAGGGGATGGAAATAGGGAGGGGTTTTGTGAAAACCGAAAAAAACCCATAACTTCTTAATTTTTGTACATATCAAATCAGTTTAAAGTTTTTATTACTTCTAAAAATAGCGCCAAAAATTCATGCATCACAGATTTTTGATAAAATTTAAAATAGGCCCAAGGGGCGCACAAAATAGGGTTTTGGGAGAAAAATTCCTTATTTCGTCAATTCTTAAGATATCAAATCCAATTAATTTTATTATACATCTCCTTAATAATATCTACAACTTTTACATTCACAAGTTTTTGATAGGACCAATCGTGCCAAAAAAAAAAAAACGAAAACAAAAAAGCGGGGGTTGAAGAAGAAGAATTTTCATAACTCCGTCAGTTGACAAGATATAAAATCTCCATGAATTTATCATATATCTTCTTAATATTGTCTTTAACATTTATATATGCAAGTTTTTGATAGGGCTAATTCTTACAGCAAAAACAAATTAAAAATACATAGCGGTTGAAGAAAAAAAAACTTATTAAGGGTGCATTCAAATCCAAACTGTCTATTTTCTTTCTCATTTTTAAATTCCTTTTTGCTCTCAAACGCATCTAATTGCTAGATTCTCTTATTCAGAAACTATATAATGTTACAGTAATGATCAATTTTTTGATAGAGGCAGAATATATATCAAAAAATGATGTCAAAGTGGGCATTTTGCACAGAATTTCCCGAAGCGATTGTGTTAGAAACGAAAAATATTGCCCTACTGAGAAAATAATAGTTTATTAATCAAGTTTTAATTAATTGAAAGAAAAATAAAAACACAGGTCGCTTATAAATCTTTTAAAAAATCACGTCAGCATGTTTCATATATATGTATTTTTTAAATTAAAAATGAATCTGAAAATGTGCCAGAGAATTTCGAGTTGTTGAGCATGGAAAAGTATTTTTTTTTTTAATACCGCCTTAACATGATTCTGATAAAATCAGATATTATATAAAAAGGAAATATAAACTCGTCAAAAGCAGACAGACAAAACTGTTAAAGTGGATTTATATCTAATAATGATTTAGTTTTTGTTGGTGAAATTAGTATACTTAACTTCGAAATCTACCTCTGTCTGTAGGCCGGGCCGGCAGGGATTTTTTTTTTTTTTTTTTTTTTTTTTTTTTAAATATATAACATCAAAATTTATCAAGCATAAAACTTTATATAAAACTGCAGCTTTATTTAGGTAATGGAAGCTCATATTTTTTCTTTGGAGTTTAAAGTACAATTGTGCAATTGTGTTCTTTTCAGCGAACATAAATACACTGAAACTTAAGAAGTAGCATAATAACTAAATGTAGTACAGCTGATTATTCGAATAAGTCGGGACCCTAGTTCGGATAAGCAAATATTCGGATAAATGGATAGACTCTTTAAGGGATGTTTCTGACAGTATTAAAACTTTCACACGTTATTTAAGCTTAGAACTGGCAGTACCAGTTAGTGCTGGCATGTTTATTTATTTATTTTTTGTTTTGTCTTTTAGTTATCATTTTTTACATATTTATCATATTTATTTTCTCTTTTTATCATTTTCTGAACTCCAGAGATTATAATTTAAGCAAAAAAGCTTCTTATTGTTACTTGATTCAAAGAAGACATTCATTGCAATGCTGCCGTATCTCTAATTCGTCTTAAATACTTTAGTTAAATAGGATCATCGTTCTTCGACCGTTCGAGCTATTTCATAGCTCTTTCCAAACACTCAAAGGCTTCATTATGTGATGGACTCGGTTTATTTTTAGAGCATTCGTTTTCTTTTTCTGCAATTTCTATTTCATCGTGAATCCCACCCACAGTCTCATTATCATTTAAAAGCTTATAACCAGGGTCATGTACTCAACTATTTAACCACTCGTTAATTTAATTTTCTTCATAGCCTAGGACTCGTTACTTCTCCTTTACTGTTTTACATTCCTCATTTTTTGATTCACTATCAGATTTTTCATTATTTAAAATTTTTTTCCAAGCCAATTGATAATTGAGAGTTCGAATAATTTTTGGGGGTGAGAAATAGGGTTTCGGGTAACTGGAAGTACGTTTGTTTTATTTATTTATTGACATAAACAGGCTGTTTTGATAATTGGAAGTTCGGTTATTTAGATTTCCGATAATCGGCGCTCTACTATATATTTGAGACTATTAGAGTCATTGTTAATAGAGATTTAAGACGAAAATAATATGCTTTAGATGTGTACGAAACATGATTTGAATGAGTTGGCACAATGTCACTCCTACAACAGATAAAATTTATTTTTTATTACTTTTTTTAAATATGCAAATTTTGCTTTAAATAACCAATGCTTAGGAAGCAGGTTTTTAATGTCTTCGGTGTTTGGAAGTGGGTTTGCAAGCTCGGTTCGTAGGGGGAAGAGTCTCCTTATTAAGGTAAGTAACATTTTGGTAATTAAAATATATTTCATTTGAAAATAAAAAAGGATTTAACGTCTTTAAGGACAACGCTAATTTAGGAGTGTAAGTCTCACACAGGCTCTAGTAAATTTTGCCTAAAAATTTAAATATATTTTATTTCCAGCATTTATTAATACAATACATAATAGTAAAAATTAACTACAAGGGCATGACCATAACAGCAAATTGTGCACATTGCCAAAGTTCATGTTCATATCTAAATAGAGCGCTTTGTAGCATTACATTTTAGATGTTTAGTTCAAACTTCTATATTGAAAAAATATTTTGTTAGAATGAATCGTTCAACTGAAATAAATATGTGTTTCTTAATAGATATAGAGAAACGTTTTATTTAGTTGTTTAGAGTGCAATATTCATGCACTTTATTTAATTGCAATTTGCACTTTATTTAATTGCAATATTTAATTGCAATAAATGCTATTGTTACAACTTTTTAAAAAAGCATTTTTTAATGAGATAAATTTCATTGAATATTGCAATATTTCATAATTTTTTTTGCAGAAAATTAATATTACACGGTTAAACTAAAGATTCATTTTATGCGTTTTAGTTACCAATTTTTATAATTCTCATCAGAGTCGTATATAAAAAAAATTTAAACATATTATGACTAAAGAATTTTAATTTACATAACTTCACCATAGGAGCAGGATGCTTGATGAAAATCAACACGGAATTACATTTTATTTTACAGGTATCTATGTATTTTTGCAAGGAAAATATTATAACCTTATAATAATAATTCAATTATTTAAATTAATTTTATAAAATTTTCTCCTTATACGTTATTGGTTTTTCCTTCGCAAGACATAATGCCGATATTAACAACTGAAAATTATTGAGAAAACTTTTCAAAGTATTGAATTCGCTTTGTTACAGCCCTTAATCACTCTTCTCTCCTCCAAGTAAATATAAAACAATATTTAACAACCATCAGTTACGGAAATTATCGATGTCATTAATTTAGCTAATAAATTTAATTACGTATTTAAATACGTAATAACATAAGACTACAAGATTATCTGAATATTAAATCCATAACTATCCAACAAAAAAGGTTCTAAAATTATTTAATTATCGTATTTATAAATGTTTAATTACATGTATATAGGACGAATGTGGATATTATATCCATATTTTGATTTTGAGTATTTAAACACTTTTGAAATATTATGGTCGAAAATACTTTCACTATCTCAAAGAAGTTTTAAATAAAATAAAATATCGATGAAATTAAAAATGATTCAATTTTTAATGACTTTATTTTATTAAGTGGTAAAATATATAATATGATAATGTCTTTGATTTGTTTATGTACTATGTAAATTTGCTTGAACTCATCATCAACTGAATGCGCGTTCTTAATTACATATTTACGTACCACTTAGAGTTGACGTCTGGCCCGTCCGTCTAGTTGTCTGTCCGCCTGTCCGCACATAACAGAGCAAAAATAGCCTAACTGAATGGTTTGAAACTTAAGGTGTAATCTTTGCGTATTTTTTTTTTTTTTTTTTTTTTTTTTTGAGTCATTTCAAATTTTACGAAAATTGCGTGATAGTTCAATTACAGCGATAGGCAAAAGTATTCCGTTACAATTACGACCAATGGGAAAAAAATAGATTCATGTGTATGGCAATTATTTTACACCCTTTTGAGCATAATGAAAATGATATGCATTTGTGAAGTCTTGTAAAATATAACTTCTCTAGAATATGTGGTGCAAATAATAATAATTATTCCTTTATAGGTCCGCAAAAAAGAATTTCGGTACGTAATGACATAGAGGTAAACATTACTTGCGGCATATTTTAATTATGTTAAACTAATTCACAATTAATGATATTTATGATGCGGTTTACTACAAGGTACTTACTGTGTAGTAGAAAGAGCATAGTATTCACAGGGGCATACAAAATATTAGTATATATCAGCGAGGACTGCTGGAAGTGCATTTTTAGTTGTGATATGAGTTTTAAAGTTTAATTAAATGTTTACATATTACGTTGCGTGTATAGAAGCTATAGATCATATAATGGGCTACTTAAAAGAATTTGCAAGTGTTACTTAGTATGAAGGAAAATTGCTTAAAGATGGTTTTTAAACGAGTTATGCATTTTTACGGTGAACTACATTTAGTATACTGTGATATTTTGTAGGATATATATAAAAATTATATAGCGAGTCACACAAAGAATTGTAAACATGAGAGTCTGTGGTTGATAATATTTGGAAGTTGGTTTCAGTAGTTTTAAGCGTATATCAGTCTTAATTAAATTTTAGATATAAAAGGATATAAAGATATAAAGATAGTAGATAAAATACAGAACTGTTCGAAACTATTAAAGTATGCTTCCATCTATTGGTGTAAATTGCTGAGAGTGAAATTTCAACTGATTATGCGTTTTTAGCATTAACCAACATAGTTGAAAAATGTTCTTGTGTTCGGTTTATCTCTCCGTCTGCCAGTCTGTCTGTCGATCCAGAGTAAAACTTGCGTTAATAAAGTCGAATTACTCTGTAATTGCTACATGTTATTGAGATTTACTGTACCATGCTCGGTATTGAATATAAAATATGTAGCGTTGATAGTTTTTTTACAGATACACTCAAAAGTATTCCATTACATTATGGTCTATGGAGAAAAGTCAAAATTTTAAAAATACGTCGTCGACTGGTCCATCTGTCCGTTTATCTGCATATAACATCGCAAAAAATACCAACCGAATAGTTTAATATTTAATATATATTATCGTTGCAAAATTTAGTTGGGTCATTTCAAATCTTATGAAAATCCAATCAAAACCCAAAAAGATGTGAATAAAAGTTTTCTATATACTAATAAATACTATCTTTGTAATTAATTCAATAATATTCCATGACAGTTAATGATTGTAGGTTGCAGTGATCACGTAAGGCATGGTGACGTCACGGCGACGTCGTTGTGAAGTCACACTGTGATTTTGTGACCGTCGATGTGACGTCACGTGACGTCGATGTGACGTCATAGTGACTAGAATGCGAGGTCGTTATGGTCGTTTTAGAGGTCGTTTGTGACGTCACATTGTGACCACTCTGTGAAGTCACGGTGTGACAAATTTGTGAAAAGTGTGTCATTTGTGACTATTTTTGCATTAACTTTGTGACGAGCCTGTGACGAAAGTGACAATGCTTTGAAGTCACACTGTGACCAATTTGAGAAATATGTGTCATTTGTGACGAACTTGTCATAAACAGTGTGATTACAAATGAAAATCAAATTTCAAATTAATTGCTTAAAAGACGCAAATAGTGAAAAATATTCCATGCTGGGACTAAACCCGGGCCATCAGTATCAGGGCACTGACATTCTACCGACTAAACCACATGGAACGGTACCCAGCCTAGAAAATTTCTCACTATTACATGTTGACAAGGCTACAAACGCAGCACAAGATGGAATATTTATCGTGAACCACAAACATGGGGCAAACATGAAACTTAATTAAATCCAGCATCGATTGAAACTATATTAATACTTAAATTTTTCCAGAGAGAACCATTCGCCTTGCATACAATATTTCAAATGAAAATCAAATTTCAAATTAATTGCTTAAAAGGCAATTTTAATTTGAAATATTGTATGCAAAGCGAAGGTTTCTCCCTGGAAAAATTTCCAAGTATTAATATAGTTTCAATCGATGCTGGATTTAATTAAGTTTCGTGTTTACCCCATGTCGGTGGCTCACGATAAATATTCCATCTTGTGCTGCGTTTGTAGCCTTGCCAACATGTAATAGTGAGAAATTTTACAGGCTGGGTGTCGTTCCATGTGGTTTAGTCGGTAGAATGTCAGTGTGCTGTACTGACGGCCCGGGTTCGAGTCCCGGTATGGAATCTTTTTCACTATGTTGGCCTTTGCGCCTTTTAAGCGATTAATTTGAAATTTGATTTTCATTTGAAATATTGTATATAAGGCGAATGTTTCTCTCAGGAAAAATGTATAAGTATTAATACTGCGATGAATTTTAAAGTAAACTTTGGTTGTAAATAAAAAATCTTATCTTTTTACCGTACTTTTTAGCAAAATATCGCTATTTTGGAACCGTATTCTTCTAAAACATTTTTAATTTCTCCACTTAAAAAACAATGCTTATCAACTGACATATTGTCTTATTAAGTTCTAAACTTAATATTGAGTTCAAGCTTGATATTTTGAATGTGTAAGTTTTTTTATGTGTTGTGATTTTTTATTGCTTTATTAAATACGAAAATGGAGTCTAAGGGATATTAATGCAACTATTGTATATAGAACGGCATGGTAAGCAATATTTATTTAAATTTTTTATTCCCCTGTATATTGTATTTTGTGAATATGAGCTAAATAGATTTGGTATGTTTCATAGGAAAAGACTGATCTGGGAAATAGAAAAAACAAGTAAGAAAAATCATGCGTTAAGCATAGATTATAAAATACTTTCGAACACTTCCTGAATGCTTTAACAAGATATCGTAGTTTAGGGAAATAACGTAAATAAGATAACTAAGTAAACATTTTAGAAAACGCATAAAACATTTGAAAAACTGATTTCAGCAATTACCGTCCACAGCCAAAAATGTTTTCCAATTCTTTTGAACAGCCCTGTATTTGATCTGTAGATCTATACAATGAAAAAAATCAAGTACTCAAAAATGAGTAAACCGATGTACTCATATCGAATTGAATATTTTTGGATTAAAAATGAACCTATGCTTTCTCTATTTTGAAACATCACATGTTATCAAACCCAAACAAACGAATAATTTTCTACCCTGTAATGGTTCATTTCATTTTGGCGTCATAAATGATGTTCATTACTGTAAATACTAAATTATGCACAGTATTTTAAAATGATTTAAAGTGCTTGGAAATATTGCTCTTGTCATATAAATATTCGATTTGAATAATTTGTTAAGAATTTTGCTATTTTTCTTAATAAACAATCAATTAAACGTTTCTTGTTAATAATTTTGAACGGGAAATAAATGTCAGTACATTTTTACTTTAATTTTTGGGGGGTTTTGGTGGTGGTGGGGGGGAGGGCAGTACATAACGATTCATATTTGATTACAACCATGGAATAAAGAATTAGTACATGTGTTTCTCAACTTTGAGTACATTTGTATCGGAGCAGTTTGAGTATGTGACGCATTTAAAACTGTGTACATTTTACTCAATTTTGAGTACCCATTTTTTTCAGTGTATATCTATTATCTATTATATATATATAATCCAAACGGAAATTTCGTTCCGAACGCCGAGATTTCGAGTTCTACCGCATGGATTTTTACGGAACTTATACCGTTAGATAGGTATCGTTTCAGGGAAGGTTTTAAGCTATAACACATCATTCTACCTAGATTAGTTATAGAATTATTACGGAAAATTCTATTACATTGGATTTTGCTACTTCATATTTCCTTAAATATCTGGGCTCCTATTGACCGTAGAGCTTAGATCTCGCGCCAAAAGAAGCTCCGAAGCACCCAAGCAAACTTTTCCCCGTGATTATTTTACCGTCTTCCGATTTCTTCTAACTCTATTAGGGGCCCGCGTAGGGCCCCTTTAAAATATTTTTCGTAGTAATTTCAGCAATTATCTTAAATTATTGGTTAAGACCGCCACCCTCCCGATTCATGTATCTACGGAAAGGTTGCATGAATGAGTTTCGTTCAGATACGCTTTCGTTAAGAATAAAGTGCGCTCCCTGGTGGTGGAATGTGGAACTAACATAACGCGATATTCTTAAAATTAGGAAATCTAACAATTTGATTAGTTTTAAACTTTGAGATAGTTCATAACACATAATCTATTATCTATTCTATCTATTCTATCTATTATATATATAAAATCCAAACGAAAATTTCGTTCCGAACGCCTAGATTTCGAATTCTACTGCATAGATTTTGACGGAACTTATACTGTTAGATAGGTATTGTTTCAGGGAAGGTTTTAAGCTATAACACATCGTTCTACGTAGGTTAGTTATAAAATTATGACGGAAAGTTCTGTTATTTTGGGCGAAAGGGTTACCATTATTTTATTGGCGATGTATTTTTTGATAAATGAATTGAAATGGCTGTACATCGCGGAAAAAAAACTGTTACTAATTTTATTTAAAAGGAAAAAAAAGAAAAGAAGAGAGAAAATGAAAAAAAAATTGACGAGTGGTAATATTGGAAAACGAAGATATCGAATTTAAACATGAAAGAGAATGTTCGTAATGCTTAAAAATGTATTCAATATGAAAGATCGCAGTTTTAAACTATATTTGGCAATTTATCTCTTGCGTCCTGTTAAATAAAATGCATCAGAAAATTTTATAAAATAATATCTGAGTGACAATTTTGCTTTTGTTTTCTTTTAAATTTACTTTTTATTTTTATTTAACTCGACCATCATGTGACATACAGAAGAAACTAGCAGATGTAATTATAAAAATGACGATACTTGTGAGTTACATATTGTATGTTTTTTGCGATTTCATTTTATCGCCAAACGATTTAATTTTAAGCCAAAAATGTATGAGCGTGCCTTCGGTTTGAGCGACGTTCACAATATTGGTTATTTCTCAATAAACGACAGCATTTTCTGGAAATACCCAATTCTACTTATATATATATATATATATATATATAAAATTCAAATGGAAATTTCATTCCCGCTGCTTATAACTCGAGTTCTGCTGAACGTACACTGTTAGATAGGTAATTTTTCGGGGAATTTTTTAGTACATAACACGTCGTTCTACGTTTCTTGGTACTGAATAATGGTTTAAAGATCTTTAATGAGATGAACCTGATAATGGAAAATTAGCCTCTTTAAATGATTCTGCCCAATGTATTTCGATGGAACTTGGACTGTTAATTAGATAATTTTCCAGGGGCGTTTTTAGTATACAACATGCCCTTCTATATTGTTGAGCCATACCGTTTTTGGGAAAATTCTGTAGTCTGGTGTACGCAATTATCTCAATAGCCTTTTTAAAAATTAAAATAAACGGTTTTTGATAAAATTTGCATTATTAGTTTGACAATTTTTCAGAGATAGTTTTAGTATATAATATATTGTTCGACACTGTTTAGTCATAGAGCAATGGGTTAAATTCTGTAATTTTCCAAGATAGCTGCGAGTTGGAAAAAATGGGCTTGTCGAGACAAGGAAAGTTTTCATCCATATATTCTGTTCAGTAATTAGATAATTTATTTATTATAACGAATACATTTATCTCTTTTTTATATAAAAACAGAAGTAAATTGTATATAAATAACAAAAATATTAATATTCATAAATAAAAATTTATATAGGAATATATATATGAATACATATTTTAAAAAGCTTACAGTTCATTTTATATGTTTTTATAGCTGTTCATATCATTTGGCCACAAATCTCACTTTCTTAAGCCCGAATTACGCCAAGCTTTTTAACATCTAACAGTACCCATTGATCTTAAAATCAGGAAAATTGGAAAGTAGATGTAGTTTGTAAAGTATGCATAAATTAAGGAGATAAATTATGTTATCGAATCCATAGACAATTGGCATATTTGGTACCGATAAGTTACATAATTGAGTCTACTGACAATTGGCGTATGTTACCTCGCGTGGTTTGGCGCATAATTAACTTAGGAAAAGCTTTAAACTGATTCTGTGTTTTTAAAGCGGAGCTGTTCTATTACCGAATTAACACAGAATTGGCGTGATTTGAAAGAAAACTTTTTGGCGACCTTTTCCTATTTTTACGTTATACCAACACCATACCAAATTGTATGCTATTGCGCCATTTATTTCAATCCTAAATGTGCAAATTTTTTTTATAATTTACAGTATAGGGATCTTGGCGAAACAGAGAAAATAGTCTTGGCGGAGAGAAAATTTGGAAACATATTTTCTGGCAACCTATTCACTGTTTCATTTCATATAAACAAGCATTTTTTTCTGTTTATACAATTTATTTAACATAAAGATGCAATTTATCTAATTTTAATTAGAAATAGAAGTAATTTGTATATAAAAAACATTTATAATATACATATATAAACAAACAAAAAATTTCATCAAGTTTGTTTTCTTAACTGTTTATATCAATTGGCAATAAATCTCACTTTCTGATGCCCGAATAGCGCCAAGCTTTTAAAAAAAAACGCCAAGGCGCCTGTAGTGGAAAAGAAATGTACCAAATTTTATTGCAAACGATGCCAAACTTTGGGGCTTGATATTTATTGAACGCGAATTTCTTTTGGCTTTAATTATTATTTATTCGTAACACTGCAAAAAATTTTAATTTACTATTTTTTGAAGGTGGAAGTATTTTTTATTATCAAGTAAAATTAAGTTATAACTTCATTTTTCCCTGAATAAAACATGGAAATGTTTACTGCAGTGCCAAGAGACACTTAAAATGTCATGCGCGTAGTTGGCGATTTTGAAAAAAAAAAAATATTTTATAATATCGGAACACACAGCAAATTGGCTCATTTTAACGACAATGTTTTGGTACAAAATGAAATACATTTGTTGTAGATATAATAGTAAATCTCAATACTCGCCGATTGAAAAGTCTTTAAAATTATTCAGCAGAGACAACGAGAAATAACTTGCAGTTTAATAAATTTTAATAATCAATATTCTTATCTATCTATCTATCTACTTCTGCTTCTACTATATATACTAGAGTAAAATGGAAATGGGAAATCCGTCCCGGTTGCATATAACTTGAGCTCACCTGAATGGATTTTGATCATAATGATAGTTAGATAATTTTCCAGGGAAGATTTTAGTATATAAAATATCGTTCTACGTTGCTTATACATACAATTATGTTTTAAAGTTATATAATCAGACGAACCCGATCATGAAAGATTAACCTTTTTAAAAGATTCAGCCGAATTGATTACGATTGAATTTTAACTGTTAGTTAAATAATTTTTCAGGCAGAGTTTTAGTATATACTATACCCTTCTGCATTACTTAATAATAGAGGTGTGGTGGAAAGTTCTATAATCAGTTGAACCCGATTATGAAAGTTTAACATTTTTTAAAGTTCTACAGAACGGATAGGAATTTTGATAGGAATTTCATTTTAGTTAGATATTTATTCAGACATGGTTTTAGTATTTTGCATATTGTTCAACGTTGCTTAGTCATAAAGTAATGGCGGAAAGTTCCATAATCATATGAAACCGATTATGAAAGATAACTTTTCAAAAAGTTCTAGATGGCGGATATTGATAATACTTTCTTTGTTGATAAGAAAATGTTTGCGGAGGTTTTAGTTTATTGTGTATAATTCTATGTTGCTTAGTTACAGAATTATGGGGGAAAGTTCTATAATCAGATGGACCCCTTATGAAAGATCAACCTTTAAAAAAAGTTTTACTGGATGGATTTTGTCTGTTTGTTTGTTTGCATTATTACAAGTAGTTATATAATTTTTCAGGGTTCGTTTTATTGTATTACGTATTGTACTATCTTTCTTTACCAATCCTACTGTTATTGATCAACTAAAAGGGTTAAGACCTTAATAGCTGAAAATTTGTCTACACATTAGAAAATATAATAGCAAATTGGCGTTCTTATCGTTTTCAGCAGTGCGAAAGGACATTCCAGGTAAGGTTCCATATTGCTTTAAATCACAATGTCAAATTCAATGATACATTTTGTTTAATTCAAGGTTCCTTTGGATAAGCAGACCAGCGTAGCGGGCACAGCCTGCTAGTCTATTACATATATATAATCCAAACGGAAATTTCGTTCCGAACGCCGAGATTTCGAGTTCTACCGCATGGATTTTTACGGAACTTATACCGTTAGATAGGTATCGTTCCAGGGAAGGTTTTAAGCTATAACACATCATTCTACCTAGATTAGTTATAGAAGTATGACGGAAAGCTCTGTTATTTTGGACTTTGTTACTTCATATTTCCTTAAATATCTGGGCTCCTATTGGTCGTAGAGCTTAGATCTCGCGCCAAAAGTAGCTCCAAAGCACCCAAGCAAACTTTTCCCCGCGATTATTTTGCCGTCTTCCGATTTCCTCTAACTCTATTAGGGGCCCGCGTAGAGCCCCTTTAAAATATTTTTCGTAGTAATTTCAGCAATTATCTTAAATTATTGGTTAAGACCGCTACCCTCCCGATTCATGTATCTACGGAAAGGTTGCATGAAGGAGTTTCGTTCAGATACGCTTTCGTTAAGAATACAGTGCGCTCCCTGGTGGTGGAATGTGGAACTAGCATAACGCGATATTGTTAAAATTAGGAAATCTAACAATGCGATCTGTTTTAAACTTTGAGATAGTTCATAACACATAATCTATTATCTATTCTATTATATATATATAAAATCTATTATCTATTCTATTATCTATTATATATATAAAATCCAAACGGAAATTTCGTTCCGAACGCCCAGATTTCGAGTTCTACTGCATGGATTTTTACGGAACCTATACCGTTAGATAGGTATTGTTTCAGGGAAGGTTTTAATCTATAACACATTATTCTACCTATATTAATTTTAGAATTATGACGGAAAATTCTGTTATTTTGGGCGATAAGGTTACCATTTTATTTCTTGGCGAAATTCATCGTTGATAAAAAAAATTGAAACGGATATTAAACCTCGAATAATAAAAGAAAAACTGTTACTAATTTTATTTAAATGAAAAAAAAAGAAGAAGAAAATCCGTTTTAATGAGTGATAATATTAAAAAACGGAAACATTTAATCAAAACCTGAAAGAAATATTTGTAATGCTTAAAAATTAATTTAATAAGAAATATTACACTTGATACGCAATATTTGGCTCTTTATCGCTTGCGTTAGATATGGAAACGAATCTGAAAATTTGATTAGATGAAATTTTAACGACATTTTCTTTCTGTTCTGTTCTTTTCTTTTTTTTATATATCTAATTGTCCCATCACGTGACTTATAGAAGAAACAAGCAGATGTAATTGTGAGTCACATGTGTAATTACTATTTGTTTCTTTACAATTTTTTATTTTTCTTTTGTCGCCAAACAATGTGATTTTAAGCCAAAAATGCATAAGCGTGACATTAGCTTGAGGATGTTCTCACAAATGGTGTTTTTTTAGGTGAAAGAGATCATTTTTTGAGTACATTTTCATATTCAATTGTAACTTATATAGATATCAGTTAATATTTTAAAAATGGAATCGAATACTTAAATTTGAGTGTGAATTTCTGCCACACATACATATTGTAAAATAATTTCATACTTTTTAAAATGCTTTTCGCCGTAATTCCGAAAGCATGTGATATTTATAAACTCGAACTCAGATCAACGAATATTACCCATTTTATTTAAGCAAATATTATCTATTTTCTCAAGTCATATCGCCAATTTCATTTATAGGAAAATTCACAGATTCGAAATCTAGGAAATAAAGATAATTTTTAAGGAAATTTATGCTTTAATACGTTATTACTATGGAAAAATTCAACATTTTGAAAAAAAAAATTACAAGTCTTTTGTAATTCGTCATTTCTTCTTCGTCTTTCTTCGTACTTTCTCCTCTGTTATGTAATATTTCAAATGATATTGGACTAATTTTCGATCATCGATTCACCGCAAAATCGCATATATAATATAGTATATAAAATAAAGTCTGGATTAGGGGACTAATTAACGCACAGCACAAACTACTGAACCTAAAATCTTGAAAATCGTGGTAAAAATACTTCTTATGACATAAACTTCTGCTAAGAAAGGATTTTCTAAAGTGTCACCCCTAATGGTTTTTGCACGGGGAGGGGAAAAAAATCGAATATCAAAATTATGCGTCAAATGATAGCATATTTTAATGTAGTTTTGTATGCTGAATCGAATGCTACCAAATAAATTTTTATAAGTCCAACAGTTCATGACACATTTCATATTTTTCTAATTTGGCGGTGTCTTTGGCATCTAAACCTCAAAATATCTATCATTACATCCGTTACTCTAGCAACGGAAAAAATTCAAATCAACCCTTTTGGCTAAAAAATAAAAACGGCTCTATGAGTTTGAAATAAAAATGCAAGCATCTTAATTTTTTGTAAAAATAGTGATTTTATGTAAAATAAAAGGGAAAAAATTACTGAGAATTTAGCGTTATAAAACAAAAATGGAAAAGGTACTACTTAGATATTCCGTCGACCAAAAATCTGTCGTCAAACTATAAGATTAAATGCCAATAATGGTTGATCGTAAATATCAAATTCACTTGAATTTAAACAAACTACACGTGTTTACGTCATCAAGTGATTTTAATTTCCGACGTTTTATTTGTATTTTTATTAATGTTATACTAATTTATTTGTTATTTCGTTATTTAAAATAAAGATTATGTCAATTTATATAATTTGGCGAATGGTTTGGCGATTTATATAATTTGGCGAAATTGGTCGACGGGATAACAAGTAGTACCAATGAAAATATTTAAGTATGAAAGCAATGTTTGTAACGACTTAAATATTATTTTCATATATATAAACTCGGTTTATGGCGTCAGATGGCGTCATCCGAAGAATCTACAAGAGTCTTTTTCCATTTTTTCCGGTCATAGGTTCCTCAATGAAAGAAATTGGAATTGGAATAATATTGTGCGATTTATAAATTGCTCCTCGATAAGAAGAAAAAATGGGTACATTTATAACAACCGTGCGCACATCTCGCTGATAGCATTTTTAAAATTCCCAGTAGAAGTAGTTACATTTTGCGTATGTAAATTAAAAATATTTTTTTGCTTTTAATTATGGCATTATTTCCTGTTATTGTTTATCTTTTCAGTTTTTTAAATGAAATTAGTAGAAGGCATGCATTTTAAATTAAATGAGTGAAAGGTTTGTGTTTTAAATGAAAATAATAAAATAAGAATATGCTATGAAAACAATCTTTATTGATTTATTACCTGCGCCCGGCTGACATAAAAGCATCACAAAAGTCACATATTCACTTTTCTTTGAGTAGTTGCTCATGAGAATTCAAGTTAACCTTCCGTAATCGGATACTTCACATATTGGTGTATTAGCTTTAATGTTGAAAGCATCGTTTTTGTTTGAAGCGAAAACTTTACTATTACACAAAATCGCATCATCATCATCTACTATATATTTACAACGGAAATTTGTATTTCATTCCGATTGTTTATAATACTTTCGTAGGATTTACCACAATTAGTTAGGTAATAATTTTGGAAAGGTTTTAGTGTATACATATTGTTCAAGGGTACTTAGTTATAGAGCAACAGTAAAAGTTCAAAAATTAAGTGAACCTGATTATGAAAGTTTAGCCTTTGAAAAAAAATCTACAGAACATATTTTGTTACAAGTGGCCCTGTTGCATGACTTTTAGGAATGGTGTTAGTATATACGATTTCATTATATGCTGATTAGTTACAGAGGTATTAATTCCTGTTTTCATAACGGTCTCATTACCCGACCATAAGTGCGCTGTTTATAATCAACTGAAACAATTACTTCTTAATTGCTAAATTTTGTCCAACGCTTAAGATAACATTATATCGCAATGGCGTTCGCATCGTTTTCAGTAATGTGCAAGGTCAAGCTGAAGATCCATATTGTTTAAAATACAAGTTCAAATTCACCATTTAGTTTAATCCAAGGTTCATTTGGAAATATTGACCAGCGCAGCGGGCATAGCCTGCTAGTATATATATAAAATCCAAATGGAAATTTCGTTCCGAACGCCGAGATTTCGAGTTCTACCGCATGGATTTTTACGGAACTTATACCGTTAGATAGGTATCGTTCCAGGGAAGGTTTTAAGCTATAACACATCGTTCTAACTAGATTAGTTATAGAATTATTACAGAAAATTCTATTATTTTGGACTTTGTTACTTCATATTTCCTTAAATATCTGGGCTCCTATTGGTCGTAGAGCTTAGATCTCGCGCCAAAAGTAGCTCCGAAGTAACCAAGCAAACTTTTCCCCGCGATTATTTTGCCGTCTTCCAATTTCCTCTAACTCTATTAGGGGCCCGCGTAGAGCCCCTTTAAAATATTTTTCGTAGTAATTTCAGCAATTATCTTAAATTATTGGTTAAGACCGCCACCCTCCCGATTCATGTATCTACGGAAAGGTTGCGTGAAGGAGTTTCGTTCAGATACGCTTTCGTTAAGAATAGAGTGCGCTCCCTGGTGGTGGAATGTGGAACTAACATAACGCGATATTGTTAAAATTAGGAAATCTAACAATGCGATCTGTTTTAAACTTTGAGATAGTTCATAACACATAATCTATTATCTATTCTATTATATATATATAAAATCTATTATCTATTCTATTATCTATTATATATATAAAATCCAAACGGAAATTTCGTTCCGAACGCCTAGATTTCGAGTTCGACTGCATGGATTTTTATGGAACCTATACCGTAAGATAGGTATTGTTTCAGGGAAGGTTTTAATCTATAACACATTATTCTACCTATATTAGTTTTAGAATTATGACGGAAAATTCTGTTATTTTGGGCGATAAGGTTACCATTTTATTGCTTGGCGAATTTCATCGTTGATAAAAAAAAATTGAAACGGCTATTAAATCTCGAAAAATAAAAGAAAAACTGTTACTAATTTTATTTAAGTGAAAAAAAAAGAAAAAAAGAAGAAGAAAATCCGTTTTAATGAGTGATAATATTAAAAAACGGAAACATTTAATTAAACCCTGAAAGAAATATTTGTAATGCTTAAAAATTAATTTAATAAGAAATATTACACTTGATACGCAATATTTGGCTCTTTATCGCTTGCGTTAGATATGGAAACGAATCTGAAAATTTGATTAGATGAAATTTTAACGACATTTTCTTTCTGTTCTGTTCTTTTCTTTTATTTTTATATCTAATTGTCCAATCACGTGACTTATAGAAGAAACAAGCAGATGTAATTGTGAGTCACATGTGTAATTACTATTTGTTTCTTTACATTTTTTTATTTTTCTTTTGTCGCCAAACAATGTGATTTTAAGCCAAAAATGCATAAGCGTGACATTAGCTTGAGGATGTTCTCACAAATGGTGTCTTTTTAGATGAAAGAGATCATTTTTTGAGTACATTTTCATATTCAATTGTAACTTATATAGATATCGGTTAATATTTTAAAAATGGAATCGAATACTTAAATTTCAGTGTGAATTTCTGCCACACATACATATTGTAAAATAATTTCATACTTTTTAAAATGTTTTTCGCCGTAATTCCGAAAGCATGTGATATTTATAAACTCGAACTCAGATCAACGAATATTACCCATTTTATTTAAGCAAATATTATCTATTTTCTCAAGTCATATCGCCAATTTTATTTATAGGAAAATTCACAGATTCGAAATCTAGGAAATAAAGATAATTTTTAAGGAAATTTATGTTTTAATACGTTATTACTATGGAAAAATTCAACATTTTGAAAAAAAAAAATTACAAGTCTTTTGTAATTCGTCATTTCTTCTTCGTCTTTCTTCGTACTTTCTCCTCTGTTATGTAATATTTCAAATGATATTGGACTAATTTTCGATCATCGATTCACCGCAAAATCGCATATCTAATATAGTATATAAAATAAAGTCTGGATTAGGGGACTAATTAACGCACAGCGCAAACTACTGAACCTAAAATCTTGAAAATCGTGGTAAAAATACTTCTTATGACATAAACTTCTGCTAAGAAAGGATTTTCTAAAGTGTCACCCCTAATGGTTTTTGCACGGGGAGGGGAAAAAAATCGAATATCAAAATTATGCGTCAAATGATAGCATATTTTAATGTAGTTTTGTATGCTGAATCGAATGCTACCAAATAAATTTTTATAAGTCCAACAGTTCATGACACATTTCATATTTTTCTAATTTGGCTGTGTCTTTGGCATCTAAACCTCGAAATATCTATCATTACAACCGTTACTCTAGCAACGGAAAAAATTCAAATCAACCCTTTTGGCTAAAAAATAAAAACGGCTCTATAAGTTTGAAATAAAAATGCAAGCATCTTAATTTTTAAAAAAAATAGTGATTTTATGTAAAATAAAAGGGAAAAAATTACTGAGAATTTAGCGTTATAAAACAAAAATGGAAAAGGTACTACTTAGATATTCGGTCGACCAAAAATCTATCGTCAAACTATAAAATTAAATGCCAATAATGGTTGATCGTAAATATCAAATTCACTTGAATTTAAACAAACTACACGTGTTTACGTCGTCAAGTGATTTTAATTTCGACGTTTTATTTGTATTTTTATTAATGTTATACTAATTTATTTGTTATTTCGTTATTTAAAATAAAGATTATGTCAATTTATATAATTTGGCGAATGGTTTGGCGATTTATATAATTTGGCGAAATGGGTCGACGGGATAACAAGTAGTACCAATGAAAATATTTAAGTATGAAAGCAATGTTTGTAACGACTTAAAAATTATTTTCATATATATAAACTCGGTTTATGGCGTCAGATGCCTTCATCCAAAGAATCTACAAGAGTCTTTTTCCATTTTTTCCGGTCATAGGTTCCTCAATGAAAGAAATTGGAATTGGAATAATATTGTGCGATTTATAAATTGCTACTCGATAAGAAGAAAAAAATGGGTACATTTATAACAATCGTGCGCACATCTCGCTGATAGCATTTTTAAAATTCCCAGTAGCAGTAGTTACATTTTGCGTATGTAAATTAAAAATATTTTTTTTTGCTTTTAATTATGGCATTATTTCCTGTTATTGTTTATCTTTTCAGTTTTTTAAATGAAATTAGTATAAGGCATGCATTTTAAATTAAATGAGTGAAAGGTTTGTGTTTTAAATGAAAATAATAAAATAAGAATATGCTATGAAAACAATCTTTATTGATTTATTACCTGCGCCCGGCTGACATAAAAGTATCACAAAAGCCACATATTCACTTTTCTTTGAGTAGTTGCTCATGTGAATTCAAGTTCACCTTCCGTAATCGGATACTGCACATATTGGTAGTATTAGCTTTAATGTTGAAAGCATCGTTTTTGTTTGAAGCGAAAACTTTACTATGGATTCTATTACACAAAATCGCATCATCATCATCTACTATATATTTACAACGGGAATTTGTATTTCATCCCGATTGTTTATAATACTTTCGTTGGATATACCACAATTAGTTAGGTAATAATTTTGGAAAGGTTTTAGTGTATACATATTGTTCAAGGGTACTTAGTTATAGAGCAACAGTAAAAGTTCAAAAATTAAGTGAACCTGATTATGAAAGTTTAGCCTTTTTTTTAAAAATCTACAGAACATATTTTGTTACAAGTGGCCCTGTTGCATGACTTTTAGGAATGGTGTTAGTATATACGATTTCATTATATGTTGATTAGTTACAGAGGTATTAATTCCTGTTGTCATAACGGTCTCATTACCCGACCATAAGTGCGCTGTTTATAATCAACTAAAACAATTACTTCTTAATTGCTAAATTTTGTCCAACGCTTAAGATAACATTATATCGCAATGGCGTTTTCAGTAATGTGCAAGGTCAAGCTGAAGATCCATATTGTTTAAAATACAAGTTCAAATTCACCATTTAGTTTAATCCAAGGTTAATTTGGCAATATTGACCAGCGCAGCGGGCATAGCCTGCTAGTATACTATATAATAGGAAAATTTAGTTTAGCAAGAAAACGCCTAACAGGTTGAAATTCTCTTTCAGCAATTTATACTATTACATGGAAACATACTTGAATACTTTTGTACAACCCTGTAGTTTACCTAGAATCTTTATTACACGCCACTATTTAGTTAAAATTTAATTCAAACTAAGACATTCTTAAAACTGCTGATATCACATTTCCAGAAATTTTAATTTATAGACGGCCATGTATCCAATTCTTTACGTGACCCTGTATGTCATTTTATCTATATTCTACAAACATTTCTTAGTAAATTAAATGCAGTTCAGCGAAAATAAGCATAACTCATTTAAAAATAACCTTTAAGCAATATGCGCCCATACCCAGGAACCCTTACAAATACTTTTGTTTAGCCCTGTATAGAAATTATAGCATATATATACACCATATACTATGCATACATATAGTGAATCATAAAAGCGCATATCATAATTAAAAATGCATTTCCAGCCGTCATCGCCAATATACAGTCTACTTCGGATACAATATAGTATCTGAAATATTTTACATAATGTGTCCCTGTAAATGCTATATACGTATTATTCGTATTATACATGAAATAATTTATAGTATGTAAACCTCAGCGACGTATATAAGTTTCATTTTATATGAAACAGATTAACGTAATTAAAGTACGCAGCAAACAATTCCCTCCACCCCTATATCATTACGTATTTGAATTCCTTTTTTAGCCCTGTAAATGAATAACTATTCTTTGCATCGCATAGTCAACAGAATGCATATTTTAGTGCGCTTCATAAATGCATATCAATTTTGTTCTGTTTGAAAGCGTACGTAAAATCATTAAAAATCATTTGAAATGATTTTTTTTCCAATAGGCCGTAATGTAACGGAATACTTTTGGCTGTCTTGTAAATGAAATAAACATGCTACAAACTTCATTACAAATAGAGACCGTGCTATGATAAACGTCAATAACATCCAAAATTTTCAGGGCAATCCGAGTATATTTATCAGAGTTAGAGCGCAGACAGGCAGACGGGGAGACAAACCGAAGTCATAAGCACATTTCAACTTTTTGTCCTATATTGTGTATCCTGTATTATATGAACTTAATATATATATATATATATATACTAAAGCAGTTTAATCTATAACTTCCTATCAGGCACGAAAAACACTTTATTTTAATGCTTAAATATCATATTTTACATTTTAGTGCCAATAATTAAGTGTATCATAAACGTAGAAAATGAGTTTACAATAGAAGAAAATTTAATAATCGATTTAAAATGTCTATAATTAAATGTTTGATTAAAATCACAAACAGAAAAAAAATTCTTACATACAATTTAAAAAAATAAATATACGAATTTGAACAACACTAAAAATAATAATTAGTATTTATAGTTGTACTATTAAACAACAACAAACTACTATAGATGAATTAAATGCATTAATAGATTTAACAATATCTCAAAAATCTTTCCATATGTTATAAGGAATTCTTATTATTTGGTAATTTTGACAAATGTTAAATCTGTTTATCAATGTTAAAACATTGGTATGAAGGTTTAGGATTAAAAAAATAATTTAAAATACTATTAGCATTAAAAGAAAACTCTTTCAAAAGTATCACTACTGTAATATGCAAAAGTACATTTTCTCAGTGTAATGCTAATTTGTAATCTGAAACAATTTCGTAATATCCTAATAATCGAATATCTATATAATCTATAAGTGTTAGTATTGAGTAAACAGTAAGATGCCGAAAAAAAACTCCAAATCATTGTTTCAACACATTTTCAATCTCAAGTAACTGAAGATTAATGTTTTCATTAATTTCCCTATAAATGTAATCATAAATCAGTCTCTGGGCAGCTTTTTTTTTTTTTCCAAGCGGTGACAGATTAAGATATTTTCCTTTAACTTATCGAATAGGAAATTTTGCTTCTGAAAACAAGATCAGTCTCTTATTAATATAACATAAAACTATTTAACTCATAACAAATTAGGAATAAAATATTTAAATTAAATAAGACTTACGTTTATGTTTGTATAATAATATCCGTGTGTCCTAAAATGGTGACCTTCATTCTCTTATCATAAAAAAAAGAAAAAAACTGTTGTAGAAGTGGCGAAGTGGCGATGCGATGTTCTAAACAGTCAAGGAACTTTCCTGCTTCCCGCGTCTCCCGTATTTATTTTTCTGTGGTTATATCTCACGCAGACGATTACAGAGCAGATGGTTCTTTACTGCTTTTTTGTTTTTGTATAGATTTGGAACTTAAATACGCAATGAGGGTGTCTTTATTTAAAATTTACTATTTGAAGAATTTTCCAATGTATTTTACCTTTTCATTTTATCAGTACCAAATATTTATGTTAAATTGTATTGTAAAGTTTCTTCTTTGTAAATAATAATAATAATAACATTCATAATTAGAGTTTATTAGATAAAACATTGTTTAAATTTTTAAAATGTGTAAAAATCAATTTAATGGTAATAATGAACCCCCAGCCCCCTTTTTCAAAAGTAAAGTTTGTTTCACACGTTTTCTGTAAAATAAAACAATTTGTAAAATAACTTTTTTTTTTTTTAAGTCATATCTCTAAAATGCAAATTTGAAATACGAATAATTAATTATATCATAGGTTTTGCATAAATTTTGTGCATTTCTTTTATTTTCGGAAAATGTTAATTTTATTTAAAAAGTCTGAAATAAGTAGAATTTTTGAAAAAATAGTTACTTAAAATAGTTAAACAGCTAAATAGCTAAACGGAAAAAATATGACTTGAATGCAAATTATAAAGCAAGAAATGCATATATGACTAAACTCTGAAGACTCTTTCTACGTGCTCATTAAAAGCTGCAGAGCTAACTGTAATAGAAATTTTTTACTTTGAAAACACAGAATTGTTTCGAATACCACTGGTTGGCAAAAAAAGAAAAAAAATGGCAAAAAAAGAAAAAAAAATCCTCCCTGCAAACTAAATATGTAAAGTGCACAGATTTAATACTCCTAATTCTAAATACGTTATCCAAATTGCTCCAACACGTACCATTTTTCCGAGAAACACTTTTATAATAATAACAATCAGTGAAAGATTATTATATTAAATTGCAATGCTAGATAAAATTGAAATCATGAAAAAAGTATACTTTCACTGTCTCAGATATCAAATTGATAAAATATAACATGAAAATTTAGTTTATTAATGCTTGTATCGTGCACTTTATATATTATGTCCCCCCGCCCGCTTTAGTGACAAAATTTACCATTTGCTTTGCACTAATATATTTTCATTCCTTATGCCGCTGTAACTCGGAACTGTTTAAAATACTGTTTAAAATATTTCTCTTCATTTTCAAGGATTTTAAAAGTTCACATTTTTGTCACACTACGACTTACAATATGGTGGTTTTTTTGTCACATATGTGACGTTACGTACGTTACATGCAATGACATAACAATGACGTCACATTTTTTTTTTTTTTTTAATGCTGGAAAAATATAATTTTACAGTAAATAATATGTTTTAAAGAATTTTCGTATTTTTTTTAAGTTTTCTAAGAAGTTCACATCTCAGTCACAATGTGACATCACTGAGTTGTGGCATTTTGGTCACAGATGTGACGTGACCACAGTGACTTACAATGACGCCACAACAACGTCACCGTGACCATGCATGCTATGAGGGATGATTATGTCTTATTTAATATGGAGTCACTTTTTTCCTCATAATTGGATTTATTATTTATATATATTCGTAATAAATTTTGCATTCATGCTTTTTTGGATAAAATTTCAAATTTTTTGCTCCAAGATTTGAATATTTATAATTTATTTATAGTTCAAACGCACCACATTTGCCACGTTTGTCGTACAATTTCCCACTATTTAACATTATGAAATTATATGCTCTTGTAAACAACTAATTAAATTATATTTTTTAGTTCAAATATATACTTTACATGGGAGCACGTCGGCGTGCGTTCGACAACTTTGCATGGCCTTGTGCTAGTTTTCCTCGAAACATTTTGGATTAATTTTTACTTTCATATAAATTTATTTTATACAGAGTCACAGATTTTTTTCTTTTTCCCACATATTTGTTGGAACAAACGAAGCATGGTTTTTTTACATCATGTTTCTACATTTAATACTTTTAAAAATATGTGAATCTGAAAAAGGAGTTATGTTATCCCTTTCTCGCGGAAAACAATCTAAATCTAAGACACTGCAATAGTCGTAGAGTTATGCAAATTGATAGAGACGTACGTTTTGTAACAAAATTAACTAGAAAACACCTACAACATAGAATTTTCATCTTTAAACACTTGGAACAGAGGGTATGTATTTACCCGTATACATATTGTATGGGCAATATTAAGTATAATAAAATAATACTAAAATATACTCCGATTAATCTTACAAAAATCTACTGCAAAAGCTACTAAACAGTCCTTTATATAACGTTATTGCTTTTTTGGTATGAATTTTTTTGTATAGTAAACATTTAAGTATTAAACCATATTGTACCGCTGTCCTATAAATAGGACAGCTAATAAAAATTTTATAAATAAAATTGGTAAGGATTTTCTGGATGCATTTTGTTATGACATCTTTAAAATACATGAAAGTATAACATGTAAACAAAAAAAAAAAAAAAAAAAAAACAAGTAACCAATTAAAATTTAATTGAAAAAATCTATTTAAAAAAACCATTTAAAAATGTTGATCTTATAATCTAGAATTTTACCGTTATTATTATCTTTTTATTGGAGAAATCATAGAGTATTTTTGTACAACGTAAACAGTATTTTTAAAGTAAAATAAAATATTTGCTGATAAAATTAGTTTATGTATGCATTTTATATGTCTTTACTATGTGTCCTAGTAATATGTTCTGTTTATAGAACAGCTAGTTACTTAAAAAATTAAAAACTTTTTTTTTAAAATATTGCTAGTATTTACTTAATTACACCGTATTAAGGATATAATCCAAGTTTTAAAAAATTTCAAAAATATTTAATCGGTGTGGTCCAATATGGGTTAATAGTCTCGTAGGTGACCATACTTGCCGCAAGCCAATATTGGTCGCCAAAGCCCTATTATTATATAAAATAAAATATTAGCCAAGCTAGATAACATTTTATACGTTTTTCCAAAAACCGTGATAAACAAATCACATAGTTTGTCTTTGTTTCTGAATTATGATTGAAATGTAGAATTAAATTGTTAGACATTGAATCATCTTTCATACTTTTTGGCTAATTGTCCATAATCGTAAACTAAAAGGATCGTTCAAATGAAAAGAAGATTGTGTTTATATCTAAAACATATTTAATTTAAGAATAATTACAAAGTATTGTAATTGCAGTTCACGTGTAACATTCCAACTAAATATAATTGTCATTGATATTGATGCATTGATCGCAGTGCGTAGAGACAGTGGGTGGCTTGAGTGTAGAAACTCCGGGATAGTTCATGTGTCCAGTTTTCAACGATGTCTTCCTATTCCTGGTCACTTGTGAACGGTTGACCTTTCAGTGACTTCTATGAGTGGCCGAAAATATGGGAATTCCATGGAGAGATATGGCAGCTGTATGAAGAATGTTCCAAGATCTACCACCGAAATTTTACCAGCAGGTCGATGGTCTTAATGGCCACATGTGGCCTAGCATTATCTCTGAGTAACACAATTCCTTTAATGAGCTTGCCACTGCGCTTGATAGTTGTTTAAGTTACTGATAGTTGTTTAAGCCTTAGAATTTGAACATAAGCTCTTTGCGCTAATTTGGAGGAATCCAACATTCACCAATTGCACATAACGACTTTTCAAGAATGAGTAAACTGAGGAAGAGATGTACTCATGTGGAAATTCAAAAATTGCCACGCTATCTATCAGTACACACATGAGACCCATTGCGATTAGAATGAACAGCGCTATAGCAAAAGAAATCTTTTCATTTCAATGTCCATTATATTAAGTGTTAGCGACAGATGTGTGTAATTTATTAAAATTTAATGATTATACCAAATAACAGTTTTATATGCATTTAAAGCTGCACAAAACCTGCAAATTTTTCATGGACTCGTAGCACGGTAATTCAACACTGCTATTTCTGTACACATATATATGATCACATATAGCTCACATATACATGAGCAAAGCTGTAGATACAAAAATAGGAAATGTATGTGGGATATGCCAAAAAACAGTTTGAGTTACTTAAAATGGAGATTCTCAAAGAAATAAGAAAATAAAAGACAGAGATTTCCTGCAAGAAAATAATGCACAATATAATAAAATTTCGAGAAAGAATTTTATTTAGACATACTAAACATTGTATTTTTTTTTTATTTATTTATTTATTTTTTTTTTAAGTGGAAGTTACGTAAAACTGATCTCGGGAAAGGGTATAATGTTTTTACTGTTTAACATTTTACTACACCCTAATATAACGTAATCGATTTCCATAAATAATTTAAGTGCTTCTATATGCTATAAGTGCTATTTCCATAAATGCTTCCGCGAAGTTTTGCAAACATTTTGCAAAAATCATGTATTCAGTCCTCCAAAACTTTTGAAAATTTTGCAAGTTTTAAGCTAACTGTAATTTTTTAATAAGCTAACTGGAAGTTTTAAGCTAATATTTTTTTTTTTTTTTGAATTCCGAGGCATTTCTGACTTTTGTAAATAGAATACACTTTTAAACATTCACCTAACATAGTACCTATATTTTGTCTTGTGCAATTTGTAATGTGTCTTTTAGACTTTTTTCACATTTAGCGCCGATTTTTTTTTTCTTTTTACATCTGTGAAATCATTCCGGTTGCAATGTTTTTGCCATCGTAAGTAAATTTTCTCTTCTCAGACTTTTCTGCAGGGTTGTTGTTTACATTTTGTTCGATTTTTCTACATTAGTAAAATGAGTTCGCTTTAATCTTTTATACCTATATTGTAAATTTTGCCGACTTTTCAATAACGTTTACCTGCATTATGCAGTGTTTTTTTTCCCACTTTGGTAAAATAAATTAAATTTTAATGTATCAATTCAACATAACTTTTGTCCTGTGCGATAAAAAAAATAATCATAACGATTTATTTTACTATTTTTAGGGCTGTTTTTTTTAGCTCTTCTGATTAGTAATAGTAATCTTTTTTCAATCTTCTAGCCCAATATAGTTATTTTTGCTGTCGTGTAAATATTTTTTTTTTTAGAATTTGCGCATCGAAATTAAAAATTTTCGCCATTTACTAAGAAAATTTATTATTATTATTATTATTTTCGTTTCTTGCTATTTTTTGACAAGCACGGGCAACGTCCACTACCAATGAAATAACATTTTTTTATCTTAATTTTATTAAGATGCATATGGATAACTATAATATAGCCCCAAATATCTTTTTTTCTATAATTGGTATTATTATAAAAATTACAGAGACAAATATGTCATTTGATATGGGCTAGAAAAATAAATTAAACGGCCGTTGCAATTGGCCGACAGTAAAGCTATACAAAGGTCATTTTCTGAGTCAACTAAATTAGGAAATTTATAAAACAACTATCATAAACTTAACATAAGAATATCATAAAATTAAAATACAAATATTATAGAAAAAATTTAACGTAATACTGAAAACGTATTTTTATCAAAACAACTTTATTTATCTGGATGCTTGAGTTGCTTAACAACAGCTAGACAAATTACGTTCAAATTATTACAAACGTTAATATTCGAACACGTTAATATAATTGAAATTTATATAGAAACATATTTAAATTATCTATAACTTTACATAGGATTGCAAATTTTTACAAATATTTAAAAAAATATATATTGAACAAAATCAATTATCATTATCTTTTTAAAATATATCCATTTTCACTAATATTAAGATCTATAAAATACTCTACGTCTGTTTGTAGCCACTACGATAAAAATTAATTCTATTAATCTAAATTTTCTGGCGATGTTTCATATACGCTCGAGGCATGCACCGTTAAAATTCTGTAGCAGTTGCTGCATAGTTACTCAACCGCTTTTATATAAAACGATTACTTGACTTTACTATGGAACATCTCATTGGTCAGAAGAGAAATATTCCATAAAAGTGGTGGAGTGACTATGCAGCTAATGGTGAAGATTTTTAACAGTGTATTGTTAGTGGACACATAATTTTCAGGACACAGTCATCTGCATGCATCCCAAAGCCAATGTATAATTTTTTTATGAATAAATCACGAAACATTCTTCAATGATAACTTAATATCAGTGTTCTCAGATTGCCGACTTTTTTGTCCCCAGATTGTTATTATCACTGCTTTTTTTAAAGAAAAATATTCTATCTATTTAAAACTAGATTAAAAATTCTGAAAAATAAGAAAATCTATACTATTTTAAGAAAATGGTGAGAGTTAAATAATCTGAATTTAAAAAGTTCCTAATCTGGCAACACTGCTTAATATATTACAATCCCCTTTTAATACCCATAATTACTATTTCCCATAAATTATTAATTAATATCCAAAAAACTTCCAAAAGTATATTTTTTTTTTTTGCTCACATTCATATTGGTGTCTCCCATGGAAAAAATATCTGTATAAATTCTACGAAACTTATTTTTCCATACATTCTGCAGTTCAAAACAACCAATACACTGTACATGTGTAAACGGAATATGATTAAACGCTAATAACTAGGTTAAAACTAAACAATTTATGAAATTTTAGCACGAAAATATTTCATTATTTAAAAATTATTCTGTGTAAAAATTCGTATAAATATAGTATATACTAAAACAAAAAATAAAAATAAACAAAAATAAAATAAAAAACACCATATTGAACTAAAAGTAAACTAAGGATTTTAACAAATAAATCCAACTTGTTTTATATCTGACCACGTCAAAAGAAAAGAAACAAATTGAGGATTTTTCTGTTCTTGTTTCGTATCATTTGTTTCCAGATTAATATTTTCTGTATACAACCACAGCTTACATAAATCGTAAATCTTTTCTTTTCTATTATTTTAAAGAGAAGAATCCCTTTTTTATTAGCAATTCAAACTTTTTCATATTTGCTGTGGTTTAATTAAGTTTCATCTTATTCATTCTACTATTAAAGTCTCTTTATTTGCATGTACATTGTTTTTTCTACTAGCAGAAATAGTTTTATGCTTGCATTTTAAGAATAAATTTCTTTTCGAAAAGTTGATTTTTTTACACAAGTAACCGTTTACATTTTAATTGAATTTTTAAAAATTGTTTCAGACTTTTAAAAATATATATTAGTTTGAAAACTAAGTTATCCCAGTTTTCTAAAATAATTTTTTTCTACCGGAATCTATCTATACATATTTTTTTTTTGATGGATTTAATTGGTGTTTAATTTCAGATCATTATAATAGAATGTCAAGTTGAGAAAAAGGAGCATTTTCAACACACCCCTTTGCTTTTTAATCCAGGTTGTAACGCAGTAAAAGCTGCTCGCGATCTTTGTGCTGTGTATGGAGAGGGTGCCATGCCGGTCTCGAAATATCACATGCGATGACAAATTTTTGTTCTCATTTGATTGTCACTACATTTTTGGAATGGTAAAATTCGCTTTATTTAATGCCAGATTAATTATGGCCAATGCCAGCGTTAACCACAAACGTCTTTTAGTTTTACAATATAGACAAATGGATATAATTGTTGTACTGGGTATAATTAAATGTTTTTAAGTTATTACTTTTTGCAGAATATTAATTCAAACGATTTTTTATTCATTCTTTTAATTAATTTAAGTGGTAAGACTATTAGGCATTAATAAAAATGTACATAGTGAAATATACGTTATTTATCAATATAAGTATGGAGCATAAAAGTCTTTTTAAATAAATTTATCTTTCAATTAATGCAATTAAAATTGTTGAACAATTCTGATTGCTGTCTACTATAAAACCATATTTTAATCTTCACAGAAGAAAACTTTAAGTGTGTTTTCTGAAGTTGTTCTAAAAAGTTTATAAGGATATAAGTAACTTGCAGATGTTCATATTAAAAAAAGACTCCTTTCCGAGAAAAAATTCCAGTAATCTTATTATTGGAACTGTTATTTGCTTTCGCTCTCGATTACATGTGCTCCCATAGATGTTATCTGAAGAAATTTTTGTATCCGAATTTCAACGTCTTTTTTTCTTTGTGCTATATACATATAAAGGGCAGAAAAATTTTAGGGTACATTTTAATAAAATAAATTCGTTTTAAAATATTGGTTGTTAAATTATTTTCTCAGAATCTTTGATGCAAAGAAATCTGATATAATTATTTTACCTTATATAAATAAAAATATTTGCCATTAAATAAGTCATACATTTATGTATCTTAATTACATTTGTTACTTGTGGCGTGAGTTCCATAAGTTCAAAGCTCCAATTATCAATATTTAAAATAATTGTTTACGTAATTTTGTCTTTATTTCTGATTAAAAAAATAGAAGTGTGTGATTTAAATGATATTTTATTATACAAAATTATAAATCACATGTAAAATCTTTAAGGAATGTAATCCGATGCAGATGTAAAACATTTTATTAAAATATTTACAATTCAAGGCGGAACATCCACGGATTAAAAGAACTAAACTCATTTAGCTGAAACTGAAAATTTGTTCATAAATTAACAGTACACTAAAAAAAAATCTGTAATGTTACTAAAATTTTCCTAGGAAACTTTTTATGTAACGGCAACAACAAAAATTCATGTAACAGATACACTTTTTGCACTGTAAATAAAAAATAAAATATCTAAAACTATTAAGAATATTTTAGGAAACTGGGAGGATTATAACATCTCATGTTACTGCAAACCAGGTTACAGATAAAATTCTAGTAAGATTACTGTAATTTTAGTAGATTATTTTGTAAAGCTACAGATTTCTGCAGCTTTTATTAAAACTAGTTTTTTAGATTTACATATTTTTTTGTACATTGTGTACATTAAATTTTAGTAAGCATACAGATTTGTCTAACTTTACATATATAGAATTACAGATATATAGATATATATTTTACAGTGAGTATATTGCATAGATGTTGTCGAATAAAATGTTAGGTAAGAAATGAAATGCATGTAAAGGGTGACAAAAAATAAACCTGTCAAATTTCAAGATGAACTAAAATATCATAACTGAACCCCAACAGAAATTTTATTATCAGTACATAAGAAATAAACATTGATCTTTAATTGGATAAATTATTTAAGTTTTGTAATGATAAAAAATGCAATTCTGGGTATATATGCCCAAAGAATGAGGTGGCTGATGGCAAGAAGATGTCTGTGCTTTAGGCTACATTTGATGTCATGAAAGAGCGATAAGTACAAAATAATAGAGGTAAAAAATAATAGAAACAATTTCCAGAAAATGCAAATTAATGGTAAGAGGGACATGATGCACTTCCAAAATTTCGAAGAGAAACTTTCTGATCTAGAGGAATATCAATTGAGTAAAAATATTCGAAAAAGTAAGCGCGAGTTCCATAGATTCCATATTAAAAAAAAAAAAAAAAAAAAAAAAAAAAAAAAAAAAAAAAGAGAGAGAGAGAGAAAGCCAGTGACATATACTGTTAAAAATATCGTAAAAATTATCTCTGTTTTTAAAGAATATATATTTTCAAACAAATAAGAACGCTGCATAAAGGACTATGAGGCGTTCTCATTTGTCAGAAAACATAGGTGGTTTTTCGCGATATTTTTAACAGTGTACGCTGATCAACAAAAGATAAGAATTAAAAAAATGGATAGCACCAATAAAAGGACTGCTGACAGTCAGAGGAAGAAATCTCTTTCAGTATTTCCAATTGACCATAGTAGACACAACAATTCAACTCTGATGAAGAGCACTCAGACATCGCACAGATCTATAGACATCTCAGAGTCTATACACATCAAAACCTCAAATCTTTAATGTTTTGGTGTGATATTTTTTGCACTACCATTTGTTGATTAATATGGATAAATTAAACACCAAACATACTTTTAAGACATAATAGCTGGCTTCGCCTACTAGCGGGCCCCTCCTTTCTGTGAACCTCTAATAATATGGAATCTCGAAGTGAACGAACCTCCAACCGGGTCACCGGTGCCTTTGGCACCCTATAGCAGGCGTGCTGCGCACGCACTGTATAATCTTGTAAAAAAGGAAATGCTGCTCAAAAGAACCTCGAACTGGGTTAACGCTACCTACGGCCCCGTATAGCCGCGGTGCTTCCCACGCACTGCAAAATCTCGTATAAAATTCAATCTCGCTCGAACGAACCTCAAACGGGGTACCCGCTGCCTACGGCACCGTATAGCAGGCGTGCTACGCAACTGGCATGCTGCGCACGGGCTGCAAAATCTTGTTAAAACGCTAATCGCGCTTCGTGGGTAATGTGGGTGGATTGACACTTCGGATGCATAATATGATTAAGCGGTCACAAATCTCTTCAACGATATATCTCATGAGGGTGTCGGCAAAATTTAGAAAGTGCCCCCCTTGGGTGTAGGGCAAAGTGGGGTGATAAACACCTCAGATGCATAATATCATTAAGCGCTCACGGACATTTCCAACGATATATCACATGACGGGTATCGCGCAAATATAGAAAAGTGCCCCAATTATCAACCTTTTATGGATCCGTAACGTGACCCAGAATAACGGAAGAAAAATTTTAATGCTAGTTTTGAGATATATGAAGCTTAAGCTTTCAATTGACACGTCACATCAAAAATGAAAATCCCCCCCCCCCCCCATCAACGGTCCTATGGGAAAAAACAGGAAAACAGAAATAGCAAAAAGCTCGACAAGAAAAAGTTTGCTATGCTAGAACTTTTTTCACCGCTGTAGCTCTTATAGGGGAAAAGAGAAGCCTTTTAAAGATTGAAATGAAGTGAAGAAATGGTCAAAAATATATGAGTAACCAACAGGGGTGTCCAAAGCCCCGGGGGTGCCTCATAGCTAAAAACTGTTAAGGGGGCCCGGGACACAAAAATCTTCAAAATTTCATTATTATTATTTTTTTTTTTTTGATTAAAAATATCTCTGCCGTTTTTTGCTTAAAATGATGTTTAAATCATGCTTCTACCTTAATTAGAACAGGAATTTTTTTTTTTTTTTTTTTTTTTTTTTTTTTTTTTTTTTTTTTTTTTTTTTGTTTTGGTTTGTTTTCAAAATCTGCCTTTCAAGCTATGGTTGTCAAGGAAACGAGTTCTTGTGAAATTGCGTTTTTCTTCATGATAGATTTTTTCACCATTTCTCATATTTAAATTCTTATAACTCGAGAACCGTTAAATATACAGGGTTGAAACTCGGAACATATCTTTTTCAATTATTTTACTTTTGAGCCAGCATATTTGAAATAAAAAAATAATTTTGAAAATAGGATTTTTTTTTAAGTTGCACCACATTTTATGTAATTTTTTTCGTTAAATATTTTTATTTTTTTTTTTAATTAATATTTTTTTAAATGCTGGCTCTAAATTAAAAAAATATATATATTTCTGTTTATTTAAATGAAAATCAATTTAAAGTCTACAAATAATATTTCGAGTTATAAAGATTTTAAGTTATACCACTTTTTTCAAAAAATTTAAATTTAAAAGTTTTTTAAAAAAGATGAGAAGTTTTATGAGAAGAACTATGAGAAGTTTTATCATTTGATTTTGTTTACAAATGATATGGTTATCCATCACAAAAAAATTCAAAACTTTAACTCAATAAATAAAAACTTTTTGAAAATGCGTCCCGGACCCCCTTAAGTAATGATGGGTAGAGAATTAAATGAGAGAAATTTTAAGGTGTATGTTCGGGGAGTGCAAGCCTCCACCAACACCAGGAAGGGCCCTTAAAGACTGGACTTTTAAAACCAATGTGCCTAGACCATAAAAGTACTTAAATTGTTCTTAAATTGTATTTTTAATGTGAGTTGACCTCAGCAGAGATGAATATGATGTATAATATGCAAAAAACACTTTTAGAAAGAACTGGTTAGCATTTAAAAATCCAGGGTTGGATATAAATTTATTATACAATGATAGGAGGACCCCATGAGACCCAGTAAAGGAAAATGTAACGGTAAGAAACGCAAAGGTAAAAACAATAAATATTTCGCCCCTACCCCTAACCCTACCTGTCTGAAATTCCACGCGTCATTTTTTATTTCATGCCAGATTTCCTGCTTTAAATGACTGAAAGTTCACGCGCCATTTTTTATAAACTTTATCTTATGTGTTATAAAGTATCATAAAATTTCAAACAGATTGCCTTGTGAAATTTCCTACTTCAAATGAAATCGCGTTATGTTAGTTCTACATTCCACCACCAGGGAGCGCACTCTATACTTCAAAAAACTGTATCGAAAGGAAAGTCCGTTAAACAACCTATCAGTAGATATGTTACTCGAGGTGGCAGCTGTCTTAAGTAAGAATTCAAGGTATTTGCACAAATTACTATTCGGATATAGTGGTAACTAAACTTAGGACAAATTTACATTAAATAAGAATCATGTAGCTCAAGACTCCTCAAAAAAGGCACCCAAAGCGGTCAAAAACACTAATTTTATAAAAAGAAATCTAGCGCCCCTCCCCGGAATTTCCCGCGCCATTCTTTTTTACACTTTATCTTGTGTTATAAAATAACTTAAAGTTTCAAACAGATCGACTTGTTAGATTTTCTAATTTAACAAAATCGCGTTATGTTAGTGCCGCATTCCACCCCCAGGGAGCGCACTCCATTCTTAACAAAAGTGTATCTGAACGAAACTCCTTCACGCAACCTTTCCGTAGATACATGAGTCGGGATGGTGGCGGTCTTAACTAGGAATTCTGTTAGTTCCACATTCCACCACAAGGGCGCGCAATATATTCTTAACAAAAGTGTATCTGAACGAAACTCTGTTAAACAACTTATCTGTGGATATGCTACTCGAGTTGGTGGCGGTGTTAAGCGTGATATTAAGAAATTTGCTGAAATTACTATTCGGAAATAGTGGTAACTAAAATTTTGACATTTATATATAATAAATAGCATATATCTGAGTATATAATTATCCTCAAGAAACGACATCTAAAAATGTCAGAAAAGCTGATTTTTTAAAAAGAAATCCAGCGCCCCTCCCCCTCCCCTCACAGGAAATTGCATGCACCACTCTTTTATAAGCTTTTTATTATGTGTCATGAACTATCTAAATGTTTCAAACAGATAGCCTCGTTATATTTCCTAATTTTAAAAAAAAATCGCGTTATGTTAGTTCCGCATTCCACCACCAGGGAGCTCACTCTATTCTTAACAAAAGCATATCTGAACGAAACTCCTTCACGCAACCTTTCCGTAGCTACATGAGTCGGGACGGTGAACCAATAATTAAGTCTATAGTTAACCAATAATTTAAGATAATTGCTGAAATTACTATTCGAAAATAGTGGTATGAACACTTATAAACTGTTTAGTATTGAATAATTAATACTTATCTTATCGCGCGCCGGCGAAAAACCTCACGCAAATTGTTAGATTTCCTAAATTAAATCATTCCGTGGTTAAAAAAGCACGTGCCTCCATTTTGTCCTATGAAATTACTATTCGAAAATAGTGGTATGGATACTTGTAAACTTTCTGATAATGAATAAATTATACTTGTCTCATAGCGCTGTTCAAAAACCACATGTAAATTGTTAGATTTTCTAATTTAAATTATTTCGTTGTTAAAAGTGCCTCCATTTTAATCAAAGCATTAGATAGAAAAGAAACAGATTAATTAAATAATAATTAATATCTCAGCTTGTAATTAAGCTAGAAGTTTGAACAGGGTATGTATGAAATCTGCAAACAATTTCGCATCCGGATGCCAAAAAATTTAATCAAAAATTTTAATATTTAAAAAGTTTAAATTTCGTATTTAAATATTTTACTACGGAAAACCGCAAGCTCCGTCATGTCTGAATTTGAGCACACCTGTTTTTGCGCCGAAATGAAATGTCTTTTCATTGTGTTTCCAAATAAAGAAATTAAATTTTTATCGATCGATTTTTAGTGGATATTTTCACTTATACACATCGCAGAAATATGAACTTTTATACTAGTGATCGCGATTATGCGTATAAAATGTATAAAACGTATATGTAGAGAACCGTTTTTACCATATTATACCTGTCCAAAATTCCGAATCTATACAATACGTTTTATACGTATTATACGTATAATCGCGAGCACTACTTTATTCCAAAATGAAGTAGATTTTTCTTCGCGTCTGTCTATACCTTTTACAAATATCTCGGACCAATAGTTTTTGAGATAGGATTTCGCTTTAAAATATCCACTTCATTTTTTGCTTAATTTGCGCTCTGGTAAACCTCATATATGGTAGCCCTAAGGAGAATTGTAAATAAAACTCCGCTGATTTGGAGAAGGTGCGTTTGTATCTGCGTTAAAAAGGTTGATTGGTTAATTTTAGAAGTTAATTAGCCCGTAACTCGGTTAATTACCGCTCGATTTTAGAGAGGGTTCTACTTTCATAGTCATGAAATAACTTGTAAAAAGGAAAAGGCATTCTCGATAAAGACTACGCTTAAGGTCAAAGAACAGGAAGAGCACATATGAACTTCATGGCACATCTACCTGGTATTTGAGATCACAAAAATGGCATAACTAATCACTTGATGCCAGTATGTTTATTATGTATGATCACATAACAGAGAAATGGGTCGTTCGAAGCATACAAAACTTTAAAGCTCATTGAAAAATATGTCTTCTTCCGCGATTGGGAACAGCAACTTTCATTTCAGTTCATTGTACACACTTTAGAAGACACTTTAAAAACATCAGTTTATATTGTCTTATAAGCAAAATGCTTTTGATTTCTATGTTTATTAAAAATACCGTAAGCTAAAACTTTTGTAGGCGTTATATTTGTCAGCCCGTATGTACAGTCATGGAAAAAAAGTAAACACCCCTAATAACTCCTCAACAGATTATCGTAGAAGAAAGTTACTGGTACCGAAAGATTGGAAATAATGTCTACTTTTAAATGATGTATATAAAATTTGCTTAGGGGACCATCTACTTATTAAAACAAACCATATTTTTTTTCAATAGCAGTACACAATTCTGACAGCATAAATTCTACACCCTTCAATTAGCCTAAAAACAAATTTGTATGCAATTCGTACCATATGTTTCGGAGAAATTAATTATTTTAAAACGAGCGTATTTTAAGGGCTGTATCCAAATTGAAGTTGGATTCTCGATTGCTAACCGAGAGAGCCGCCTTCTTGATCAAGGCACCTTAAGCAGTTAATGAAGTCTGTTAGATAACAAGGCAGCAGAAGAAATTTCAAAATATCTACTCACTTCAATCATAGACGGCCCCTTAAACCATCATTTTGCCGTTTTTTAAGCATAATTTGAAAACTACTTGGAAGAAAAATGGGAAATTTCGGAATTCCATAAAGCAGGACTTAATAAAACTAAATCCATCAAAAAAAAAAAAAAAACTGTAGGTTGAAATACATAATTTTTTCGAATATTAATTTCATAATCCATAATTCATATCATAAAATTGTAAAAATTGCAAATTCAACGTATTTATGTTTGGGTATATGAGTATTATTGTTACACAAAAAATTAGCACATTAGGAGCATAATTGCAGGAGATATAAATAAAAATATGAAAATGTAATTTAACATTAGAAGCACTAAGTTTTAATGTTTATAATACAAAAGCTTATCATTCAAATGACTTCAAATTTGGTGTCTAAGCATAGTTTTAACCGAAGATTTGAAATATCTGGTTAAAATTGGGTATTGCTATTTTTTTTAAATGAAATTTGGATTCGTTTTAATATGTAGATGGCACCCCCAAGCAAGTTTTATATACATCATTTAAAGGTAGACTTTATTTCCAATCGTTCGGTACCAGTAACTTTCGTCTACGATAATTTGTTGAGAAGTTAGTAGGGATGTTTACTTTTTTTTCCACGACTGTACGTCTGTATCCTTATAAAATATTTTACATGTTGTTTAAACTAATTAGACTTTTCTAATTAACTTCTTAAAATATTTTTTCTTCTTTTTATTAACATTTCCTTTGTTGTATGCATTGAATATTGCTGTTTTTTTCTTAACAAAGTTTTAATTCCTGTCGTGAGAACTGAGACAGTGGAATGTGATTACTTTTACCATAGGTTTTTATTGTTTATTGCCAAGGGCAAACGTTGAAATGAGCTTCTGATTTGAGAGCGAGTGCGCTCCTTACACACGTGTTGTTCGGGAGACAACGAAGCTAATCTGCAGGTTGCTTCATTTATCAGCTAGGTGGCGCTGATCACTTAATCAAACTTCGGGAGCGCACAATTCCATTTTTTGATTTTTCTTCATTTTTTATTCTTTTAAGATATATTAGTTTAAATTTAAAATACGTTTGTAATATCCAATCTCTTCTAACAAAATATATCTTCTCACAAAAAGATCAATTCATCTGTCGAATATTTATCGAATTTATATGCCATATTTTTCTTTTCTTGTCCTGAAATCAATTTCCATATAAACGTGCCTGCACGCTAAATATGCTAGTATTTCAATTTGGAATTGGTATTAAAATAGGAAAATAAAGCCGTTTGCACGAAAATACTTTAAAAATATCTGTATCCATTTAGCAATGCAGTTTTCTTGAGAGGACGCTCGTTGGTGCGTTTTGATTATCTAGGTGGACAAAATTCATTTTTCAGATTATCTCAGAATTTAACAAGACTGCGTATACTGTTAGCTGAATGTCACTTTTGTCGAGATACTTACGGGTTTTGTTGAAAAAATCCGAGGTTTCGATTAACTAGACCGTAAAGAAACCATTTGTCATTTGGTTTAAGATAGTTTTACCAGGTTGAATTTGTTTCCTTTAAGATTGAAAGCACGTCGTGACTATTCTGTTTTACTTGATAGCATGTGTTTACTGGAGCTATGCCATATGTTCATCACGGTAAGATTTAACATATTATTGTTTGAAAATAAGCGCAATTAAACCCGCTTAGTCGCTTTATTTCAGAGGTTGTGATTCTGGATGATCTACGTTTTTGTTGACAAACTTTATCTTGACTTTTAACACAGTAGCGAACATTCAGCAACAGGAATTATTTTTAAACTAAGTGTCATTCCTCAAGTATTGGAAATTTAAGAAAACTTCTGCAAACGTTTGAAAATCAGTAAGTTTTTATTAATAGAGATGCTTTTTATTAACTTGCAGTGTATGTCTGTATGTTTAGTTCAAATACTGCAAGTCAATTTATACCACTTTTAATTATGCGATTGATTTGAAACTTTGAATACAAGAATAGTTTCAATGACAATATAATATTATTATAATTTGAGGAACGTATAATTTATGCTGTTTCTACAGGGCTAAACAAAAATTTAGATTAAATCTTCTAAGATAATTAAAAAAAAAAAAAAAAAAAAAAACTTCAAATTATCCGAATGCGAGGAAACATTGCATACATATGTAGTTCAGATAACAATGCAATATAATTATAATTTATGGAACGTAGCAGTTAATTTTTTTTTACAGGGCCCCACAAAAGTTTAGTCTAAATCTTGCAAGTCAATTTCAAACCACATTGAATTATCTGATTGAGATGAAACTTTGTCTGCATGTGTATTTCCGACGATGATATAATTATATTATAATTTGAGGAATATTGCAATTATACATTTTTTACAAGACCACACAAAATATTATTCAATGAATCTTGCTTATAAGCAGAATGTTAATACAATTTTGTCGAAATTAATTCAGGTAATTGCGATACACTATAGCAACTATAGCATGTTTTCAATTGAAAATAAAGTGCTTAGAAGTTATTCATCTTTTTACAGGAGCATACAAATAATTCGGATACCTTACGATCTATAAGCAGAAATTTTACTTCAATTTCAATAAAAGTTATATATTGCAAATGAAAATCAAATTTCAAAAATTAATTTAATTGCTTAATAGGCGCAAAGGCCAAACTAATGAAAAAGATTCCATGCTGGGAATCGAAACCGGGCCATCAGTATAGAGCACTGACGTTTAACGGAATAAGCCGTATGAAACGATACACAGCATGGAACTTTTTACTATTTATGGCCTATTAAGCAATTAATTAATTTTTGAAATTTGATTTTCATTTGAAATATTGTATGCAAGGCGAATGTTTCTCACTGGAAAAAATCTCCATGCATTAAAATCTATAAAGGTTATTGATTTATTTACACAACAGTAATTTTTTAACTGAAAATTATATGAGTAGGATTTATATTTGTTACAGGGTCCTACTAAACACAAATGTCTGGATTTTAAAATATACTGTTATTTTAAAATTGTTATCTTTCAGGATGACTACCCAAATTTCCCGTCAATATCCTGTTTACCTATGGGTGCCAATAGAAGAAATGCAACTTTGAAGTTATCCTTTCGTTTTTATTGTTTTTTTATGTTTCACGCATACTTTTGACGCATAACATTTTTATTTTGAGACAGTATTGTTAAACAAACGAGATATATATTTACCACTGTTTGAGTATTTTATTAGTGATACATTCGAAAAAACGAAAAACCTAATAAAATTTCAACGTAATAATTTTGTCAAGCTAGATCTTCAAAAGCACCGACTGTGGGACATATATATTAAGTGGATATATATATATATATATATATATATATATTAAGTTTTATACGAATCTTGAAATTCTGTTTAAGAAGATATATACATATATCACCTTGTTTTATTTTATTTAGCATGCCTCATTTACGTTAAAACAAATTTTACATATTATTATATCTTCAAAATTACACGCCATAACAGTAAACATGTTTCTGTGACCTTGTGAAAATTGAAATCATTTTTTAAAAAAAATATGATGGTGTAACTACAGGTAATAAATTTATGATGCAACAGTTCTTTATTAACGAGTTTTACAATATTCATTAGTATAGGCATAAATATACCGTGATAATTAATTCTGAACTTATAAATAATGTGTTCTATGGTATGGTGCATTAATGCCCTTTTTGATTTTAATATAAGTAAATTTATGAAAAGTAAAGGGGTACATTTCTGTTTTTTATTTATTGATTAGAACTGAATTTATGGTCATTGTTTGGATTGATTTTTGGCATACTGTACATCGCGTTTCTAAGTAAGAAAAAAATTATGATGGTGTAACTACAGGTAATAAATTTATGATGCAACAGTTCTTTATTAACGAGTTTTATAATATTCATTAGCATAGGCATAAATATACCGTGAGAATTATTTCTGAACTTATAAATAATGTGTTCTATGGTATGGTGTATTAATGCCGTTTTTGATTTTAATATAAATAAATTTATGAAAAGTAAAGGGGTACATTTCTGTTTTTTATTTATTGATTTGAACTGAATTTATGGTCATTGTTTGGACTGATTTTTGGCATACTGTACATTGCGTTTCTAAGTAAGAAAAAAATTATGATGGTGTAACTACAGGTAATAAATTTATGATGCAACAGTTCCTTATTAACGAGTTTTACAATATTCATTAGCATAGGCATAAATATACCGTGAGAATTATTTCTGAACTTATAAATAATGTGTTCTATGGTATGGTGTATTAATGCCCTTTTTGATTTTAATATAAAAAATTTTATGAAAAATAAAGGGGTACATTTCTGTTTTTTATTTATTGATTAGAACTGAATTTATGGCCATTGTTTGGATTGATTTTTGGCATACCGTACATTGCGTTTCTAAGTTTGTTACTGTTAAACTTTAATTGTTTAATGCAGTAAGAAACGCTAAAAATACGATAATGTGACGCAGAGAGAGATGCAAAGGGGAAAAAATATCACGTGTAATGTTTAATAAAATGAATACATTCTGCTATAAAAACATCGAGGTAGCTTACAAGACGATGAGAAATTTCTTTTATTCATAAAAATAGCTTATATTTTCTACAGAATGTTATAAGGATGTATTTTACTCGGTAAAACAATTTCTAAGTTATACAATTACTTAATAATATCATGTTGCACTCTATTTAATTGTTAAAAGCCTATTTCTAGGAAGACATTATTATTTTTTTTAATTACAAGAGACATTTCTTACATTACATAACATTATTTTTAGTCACATTGAACAGAAACTGTGCATTTTATATCTTTCTCCGCAATGATATAACCATATGCTTATAAAATATATTTTATGTCTTACACTCCAGCATATGGGTTTGATACTTTTGAAATATTATTTCTTGGGAAAAGTATTTCCTGTCGTTATATTTTTTATACATTGCTTCGTGTGAATTGTTAAGCGAGCACTTTCAAAAGAATTTTTAAAGGAAGAAGATTTACTAGTGATTTAAAACTAGTAAACCATTGAATAATAGAATGAATAGTAAAAGACTGTGCACCATTATTTCAAGCTGTAAAGAAGCCTTAAAGACAAAATTTTTCACTGAATAATATGCCTTTTTTTTATCCTCGAGCTCTTGGTTTAGGAAAAAAAAATCACAGATGTATTATGTTTCTCCTTATAAGCATAAAATGTTTTAATCTCAAAATTTAATATTTGAGAAACATATTCTTTAAAAGCAGAAAAAAACAATTTTAGATAATTTATGTTTTATTTACGAATAAATGGCGATTGAAGCTTCAGTACGGAAATTATTAGCTTATTTTCAATAAATATTATAGAATTTTTAGAAATACAATTCAAATTTTAAAAATAACAGAATAAAAATGCTTAATTACGTTTCTTGCATTATCGTTATTTTTTATTTGAGATTATTATAAAAAGATCTTTTAGACATGTTTTGCTGCAGGTATTGTATAAGAGTTGTTGTATTTTGGTTATATACCTTTGTATTCATAATATATTACATTGCTTCATTCTCTAGGGAAAACTGTTATTTATACAAAATATGTACTTAACTTATTTTGAGTACAGATGTCTAAAATTTAGGAATCTGACACAGACGTTTTTTTTCCTTTTCATTGGGTATCATTTGCGTACATGTTACATAGATACTAGTGTATCATACATGAATTATTTTGAAAGAATTAGAAACACCCGTTAAATTCTTTTAAAAATATTGATAATGCATATAATTTCATTGCGTATTATTCTTCTTCTACCGTATATATAAAGTACCTAGCTAGTATATACTACCGTATACAGTATAAATATCAGAATTTGTACATAATCTATATCTATTATGATTGTGCTTTTATTTATGTTGTTTTTTATATATTACGTATTATACACTAATTTAAATAAATTTCAAAAATTAGATATGCTTATTTCTCAACATTCGAGTGAAAATTCAGAAGTGTGTTAATGAATGATCTTGATTTTTGATCAAATATATCTGTAGCCCATTTGTTTTAATTTTTTCCTTGTGGAAGATTATTTTGAGAATACCAGCATAAACCGCAATTTTTCAATATAAGAATGCATAGTAAAAAGCCAAAAGCACACGCTACCTCTGTCCTTAGCCTCCACCGTTTTGAATAATTTTAAAACACATAAGACAAAAAGAAAAAATTGAAAAAAAATGTCTTGAAAGTGGGTTACAGTTTGGGTCTGCCTCCTGATAAAAAGAGACTTAATTTAAATTCCCTCAGTGCTTAAATGTTTTACAGTTTTTTTAGAAAAATAAATGTTATTTTTGCTTTCAAATTTATGAGATAAATAAAATTAATAAAATAAGAAAATCGCGGATTCCGATGTCTCTAAACGTGCAATTTCTCTCTCTCTCTCGCTATATATATATATATATATATATATATATATATATGTTACGGCCAAAACCCGAAATTGGCCAATTCCTGAACTGGCCGGCCAATTCGCGAACTGGCCAACAACGTTTTAAACTGACTGGCCAATTCGGGAATTGGCCGGCCAAAACCCGAATTGGCCAGATGTAATCGGTCAGTTTGCGAAGTGGCCATACAGTATCGGCCAATTCGCGAAATTAGTATATAGAAACCGATTTTTACTTTTTATCTTTTCTAACATAGTTGAAAGTGTTTTTGAATTGAATTTGTCTGGCCGTATGCATGCCCGTGCTCTAACTTGGGTAAAGACTCGGATTGACTTGTAATTGTTATAATATTTAGCTTTATAAATACATTTTGGTATTACTAGTGAAGTTGTACTATTTTTGGTTAATTTGCAGGAACACACAAAAATATTTCATTACAGTATCATCAATGTTTTTTTTTTTTTTCAGTGCATTTTAATGTTGTTACATTATCTCAGTTATAATAAAATAGCTATGCTTCATTAAGATGGACGACAAACTGTTATCTAAAGGGTATGAAATAAGTAGCAATTATAGTTTGTCTACAGAAACACTCAAAAGTATTTCTTTAAATTGCAGTGAATGGTGAAAGATCATTTCTAGTGCACTTAATTGATGTTACACTATTTCAAATATAATAAAATTTACATTCCTAACTCATGTAGTGAGCAATATGTTTTTTTTTTTTTTTTTTTTTTTTTTTTTTTTTTTTTTTTTAATAGAGTATTGATTAAGTAGCCATTATATTTCTTTTAAGGGACTCCCAAAAGAATTCAGATAAAGAATTATGATATATGTGAAAAAATCGTTTATAGGGTATTTCAATGATGTTCAACTACTTCAAATGTAATGAAACTGTTATATATTACTAATATGCTCTACAACATTTTTCAATAGTTTATTGGTTAGGTAAAATTTGTCGTTTATTTACAGAGTCCCTCAAATAATTTGTTTATTGGATTGGACAATGAATCCGATGCATCGATATTTGTCACAGAGGACAGAAATCTTCAGCAGATTAGAATATAATGCTCATAATAAACCCAATTTATCGAAATATATCAAACAGGCGGGAAATTGTCCAACATATCAGAATATAATCGTCACAGTATAGAACATTCTTTCCTATCAAGTGTGCACGTCATTGCCACCTACCGGGTAGCCTTGAATCCCCACTTCGTATATTGGCCAAGGCTTCCCGGCCAGTTCGCGAATTGGCCGGCCAAAACCCGAAGTACTCTGCTCATTTCACATATTTCGGGTTTTGGCCAGGAATCTCGGCCAGTTCCCGAACTGGCCAAGCTCCGGGTTTTGGCCGTAACATATATACACACATACACACAAATATATATATATATATATATATATGTATGTATGTGTGTGTGTGTTGGTGTGTGTGTGTGTGTGTGTTTCTACACATCTTGTCCAGAAAAGTTATTTATTTCTATAAAAATTAATAACAAAAATATGAAAAGATCAAATGAAATGCAAAGGAAGAAAAAATAATGATATCTTTTAAATAATGTCAAGCAAAATCTATTCTATATTAAATAGGAATTCTTCTGATGGTATTATTTGTAATCGATTGGCCAATTTTACACTGGAAGGAAGGACAATCCTTTCGAAAAGGCAATACTTTATAGGGCTAAATGTCACAAAATGTGAGATTTTGAAAACATTTCTTTTTTGAAAATTTAAATCGTTTTTAAAAATTCTGATTGTGTTAAAAATCTTAGTTAAGCAGCTGAATAAAGGAATTTACCTGTAAAATTGTTAAAGTTTGAATAGCTTAAGTTTATTTTTATGTAATCATAATAATTTGTCATTTTCTTGGCATATGTATGCCAGAATAATGACCGCCAGGATAATGATAATTTTAATCTGAAACATTTTTCACAATCTTGTTTTTTTTTTTTTATAAATAGATCTAACATTTGAATTTCATTTAAAGGAACATGCTCAAAATGAACTTGAACATGCTCAAATTCCGTGTAATGTTCAGTTTTATTTCTAATTTATTGAAGCCAGGAAAATGACATAATAAAAGGTTACTCAATTTTTGCAAAGGCTTTAAACAGATTTTTTTTTCAAAGAAATATCTAAAATATCTTGCTGATAGCAATGATTTTACTACTTCTGACATGAACTATGTCAAGAAAAAGACTAATTACCATGCAGCGATATTTTTATACCCATAAAGAACTAAAATGAGCAGGCCAGGAAAATGACATTCATTTTCAGTGACAATCATATTTTAATTATGGAAAATTATTTGTAAAATGCAGAAGTTGTTACTTTGATCATATATGTGTTATATAAGGGATAATAAATAATTAGAAATAAAAATAAACTAGAAAAATACATTTGTACACATAGCACAAAACCTTTTACTTTGCACACATTTTTGCGCACAAGCCTTTTAATTGCTTTACTTTTGTGTTATTATTAATATAATATTTCTTGAAAATACTTCTAAGAATATTTTTTATTAGAATGTAAAAAAAAAAAAAAAAAAAAAAAAAATGCTTATCTAAGATTTAATAGACATTTTATTGTGATGAATAAAATTTTCGTATTTTGTGATACTGTTCTATAGTAACATATAATTTCACTTTATCAAATTGATCTATTGGTACGTGCTAATAACCAGATACTAAACTAAAATTGGAAAAATATTAAGCGCTATTCAAATTACCAATCACGCCATCCATACAAGGTCACGGTTAAACATAATTTTTTATTGTGACATTTAATTTTCGATAATCTACATATAATCTATTCTTTTAGCCTTCATCGCGTTTCATAATTAAAGTAGCAGGACAGAATAAGGATTTATTTAATCAAACCAGCTGCTAACAAAGGTTGAATTTGATTAGAAACTTATTTTCTTTTAAGGGAGAAGTACGATATGGTCTTAAATATTTTGGTAGGCCTGGTTTAAGAAAAACGCGTTGTGGTTTAATATTTATCCTACTTACTTCGTAATTGTTTTTTTTTTTTTTTTTTTTTTTTTTTTAAATAATGATTAATTACTAAGTGAAGTATTTTTAAGTCGGATTTTCAAAAGAAAAAGAAAATATTAATGTACACACTTATCTGGAAATGAAATTAATATAAAAGGAATGTTTGAGATATTTTTAAGAGAGGAAAGAATTAGATAATGTTGAGTTATAAAATTACATTACATGAAAATATATGCTTTTAAAATAGGGCGGAATTTTAAATTTCGTAACATATGTATGAATAAATCTGCCCCAATTTATTTTTGGGAAATTGTGCTACGATTGAATATAATAATAGCCACTACTCTTGTGTCGTAATAAAAGAGTTAAAATAGATGATTCATAGATGGAAAGATCAACTGTAATTTTAAGCTTAGCTTTTAAAAGATGAATTTAGCATTCTATTTATTTATTTGCTGAAGATATTTTTTCTTTTAGTAGTACATGTAACTTTGAGACATGATACGGCAGAAAGAACACAATTATTATTTCCAGTTATAATTCTGAAAACATGTATTTTTTATATCTTTAAGATGTTTATAAAACTGTAAGCTTTGACTCAATAATTAGTTTATTTTTTCTAGAAATATAAATATTTTGAAAGGAACAAAAACGTAGTGAATAAAAATATATTTTATAAATTACAGTTTTTTTATTTGTTTGTAATTGTATACATTTAATGATAATGTATCCGCTTGCTTTAAACATTTATTTTTGCAATTTAAGGTGCTTTCAACTTTTAAACGCGGCGAAAATCATAAAAACCAATCAAAGTTTGAACTAGTATATCTTCAAAACTTTTTGTGTATAAGCATGCAATTTTGACTATTGATTAATCAGATTAGGCTTTTTAATATCATATCATTAGAAATTGATTAGCCTTTTACAGAATTTGTGCATTATTTATATTAAAATATCTCATTTTTGTTACTCTGTAAGTCCTTCCGAGCAGAATTTCTAGATAACGTATGTATGGATTCTTATGAAATTCGATATAGATAATAAACAGATTTGTGTATTTAAAAGATCAACTTTTATGTATTTACATTTTCAGAAATCTTTTTTTTTTTTTTTTTTTTTTTTTTTTTTTTTTTAACGTTTTAAATGAAATAATTTTGAGCTAATCATAGATCATTTTAAAAATACATATTCGCTTTTTATCTATATCAAAATTCATAACAATCCATACATACGTTCTCGGGATATGCGCGCAATGCCTTACGGGGTAAAAGTGACTTATTTTAATTTTAACAGTGCATAAATTCTGTAAAAGTCGAATCAGTTTCTAATGGTATTATATAAAAAATCACAAATAGTTTAATCGATAGTCAGAATTTCATGTTTATACATAAAAAAGTTTTAGAAGGTAAAATAATTCAAACTTTGAATATCTTTGTTGATTTTCAGCGAGTTTAAAAATTGCAAGAGAACCTTATTGGAATGTTTGAAAAGATTATTTTCCGCAAACAATCATGTAAAATTTAAATAACCGCAGTAATTTCCACATTACACAGCACAATTTCGTCCCACACGTATATTTTTCCCCCATAATATATTTACTCGCTTATCCAAAATCTTTTTGTAAACAGATCTTGTCTATACTCTGTTATTTAAATTATAACAATTATATTTTGCATAAAAATTATTACGTGTGAATATTAAAACAACATTTTTAATGCAACAATACTATTATAGAAATACACATTCTACATACTCCAAATACAAAACCCCACAATAGTATCCTGATACTTCAGCAGACATTTTATTTATTTATTTATTTACAATCTGAAAATTTTGTTTTAATTCATATTGCAGATAAAATAATTTACACACTTTCTTGAAAACGATATTGGCCATTCTCAGATAAATGAAAATTTTGGCTTTGAAAAACGATTAAATTCTATTATCTTAATTCTGGATTTCTCTCTCAAATTACGCCATATATTAAAATGATGGTATTTTCGCTGAGAATGAGAAATGAGTTTTAGAAATGTCTTAAATTCTCATCACTATATCCCTGAAATCCTAAATCTAGTATTCCGTTGTAATGAAATTTTTATCGTTAAGCCTATTTTAAAGCTAAACTATAACTCTTAAAAGTTTATGGGGTACTTGTTCTGAGAGTAGGCACAAATCTTATTTATAATTGTTTATGTAAAGTTAAATAATTGAATGTGTGTTCAAGCATTACGGAACTTAACAATGGCGCATTTTAGAACCAATCACTATGGTTTTAGAGTAAAAGGCACAAATTAAAGTATTTTTTAATAGATAATCAGAACAGGCATTACTGCTCGTAAGAACATGTGGAACTGTAAAATTTCAGAACGTTTTCATATCCAAATTATATCTAGTGCAGGACTGAATGAAAAAATATGGAGCCTGGTAATGACAATTAACACTCAGATAAACATTAAATAGTATGTATAAATTATAGAAAGGTTTTCTCTTTCGGGTAAAATGCCGAATGTATACAAAATAGAGCCATGAAATACACTCATATAATCATTGCATTTATTCTAAAGATTTCCATGTTTTAAAAATATGTATTTAAATCAAAATATTTCAAATTTTGAAAAATCCTTGAGCCTAATGACATGTACTACTTTAAAAGTTGGACATCGGAATTATTTTTTTTTTTTCATATTTAAGCTAGAGAAATGAAGTGATTGGGCAGAAATGTTGAAAAATTATGTAACATTTATAATTGACACAATTAGTTAAAACTTTAAGCCAAATACATAAAATTTACGTTTATTGATGAATAAACCTTAGGCTAAGTAAAAGTTAGGAATCCCATAAACACAATTCATTTACATGATCTAAAAATATAATGCTGAATCCCCTTTTTATTTAGCTTTCATTACAAAAAGTAAAAATTCACCTACTGCAAACAACCGGAAGAAAGCAATTCCGGAAAATGCTGATTTATTTTCACCGATAATAATCCTGCCTGTCCCCACAACAATCCTCTGCTAGATTGCTGATTTATATATATGTGTGTGTGTGTGTACTATTTTTCTCATGCTGTAACTCTCGTATTTATGAACCTATCAAGATGCGACTTATGTGTATAGTACATAACAATTTCTAGACCTAATTCATTCACTAGCTTCATGCGCCATCTTGTTTCAAAATTGCTGACATTTAACGAATTTTAATTTTCTTGAAAGTTAAAAAAAGGTACAAAAATCAAAAACTTGAATGTTTGACGTTAATAGAAGCGGTCCGGAGCGTTTTTTGTTTCGTCTTTATCTTATAAAATGGCTGAGATACGGAAGCTCGAATTTCTAGAGGGGCTGCAATTTTTATAAGATGACTGCGACAGCCCGCACAACAATCGTCCGTTCGACTGCTGATTTATATGCATATATATATATATATATATATATATATATATATATATGTAATAATAAAAATTTTCGCCCTTTTATCTTAGTAAAACTATTCCAAATTCTTATTTTTTTTTTCCTTTTTTACCTATATTTAATAATATCTTAATACCTTTTGTCTTTTAGTTCATGCATTTAAAACTGCGTATTTTTTATTAGTCTAAAAACCTTAATCCGTTCGTCTCATCTCATAAAACCAACCCATTAAATTACTTTTTAATTTTATTCTAAAAATAAATTATTTTCCTTTGGAATGTTTTTATTTTATTTTATTTTTATTATTATTTTTTTTTTAGAATAGAATTGTTCGATGATGTTCTTTTTCCCCACAGTTCTTTGCAGAACCCGCCAGCTATTGTTTGCGCAATAATTCTGACGCCGAAACTAAATAGTTCGTCGTAGTAAATCGCGCGGGGGGGGGTCGTCACCCCCCCCCTCCCGCGCAGTAGGTCTTATCGTATTCTGCTCTCATCGCGTCCTTCCGGCTACTTTTTATATGATTTGTCATTCATCGTGTATTATTCATACGCATGCAGTTTTCGCAAGATATAACCCGTTGCATGGGCTAGGAGAGGTAGAATTTGAGATTATTGAGTTGTTTAATTAAATCACAACCTGGAGTGTTTTTTTTTTTCCCTGAATCTTCATCATTTGTTCTATTTGTAACATCTAGGGGTAAATTTTACTACGTAGCCACTGCTCGCACATGGATCACCTATAACTAGTGAAATTTTGTGTATTATATGGTCGATCAATAAACGTTTTGATGCATCTATCGGCTTCGATTATTTATGCTTCGGGAAACATTCCAATGGCCGATAGCCCGACCTTCCACTCTTCCATCTCGATTGTTCGACTGCAAAAAACCATGATTTCTTCATTGAGTATATAATGTGGGTATGCTGGTGCTTAAGATCTACATGTTTATATGATAAGAGTGAAATCGTGTCATATATATATATATATATATATATATATATATATATATATATATATATATATATACTGAATTTTATCCATTCTGCAACTCTCCTATTTATGAACAGATCTGGATGTGACTTATTATACATAAAAATGTCTCGGACGAATTCATTCATTAGCTTCATACGCTAATCTTGTTTCAAAACGGCTGCTATTTCACGGTATTTTTTATTTTATTTTATTTTTTTTTTTTTTTAAGGTACAATAAATTAGAAATTGAAAAAAAATCTTAAGTGGTTGATCTTGATAGAAGAATTCTGGAGCATGTTTTGCTTCGTCTATATCTTATAAAATGTCTGAGATATGTAAGTTTGAATTTCTAGTGTGGCTGATATTTTTAAACGATCTGATATTCGTCATTCGCCCACGTATTTATTCATCTCTTTTGATCTCAAAAAGCATGCATATAGGGCATACCAAGATCTCCACTAAGTTCGTTAGCAAGCTTCACCCGCCATTTTGATTCAAAAAGCGTTCATTTCAAAGAAAAGTTTAAATTTTAAAATTAGAAAAGAGATACGAAAAATAAAAATGGCAAAAGCTCTTTTTCTCTTTGATACAAGGTTTGCAGAACATTTTTTCGTCTTTATATTAAAAAATTGCTGAGACATAGCAATATGAAATTCTAGGGTGTCTGACATTTTCAAACAATCTTGATTTTATCAAGCGAGACCACTCGTATATATTAATCGATTCCGTCGTGACTGAGGGTGCGTGCAGCACTTACCTTTTCAATGCAATAAATGTGTCGACCATGTTCATTGGTTAGCTGGATCTACCATATCTGTGTAAAATGGAGAGTACTTCAAGATGTCGACAAATTTGGCGACCAAGCATAAATTATTCTCAAAGAAGCAAAGATGGACATAACTGACTAATTTGGCGAAATTATCATTCATATTTAGTATTTACGTAAACTAGTATTGAAACTTCTATAATCGGATTCCACTAAGTTTGCTTGTTTTGAATAAAATAAGTTGAATTTTTAAAAACGTGGAATGTGAAAGCTACCTTTTACTTTAGAAGCAGGCCGGAGTTACTTTTGAGGAAATGTGTTTTCTTTAGATATTTCATTCTGAAAATATAAAAATTGCAATGAAATAGATATCTTCATAAAAAATCATTTATTTTTATTTCTAAACATTTCTATGCAATTTTTTCTGTGCACTTAAAGCTGGACAGGTATGGTGGATAAACACAATTTTATGTTTAAATGACATTACAGTATTAATTCTTAGATAACATGGCAAGCATAAGCATAATATATATATTATTTTCGTTTGATCAAATATCTTTTTATCACAAAAGACGAAAAATGACTTGCGCTGAAACACACAAGCAAACTATTTTCCAAATTTAAAAGAATATATGAAAAAAAATCCCTCAAATATTTAAACAAGCAGAACATATTTATTCAAAAGTGAACAAGTTTTGAGCGACTTTTACCCACTTGCTTTAGGGTATGACATTTTTTGAATGGAGAGCTTCAACATGATAGAAAGTTGTTTGAAATATAAAAAAAAGGAAAAAGAAATGAAGTAAAAACTTTAATGTGATGTTATTGCTATAAGAAAGTAAATATTTTATTTGATCTTATTCGTCTTTAATTTTAAACGAATAAGGATATTAAAGCTTTTTTCTAAGTAATTTAATCTCCGTTCACAGTAAACTGATGATACATAGCAAATATGTTATTTTTTATGTAAAATAATGTGTTTATACTTGGTAATAAACAGTATGCATATATATTTGGTAATTTAATCAAAATCATGTTACTTTTTAAATGTTAATATTATGAATTAGATACAAAATTTGGAAAAAAAACTGGCGATCGCAGAATGCTCACGTAATTTGCCACTGATTTTAATTACGTATAGAGTTTCGCATAAAGTAATACATAATTAATAGCAAGCAAATGCTTTCCTATTTTTAAAACAAATGAATCATTTTTACCTATTTTTAAGGTTATCAGCAATGCTTTAAACAACAAAACATCACAGTATAATAAGGTGAAGGATGGAGCGTAAATAAACAAATTCAACAATGTTGAGAGACCTAAAAAAGAGTCAAAGCTCTTCCAGAACAACCCAGTAAGACACATTAGAAAATTTCAGTACTGGCAAAATTATTATGATAACAGAGAAATTTACACGTAAATCAGGTCATCAGTTAAATAGGTCCTGGGATCTTTGAGACTCGGGTATATTTTTAATATGATTAAACTCCGAAAAGTTTTATAAAAATTCATTTTTTAAATTTAAAAATGTAATTTTCCTTATTTAAAAAAATTTTCAATGGACTATGTAAATCTTCTTTCTACAATACAGAAACGAAAGAAAAAAATCGAGTTAAATGTTTTTCCTAAACTGCAAAGACCACGTATTATTTCCAGTGAGGTAAAAAACCTATTGGAAAAAATGTTTTTTTTGTATTATTTTAGAAACATATTTATTTTGTTTTTTTTTAGTTAAAACTTTTATAGAATTTCTCTTTTTCTTAGTGAATGAACACTTAGTTCAGATGCTGAAAAAAACATTTTATTTTTTATGAGAATGAGACAAAAACTTACTTTTAAATTACGGTAAAAGAAAGTAGTGTATTATGTTTTTCTTTATATATTGTTTTTCTATTAAGAAATAAAAAGTTAGAGCTATCTTTATTTTTTAGTTTTAAAGGAAATGGTTCATTTTTTGTTAATATATTCTCATTCTCTTTAAGGAATAAATTTACAAAATCCATTAATGTTCTATACTTTTTTAAAATATTTTATTCGAAACAAAATTAAATCATAATTTAACCTTATGTCTTTTTTTTTTATTTCTTTAAATATAAAACAGAACTGAATATTTAATATGATGTGCATAGAGGTTTCATTATTTTCTGTTTTAATTATTAAAAATTGTTTAAACTTATTACTGAATTTTTTCCTTTGTCATTGACTTCCTTAAAACTCAAATTTGGTTTAAGGTATTTTGGCAATATAATAAATATCAGTTAGTTTAATGAAGTAATTATTGTTATCAGAACATGTTGGTCTAGAAAGTGTAATTAAATCAATTCCTGGTCGATTCATATTATATTATGTATATGAGCAGTGTTTATATTTAAGGTAAATTTTTAATGTCTCGCATGAAAGTAGAGACATTGATAATAAATTTTCTTTAAATAATTTGAACACTTTTCCAATTCCATTAAGGAGGATATCTAAAGTGTTAAAAGGAAATGTTTACAAATTAAATTTATGAAACATGCTATGACTTCTTATTTTAATATGAGTTAATCAGCAGTGTTCAGTACATCATTAAGATTTATACAGCAGTATACTATGTTCTATAGAAAAACTCCAATTTTATAGCTGTAATGATAAAAGTTTCAGACATATAATTTCAGAACGTATAGAGGAAAGCATCAAACGGGAAATATAACATTGCTTGAGAGTTGTTCATTGAAATTTCATTAAAAAAATAATAATAAAAATAAAGAAAAATAGATAAAAGAAAAAAAAATCACATTGAAAGAAAAAAAAAAAAAAAAGATTTTTTTATGTATAACTTATTCAGTAAAGTACTTGTTTAACATTTTAAATCTGGAATGAAAATGTTTTTTTTTTTTTTTTAAATGTTAATGTTAAACTATTACTATTTATTTTTAGTAATTATTTAAGTGCGCTTATAAATTTTAAAGAGTTATTTTTTAAATTTTCTTTAATTTTCTTTAATTTTTTTTATTTTCTTTATTTTAATAAATTATAAATTTATATTTTTTATTAATATTGTTGTACCATAAATTCATTTTTACAGGATAAAGAAACATGTGGTTGTTTTTCAGCAAGGGAATTTTTTTATCAATATTAGACACCCACACTCAAGTTACGGGTAAGTGATGCGTTTTCTAATTGTTTACAGTTGTTGAAAAAACACCTTTTTTACTGTAGAAATTTCAAATAAATTTCACAAATAATATAAATAAAGTTATATTTATTTAATATAACATATAGCGTTGTTTAATGGATTAATATGTCACATTCAAATCTAAAATTTGTACAGTTATTTCTAATTATTTTCAACGAAAAAATACATTTCAAAACACATTAATTAAAAAAATTCTTTAAACACTCGTAAGAACAATTTGCATAGTATAAATTCAATCGAAACATTCTGCTAATAATAATGCTAATTTCGAACTTATCGTTGTGATTAGCGTCATGGAGTCCAGAAGTTAATTACGTTTTATTCAGTTTTGTAGAATCACATGTAGGCCTTCATGCAATAATGAGATTATCTTTATTGAAAGTCTCATTTAATGATGTTTTCAAGTGTTAAAAATGAAACTTAGTAATGGATCACGTTATCTAAATTTTATTTCAAAATTAAGAATAATATCAAAATTATTAGGAGTCACATTTCATGAAGAAAGGTTAAATAACTTTCAACTTAATGATGAATTTTCATTGTTCTTAAGAGAAAACGAAATGATTTAAAAGTATGAAAATAATCAGCAGTAAATTAAAATGAAGAACATTTTAAAAGGAATAATTTATGGAAAGTACAGTTGTCGAGGAATAATAATACTGCTAGATTGAAGTTATAAATGATCTGTTAATTTCAAATTTATTTCTGAATAGTTATAGTACAAAGTTGTGTTTTAATAATCTTCTTTCTTTTTTAAGTATGTACATTTATTTATGTTTAAATAAAATACTTAAATTCAATATAACAGAATGACAAGTAAAAAGTAACATTTTTCGAATATAGTAATATTTCAAATCAGTATATAATTTTAATTTCTCACGATGAACGCAACATGAAAGACAATTCAAATGCTATATTCTCTTCCTGAATCTTGAGTCTGTAACAGTTAAATTTCTTGGGTTATCAATCTAGGTAGTGTGTAATATATTTAAGTATATTCATGAAACAAGAAAGTGCTTTTTAAAGTACTATTTTAATGGCATATCTATGCCCTGAAATATATCATTTATATACAACATATTTTACAAATTTTAAGTTGTCTTACAATAAAACGTTTTTATAACAGCTTAAATTAAATTAAGCTTCTGATAATGTGAAATTATTTAATAACAATAGAATGAATATAATAAGGGGCACGTTTAACAGTGTTGACAAATTTCGGAGTTGTTTTAATTGTAATATTTGACAGATTTTAGAATAAAACCTTTTCGACTTCCAAATCGCATGCTTAGTCATGTTCACGAAGATATGTCACAAAGAAGGCGTGTCATGATATTTTACAATCACAACGGTTTTTCTGCATTTTTAATTGTTGATTGTAAAACTGATTAACAACATTTTTTCAACGCCCGAAAATTAGAGACTTGAGAAGACTGGGAACTTTTCCCTTTAAATCTAGGATTTTACTCAAGCATTGAAATATGTTTAATCAAGTTATTTACACTTATTCAATGAGTCAATAAAACATTATTTTCCTTTTATGATTTAACACCATTCCTCTATTCTGCTATGTAATCTAGAATATATGGGAGAGATATGTACGCTCCACATATTGCTGTAAAATTAACGCATAATAATATCTACGTAAATTTTAATACTCTTCTCATAAATAAAAAAAAATGGATTTAATCACCTATTTTTATTTAGCATACAAGCTATTTTCAAAAATACGAATTTCACCATAAACTATTTATCAATGGATAAACGATGGCCTCATGTAAGCTATATGGATTGTTTACAACATTACAAATAATGGATTAAATAAACAACACGGGTGATGATCGATAAAATAAGGTAAAAGCATTTTTTTACCTCTAATTGTGCATTTTTACTGCGCTATACCCAGTATTAATAATGATTGTCGTAACCCTTTTTTTGATTAATAATATGATTCGATTACGAAACAACACTTTTTATAGAAAAATACTTTTTTCTCACTCATGGTGATTATTGTTATAAATTTGATTTTCATTCGTTACGCCGATTCATCGATCAACGTAGCATACTAAAGTGCTGCGTATGGCGCTTTTCAAATGTCTCTTACACTAGTTTTAATAGCGAGTGGATTATTTAAATTTCCACTAGCACTTTTTTGGGATATAAATTTGGATATGCTTAATATGTCATGATTATTTAAATAAAAACTTACATATTTATTAAAAGAAAGACGATATTTTTCCTAAATATATTTTGAAAATAATGATGGTGGAAATTGCTATATTTTACTGAAATCATTCAAAATGAGCTGTTGAATTTTTTTTTTTTATTAACATAGCAATTCCATAACTAAATTAGAAAAGTTAGATCTCCTTTGAAATAAGTCATGAATACAATACGGATTATGGAGTTGAGGGGACAGTGAGAAAAGTTGGAGAAAAGCAAGTTTGCTTGCGCAAAACGATAATATTTATAATACAACTGTATACCTGATTAAATACCGATAAAATTTTTACATATGCTACAAATTTTACATTTACAAGATTAGATACATTTGATGTTGATTTTTTGATATTTGTTGATATTTTTACTGATAAAATATAAACACTGCATGCTATTTCAAAACTGATTTAAAAACTTACTATTCGAAAACAAAAATAATAAATTGTTTCCATAAATCTTTCTTACCTGGACTTGTAAGTAACTGAATAATCTAAACTTAAAATCAATCATGTAATGTGTTAAATCATAAAACGAATCTACTATCTGAAAGGCACACAGCGACATTGAAAGCGATAGATATATGGAACACATTATATTTCATTTTTCTTTCTTCCCAATAGCAGCAAAATATTTACTTTATAATTATACGTTGTTTCTTCTATAAATTAATATAAAAATTGGAAACCAAAACCTTTAATTTAATATTATTTATTCAAAATTATTCATTATGTCAAATAAATCGATTTTTTTTTAAATAAATATATACGAGGGTGAATTAAAAAAATAGTGCCTTCATTGATCTAAATTTCATTTATATCATAGCTTCTGGACTATTTGTACATGATATTAAAGAGTTAACTTTACTTACATAATATTTTACTTTTCAGATTGACTGGTTGGAACCATGGATTTGAAGCTAAAAGAAAGATTCGCATTGAATGTCTGGCAAAAGAATGTTGTGCACCTAAGAAAATCTATAATCGCTTGAAGAATGTTTATGCTGAAATATACATCAGCAATTTACTGCGTTAGGTGAAAAACCTTCAAAACGGTGAAACGTAAATTGCTGATAAACCGAGAAGCAGCCGACTGACAACTTATGCATTGATTGTCTCGAATAGCTATGCCCAAGAAACAATTACTGACTTGGGACATAACAATGTTTGTGCTAAGCGGGTTCAAAAGCAATTGCCTGCTGTTAATCGTAGGAGGCGAATAGAAGTTTTTCTATAACTCCTGAATTGGCCCATTGTTCCTTTTACCTGTTTGGACCTATGAAAAATAACCTACATGGTTTTAAATTTAATGAAATGCATGTTACAAGAAGCAAAACCCAGTTTTTTTCCAAAATGGTGATGATACCTGCGTTAACCACTTCACCGGCGACATGTATGGGGAAACAGTGCTTTTACCCCCCCCCCCCCCCCGAGGGCAAACAACCAATGGTACAAATACATGGAGAATTATATTGAAGGATAGTTTTGTGTAAAGGACAGTTCAAGCTATGATATCGTCTGCGGTTATAACTTCACTAATGAAGTTAAAGAGAAAAAAATATTAGACATTATTTATTGATCCACCACGTATTGCTTTATGTTTACGTATATCTCTCATAATTAATCAATAAGAACAAATATTTTGAACAAGTATTTGTAATCTTCATCTGTACATACATAACACGCAGTAATGGAATATGCCAAATTATACATTTTTTTTCTTCAAATATTTGTATAATTATTTGCTAAAATATTACATCCTGATGTTTGTCGTACGTACATGTATTTTCTCTAAATTGAAACGGTCTGAAACAAATGTCTCCTAATCTGATATATTTGTTTTTTTTTCTAGAATTAAATAATACTAACCATTATAAGGACACAGTGTTATTATGTTAAGTAACTTTTTTCATGAAAATTGTCCCTTTGCTGCCGTCTCGTCCTACACATTAGAGACCTCGAATTGAATATCTATTGATGTCATAGTTGAAATTATTTAGAAATAATATAACGTACAATGCAATCATTGAAATACCAAGTGTTTTTAAAGAAATGGGAAATAGTAGAAAAAACTTCATTGAAAATTTATTATATACAATCTGCATTTATTTAGTAATTAACATTTCATTTGTGACTAGCCAAATGCATTTATTTTCGATCTCATATTCTCTCTCATTAATCTCTCATTTCCTTACTGAAAGAAATATCTGGTTCGAGTTTGCTCACACCGGTGTTTCAACATACGTCATCCCAAAATAAGTACAAAAAAACTACATATGTTCAGCTACATATGTCCATAATGTTCAGCTTGTAAGTTAGATGCAGAACCATGAGATTTTTCATTTTCAATTCTTATCATCTTCATTTAAAATTATTTAAACAAATGAGGGCAAAGTGAAACGGGCCCAGAAATTATTTAAAAGCCTGATGCGGAATTGACACTTGTTAATAAATAGGAGAATTATCCCTCGCTAAAAAGGCTGGAAATGGCCACCGTCGACTTTGATATAGCGCTGAGTTTGATTTATTAAACTATGAGACACGTATACCACCTCTACCTGAGGGATAGTATACATAACATTTTGAATGTTCTGCTGTTTTCCACGAATTTAGCTTCGAATAGCATTCGACAATGAGCATGTGCTGTTTTATCGTGAGCACCATTTTGTGTTTCAACTGGACTTTAAACGAGTCTGCATCTATAAATCCCTCAAACGTAATGACGAAGCAAAGAACTCGAGACAGAGCCCGCGGGAGTTGAGGATGCGCATACATGTGAAAAAAAAACGGTTTTTGCATTGACGTCAAATTTTCAAACGTTTTCTGATAAGGGCAGTTCTCCTCTACATTAACAAGGGTCAAATCCGCGTTTGTCGTATAAATGTTTTGTGGGTATGTGTTATTTCTATCACCCTGCACAAATACAAATCCCACAAACTTTACCTAAATTTTTAGAGTCGTTTGCTTAGACATAATTTTAATTATGGAAAAATTTCGACTTCTTAAACAGCATCTCTTTGATGATTATATTTTTTACATATAATTATTGGTAAATATTTTATTGGTAGTGCAAAATTAGTTACATGACCAATAAAGGGGTTGTGGTAGTCAGAGGTGTGGAAAAATTTGCATTAATTTTTTTAAACTGTTGTATATATTTTACTAATTTACAGATTTTTACGAATTATTTTTTTTATTACGTCTTATACCAACTTAGATTATATTTTACGTAAACAGCACGAAAATGTCAAAACAAAATATGAATTTTGAACCAAGTTATCTCATCGATTGTTGAATGCTCTCCGATTGTTGAATGCTCTCATACAAATAATACAATGGAACCTCGCTAATTCGGACCCGGTTAATTCGGATCTCCGGATAATCCGGATAGGTCTGGTCGATTTTTTTTCAACTTTGAAACGCCATCGGCAAATTTTCACAACATTCATTTATTTCATCTACGTATGATGAATAAAAAGGTATTTTCTGAAATCTTTAGAAGAATACCTTAAGCTTTCTTATTTAAACTCTTTGATGTTATCTTTCAGAGAAACAACAGTGTATCACTTTAAGTTGGCAATTTTATAGTTCCGGGTGTTACAAAATATTTAAGATCTTGCAACAAACCCATCAAAGTTTGATAATACTCCGACACACCTCGAAGAAAGTCAGCTGACAAAAGGAAACATAACGGCAACGTTTTTCCAACTTAATGTGACAGCACTGGTACAGCCAACGGATCAAGGGGTTCTTCAAAACATTAAGAAAGTTTATAAACGACAAATACTGAATGAACTTTTAGAAGATGTAGAACATGGAGTCGTAGATATTCTCAAATCCATCAATATCAAGAAAGTAATCTATATGATTGCTGAATCTTGGGATCAATGTGCTGAGAGTACTCTCCGAAAGTCATGGAAAAAATTTATGGCCTACAAATTGTGATTTCTCGAATAATAAGCCAAAAACAGAAGGGGGAATAAGTAACAATGAAAGAGAAATTACACCTGAAGATTTTGTGAGCATGTTAAAAAAAATGATGGTTGCTCAGATGTTAATATCAGCGACATTAGCAATTGGTTCGAAGCAAAAAATAATGAAGGTTACACCTCACTTACAGATTAAGAAATAATCGCTTTGTGCACAACTGAAGAAAATGAAAATGAAGATGATACAGACGAAAACACCATTATCAATGATGATCAGCCAAAATTTATTAGCCATAATGAAGCAACGTCTCATTTAGAACAATTAATGGTTTATTTTGAACGTCAGATGGAGACTACACCCAACGAACTACTTATGCTCAAGCGGCTGCGTGGCTGTGCAGTCCGCAAAAGGTATATAAAACTGGCACAGCAGAAGATTACAAACTTTGTAATTACGAAGTAAACACTTTTTACTGTCTGTAAATATTCAATATGTTTAATATAAAGGGGATTTTCTGTAAGTATGTTTTATTTTATTTAATTTTTTTCTCATTCTCCGGATAATCCAGATTTTCGATAATCCGGATTGGGTCTGGTCCCAATTAATCCGAATTATCGGAGTTTTACTGTACCTGACATTCCTACCACAAAAATTACTTACTTTAATAGTTATTCCACATGGTACAAAAACGGAAATATAATACACAGTGATGTCATTTCTTTTCGTGTAATTTCCGAAACATCAATGCCAATTTTATTTTAATCAATTTCCCCGGCTGTTTTTTTTTTTTTTGTTGTTGTTGTTTTGGATTTTATAAAGTTAGAGAGCATCAATGCCGGAAATAGAGTCTTGTTTCTCTAAAACTGAATACATTTTCCAGTCAAATTTCTGCGTTTTATGAATAATAGCTTTTGTTGGATTTCGATTGTTGAACTTTTTCATACAAATAGTACCTACATTTCCTACTACAAAAATAACTGAGTGTAATAGTTATTCCGAATGCTACAAAAAAGAAATTATAATAAGCAATGAAGTCATATTTTTTCATGTAATTTCAAAAACATCTATGTTAATTTTATTTGTATCAATCCTCTAGGCTGTTCTTTTTTTTTTTTTTTTTTTTTTTTTTTTTTTTTTTGATTTTATAAAGTTGTAGATATCAATGTTGAAATAGAGTCTTGTTTCTATAAAAATGCAGAATAAATTTTTGCATTTTACCAATAACAGTTTTTTTTGCGGGTCCTCGTCCTCACACCTTTGAGATGCTACCAGTGTTATAGGCGGTAATATTTAGCACAGCCTCAGCGATTTCACTGTCCGCTAATCCGTATCATCAATCTCGTAGTTTTTAATTCGTAAATAATAGCTATTTTTCTTTCTAACGTATGCTGGATGTGTAAAAAAAATGAAGGGGAGAAAATTATTTTTGATGCCAGATTTTCAAGGTAGAACTTTATCATATTTTGTCATAAAAGCCTGTAGATATGTCATGTTACAATATTTGTTTTCTTATTTTTCTATATTGTATTTTTAAATTATATAGTAATAATAAAATAATAAAATTTGCGCATGTCTATTAGGGTGGGATGAAAAAAAATTTTTTTTTCGATTTTCGATGATGGGTAGTGTGGAAAAGTTGCCTCATGCGGCACTAAGTTCACACAAAAATATGAGACTTTTCGGACAATTCCTTCATTTGCCGCAAATGGCTTGAAGTTTTGCTCAAATGTTGATTTTTGAACTTTTTTAGCAAAAATTTAAAAATGTTAAATTTAAGTTATTTTAGCTGAATTTACTTGAAATGTCATGTTGAATGTACAAAATGTTTAAATAAGCTCTGAGTATGTATTAATAGTTATGTGCAATTTAAATTAGGTGACTTTTATATCTTTTTCGCGTATAAGGGAGCAGGAATTGTGAGAACGTGGAAAAATGATCTCGTCATCGATAAAGACTTGGCCAGGAGGCAGAAAAAGAAAGTTAGAAAGTTGATAAAGGAGGAGGAAGATCTTGGGGGAAGAAAAATTAAAAGCATCTTTTTTGATATTAGAAAAAAATAAAACGATTTTCACAGAAAAAAAGGGGACTATCAGCACCGCCGACACAAAGTGGAAACAAATATCACTCTGTTGTCTGAACGTGGTTCGGAATATTTGGGTCACTTGACACCACCTTCTAGTCACTGCTGAGAAATAGCAAAATCATTATATAATTTTCTAATCCAGAATAAAATCTGTTTTGGGGAAAATCAAGAAGAGAACATTTGATGTGTATTCTTCATACGAACGAGGTTCCACTCTGACAGCAAAATCAACTGTCTAAACTAGGTAGAACTACTTGACTTAAGACTTTTTTTCCAACTGAAACGGAGCTAATTTAGTAGAGTACTCAAACCTTCAGCCTTTTGCATATCTGTTGTCAATGAAACAGGAATAGGCTCGTAGAAATGGACACGTACATCTTCGCACGCCATTAGTGATATGTGCTCCGTACTTCTCTCGACGATACCGCTTCTTCCCTTTTTTCTATGAAGATCGTGTTATTATTTCTACCATGAAATAATATAGTTGTAATTTTTCATCCTACAAGATATTCCTCGTCCTGTATCTTCTTTTCAAGTTCATTCTTCTGTCTCCTTGCCAAGCCTTTATCGATGTCGAGTTCCTTATTCCTGGTTGTCACTTATCCTGCATCCTGAGGCACAGATGAAGCTCTTAACGCAATTTACCTGTATGATATAGCAGTTCTAAATCCGGCGAATGCTGTGTGAGAAAGGGATATGCGTTTGGAAGAGCCCGCTTTTGAAGGACCTGGGTCAAATTCTGATTCAGACGAACTGCCTGCTTCAAAATTCCCCCTTTTTGAATCTTCTGATAATAGCTGTATTTTAGAGTAGAAAAATAATTAACATACCATCTCGCAGTTACTCCCATCTCCTGTTTTCTCCCTCATCCACATGATGACTGATTGCATTGTCATTGGTTTCTACTCCACATTCTCCTCTCCATCCAGACTTGCTGTCAAGACATGCTGTAGTCCGGCATTCAAATATATGACTCTAAACGCATCGAAAAACTGAAGGAAGAGCGAGAGATATTATAAAAAATGTTTCCTCTCAAATAATTAATGTATTTGCACGTGAGTATTTAAACCGATTTTCTTATGGACGATGTTCATGTGATGTCACATTGGGATTCACATGGTGTAAATTTATAGTGGCACAAAATTATGTTTGTATATGCCATCTCTCAATGCAGCTTAAATGTAGATAACGCATGCGTAAAAATACTTTTGATTTATTTTTTTTTATGGATTACTATTCGATAAATAAATATTGAAAAAATTGTGTATACTTATCAATTAAAATAAACAATTTACTTTTCAAAAATAACATGCGAATACTCATGATGGTGCAATAAAATAGAGAACAGATTTCACGCATATGCTATAGCTGTTCCTGAAAATATTTAAAACTCTATCGAAACGTAAAATATAAGTGAAAAACTTCGAAAAAGTGTTTTTAAATAGCATGGATCTGAGTGCTATTCCCAAGTTTTTCCCAACTCGCACGAAGACTTTTGTCCATAACACTGTTGTAAATGTCCGAGAGGAATAGAAATTCTTAACTAAATGTTTTATACAAATTGATTGCCAGATTTGAAATTGATTTTCCTTATCTTTCCCCAAAACAGTCGACATTTGTCCCGAGAGCGGTGGATGAGACGTAGTACAGACCCTCTAGTGGAACACAAAAAAATTAAATTTTATAAATTTTCATTAAAAACAAAATTACTCACGTCGTTAGTTATTTACAAAATATTATTAAAAAATAATACATTTGAATTATAAATGTTGTGTGTGAATACATTATACACAAACATATAATTATTTTTTAATAAATTTACAAAACACTCTGTGTAATGTGTTATAAATAATTTTACTCTGCATTAACACGTTAACCGCCACGTCAGTCACCGGTGACTGAGAATGAACTTTTGTTTACAGGCGTCATTCACCGATGACCGACGGTCTAAAATATGATATAAAACTATATATATATATATATATATATATATATATATATATATATATTGTTTTAAGTAATTACTGAAAATGTATTTAAAATTTACTTACCATTTATTTATTACAGGTTTATACTTTCATAAAAATTACTTAAAACATTGTAAATTTTTCAGCTTCAGTGACAGTGATCGTGGCACTCAACGTGTTAAAAGTGAATATCATTTTTCGAATTACCGTTGCGAAAATATCTTACTCGAAGTAATTTTACTAATTATTTTTATAAAACGATTTATTTTTAAATTATTTGATTGATTTTAAAACCTTTTACTTTCCTATGTTTACTCATGCTAACTAGTAACAGTTATGACAAGTAGTAAAACACTTGATTAGTTTTGGTTGGTTGGTTGGTTGTTTTTTGACGGCTGATTATCTACAATAGGGATATAGGCCCGATTAGTTTTGGAGTCGAAATACTTACTTCCAAATACATAGAATGGTTACGAAATTCTTAAAATATTGTATTACTTTTTATTAACGTTGAAACATTAAGCAAAATATTAATAACTTTATAATAGTCCACGTGTGAAATTGTTCTCATCGGAATTAATTAAAAACCAGTCGTTTTCACCTTTTGTTCTTCAAGGAGCATTCATATTGCTAACAAACTCTGTATGGAATTTTTTTTGTGTGTGTGTGTGTGTGTTTTAACAAAAACCTAGACTTCTGGTCAAATCCATGATTTAAATCACAGCTGTAAATTCTGAACTCTTATTTAAACAACCTGAAGTAATTGAGGTTTCTCTTCAGATTCACTGCTGTAAACTGATGTTGATATATATTTTTTGTTAGATACTATTAGTTTGTATATTCCAGATTTTATTTAAGCTTTGAGAACTATATTGTTCAATGATATGAAATGTGAAACTCTCAAAATAATACACATTTTATTTTTTTTGCACAAGGAATAATTTTATCATTAAATCCCGATGTTGTAAAACCAGAAACAGAATATAAATATTTCGCTTACTCACTGAGCTAGAAATATTTCCAATGTTACACTAATGCTACTAGCTGATATTTTCAGACGGCCAAATTCAAAGAAAGACAATGTAGCTATTAAAAAAAAAATAAATGAAGATCTTTCTAGGAAATGATTTTTAATATCTATACTGACAGGATAAAATAACTGTATTGAAATTCAAAATGTAATGTAGATTTAAAATTTAAAAATTCTGTATTTTATTTTGAAGAAAAGCCTTATTTGTGCTTTTAGTTTTGGGTAAATTTTTAAATGTAAATTGATTAAACAAAGTTCTGTGTACTTTGGTACTCATCAACAATTTATACATTACAAGTACTCATTACAAGTAACACTCATCAAAATTTGTAGTCTTATAACATATTTTCTAGTGTAAAAGTCCTAGTATATGTATAACATACTCGACTTAAATTTCAGGACTTCATTCAACAATAACACATGTAAAAAGAAACATCTTGTATGGTTATTAATGTAAAAAAAATGTCAACATTCATTAATTAGAAATACTCATCTTTATTTAAATTCGCCTGCCAAACTTTCTTATATCACTAAACAAATATTTACAAATATATATATATATATATATTTACAAATCATACGTACAGTGTTCTACAATAAGGAGAAAGTAATAACAAGCACATGTATCTTGTAAATTGTAGAACTGTTTTGTGCAATTGTTATTAGTTTTTAAAAAGTAAAACTCGTATTTCTGTTTTTGGAAAGAATTTTATAGCTTAATATATATATATATATATATATATATATATATATATATATATATATATATATATATATATATATATACATATGAAAATGTGTTTATTGTGTTTTAATATCATTGTATGCTAGATCAATGTATGATATGCCACTTTTATTTCTTTACATGAAATGTTCAATTATTTTTTGTAAATATCAAACAATCAATCATTAGATGGACGACGGACAGTCATTCCTATAATATATTCTTTAATATTATATTGAATCATTAAAAATGATTTAAAATTTGATACATTATGTTCCAAACGCTCATATAAATAAGATGACTTATATATTATCTGTTTCAATAAATGTAAAAATTAATAATAATCTTAGAATAGGGTAATTCTGGGATTTATGCCGCACATGTTTTTTGAATGTGTGTATAAAGTCCCATGGTGGACATAAAATTAAAAAAAATCATGCTGCGCTATTTAATGTTAAATATACAACGCGTGTATTGCGAAAAAAAAAATTCAAAGAAAATTAATACATTTTAACAATTTTTTCTAAAACATTGGACTGCGACGCGTCACCCGTACATTCAGGTTGAGACGCCGCACTTGTGCGGTAGTTATGCCGCGCTTGTAATAAGAACATAATGAAGTTATAAATAAAAATATTTAAAAAAAACATTCATATATCGACTATAATCATGGATGTAATATCAAAGTGAAACTAAATGGGTACAATGAAACGTATTAGTAGATTCAAATTACTAATTGTTACCTACTTTCACTATTAAAATTATCGACTTATTTTTTTTACATTAAATTTTCATTGTTATTTCAGCAACAACGTAACATCAATGTATTAGAAAGGGAAAAGAAAAAATAAGTAAAATTGTGTTTACATAATTTATTTGTTAAACCTTTCGGGATCGGTGGCTTTTACACAAATTTTATTCGCTTGGTACCACTTTTTTAAAAGAAGTTACCTTTACTTAAATAATTGTGAAAATGCTCGAATTAAACAAAGCATATATTACATTTCTTTTATACTGGTGCCAGAAACAAATTTTGTAAGCTCTTTATGAAGGTGCTTATATGCACCTACGGTTTTAAATGGGTTAAGAGATCGACTTCAATCTACAGAAAAAATGTCGAAAAAGTACAGTCTTTATGTAACTACATTTAAACACATGATGCAACGGAGGCAATTACACTTCCTCTTTTTTGGAGTAGTTTGCAAAGAACGCCTGTGTTACGCGTAATCCAATTTTTCATTGTTATTATCTTGACTTGCATCTTTCTTGCCCTTCTTCTTTTTTTTTATTTTCCCCTTTGGTTTTAGTAAACTTGATAACATGTCTAACATGGTTAGTCTGTGCAAAAGAAAAGGAAAAGTTAATAACACTTAATCATTCCGTACAAAAGAAACTGCGGCATGTATATCGGAATAGCAGTGCAGCATGTATCCCATTTTGCATGGTGCGACGTCGGCCATCACAGTTACCTAGCATCGCTAAGGGGAATGGCATAAACATACACATGTATCATACATGTACCATACACATGTATCATACAACATGTATCTCTATACAAACTCTACACTTAGTTTTGACTTCGAAATCATGCATGCATTTAGTAATTAGTGTATAAAAAGTATTTAAACATGACGTGTTTAAAAGTTGGACAGTGAAGTTATGCACTTACGTCAAATTAAGGATTGTGCTTCTACAAGTAAACATCGAAACGGGATTCACGCTATACACTGGCTAAAATAATTTCATTGACCTCCTATACTGTGCGGTTGACGACCATCTATCGATAATTACAAGAAATACAAGGGGTGCGGCACCTATCCCGTATGCGGCGACTCTCCCTGAGTTACCCTAGTAGTGAAAGATTGCTTTGACTTATGTGCATTTGTCTTTTTTTTTTTTTTTTTTCATTTTAAATTAGCCTAATTTAAAAAACCGAAACGTAAAAAGTTCGATTGGACAAAACTCATCGCTTATAAAAATATTCATACAAAATAGATACTAGAATTTAATTTACGGAAAAACAGGACATGAAAAAAAGTATTTCATTTTAGTTAATATTCACTGGAAAAATCTAACAGGCTTCAATATATAAAATTAGAAAATTTTATATATGGTCACATCAAAAGAAAACAAAACTTCTTATTATCTTATAGTATTAGTTTTCAGATTGATCTTTGCAGTGGAAACCAGCGCGTATATAAAAATAAAATAATTTCGTTTTTTTCATTGTAAAAAGCAGTTCGAAAATAATTCTATTTGTAACAGAAAATTTCATTTAATTACTATGATTTAGTTTTTTCTTTTATTTTTTCTTTTAAAATCTCATTCCTTGTACCTTTCAGAGTAAGTAATATATATTTATTTCGTTTTGTTGTTGAAACGACTTATTATAAGAAAATCTTTTATTATTTAAATTAATATTTTAATCTTAAAAGACATTCTTAAAATTATGTATGAATAAACGGATAAATGCAAGTATTACTCGTGCTCAGGGGTTTCCGTACACTAAATATATGCATTATAAACTGTATTATTATTATTTTTAAATGTTACTAAAAGAATAACAAGACTTTGTAAAAAACTATGCAATGTAGGGTTGGGTTCAGCTGTATATACTATAAAAGTATGAATGAGTATACCATAAAATTTCAAAGAGAAGTGAAGCCCAAATAATATCAAATATTGCTATTCTGTGTAACTCTTTTATTTTAATCTTATCCTAATTTGTTTATGATGAACTTAAATCAGTACTTATAATAAAAGAAGTGCATATTTAAACTTCATTTTGCATTTCATAAAACTAAATTCAGAGCAGTTGTATTATTCCCTCTTTACAGTGTATCTAAAACCCTTATTTAAATTTAAAGTGTTTTTAAGGGTTAATATCTCTTCTAATTACCGACGATGTTTTTCAAAAATCATTATTAACAATGCTTTTATACTTATGATATGATAGTTACCTCCAGCGCCCCTTAACACCTTTGCTGAATGTCTGGAAATCGAAATTTGTGTGTCATAGAAATATCCGCTTTTCTGAAAAACTACCTGACCTAGAGAAATCGCTATAGTTTTTCTACAAGTTTTAAATTAATCTCTACTATATGTAATATGTTCATAATTTTAGTTTCAGTAGATTCGGTAATAGAAGGAGGGGGGGCATATTTTTGCACTACATATTTGACGATATCTCTGAAAATATAATACCAAAAATGAATTGAAATGTATTTTTTGAATTCAGCGTTACGAAAGCTTTCACACGATAGATACCCCACACGATATACAAAAAGAATATATTGTTGTTGTTTTTTTTTTTTTTTCAAGTAACATAATTAGCCCTCTAATCATTTACTAAATATATTTGTCAATGCTTAATAATATTTAAATATGTGAGTCAATAGTCTTTATTACTTCCCCTAATTTGAACATTCCACTTGTCATTTTTTTACGAGTAAAATCGCTGTGACAGATAGGCAGACACAGGTGGGATCTTAATATGATTCCGTTTTTATTTTTGAGTACGTAACATCAAAAAATGTTATATTTTTATACAATAGGCTTTGAAAAAATGTCTAAATTATTAGAATAATCATTGAAATAGAAACAAAATCAGTATAAGTAAATATCTCTTAGAATCTGCAAGACACATATTAAACATATACTTTTATTTTGATATTAGTATGTGGAAAACTTTGAAATGCATATAAAAATTAATTTTATTTAAAAAAAAAATTAGATTTGTACAGAATAATCGTTTGGAAGCAATTTTAAGCGAATTCTTTTAATAAACTAGCAATAATCTAAATTGTTATATACCATTACAAAAATATTTAGCCCTCCCTCCCCTTTGGGGCGGTCCATAAATGATGTCACACTTTTTTTTCAATATTTTTTATCCCCCTCACCCCATTGTCACCATCTGTCACATTTCACCATACCCACCTCCCCCCTTGTCACATGTCACACTATAATACCTAAACATACACTTGGAGTACAGAAACAAAGCACTACGTTATAGATCATATTTCAAATTTTATTTTTAAACTTTAACTATGTGTTTTAATGACATTTGTGAGCATAACAATAAAAATTATTCGTGCACTTATTTTGTATGAAATAAGATTAAGATTTCCAACAAAAAACATAATTCATATACAATAGTAATATAATATGTTAATATGAAAGAGCAATTGAAAGCAGTAGTATTTTGGAATTTGAAATGGAATTTTATATATTTGGATTTAAATTTTATCTTTACTTTATCAACATAAAATACTTCAATTTCAAAATTTAATTTGCTGATTTTTAATGCTTTTATTTTAACCAAAGTGTGTGATGTCACATTTCTTCTTACCCCGTCCCACCCCCTTGTCACAAACTGTCACAATTTCCCGAACCCCCCTCCCCCCCTCCAAGCGTGACATCATTTGTGGATGACTCCTTTAACGAACCCCTGAGCTGTTTAAATGTAAGCAAAAAAACTGAATCAATTCTTCAATTAAATACTACTTATAAACATCATTTGGCATTTCATAAAACTAAATTCAGAGCAGTTGCATTCTTTCCTCTTTTCAGTTTATCTAAAACAAAACCCTTATTCGAATTTTAAACTTGGCATTATGGTAAGCAAGCGAGCTTCGAAAGAATATAGCAAATTTGTAACGCCGCCACCTTGTTCCTTGACGAGTTTTCCCAGATGGATTTTTAATTAACTTTTAATGACAAGGGAGGTGTACTGAGAGATCCCCTCAATGCAATCTAATCGCGAGTTCCATAGTATTTATGTGATTAATTCCAATTAAATTAGTCTGTTTTTAACAATTTGAAGTTTATTGCTTTTATATTGCTACTGGGCATTGCATTACACATATATATATATCCTTAAAAGTTATTATCTGAGCTAAAGCCGATGGTACATAGAGAACGCCTCCCATGCCATTATATATGTCCAATCCGTCCGTGTCTTTAAGGGTTAATATCTCGGCTAAATACCGACGATTTTTTTTTTCAAAATCATTATTAAGAATGATTTTACACTTATGCTACGATAGATCTCGCCAGCGCTCCTCAACATCTTTACTGTATACCTGGAAATCGAAATTTGTGTATCACGAAAATAATGCGTTTTTCTTAAAACAATCTGACCTAGGGTAATCGCTAAAATTTTCTTGCAAATTTTAAATTAACGTCTACTGTCTCTAATTTGTTCATAATTTTAGTTTCAGTAGATTCATGAAATAGAAGGTGGGGGGACATATTTTTGCACTACATTTTCGACGACATCATTGAAAATATAATGCCAAAAATGAATTGAAATGTAATTTTGAATTCAGCGTTACGAACGCTTTCACACGATAGATACCCCACACGATACACACCGAAAATAGATTGTTTTTTTTTTTTTGTTTTTTTTTTTTTTTTCAAGTAACATAATTGCGCCCTAAAAATTTTTTCCTAAATATGTTTGTGAATGCTTAATAATATGTAAATATGTGGGTCAATACTCTTTATTACTTCCCCCAATTTGAACTTTCCACATTTACACTTTACGAGTAAAATGGCTGCGACAGATAGCCACAGGTGGGATTTTGAAAAGGTTCAATTTTTATTGTGAAATGCGGAACACTGAAAAAAGTTATATTTTATACAATTCCTTAAATTATTCAAGCAATTCGTATCTTAGTATAACTTACATACATTTTACCTTAACCCAATTATTTTTATATAAATTTTTGCCGTATATTAAATCATAGCTATAAAAAAAGACTTTGTAAAAATGTCTAAATTATTAGAATAATTATTGAAATAGAAACAAAATCAGCATAAGTAAATATCTCTCATAGTGTGCTAGGCAGATATTAAACATACACATTTATATCGATATTAATATGTGGAAAACTTTGAAATGTACAGAAAAAATCTTTTTTATATATATATTTGTACAGAATAATCGTTGGAAAACTATTTTATCCCAAATTAACAATAACCTAAATTGTTACATATCATTACAAAAATATTTACCCCCACCCCCACTTAACGAACCCTGGGCTGTTTAACTGTAAGCAAAAAAACTGAATAAATTCTTCAATTAAATAAAATTAAATTGAACTAAAAAATATTACATCTATTTTATAGTATAAGATGTTCGCTTTTTTTTCTACTTTTTAAGTTTGAAATTTACGATTTGCAAAAAATTTCACTAACCTGTATAGTTTTTCTCTTATGTTTTTTACTTTTGATAATTCATTCTTATGCATTTTGTAACGCTAAATCCGAAAATGACCTTCATTTCATACCATCACATAAAGAGTTTTTGCAAATCGTAAAATTTAAACTTAAAAAGTCAAAACAAAAAGAAAATCTCATACTATAAAATATATATTATTGTTGTGCCTTTTTGACTTTTGATAATGCCTTTTATGTATTTTCCAGTGTTGGATCGGAAAATCACCTTCATTTTTAATCATCACTTCAAGATTTTTCTTGAATCGTAGGTTGTAAAGTTTAAAAGTTCAAAGTTCAAAGTTCAAAGTAAAACATCTCCACCCTCACGCTTATCGGACCCCTGAGCTTTTTAATTGTAGGAAACCCAAGTATAAGTCAATAAACATAATAAATTATTTAATAAAATAAAGCAAAATTAAGCTAAGAACATTTTACATGAATTTTATAGTATCAGATATTCGTTTTTTTATGTTGTTTTGGGTTTTTTTTTTTACATTTTACATTTTACATTTTACATTTTACATTTGAAATTTACGATTTGCGAAAAATCCTGACGTGATGGTTAAAAATGGAGTTCATTTTCGGATTCAGCTTAAGACTACACGAAATCAATTATCAAAAGTTAACAAAACACAAAGATGTCTTCTATTTTTTTAATATCAGATTTTCTCCATTTTTTTTTTTTTTTTTTTTTTTTTTTTTTTTTACTTTTTTTTTTTTTTTTTACTTTTGAGCATTGGAATTTATGATTTGCGAAAACACCTGACGTGATGATTTAAAAATGAACGTCATTTTCGGATTCAACTTTATAAAATACATGCAAATCAATTATTAAATGTTTAAAAACAAAATCATTGCAGGTTTGTGTTATCGCATGTAATCGATGAATCTATTTTTTTTCTTTGTTCAATATTTAGATCACATTATGGATGTCATCAGAGACTTTATTTTAAAGTTGTAGGTGCCTTACTAATAAGCAGAATAATAGACACTTCAGTTTCTTTTTTAATTATTTTAAAAAGTATATTCTGTAATACAATGTTTATCTTTTTGCTCAAATTAAACACAATAAAAATTAAAAGAATCACTAACCGAGTTAATTTTTACTTTATAGATTTTATTTGCAGGTTATTTTTTATTAAATAATATTCACTTTCGGAACGAAAATGTAAGTGATTTAATAATTCAATTTCAACTCTAAAAAATGCATAAGAATCAATTATCTAAAGCTGGAAAACAACACACTCCCAAAATTTTGCAGACATGTGGCTGCTCAGACCCCTACGCCAAACAGGTCAAAACGTCAATTCAATTGCAAATTTCTCGTTTACAGAGAAAAAGAAAAAAAAAACTGTTTGAAATGGCTGTCTGTGAAGGAATATATCTGTTTTAACATTCAACGAATAATAGTAAAAATGAATATTTTCAAGGAAAATTTATGATTTTCTGTTAATATACAATATTTCCATTAAAATACCAAAATTTCAAATAAAATCACACGCATACAGTAGAAAAAAATAACGTATATAAAATAATTAAGTATTATTTATCTTTCGAAAAATATATACATAAATAAAATAAAAATTAAATATTTGAAGTAGCAAAATCACATTATTATTTTTTTCATGAAGTATTTCAATAGGCAAATTTATATTTTTAAGATATAAAAACAAATGTAATTTGATTTCAGAGAGAAAAGTTTGTTGAAAATTAAATATATGAAAATGTAAACTATTCGAAATTTATATTTTGATTGAAAAAGCTTTCTTATTTAAAAATAAATGTGAAATGAAGGTCTATGTTTATTTTATGTATAAAGAAAAGCGCATTTGATAACTCACAATTTTTTCTCAATAAAAAAAACTAAAAATAATAAAAAATAAATAAAATCTAGTAAAATCAAAAAATATATTCAGTTATATATTCTTATAAAGAAAAAAGATATATGAAATATTATTCCAAGTATGTTTAAACTATGTCGATGTATTAATCTCCAATCCGATGAATCCCTAACTTAATCATAATTTGTTGTCACGGTTTGAGGTCACATTGTGAATGCATTGGTAATTTTCCCGTAAATAATAAAGAAGCTGCATTTATCATCAAAACATTTATTAAGTTTCATTTATCGGCGAACAATTCCACCAGTTGTCCAGTTTTACCCATATTTTTGCCATGCTACGTCTTAAGAATAGAATTAGAATGTTCATTTATAAGATACACACGCCGAATTGAAGAAAAACTCTCTTGGTATCATGGATTTTTTTAGGCAAGAAAAAAACTTACAAACTGCAATCCAGGTTTGTGACCATACTTTTAATACCAGCAAATTGCCCCACGATATGCTGACGCTGCCTTACGGAAGCGCCAACGAAATTCAAGTTAGGGGGTGTCAGGGAGATGATGCGCATAGTGACTGGTTGAAAACGATGAACAAGGCGAGCAATTCATGACGTATTGTCGGAACTCTTTATAGAGAGCATAGTAGAAAAAATGGTCAATAGTTTACACGCGGGAATTACATGCAAGAAATTCTGGGATATCGAATAATAATTTTAATAAAAATAAAAATGGCATTAAGAAACATTCTAAAAAAAAATTAAATTTTAATGTATCAAATATGAATGCATAGATTAGTGTGGGTTTACAGAGAATTGTTCCTTTTAACAGATTAGGTTTTTGGAATAATAGATAAAATAACGTGCTGATTACAGGCAAGAGATTGAAATATAATAGATATTTAAAATATTATTAAAAGACAGGAGGAAAGGTAGATATTGTAAAAATTTGGAATAATTTAAGTAAGGTAAAAAAAAAAAGCGATTTTTTTTTTATTATTACATATATGTATATATAAAGAATTTTCAAGAGTTTCCAGTGGCACTTTAGTTTTATTATTTAAATACTAATTTCTTAATAACAAAAATATCTAAAAATTATTTTTTGTACACTATATTAAGTCTTTATTATTATTAAGATACATTCGTAATTACTTTATTACTATACTATATCAAGATAATTTCGTCACATTTTATATTAATGGCTTCATATTTCATGTTAAGATCTTACTTGAATAGTTACCCCCCCCCCCAACAACACCATTATCAGAATGTAACCAATATGTGAAAACATCGTAATCCAAATGTAACTCTTCTCATTGCATTCTAGTGCTGTAGGGAGTGAGTTTTTGGGGCTCAGAAAGAAGGTTGCCGTACTACCTTTCCCATTAGAACTCTATAGTCCCGTGATGACCTTTCTTTTCACATGCATTTGTGCATGCGCGCATCAATTGACTCAAACTTCCTGAAAAAGAGACATGTTTAACACATCTCTGCAGTCTGTCATTTTAGTAAGCCTTGTGGGTCGTCTGTGTTACGTCAGTAAGTCCCATCCACAACCCAAGCATGTGGGTCGAAGATAGGTCACTGCGACTTCACAGTGATTTTACAAAAGTGGCGTTTATCTGATTCTTATAATATGACGTATTAAATATGTCACATTTTAGTCAGCTACATTACTGTGGCATGTGTGACTACTTGCCGTCTTACAGTGACATCACATGGAATAGACATTCTATTACAGTTATTATTTAATAAAAAAAGATTATATAACATTGTTCTATGTAATTTTTTAAAAGTAATTTATGATTTTTAAAATTTTTAAATTCGTTTAAAAGCAATGGCTATTCCAGATGTACTTTTTGAAATTTACAAGCTTCTAAATGTTTTAAAAACTTATTTAATACTTCTGTAATTTATATTTTACTTAATTTAATCTCCATAGAAACAATCACACTAACAATTGATGTATAACAAGATTTTAAATATAAAATGACCTCATCATCATTAGGGTAGCTACTTGACATAGGTAATTGTCATTAAGCCCTTTACAGAAGATAAATAACTTAAATTAAAATATACGATCGTGTCATCAGTTTATATTGAATTAAATTAAGATTATCATTAAATGTTTAGTCCAAGAATTATAATAAAATGATCATTATCTTAGATACATTTAATTTCTCAGCATTTATTTCTGAATAATTCGTCTTTTATTTTTTGTATACATAAAATTAAATATCCGACAAGCTTTGAATATTTAAATAAAAAGATTTCAAACCATGCATACAAATGTAAAAAAATTTCACTTTTCGTAAGTTCGAATAATTCAGTCTGAAAATTTACTAAGAATGTACAGTCGTGGAAAAAAAAAAGTAAACACCCCCTTCTAACTTCTCAACAAATTATCGTAGAAGAAAGTTACTGGTACCGAACGACTGGAAATAAAGTCTACTTTTAAATGATGTATATAAAATTGGCTTAGGGGGCCATCTACATATTAAAACGAACCATACATTTATTTTTTTCAATAGCAGTACCCAATTCTGACAGCATAAATGAACTCTACACCTTTCAATTAGCCTAAAAACGAATTTTTATGCAATTCGTACCACACGTTTCCGAGAAATTAATTATTTTAAAACGAGCGTATTTTAAGGGCTGTATCCAAATTGAAGTTCCGTACTGGATTGTTAACCGAGAGAGCCGCCTTCTTGATCAAGGCACGTTTAAGCGTCAATGACACCTGTTTGATTACAGTACAGCAGAATAAATTTCAAAATGTCTACTCACTTCCATCATAGACGGCCCCTTAAACCATCATTTTGCCGTTTTTTAAGCATAATTTGAAAACTACTTGGAAGAAAAATGTGAATTTTTTTAATTTTCATAAAGCAAGACTTAATACACCTAAATCCATCAAAAAAATTGTAGGTTGGAATTCATAATTTTTTCGAATATTAATTTCATAATTCATATTTCATATCATAAAATTATAAAAATTGCAAATTCAGCTTATTTATGTTTGGGTATATTAGTATTATTACTACAAAAAAATAGCACATTAGGAGCATAATTTCGCGAGATATAAATAAAAATATGAAAATGTAATTTAACATTAGAAGCAATAAATTTTGAATGTTTATAATTCAAAAACTTATCATTGAAATGACTTGAAATTTGGTGTCTAGGCATAGTTTGAACCGAAGATTTGAAATATCTCGTTAAAATTGGGTATTGCCATTGAAAAAAATGAAGTTTGGATTCATTTCAATATGTAGATGACCCCCTAAGAAAATTTTATATACATCATTTAAAAGTAAACTTTATTTGCAATCGTGCGGTACCAGTAACTTTCTTCTACGATGATTTGTTGAGGAGTTAGTAGGGGTGTTTACTGTTTTTTTTCCACGACTGTACGTATACAAAAATAATAAGAATTACGGAATTACGGCGGGGTGTCAGGGCGCCTGTCAACGGACGTAATGTGCATCGGACAGGTTAACTCGAAAACGGCTTACCTGAAACAAAATAAATACCTCGATTTTAATAATGTATTAACCATTATGTCAATGACCAGGTACCCGTGGACCTTTTTTTCTATTTTCATCCAGTTTCCAGGGTGTTAATATCGAAATGAACTAAAATGAATTTAGATCACCATTGTTAGTAGAAACCACTGTCCATTAGTATAATAACTTTAAAATTAGGATTTTTTTATTACTATTTTGGGGCATTAAACATTTTTATACCTTTCATCAATGACCAGGATACCCAGGTACCCATGCGAATTTTCTATGGAAAAATACAGAAACTGATAGATAATTTAGATTTTTATTCAATAAAACTTAAAATTAATTTGAAAATAAGAACTAGACATATTTTTTAAGTTAAAAAATATTTCATTTACATGAAATTTTGTGGTCAAGCTTTACAATAGCGAATGGTGTATGAATGTCCATGGCATACACTATGACGCAAAAGTTTAGACAATGACGTCATTCAGCTTTAAAATGTAGAATTATGACGTCAGAATTACAAAAACCTGTAAATATATTCAAAAACTGATTTAAAATGCTATGTACAAAAGACAGTCGTTTTATTTGCTATAATACTAATTTTTTTCATAAAAATTCAAATGTGCTTGTCGCAAAAGTTTAGACACTATTCTAAATTTCTTTGAATATTCGCTGGCATATGCAAATTTAGAATCGATGATGTCACAAATTTGGAGTACTTAAGTTCTGCAAACGATTGCGCTTCATAGTCGACATGCCGAGAGCTAAAGAAATTCAAGTGAATGAGGTTTCAAGGATTTGGCAGTTGAAAGGTGAAGGGAAGAGCGTTTCTGAAATTTCTGCTATTATTAATAGGTCAAAAAAATCTATTTATCGAGTTTTATCGAGTGGTTCCGAATATAAAGCAAAATGTCGGTCTGGGAGGCCACGTGTGACAAATATACGAGAGGATCGCCTGATACAAAGACTAGCGAGTACTCAACAAATGAGCGTACGTGGAGTTCAAAGCTCATCGGGACTCTCTGTATCAAAGGATACGATTCGTAGACGAATTTTGGAAAAGGGAACAATCGTTTATAGCAAAATGCAGAAGAAACCAGCTCTGAAACCACATCATAAGTTACAAAGACTTATGTGGGCTCGAAAGCTTATGTCATATGGAGAGAAATGGCAGTCAGTCATATTTAGCGATGAAAAAAAGTGGAATCTGGATGGTCCAGATGGTTGTTTATCGTATTGGCATGACTTGCGGATGGAACCTCGACGTTTTTTTAGTCGCAAACAAGGAGGGGGCTCGGTGATGGTTTGGGCAGCCTTTTGCTATAATGGACAAGCATCTCTGACCTTCACCAGTGGTCGTCAAACTTCACAGCATTATACACAGACATTAGAAGAAAACCTACTGCCATTTGCTGAGCTTCTAGGGGGTCCTCAGTGGGAATTTCAGCAAGACAATGCTTCAATTCACACTGCAAAACATTCAAAATCTTGGTTTAATTCCCATAATATAAGAGTTCTCGACTGGCCAGCATATAGCCCAGATCTTAACCCTATAGAAAACCTTTGGAGCATCATGTGTCGCAAAGTTTATAGCAACGCTAGACAACACTCTTCTGAAAAGGAACTTAAGACATCTATTGAGAATGCATGGTACGATATCGATCCACAAACTATGCAAGATTTAGTTTCTTCCATGCAATCTCGTGTATATGACGTAATACATAAGCATGGATGCGCAACCAGGTTTTAAAAATTGTTTATTTCGATTTTATTTAATTTGTGTCTAAACTTTTGAGACAGCAGTTTATTTTTGTTACCATTTAATTTATTGCAATATGCACAATTCCACTTTTCTTTGTTATAAATATTGTTTATATGTACAGCACATTAATTTCAAGCAGTGATTTGAAAATTGAATAAATATTTTTCAAAGTATGTAAGAATTTCTTCATTGTCTAAACTTTTGCGTCATAGTGTATTGGCCCATACTTATTAATTACCGGATTTTCTGTTTTTTCTACGCCGTTTTTGAGGGTCTAACAAGCACATCTGACATCAACTGCTTTTGTTCTTCTTGTTTCATCTCGCTTTAAGCTCCTTGGGCTAGGTTCAGAACGTATGAAAGTTTCAAATATGGGCAAATATTTTTTTTTCTGTATAATTTTAATACCCGATTTGGTCTAATAGGGTCTCATAAATTGTATATTTTGATCTTGAATAATTGGAAGGCTCAATATATCACGTAATTCGCGCAAAAACAGGCAATGGTTGCCTGCTTTATTTCTAACCATATCATTATTTGCAGCATAATGTAAGCAGCAAGGGCTGAGGCTATATCCACAGTATTGAAAAATAATTTAAGTGGCATTATGGTTGTACGCCTATGTGTTGTATATTGTCCCAATACGTTATGCACACTATATTTCGTTTCATTATAGAACTGAATCATTTCGGGTTTCTATTTTGGCCTCGTGATGGTTTTTTCGTAATGCATAGTGAGATTAGAATGATAACTTTGTTCTTTTACGAACATTCGTACAAATACTTAAGGCATCATAAAATTCAAATTCTGTGGATAAAACTTGCGCGATTTACATGGCCTTATTTCTTGAGGAATATAAGGTTTAAATTCTTTTGAAAGTGCGAACCATTGTGAGCTTCCAGTATAATAAATGATTGGCGAAAGAAAAAAGGGAAAATGTTGTCCATGTGGTATTTCGTTCAGAATGCTTGAAAGGATCTGCCCAATCTGTGACAACCCTTTCACTTAGGCTTATTTCACGGTCTGTACCGGTTTTGCCGTTGCAAAGTTGGTCGTTGAGAAGATAATACTTATTTCCATCTCATACCCACCATATTTTAGTTTCACATTTAGCCGATTTAGATCGAATATTTAAGTGAATCTTGTTCTTCCATACGGATATAACTGATCATCAACCGTTAAGTTTTCTGTCGGATTTTAATTTTCCATCAGGTTTTGATTTAACATAGTCCATAAATCACTAGTTGTTGCAGCTTTATCATTTTGAAAACGTTCCACTCCTGTATTGTGGTAGTCAAAACAAAGAAATCTAAGACTATCCCAGAATCGGTCTACACAAATACTTGCTGGATATAACAGATATGAGTTTGTTTTTCACATTCCTAATGTGTGATCTTTATTTCAATTCTTGATACCTTAAATAATTATATTCCTAAAAATGCGTCAAAATCCTATTTTCCAAAGGCGGAATAAGAAATTGGGGTGTTTTATGGCTCGAGTATGTTAGAATTGCAGCAGGTATACTGGTACTCCGGCCATTTTAGACAAGGACAAATTTTGATTGTTGACATAAGGATTAAATAAACTTGCCGTTGAACGAGGGAAATTAATTTATGGTGATTGCAAACAAAATTGCTACCGTTTGAAAAAACACTACTTTTTGCCTAAAAAGAGGCTATTCTAACGTGAATAAAAAAATTAATTATGATTTGAAGTTTTAAAAATATTATATAAAGGAAAAATAATAAAAAAAATCAATTTAACAAAGTTTCATTAAAATGTGTGTTTTAATCATGTACACAGACTTAAAAAATGTCGAATAATGTGGTTTCGTGAAAACGACATTAATGTTTTGAAATGAAATATAAATGTATATAAATTTATATTGAATGACTATTACGTCTTGAGACTAAAATCACACAATAAATTAAAAATCTTTACTTAAAGACATATACTATATTAACATTTTTTGACCACCTTGTGATCTTAATCAGGGTCATATTCCAGTAAACGTGAGGAAAAAAACTAATAAGTCCGTAAAAGCCAGAAAATAAACATACTTTGTTGAGCACGTCTCGAAACAGCATTATTTCAAAATACCTCCCTAACTGCACGCAACCATCCAACCATAGAAGACAAAAACTTGGAAAAACTAGATTATAAATGTCGCTAATGACGTCAAACTCCTTCAACTTTGAGTTACATTCCACACAGATTGTCCAACCACAACTTATGAATGCGTTAAGAAACACCTTCGTTACATACCTCATCATTCCTCAATTCAATTTCCATGGATTCCCAAATTAAACTTTTATGCGGATAGGTGCATGGTCCAATGATCTTTGCGTTATCATAATCAATAGCTTTAATCTGACTTCTAGAACAGAATTTCGCAAGGGCTGTGGTTTGTGTATTACATTTATGTCAGCTTTCTGTTCCTTAAATCTTGTGTCAAATTTCGTCATACATATGTAATAAACTCTCTCCCCACTATCTAAAACGATTGGTATCTCGTAAACGCCGGATAAACTCAGAGAGGGGTAAGGTCTAATTTTCTTGAAAGTAAATTAATAATATTTGGTTTAGGAATCGCAACAATGTGAATATTATATGCCCTTAAGTAACATTTCAATCTTTCGTAAATACCAGTGTACGTAGTATGTAGTATGTAGTGTATGTAGTATACGTCTTTAAGTATAAATTTTGAATTTATTGCGTGGTACATAAAATTTGTAAATATAACCACTATATAACACGTGTTTCATATTTTAAGCAGGACAGATTTTTTGCAAGAGTAAAAAGATAAAGCTACTACAAGGAGTAACGTGCTACGGCTACTCTCACTGCGAAACAAAGAGCAGCGTTCACTTCTGTGTCTTGGAAAAAAATAAGATCTTAATATTAGATCAACTTAAAATTTTGGAACTGAAAATGCTATCGGCTATACTTTTCCATGGTTACATTTGGCAAACATCGATTTTTACAAAATTTATAACTGAAGGTAAGTTCTTCACAAGTCATCATTCGCCTGTTGGTCTTTTCGCCAACCACATGAAAATTCTTTTCCTAACCCATCTCGCCTTACATATACAATAGGGAAATTCCATGTAGCTGACCTTAAATATTTTTTGACCATCATAGAAAATTTACAAGCGTCTTTGTTCCTCCCAATTATTATTTTTTTTTTTACAAGTAAAGTCTGCAAAGCAGTCGCTAGTGTCAATTCATTTTCATTTTCCCTAATATTCCAAGGCTCGTGAGATAAGTGTATTATATAAACCGCCTTTGTTTCACTTCATTGAAATGTAATATTCAAATAATTAATGAAATTTGTTACTTAAGTTCCATCTTCTGTATGCTGGGCCCGGTGGTAAAAATACCGAACTCGACTAGTAGCGTTTTGAAAAAAGTTACCCAGTTGAGTTAATTTACTCTAAACATAAATGTTGCTTAGTTGATAGTCTACATATATAGCTGGTAAATATATATATATATATATATATATATATATATTTATAATAAAGCCTAATTTGGACATTACTTTTCGTTTTTTGCTACATTTTATAAATATATCAAATAAGAAAACTTTGGTTAGAGTGGTTTAACAATTATGAAGTTTTACAAGTTGGAATTTATTCAAATTCAAAGTTTCTAATTCATTTTAATTACTGCTTAACACATTGCAATGTGGATACTTTTTAAAGCATAACCCAAAAACTACTTTCAGAATGATCTGTAATTTTTTATTCGCATATTTGTGAATTTGAAAAACGATTTTTGTTAAACCATTCATCGATTGTATTTCCATTTTTTTACGCAAACTGATAATTTCGAATATAAACTGAATATAAAATTATTTTTTTAAAAAAGCATATCGATTGTAAAATATGTATTTTAAATGAAATATGTTTCCAGAAGCTTCGACTATACAAATGGAAAATTACAGCAACTTCGGCCAAACAGTTTTGAGTTATCTATTAAAATCAGCCCGCATTATAATTTGTTTTGCAGCTATTAAAACTGAAATTTATTCAAAAAGTTTCAAAATTTAGACCTAGATAGTTAATTTTTACTAGATTTATATAATATTTCAGTCAATGTTTTATAAGATGTCAGATAAGATATCAGTCACCTTCTTGCTGTTTACAAAATGTGCGTTTTATTTCTGTGGCTGTTAACAGTTTGAAAAACATTCTTAATATGCTATGACCGAATAAATCCGCTAAAAAACATGTAATACGAAACTTAGTTGGGAATATGTTTTCATTTTAGTTTAGTTAAATAAATAAATTTAATTAAAGATATAAATGAATTTAATTAAATTTTAGCAGTGTGAAAGCTTCATTTACGAAATAAAGGTAACGCTATTATAATACTGGAAAGAGTAGTAGACTGAGGTGAGTGGGAAGAACGAGAGTGCTGAAGTTTCAATAGATCAGTATCAATTACAGACGGGTTGTTAACTTATATTAATCGCAAAGGCTTTAATGTATTTAATTTCACTATTAAAAGACTGAGAATAATTCATTTAACTGATTCTCACACAACACTATTTAATGTTACCTCATACACTTTAACAAGTAACTTTAATACCCTCAAGCTCAATCCAGTCTTCTGCTTTTTCCAATATTAGCTTTGTGTTATCCTTTTTCATAAATCAAACTTTCCCATTGTTAAAATTCTTAGACAACATGACTTCAAAATAATTTTTGCCCCTACCCTTAAACTGACCTTATCCAAACTCATAGATCCTGTTGAACTATTCAATTCATGTGATATCTACAGTATTAATTGCCAGTACGATCTTTCCAATATTGGGAAACAAAAAGTTGGTTAAAATTTCTTATTAAAGTACATTAGGAATGTATGAAACAGCAAGAAACCAACAAATCCTCTATTCGAAAACATTGAGGGGAGACGAATCATACTTTTGACTTCTATTCATTTAAAACAATCTCTAAGCCTACTTCTATACACGAACTTAAATTCCTTGAAGCATTTCATATTTATAAAAAAATTAAAAATATTGTTAATTGTGAATTCACTATTCCCCCATTAGCAGATTGCTAAATATATTACAAAAGACCTCTTTCTCTTATTTTTTAAAGCAATTTCTCACTATTTCGGATCTATTCCCCATATATTTTCCTACTGGCTTTCGCCTGCAATCACCTGTTTTCCTATTGGCCAATAAACTTTTAACTTGAATGCCCATCTCTCTTATATATGTGAGCAAATTTCCGCTATCCTTAGCGTTGAGGACGATATGCTATATGGAAACAGATTTTTCATTCATAGTAAAATCATTTAAAAATTTTGACAATGCTTTTATTGTTTTGCATTTTAAACGTGTTTAAAATGCATTTCATTTAGTTTCAAATCAGTCACCAATCTTTATTTCATTCAGAAAATATTTATTACCTTTTAAAAATGTATAAAACTTATTCAAAATATTTTAAATAGTACAAAAATATATTCGGCTATTTAACATGATCTAGATAACATATGTTTTTATATTTTCTGCATGTATATTTTTTTAATTAAAAATTACAGAACTACCGGAATTTAAATTCTTTTAGTGTTTCCTTGACTGGAAAATTTTGAGCACTACGAAATATAGTAATAGATATTCATAAAGAATAACTCAAAAAATAAATCAATAACACAAACAGAAAAAGTTTTTTTAATAAAATTTCGATTATAATCAAATAATATTTAATATT